>BSBK01001547.1:0-692500 GCA_027943335.1 Chamaecyparis obtusa
TATTGTAGTCTTTGATGTCTTTGAATTCTAGATAACTTAGGGTAGACGCAATCTCCAACATTGCTTGGTTATGCTCTTGTTTGGCTTTCATTTCCTTGGTAGTCAGAGGTGCAGCAGGTGTGACATAGTCATGTTCAATGTAATACTTAGTAGAATCACCAATACTAGCCAGATGCAACTTATTCAAACTTTTCCATGTAGGAAAGTTTTCCTTATTCAGCTTAGGTACCTCCTTCTTATACATCTTGATCATTTGCTTCAAGTACCTTCAAACTTGTTCTTTGTAAGCACCAACAGCTCTGATACCAATTGTTATTATGATTTAGAACAATAGAGAGGGGGGGGTGAATCAGTTGTTCTTAGGTCTAGATGTATAAAAAAATCTTTCAAACTCTTTAACAAATTAGATATAATAACCAACACCTACTCGATCAGTATTGATTGCATAACAGAAACATATAATAGTGCAGTCCACTTATCCAATAGCATCTAACTTGTAAAACATAGAAATATTCAAACCAAAACATTCACACAAGTATCAACACCAGGATTTATAGTGGAAACCCAATTAGGGAAAAACCACTTTGTAACATGTTACTATTATGTTCACTCTTCTGAAGTGAGCTCGGTGAAAAGCCAACCTTGTCAAAGGTTACAAACACACTGTCAGGTGTGACCCCGGTTAAAGGATTTCAACCACTTTGTTAAAAGTGCACCTTGTTATAGGACTTACATACACTCCATTAGAATGCAACCTTGTTCAAAGGATTTATACCTATGACTGTTAGGTCAACCTCTCTTAAAAGAATTTTGACTATTACAATGGTTAGAAAGTAGCAGTAATATTGATCTAAGAAACATACAACTCACTTTGCAAATATCATATCCAATTCCATACACATATGCTGGCTTACTAACTGTGAACCTTTTCCATCTCCATCACTGATCTACTTGGAACCCTTCAAGTGATCACAACACTTCTCCTTTAGCCTTTTCTGCTTAGACAGTCAATAACAATACTTCCAGCATTCACTTCTTTCCATTTGCATATTCAACCTCTCACTTAGGTTTCCTTAATACTACCTCTATTAGGTCAATACATCTTTTGCCACTTAATCTCCTTCCTAGATCTTAGGGTTAGGTCAAATTCATTGAATCTATCCTAGATTATGTTCTTTGGCTTATCTTTGAAATATCTTGAATCTGTTAAAGATTTACAATAAAACATTTTATAGTGCATTAAATGCTTTCATACAATCAATAAATAAAGTCAACACTTTTTACATAATTCAAGAATTCAACGATGTCGGCAGGAAATCTAAATTCTTCAACAAATGAAAAATACTGACACTTGGTCAATACTATGTTGAACTTCTTGGTCTTCTCTAGAAAGCTCGGTCACCACATAAACTATTCCCTTAGCTAACAATATCTTCCTCGGCAATTAATAGGTGTTCGGTCAACACTATTTTTACTCATCATTCACTAGCTCGGTCAACACAAACAACACTCAACTTAAACTATATTTCTTCACTTACGCTCAGTCAAGCCTACCAGTTTAGTCTTCATTCTTACTAAGATAAACAATACATTATCTTATCATTGTGCCACATAATCAAGTACTCATTGAAGTATCAAGATAACTCAACCTTTCCTTAGGTGTTGTTGTTACCAACTTTGCCTATCCCCTTAGCAACACTCAAATAGATATAGTACTTTCTTAAATAGCAATAGTCTTACCAATTAAGATTTGACATCAATGACAATACAACAATTGCTTCAATTATAGTTTCCAACAATCTCCCTCTTTGGCATTGATGGCAACACCATATGAATATCACATGAATTACCAACCAATCCAAAACTTATCTATCATTAGATAAATGTATAATATCATTAGCTTCATTCTGATACAGAATTTATTAGCCATGCATGACTATCCATTGGATTTCTCTCACTATCTTGATCTTCTCATTCTATGTATTCATCTGTATTCAACTGTCATTATCTCCCTCTTTGACAAAAATGCCAAAGAAGGAACAAAAACATACATCCTGTAGATGTAGATATCATCCTTTCAGTTTAGTAGAATATTTCTCCCTCTGTCATCTTGCTTATGACTTATTTTGACTTGTTGTTCTCTTCACAACTCTAGGCTGCTCCTAAAGTGTGACCTTTCTCTACATCAATATGTTAGATTTTCTTTGCAGCACACTTGATGCAGTGCTCCTAACTTGACTAGGCAGCCTCAGTTAGGGGAAGGACCCCTAATTGACTTCTCAGGTATTCATGAGCTTCTTTAGGTAAAGCTTTAGTGAATATATCTACTATTTATTCTGTGGTATTCATATATTCCATGTGGACCTCTTTATCTTGTACCAGTTCTCTCAAGTAGTGATACTTGATGGCAATGTGTTTGGTCTTAGTGTGCATCACTAGGTTTTTTGAGATGTTGATAGCACTTCTGTTGTCATAGAAGATGACAACTAGTTTAGTGATTTCTTCTTTCATGCCTACCAACAATTGCTTTATCTATATCAAATTTGAACAATTGACAATTGTAGCCACATACTCAGCTTTAGCAATAGATTAGGAAATGCAATTTTTTTTCTTGCTTGTCCAGGAAACTAATCTCTATCCAAGAAAGAAAGCTCCACCACTAGGACTCTTTCTGTCATCTACATTTCTTTCCCAATCAGCATCTGTATACACTCTTAGTTCAAATTTGTCATGCTTCTTGTAGTACAATCCATAGTCAATAGTTCCTTTCAAATATCTCATGATTCTTTTAACCGCAATCATATGAGTTTCCTTAGGACTGGCAAAAAATCTTGCCACAATCCCAACAACTAACATAATATCTAGTCTACTATGTATAGCATACTTTAGTTTTCTGATCATAGATCTATACAAAGTCTGGTTAACTTCTACATCATCATCATTCTTGGACAACTTTTGTCTAGTAGCCATGGGAGTACTTACTGGCCTTGAGTCTTCCATACCAAAGGTTTTTAGTATCTCATGAACATATTTAGACAGGGTGATGAAGATTCCCTTCTCCATCTGATATACTTGCAAACCAACAAAAAATTTGATCTCTCCAAACATACTCATTTCAAATTTAGTTGCATTTCATTTGAAAATTTCTTACACAAGGCATCTTGTCCACCAAATATAATATCATCTACAAAGATTTTGGCTAACAAGATTCCTTTACCTTCTTCATCTTTCATGTATAGATTGCTTGAGTCATTCATCCTTGAGAATCCAATCTATATTAAGTAGTTGTGCAATCTCTCATACCATGCTCTGGGAGCTTGCTTTAATCCATATAGTGCTTTATTCAGTTTGCAAACCATGTGTCTTCTGTTTGGATCAACAAATCCTTCTGGCTATTCAATATATACTTCTTCTTCCAATATACCATTTAAAAATGCAAACTTGAAATTCATTTGGTATACCTTGAAATTTTTATAGGTAGCATATGCAAGCAAATCTCTAACTCCTTCCAATCTTGCTACAGGGGAAAATGTTTCCCCATAATCTATTCCTTCTTCTTGTGCATAGCCTTTGCATACCAACCTAGCCTTATTTCTTGTGATTTGACCATGTTCATTCAGCTTATTACGAAATACCCACTTTGTCCCAATGAGATTCTTATCTTCTGGTCTCAGCACTAGAGTCCAGGTATCATTCTTCTCTATTTGGTCAATCTCTTCATTCATTGCTTCTATCCAGTCTTCATTTTCTAATGCTTCCTTTGTTGTCTTAGGCTTGTATTCACATAGTAAACATGTTGGATCTCTTACTTTGCTTCTTGTCTAAATTCTGATATCATTATCTCCAATAATGTATTCAGGCTTGTGATGTCTCCATACATATTGTGCTAGAATAGGTTCTACTCTTCTTTCATTCGGATCATCAAGTTCTCCAACCAGATTGTCAGATTTAGCTTTTGAATGCTCGGCAACCTTTTCCTGATACTCGACAGCTTCTTCCTATCGCTCAGCATGTTCTTCTTCTCTCTCGTCATTGTTATCCTGATGCTTGACATTGCTTACCCGAGACTCAGCATCAAGTGCAGGTTTGTCATTTGCCTCTTCTTCCTCTATATACACAAAAGATTTGTAATCTTCTGGTACCCTATTACTGTCAGCTTCATTTTTCTCTGTATACTCATCAACTTTGACATTTACACTTTCCACAATTTTATTAGTGTTAGAATTCAAACACTTGTAAGCTTTACTTTTTGTGGAATGGCCTAGGAATATACCCTCATCACTTTTAGCATCAAATTTTCCATTCCTACTATCCTTCAATATGTAGCACTTACTTCCAAAGATTCTAAAGTATTTTACATTCAGTACATACCCATGCCATAATTCATAAGGTGTCAGATTTGTACACTAGTACAAAAACAACAATATATGACCAAATAAACTACCAAAAATTGTAGATAAATGACCAAATTTGGTCATGTGACCACTGGTAGTTTATTGCCGGTCATTTATCTCGTGACCAAATTTATGACTAAACTATTTTAGTCATTTATTTGATCATTGATTTGGTCATATATTTAGTCATTTATTTGGTCCTTTATTTGGTCATCTGGTCATTTATTTGGTCATTTGGTAGTTTATTTAGTCATTTATTTGGTCATTTGGTCATTTATTTGGTCATTTATTCAGTCATTTATTGGGTCGTTTATTGGGTCATTTATTTGGTCATTTATTTAGTCATTTATTTGGTCATTTATTTGGTCATTTATTTGGTCATTTATTCAGTCATTTATTTGGTCATTTATTTGGTCATATATTTAGTCATTAATTTAGTCATATATTTAGTCATTAATTTAGTCATATCATGGCACGATGGAATCGAACAATCATCCTCCTACTTGTAAAGTAGGCACTCTTCCAGCTAGTACCCTTTAAATAATAGTCATACCATGTATACTAGTACTTTCCCTTGGCCTCCCAATTCCTTTCCTCCCACATCCACTCAAAACTACATATGTTCTTTCTTTCTGGTAGTCACTAAAACTGTTAAGTTCTTTCCCAATTATAAGTGATAGGGAATGAAGGGTTTACTTCCATGTTTACTGGCCTTTTACTCCTTTTTGCTTCTCTTTTGCTCTCATTCTTAATGTTTTTCTCCACAAATATCTTTGTTTTCGCCCTTTCACCTCTATATTTTCTCCCTAATTTCTCCATCCATCATGCCCCTTATCCCACATTTTCTTACAAACAAAGTCTGAGTATAGATTAATGGGGTCATGAGCATTTAAAAATGTCCCAGGTACCTCTTTTTTCCATGCAACCTATCATTTGGACAGCTCAGGGGACTGTGACGCCATACCCCATGACCATTTACCTGCACCATTCTTGACTATATGTGATGTACATGTTTATTAAGATCACCAGGAAGAATTACAAAAATGTCAAGAATAGTTTTGCATACTTTGAACCTTCTCTTGTCTAAAAGTTGATGAGGAACCAAATAGTACACTATTGTGTAGTAGTGGTCAAGTTTAGCTTTCCTAGAAATTAGCACACTGAATTTCTAGAAATGAAGGTGCTACCTTTGACATATGGAAAAGTGCTTTGGCATCAGTATCAAGGTAGCCCTCTGCAAGATCCTCTGAAACAGCTTCTGTCAGAATAGTTGCTGCTACCTTGCTTGTAATATCTTGAATACTATATACAATAGTTAGCACATGTAATGGACTAAATAATAAGAAACAATTATGTTATATATATATATATATATATATATATACATATATATATACATATATATACATATATATATATATATATATACATATATATACATATATATACATATATACATATGTATATATATATATATATATATATATATATATATATATATATGTATATATATATATATGTATATATATATATATACATATATATATATATGTATATATGTATATATATATATATACATATATATATATATATATCTATATATATATATATGTATGTATATATGTATATATATATATATATATATATATATATATATATATATATATATATATATATATATATATATGATTGTATGTATGTATATATTTGGATTGAAACTAAAATACCTGGATATTGAAGGATATATAGTTCCATTTAATACTTCTTTCTCTTCCAATTATCCAGCTAAGCTGCAGTGTCAATACAAATGGAAAATATATTGAGAAAGTTCATTATGAATAACAATTCTCCTATTAGAAGTCAGTCAATGGGTTTGTGAAATTCAACATGGCATAAATTAAAATAATCATGTTTGGATAATAAAATAGTAACACTAAATGTTGGGGACTAGATGCAGGTTAAGTGGTCCAATTCTACAAATATATTTACCATTCTGCTACAGCTTGAAGCATTCCATCTGAAATGATGCAAGAGCTAGAGAGAAGTGTACCCAACCCAATTCTAATGCACCACAATGGAGAAAGTGTAGATATTAAGTGGATAGCTCTATGTAATGAGAACCTTTGTAAATCAAGTGAGAGAAGCTAACCCTGGGAAAAGGTACATATTGTTGCCTTGGTTGCAGTGACCTATTTTACCATTTCCTGAAACACAATAACATGAGTGGGTGAATTGGCATCAAGATCACAGTGACAAGGTAAGAAAATGTTTCTCTAAATTTATCAACACCCATAAAGTTCCAGTTAATGCTACAAACCAAGATCTACATCAGGAAATGGGCTTCCACTAGCGAAAACTATATGATCCCCCACAATCTCAAAAGCTTTCTGAGCTGTGCATTCAACTGTCATTCCAAAATCAGAGAACTTTTTCATAAGTAAAGCTCAGTCTTATATGCTGTAACTAAAATATACAAGAGAAAAACATCAAACTTCCTGACAAATTTGGAATGGAACAGACCATTTTTTGTTGGGTTTGACATTGCAAAGATTGCTGGTCTCGTACATGTTGAGTCTTTGAGGGCTTCCAAAACTTGCTAAGTTTGAAATAAAAAAGATTATTCCTAGAGGCATTAACAAAAAATGTTCAATGAAAGACTGATTGGATGTAAATTAAAAATAATTTATTCCTAGAGACATTAACAAAAATTGTTCAATGAAAGTCCAATTTGGATGTAAATTGACAGAAAATATTGATAGCTCTAATATTTAGAATGAGATAATTGGTAACCACAAATATTTAATATTTATAACAAGAACATCCATTAGTGTACCTAGAGATTCTAGAAACCATTAAAAAACTCAAATAGCAATCAAAATTAAATCATTGTGATATTGCTATCAAGATTCAACTGTCTAGTTTGCGAGTCAAAGTCATTGACCCATGATTCATGAGGAGTGGTTCACAAGAACCCATCTCATATGAGAATGAATGGAACACTTAGCACTCATTGCATCTAGATGATGCTCACAGAGCTGAAGCATCGGGCCTTCCTGGGAGGTCACCCATCCCAATACGACTCCAACTCAAGTGCGCTTACCCACAGAGTTTTCTCCAAGGTTAAACCCACTTAGAATTAAAACATTGCAAAAGAGTACAAAATTTAGGTTAGCATATATTAGTACATCCATTTGAGTTGTAATCATGAAATTTGTGACTAGAAGCTTAAAATGTATATTGTACAAAAGTATTACTGAAATAAACTAATGCAGATTTGCATAAAACTAATAATCTTTTAGAAATCTGGAGATGTTGAGAAGTGTGAAAACAAAGCTTAGTAGCATCCACATCAAATGATCTCCAACAGAAATACAAAGTCAAGGCTGGGATGTGTAATTATATGCGGTTGATAACATTTGTTAACAATAAAAGAGCAATTATAACAATGATAATAGTTGTTAACAATAAAAGAGCAATTATCCTCATAAGAAGCAACGATAACAGTTGTTAACAATAAAAGAGCAATTAGCACTAAAATCTGAAGTCAATGGCATACCTTTAAATGACACAACACAAGGAAAGAACTATGAAAATGTCATAAGTACGATAAGAGAAGCACTATCAATAGCAGTAGAGCATCATAATGATAGTGATCAAGATCGGGTAATAGTAACAAGAATGTAAGTAGTAATGACAAAGAATACATAAAAGAGTATCAAAGGTCATGCTGTGATAGAAAGAATTATTTATAAATGAAAGAAGAAATATATGACTTCCATTTAGAAGAGAAAGAGCAACATTTATGTGTCAAAAATATTGTCATTGTTGAAAAACATTTCAACAAATGTGTGGATTGTTCACGGAGAGTCATTGATGTAGAGGGAAGGGTGGTGGTAGGAGAATACAAAAGGAAAATAGAAATTTCAGAGGTTTTGGCACTTGGGCTTATCCTAAACCTCAAATGTTACAAGGATCAAGCTTGAAAAATTATCTTCAAGGCTCCTAAATGAAAGATTTGGTTTTATAAACACTAAATCACTTGGGCTCAAAGGTTCTAAGGCTCCAATTCAACTCACAAACTCCCAGTTCACACAACTCTTTCTCAAACTATTCCAAAAAGCCTAATGGTAACCCTGCAACAAACTTAGAACGAGGATAATTTTACCTTTTCTCAAGGCACTAGACAATCTAAGGTCATTTATGAACACCCCTTTTAAATTACAATAGCATATCAAACCCTCTCATAAGGTTACTTTGGACAAACACCCTTGTTCTTAATAGTTGCCTTGTTTTAATGTACAAAATTGACCAATTTTCCAAAGGAAGTATCAACAAATGACATCCTATCAAACCCAACTCTGGGACAATGACTATTTATGCCATAAAATGGCCATATGCAAAAGGTATTAACTCCAAAGGCTTTGTAACCTTTGTAACCTAGAAAACCCCAAATTGAGCCCTCAAACCCTAATTTTTAGGGCCTCCACAATCTCCTATCACAACTCACTCCCACTTCAAATTGGTGATTGAATCACCTTCCATTCATCATTCTAAACCATTCCCAAGCATAAAATAGATGTCTTGTGTGGATGGATTCCCCACTGCTACACTTTGGCAGCCAACTTCAATGTTTTGTCCACTGTTCTTCATCGTGATCACCTAAATCCCGCACTATCATGTATATGCACTATTAATAACATATCATACATGTTAGATTAACTCTTTCCATGAGTATCAGGCCTTCATCCTCATGGAAAGATCTCCACTATGCTTAAACCCTACTGCAACAAATAAATAATTAAAGGAAAATCACTGTTATTCAACTGGCACGATAGTAAATCACAGCAAGTGTTTGAAATTCATCAATAACAAATGAAGTGGTTAAAGACTCCTTTTAATGCATGAGAATTCAAAACCAATCAAATGGATATCCTAGAAGTGAATCAAATTGCAGGAAACAGACTACTTTTATTGCTCACTATCTTTTGAACTATACACACCAGTCTCTTGCTCTCTCCTGTAATAGAGACTCCTTCCCCTTATATAAAACTCCCTATTAAATCCTATAACTTCCCTAAAAACTAATTCAACCAACTTTCATCAGTTGGATTGAATAGTTAAGTTTTACAATCATAACAATTAAAAGTTCCCTCTAAATCCTAAACTAGTCGTTACCCTTCAAATATTTGAATTTTTAAATAACCAAAAGGCTTTATTTGAATACTCAATCCTTTTCTAAAGACTTAAAATTCCACACTAGCCTAATCTAGACTCTTTAAACACCATTTGAGAATTGGACATCATTAGTCCATTACAATCAACCTATTGGTCCTTATGAGGACATTACAAACATAAAATGGATCCATTGAAGACATTACAAGCATAACACAATATTGCATTATTTGAAGCCCATAATAGGTGCTAGGATCCTCCAATTGATCTGTTGACCTGGATCATGCATTTCATCCTCCTGATTTGTCTTGGATGTCCTTGATATCTCCTTCATCTCTGACTCTGAACTAAATGTTTGAGGTGACCCTGCACTAGTCATTGTCCATAGAACACAATGGTTTTCTTGAAGAGTGAGATAGAAAAATATCATGTAAGCATTATTAATTCTATCCTAAAGCATGAGAAGTTGACCGTTGTTACCTATTTTTCACCGTAGGTAAAAATAGTGACTCCTCAGTTGAGATAGAAATCTAAGAGTTTGTCAAAAGAATAAGTTTGGGGCTAAAATATAGTTAGTATTTTAAAATCCTTTTTAGAAAATAGTTTCTTTACTTCCAACCTCATGAGAAGCTTTTCAAATAATCATTCACATTAAAGTCAATGGGAAAATCATGTTTTTGTCTTTATGGAGGGATTTTTAAGTTCTCATTTTTCCAAGTCTTCTTAACTACAAGCCTAACTCGATTCAAAAAGGAAAGTAGGAGTTAGAAGCAAGGATCCCTAAGAATTAATGTGGATTTTCTTGAAAACCTCTTCTTTCATGATGCAGAGAAGCAACAGTAAAGAGAAGCTTTTGGGCTCCAACAACAGCATGCTAGCGTGCCATTATTGGAGAGCTACAGATCCATGAATAGAAAAAGACATTCAATATGGACAACATGTTCACTCAAGAGGAGTGAAGACAATCATTTTATAATAGAAGTTCATAATCAAATGAGATACAAAGAGCAAAGAGAAAGTGATAAATGTCAATGAAGTCAAAAAAAACATTTAAAGATAAAGAGCAAAAAACATTGATGAATGAAATGCTACAGAAATAGAGGAGAAGTGTGAGATATTTAGTCATGAGATACATGAGATGATGGTGTTGTGTGTCTAATACAATGTTGAAGAGAGCATTGATCTATTCCAATGTCAAGGGCAGTGCAATATAGTTAAATTCGTTGATAAGACATATGGAAACTACAGAGAATATTTATGTTTAATTGTTGTAAACCATTGATACAGATTAACAAATATGAGCTATAGACATGTTATAAAGACCAAAGTTTTGAAACATATTAAAGGAATGAAAGACAATGATTCTAGTTTGTATTTACGAAGGAGGTAATAGTAAAGTATTTTACATTCCAAAATATGACATTGAGACTATCATCAAAGAATCTTTTGAGCTTGTTCTATTTTTTATATTTTTAGAGATATGTCAGGTAGCTTTAAATTGGTGTGTGTGTGTACATATGTACATACATATACAAAACTTGATAAATTTATGATTGACTATGGTGATGCCATAAACATTCGTTGTTAATGAAGGATTTTCATTTTACAAGAGATTAAATCTTCAACTAGTCAACCTCCTGCATGTGCTCAACTGCCTCTTGCATGTACCCCAACTAGTTGTAAACCATAAATTATAGCTTATCATAGAAAGAACAACTTTTAGCGATGGAAAATACAGTGTGATTTTGTTATGCAAATCCTAGAAGTTGGTTGACTATAAAGAAATGGTGTACAGTGGTTTTTACATTTTGGTTTTATTGTTTGTTGCTATCATAGGTGCAAGCTTTCCAATCTTCAAGAGAAGCACCATGACCATGCTCTTTCACTTCACTGGTATGGTAGAACTTCAAGTGACATTGGGTGTAGGAAGAGATAGGAACTTAGCTTCTATGATATAAAGATGTTATAACTAATGACAGTACAAATAAGACCATTCAGGACATAAAGTGTTGCATATCCTTATGGTTCAGTCATAACTGCAAAATGTTTAGTGAACAAATGATATGGTAGTACTGCTATTATGGACTAGGATGGATGGAGAGGATATTCTCAAGCCTGTCTGATTATTTACCAATGAGAAAACTTTTAAATTATGAAAGTTTTTTTGAGGAGGCATGTAATTGATTTCAAAATCATTGATATTACCCTTATTAAGTAAATTAAGTTAAAAATATTTGGTATCATGGCTGAGAAATCTTATTAATCTCTCATGACTCATTTTATTTGTATATTGTGTCTCAATTTTTACATGCTAGTATTGCAATGCTTGTTTAGAAAAAATTGCTATTTTGAACTTTCTGATTGTTGAATTTATGGAAAAATAATGAATTGGAAAACATAGTCAACAAAACTTCACCTCGCCCCAATGGCACTAAATGTTTAACAAACATTCATTGATAACCAAAAATACAACAAATAACTGACCCATATCAGGATCCTTAAATTTAAAGGACATTGGAAAATGATATGGTAGCCAATGTACTAGCTGGACACCTGTGTTCCAATTAAAGTGATATTATAATACTTTTGAATAAAGATTTATATACAAACTTTAAGCAGTTACAGTGGCCTTGAAATAGTTCTCATTTATATATGTGTTATCACGAGAGCAAAGGCTAGGCTTGCAGTCACCTAGGAATCAAGACATTAAAGGTGATAGATCAATAAGCCATTTATGTTAAAAATAATCACATCCTAGATCAATAAGAGGTGATAGAGTGACCCAATAGTTTATCATAGATCCTAAGTTGAGTCCTAGCTAATATGGTATCAGGGTCTTAGGAGTGAATCTAGGAAATGTGGCTTGTGAGAGTTGAGAAGATGTTGGAAACAATCTACATTTTGTACCAAAGGGGATTAGCAACTCAGTGATAGAGAAAGCTAGTAGTTTAGTTGGTCCATGGAAAAAGATAACATGGTCAGTCAGGGTATGAACTCCAAGTACCAAATGTGGCTTGTGGGAAAGTGTTGAAAGAAATCCACATTTTAGACTAAAAAGGGACTAACAGTTGAGTAATCGAACAATCCAGTAGCTTATGAGAAGTCTTTAGTTTAGCTTCTAGCTAGGCCATTAAACAGTCTAATAAATTATGGGCTAAAATTAGTCTAATAGTTCACAAATTGTCAACAATTTGATAGCTCCAAACATCAATAAGAAAATTTCTAAAGTTTCCCATTTTTGTTCTTCATGGAGCCACTCAGTGAATATAGGAATGTTAGTCAATAGCAGGGAACCCCTCTGCAACTAAGATAACTCCAGGTTCCCCTTCAAAAGGACTTCTAAGTTAACTTTCCATTACCTACTAGTCCCATGGAGGGTGTAATCTGAAATCTAATCAGCTAGTCTCATAGATTAAAATAAGAAAGAGTAGTTATAGCTAGCTGAGATAATTCCAAGGCCCCTCCAATGGGCCTACTAAGTTATCTTTCCATTACCTCTCATCCCATGGAGGTTTCAATTTGCAATCTATTCAGCTGGTGTGACCCAAAAAAATGAGTGCTAGCAAATTAGCATCTTCCCAATTGAGATATTCCATGCCCCCGCTCAACAGGATTACTAAGTTAGTTTCCCATTATGTACTAGTCCCACTGAGTGTGCAAACTAAAATCTAATTAGCTTGTGCCCCACACAAAAGGCCAATTGAAAGAAGCTTTGCCATAAAATGGCTTTATGACTAATAAATACTTGCTCTCCTCTAACATTTTTGGAAATGAAATTAAAAAGAGACATTCAGCTGATCCGAAAAAAGTCATCAGACTGCATAGAGTTGCTATTGGGCACAAATTTCCTATTAAATGTGAAGTGGGCACATCAAAGTTTCAGCCCCTAACCTCTAGCAATTTCTGTTCATAGTTTTATTTTTACTTTTCAATTTTAATCTGGCTACGTGGGACTGCCCGCAGCAAATACATTAATTGCCATAGCCCTAAGTGCTCTCTACCTCTTGGTGCATAACACAGTTATCTATGTTAAGGGTTCCAATCTATAATCCTAATATTTATCTTGATGATGGCCAAAATGTGGCTAAAAATTATGTGGGTATATTACTACTACTACAATTACTCTAAGCATCATCAAAATCACTACTAAATTCTTTATTTGAACCTATAACTATATCCTAAAAGTAGTTAATTCTCTTAATCACTAAAAAATTAGATCAGCGTGATCCTACTCTCCCATTCTGAACTTGTCTCACTAGAGAAGATGATCATCTTCTTTGAGGACACCTGGCTGAATGCCTATCTTTATCAGCATAATATTTATTAGCCATGTTTGATCCTTGTTCAATTTCAAAGGAAGCTATATTTATGGATTCAGAACTTGCATCAGTAGTGAGATTGTCAAATCTAGAATACACATCAGGCTTTACAAGGGAAGAGAAGAGAAAACTTGGAGATCACTTGACTTTATTTTCTTTCCTTCCTTTATTGTAGCACATAGAACTTGATGGACAGAAGATTCAAACCTGTTGTCTTCTACTATGCTAACTACACTTTGTCCTACCCAATTTAATAACCCAAGATCAACACCAGCAACTAGTAGCTCCATGAAACATTCATGATGGTTAGCCCTTTCACATAGCATCAATGTAGATTCACCCATTTCTATTCTTGCATTCAGATCACATCCATGTTCTATGAACTTCTTTATAATAGGAAGACAGCCCATTCTAGAAGCCATGTGAAGAGGACAAAACTTGTGTCCATTATTTGTTCTTACACAAAACTTAGCATTTGCACCTACATCTAAAAGCACATGAATTTCACCTGAGTTATGGAAAAGGGTTGCATGACATATAAGTGTTCTTCCATAGTGCTCACTATCAGGAGATATGTACCCAAGCAACATTTTTAGAATCTCTCCCTTTGCTTCATAGTATTCAACTGAACACCATGCTTCATTATAGGGCTCTGCCAGACATTCCCCAACACGTAGCTCCTCACCAAATGCTTTATCCCACATCCAAGCTCCCAAGCTAAATTTACAATCTATCTTAGCCCCCATCTACATTTTTCAACAGCAAGAACTAATTATAATTGAAAACATGAGAAGAGAACAAATTGATTTTCATGTTGACTTTTTATAATCAAAGATTCAAATATGCACAAACTACACAATCACTTTGAATTGTGTCCAAATAAATAACATTTTCAATTTCAACAACCAAAACCATGCAACTATGTTATAACACTGGCCTTCCCAAAATTTATAATTTCAAAAAAGTTACATTATAAGAATATCTTGAAAAGGAGTTTGAACATTTCTATTAAATTCAACCTTATCATCATAAAATTAATCACCTCCAACAAATACTTCACAATAGGAGCTTGCTGACTGACAATAGTAGCAATGAGGGGTGTACAATCCACATTTGCATATAAAGCAAGCTTAGCAGAATGCAGCAAGGCCCTATCCCATGAATTTATATCAACTCCATTCTGTAAAGCAACCACAACAGTAGTGCGGGATGTCAAATATCTAGGAGATGGTATCACAATCAAAAAGTGATCAGAATACTTTTATGAACATTCATTGTTCACATCAACCCCTTTTTCCCTTAATAAAATCAATTTCTGTAATCAAATTTTTCATGAGATTAATCACATTTCACAAGACAACAAACAATCAAGATTTCTTGTGCTTTATACAAAAAAGAACTGCCAAAAGATGAAAATATCAGTTATTCCTTTATTAATATTGCAACAATATCGATGAAGCCATGATAGCTAGCATACACCAACGCATGTGCAGAAACATCTGGCCTCGTAATTTCATAGCTGATTAATAATTCAATAGCTTTGACCTGACCATAGAGACATGCTTCCAATAGAGCATCCTCGCAGGCTGGTTGAGAGGCTCCTGCTTTAATGAGGAGGCCTAGTAATTGATGGTGGCCTTCTCAAGAAACAACAGTTGTTGCATAGCCTCTAAACAGCTTCTGATTGACATCTGATCCAGCTGACTGCAAAAAAGGTCAAATTTTAATGGATCAATTATTTTTCATTCTCCTCACTTCCTCACAATCTCCGATCCATTTCTTACCAGATGCTAAATTAATCAGCTTACAACTTGGAACATCTAAAGAAAACCTCAAATCTTAAAAGAAAGAAACAACAAACAACAAACAAACTACGTAGGAAGAAGGAAAGTAACAGCAGCAAATCTAATCAGGCACACAAATGTGTCTCATTCTTTTTGAAACTGATGTACAATTCCCTATATACTTATGGAAACTACAATGTTCTATTAAACATGGTATAAAAATACCAATACCTTTTATTCTAAGCATATTGAAGAACTAGAAAGTAAAAGAACAATTCTCATAACTAGAAAACTTGTATTATCCTATATTCTTGATTCCAACATGCTCCTGTAATTCCATTGACTTGGGCAACACAACTTTATGTTTGATCATTCAATGGAAAGAACTCTTGTAAGGCATTTGAGTGCTAGTCTTAAATATGAAAGCCTTAGGAGGTGCATAATACAAACCTGAGAAATAAAGAATTGAAAAGACCAAACCATCACTCATTTGAATGACTGAACACATTTTGAATAGATCATATGTTAAAATCATATAGAAATGATTTTCAATTTCTCAAAAAAATGTTACTTTTCTAATTGGCCACAAAATGAATCTACTTTTCATGTCATATGAAGTTTATCACAAGCATAAATTGGAAAATTTCCACTATTTACTTCCAATTGATTGGTTTGTGTAGTATAAACAACCTTTTCTAGAAGGTGGACAAATGGTACTGACCACCTTGGATTTTGAGCTTACAATTAAGTATCCATATAACCCTCTCATGTTAGTTTTCAATAAGATTGGACTATCCCAAATTATTCAGGAACATGTAGCTTGGAACTTGGTTAGTGAAGGGATTTGAAGCTCTCTCTACCTTCAATTTAAGTCTTAAAACATTGTAATAGGAGCCACATTTCTTTCTACTAAATTTCTCAATTTTAATTTGTCTTCCTATCAATGTCTCTATTAGGAATTTCAAACAACACTAACTATACTTCAAGATGTTGTCTGGCATTTGAAAAATATTTTTTAACATCCTGGTGCTTTGAGGTTAGTTACACTATTGGATGGCATTCTTTGGCAGTGTGTGCATCTTCAAAAATAATGAATCAGAAAAATCATGGATCAGTTAATTCCAGTTTTCTTTGAAAATAAAGTGTGCTATTATAATATCTAGGTGATTAACACATCATAATCAAGTTCTGCTAAGAGGCATTTGATCAGATTGTTCTGTAAAGCATCAAACTACAAGCTATATATATTATACCATTTGGATGTAAGAATAAGCATTCTAACACTACACTATTAGATCATTTCAAAGTTGAAGCTTTAGTATTTTAGTTATTTTCAGATATCAAAGAATGTGATGATGCATTCCATGGGCTGAAAATAATAGCTATAAACTCATTGTGGAATGATTAATTCCATAAATGAGGACTTTATTCTAAGGATTGTGGTATTTTATGAAGAAAAACACTTAATATGAAAAAATTAAATAAGAAAAAATAGATAAATTCCCCACAAACAAAAGCATCTAATTGAGTGACCTTAAGAAGCCAAAGTTCATATAGCTTAACCATTTTATAAATTTAATTTGGGTTGAGATGCTAATATATATCCCCTAGAAACTTTTCTACATATCCTCAATTTCTGCAAGCATGTGTTGCCAAGAATGCACATTCACAAGGTAAACAAATCCACTCTCTTATCACTGGCAGGGGAATTGAATTTTCTAGACACAGATTCTTTCCAAATAATATTATCAACATGTATGAAAAGTGTAATTTTCTAGACGCAATTTTCTCCCACCCTTTAGATATAATTGAACAGTCATGATGTCATTGACATCCATTACCCATCTCAATTAAAATCTCACAACATTATGTAGAGAGGTTCAGTTGAAGAAGGTGATACACATTTTGTTGTCCACAAATAAACCCCCTGGAAACTTTTCTACATATCCTCAATTTCTACAAATCTATGTTGCCAAGAATGCATGTTCACAAGGTAAAAAAATCCACTCTCTTATCACTGGCAGGGGAATTGAATTTTCTAGATGCAGATTCTTTCAAAATAATATTATCAACATGTATGAAAAGTGCGGTACTTTGATAGATGTTCATCAAGTGTTTGACGATATGACAGAACAAGATGTTTCCTCATGGAATACCATAATTGAAGCTTACAGAAGACATGGCCCATATCCTCAAGAAGCATTGATTATGTTTCTCCAAATGCAACAAACGGATATCCAACTAGATAATTTTACCTTTTCTGCCATACTCCTAGCCTGTGCCAAAATCAAAGCTTTGGATCAAAGTATGGGTATCCATGACATTATAATCAAACGAGGATATCTATCAGACGTCGTGGTTGCAAATGCCATGCTAGACATGGATGCAAAATGTGGAAGCTTAGACAAGGAATGTGAAGTGTTTGACAAATTAGCTAACAGAAGTGTAGTCTCATGGAATACATTGATTTTAGAATATGCACAAAATGGTAATCTTGATGGTGTTTTAAGATTTTTCAAAGAAATTTTGATTCTAGATGTTGCCCATGGATTGCCTTGGTTGGAGTATACACACAAAATGGGTTCTTTGAAAAGACTTTGGAGGAATTTAAGAAAATGCAATTAGCAAGTTTGAAATCAAACTCAACAACCTTAGCCAATATTCTCTCAACATGTGCCAAAATGACAACTTTAGAAATAGGTGTGGATATCCATCAGAGTATAATTAAAGGTGGATTTTTGTCTGAAATCAAACAAGTATTAAATGCAGGCATGTTGCCACAATAATCTCATGATTTATCCAAATTGTAGTATGTTGAAAATGAAATTAATGATTCATGGGTACAAAAAGTAGTACATGCAGCAGAGACAAATGTTGCTTGGCTGCAACCACTTGTGACAAAAAAAATAATATTATGATTCTCTTGTGACATTGTGTGGCAAGATTGGGAACAAAGGTAGCCAATGTTGTGGGCCTACAAGGCAAACTATAAAGTGATTGACATGCAGTTTCAATGAATGTATAGTCAGGAAGTTATCTAACCAATGGGGTATTTGGTGCCAAATATACCAATAGTAGCAGAAAATCAACTCGGGAGGTTAGGAAAAATTAGTGGATTTGAGAAAACTAGATTTGAGAAGGAATGAGGCAGAATACCAAATTAAAGTTGTGTGGATAACAAAAAATTGGCACCATGATTATGTTTATGGCCCTTTTCCATAAACAACCACAGAGATAACATGATTATATCTTTATTATGTGATATTATCTTATTAAACATAGGCAGGGATAAAATTTCAATCACACAACCTAGAGATGAATGCCCCTGTAACTTCAAATCAACCAGTGAATGTCCTCTTTGGCTTGGAATTCCATCGATATTCTCCTTTTGTTGCTTCTAATGAAATTCAAGAGACAACAACATAAATAATATAATAAATGGCACAAACACTGTCTACAAGGGAAACTATAAGTTCATGATCCTTTGGTCATTTAACCACAATATGGAGCTTTGGTCATTTGCATAACCATCTTTTTAATAATTAAAATCAACATTCTAATACAAGGATTTACACTGGAGGAATGCATATGTGGAAGAAAAGAAAACTTAACCAAACTATAAGCTACAACGCATAGGAGCAGAAGAACCAACTTGTACCAAGAAACCAATGAGACACCAAATAAGTGTCTTGGTCAAAGGAGGAGTTTGTGCTATCACACCTCGGTGACAAAATCATTGACTTCTGAGGATGTTGAGGAGTGAGAAGCAACCCACTGAGGGATGATGCACCCCCAAAACCATAAATGGAGATGCAAAGCAAAACGTTTTAGAACTAGAAATCATTATTCTCATCAACAGAAAGATGACCTAACACAAATAGTAGGCTCAACATTTGGTCTTCATGGGGGTGGATGATCAACTAGTGTAAGTTTCTTCTAAACATTCCCAGTTACAATATATCACTACAAAAGTCACCAATCAATGCCAACAGTAAACAACTACTTCTGGGCTCATTGAATCTATCCTAGAGACTAGCTCACATCATGCTAAAAGAAACATGTCTAAAAATAAACTACTTCAAATTGTCAAAAGCAGGTTGATCAAATTCATGCACTTGGAAATTATCAAGTTCAAAATGGGAATACATAAGCACCCCTTTATTTCATGGACTCTATTTCAAACTCTTTATGGAACAGTCCTCATTCCTCCATACATATTTATCAATAGTTTTACATGAGAAATAATAAACTATTCAAAATTTTAAAACTGTCCATATAAATGACCTTTAGTTTACAGAGCCTAGAGATCTGTTAGAGTTCATATGTTGGCATGGAGTAGAGATATTTTTATGTCTCATCTCTGTTTTCTTATAATATGGAAGCTACCCACTATTTCATTATTTTATCTGCTATACAGTTTACGACTAACATTAACTTATCTGGCTTAATCTTTGATGAGATGATGCAGTCAAATGGAATCAAAATTTCATTCAAGCTTTTTAAGATACACATAACATACAATTAAGACTAGAAAAATGCAAAGATAAAGGGAAAAAGACTCACAATATCTATATTTTCTCCCTAGTCAAACTATGTAGACACCATTACTGGAGGAAGCCCTTATGTCGCAACCTAAAAACCCATAATGTCGAATACAAAGATGAACTATTTGTTACATTTGGTTGCATTGTGTAGAAACACTACATTTCTAGAAAATGCAAATGGCTACCACTGAAGACATAATACTCGTGTCCATGCCATGGATGTCCCCAAATGAAAATGGTTGCTGCACTGAAGACATAATATCGATGTCAATGGCATGGATGTCCCCAAAAGCCCTAAACTGTGGGAGAACTTCTCACTGGAAGTAACATTTAGTGCATATGATGTAGCTATAAATTGAGGGCATAGATACCTGGTGTAGTGCACAAAGGACATGGAAGTTCCCGATGGATGCGAGGGGTAGCCAGAGATTTTTCAAGTCGGAGAGGAGCTGTTTTGCGGGTAGAAGCAAGATGATGATTTGTTGAGCTTTGTGAGCTAAAATCCCACACAAATTAGGCCTATTGGATTAATTAACAAAGTCATGTTAGAATTTCACTTCCCGCCATTCTTCTATCCTTTGCCGCCTATTGAAAATGCATATTCTTTTGTCTGGCCTTTTAATTTAAGACAATTGAATTAGTTTATATTTTTAATTTAAGACAATTAAATTAGTTTTGAAAATAAATAAATTTTAATATATGTATTGAAGAGTATGTAAAACAAAGGAAATGAATTGTAATATTTACACACTAGCATGCAAAGATCAAGGTGTGAAAGACGTATCTCAAAAGAAGTTGAATTGCATGTAAGAGAAAATGTGTTAAGTAAACTCATCCTAATGAGAAATATGACACATAATACTATCAATTAAGGAGATGAATGATGTAGAGATGACAAATAATTCTATTGACCAAGGGAGTTGATATGTCCTCTTATTCATGATTTACCTATGTAAATATAGGGTGCAATTGTATATTATCCCAATAGTATGGACCAAGTAATTACTAATTGTTTGATGCCTATATAACTAATGTTACCTAAATTCTTGGTATTTACCTTCTACTCTTGCCTTTGTTTTGATGTGATTTTGGCGTCAAATTTTGGTGGTAAAATTTAGTTATTTATTTAGTCATTTCTATTTGTGTGACTAATTATTTAGTTGTGTTTTTTATCCAGTGACCAAATTAGTCATTTATTTAGTCATTTTTATTTGTCTAACCAATTATTTAGTTGTGATTTCACCTTATGGCCGAATTAGTGCAGAGAAGTTTGTATATGCTATTAGATTGGGTGGTTTACGTCGTTGCACCAAAAGCTCAAACTATTAATCCCTGATACAACCACTAGACTTATAGAATCCACAGGAGGCTGTTAAACCCTTGTCACCAACCACTACATTAAGCAAATGCAATTTGATGTAATTGTGTTAAAATTTATAATTGTAGAAATGTTTGAAGATTTACATACTTTTCAAATCATTTGTCAAAACTACCATGTAGACTGGTGTCATCAATTTTAGCATATGGTTCAAGTTGAAGAACAGTAAGGCATCCCATTTGTTGGGATTCACTACATACAAAAAAGAGGTTTGAGAAGAGAACGGAACATTGAGCGCATTTTATAAATGTATATGAATAATATAACAAATAATTAAATTCAAACTTTTAGCGATAACACATGAATAGTCACACTTGGCACATTCTGACCATGAATAATCTTTTGGCTGGCTCGACCTTGCCTGAAAATTAAACATATGTATCAACAATATTTGAATAATGGCATAACTACTAAAGTTCACCTTGGGTCGATACAAAAAAAATAATGAAACATCTAAAAATTATAGAGCACATAGAATAGTTAATGTGAAATGCAACAATAAGTCTATTGGTGAACAAAATATTAGAGCACACAGAATAATGTTCGTATAATAAGTCTATTGGTGAACACACATTATTGCTGAAATGCAACTTCTAAGAATATGAGTATATGATATTATCAAATGTTAATGTGTAAAGGAGTATTAATAATTCATTTAGTCATTTTTATTATTAGGGTGACTAATTATTTAGTCATTTATTTGGTCATTTATTTAGTCATTTATTTGGTCATTTTACCCGATGACCAAATTGGTCATTTTACCCATGACCAAATTGGTCATTTATTTAGTCATTTTACCTGATGACCAAATTGGTCATTTATTTAGTCATTTTAGTTGTGATTTTACCTGATGACCAAATTGGTCATTTATTTAGTCATTTATATTTGTGAATTGCAAAAAATGGGTAGAACATGATCAGTTTTAGTCACCTGGTCATTTATTGCCCAAATTATACTAGTGGTACCTTTTTTTATTTGTACTCAGTTAAGAGTATAAATAGCTGTACTTACAGCTTCTTTCCAATACTTTTGTGCAACATTATTTTCAATCATTAATGTCTGTGCACAGTCCAAGATAGATATGTTCCTTCTCTCTACTATACCATTCTGTGGAGGAGTTCTAGGTGCAAACATTTGTCTTCTGATCCCTCTATCATTGCAAAATAGATTGAACTTATTTGATGTAAATTCTCCACCTTGATCAGATCTCAAACACTTCAGGTTTTTACCTCTCTTTTTCAACCTTGGCCACATACCACTTAAAAAATTTGAAAAGCATCAGATTTTTCTTTCAAGAACATTACATGCATCATTCTGGTATAGTCATCAACAAATAGGATAAAATATCTAGCACCACAATAACTTTGTACACCCATCAGTCCACAAAGGTCAGTATGAACCAAATCTAAGACATTCTCTGAAGTAAAGGTTTTGCTCTTGAAACTAGACTTAGTCATCTTGCCCAACTGACATTCTTTGCACATTACATTCTTAGGTTTCTTCAATCTAGGTAGACCTCTCACTTTCTTTTTCTTGCTAATTTCTACTAGATTATCAAAGTTAACATGACATAGTCGCTTATGCCTTAACCAAATATCATTAAGTTGTGCAATCATACATGTTTCTTCAGATAGTTCTAGATAGAACAAATTACCTCTTGGTTGTTCTCCACTTCCAATGATGAAATTCCACTCGGTAGCCAGAGCTATTAAGTTGTGCAACACTCAATAGATTATAATTAAGACCCTCAACCCAACAAGAATTTTCACAAGAGATCTTATCAGTTAGCTTAACCAATAAGTATTTTCACAAGAGTGTCCTTGTTTGGCTTTCATTTCCTCGGCAGTCAAAGGTGCAGCAGGTGTGACATAGTCATGTTCAATGTAATACTTAGTAGAATCACAAATACCAGCCAGATGCAGCTTCATCAAACTTTTCCATGTAGGAAAATTTTCCTTATTCAGCTTAGGTACCTCCTTATACATATTGATCATTTGTTTCAAGTACCTTCAAACTTGTTCTTTGTAAGCACCAATAGCTCCGATGCCAATTGTTAATATGATTTAGAACAACAAAGAGGGGGGGTGAATCAATTATTCTAAATCATATTAACAGTATGTACATGCATATATACATGTATATATATGCATGTATACTTGTGTATATATGCACATGTCATATATATATATATATATGTGTGTGTGTGTGTGTGTGTGTGTGTGTGTGTGTGTGCCATGTATTATATGTCTATATATATAGATATATAATATATGACATGTGCATATATATATATATATATATATATATATATATATATATATATATATATATATATATATATATACATATACATATACATATATACATATACATATACATATATACATATACATATACATATATACATATATATAGACATATATATATATATGTATATGTATATGTATATATGTATATATATATGTATATATGTATATGTATATATGTATATATATATATACATATATATATGTATATATATATATATATACATATATATATGTATATATATATATATATATATGCACATGTCATATATTATATATCTATATATATAGACATATAATACATGGCATATATATATATATGACATGTATACATGTCATACATACATGTGTACATGTGTGTATGTGTGTGTGTGTGTGTGTGTGTGCATGTGTAACATATATATGCACGTGTTCACATGTGTATGTGTATGTATGTATATATGCATCTGTATGTATGTGTGTACATACATATGTATAGTACACATTTATTTACATTTTAATGTAATTTATGTAATTGATTTTACTCTCAAATAATGTAGCAAAATGTGCATACTTCAATTTTATTTTTAATTAAATTAGGAAAACGTATATATATGTAGACTTTATTTGACAGTAAATAAAATCTTTCAGGTACATACATATTCTAGATCTATCAAACATATTATTGCACATCACACATGGCAGATGTACCAATTCCCCCTGCAAAACTATTTCCACGCACTAATAGAGAGATTGAACAATTGCAAAAATCTATAAATAACTTGTCTAACTCTAGTGTCTATAAGAGTACATGTGAATCCATCCTTATTAACTTGATTAGCATTAGGGATGACATTCATGGTACCACTCCCTATGCCCCAGATAATATAGAGGTCATACTTGAGAGGAAGAGACAAGAGGTTGGCTCTAGTCTTTCTCTTAAGAAGTACAGGCTTTAGTGCCTAAAGCGACCCTGAAAAGGGAATTTTTCCCATCTTATGCAAAGAAAAATTATGTGAAGGGGTATTAGGTTACCAGGTGTGAGGATCCTGCAATATCAGCATTGATATACCCATGATTTCTAGCTGCCCATGGTCATTATCCGAATAATGACTAGATTCCATTGTACTTTGCACAGTAGATTTTTGTTGAGGTTCATTTAGGGAGGGTTTTTAATTACACTGATTTGCTAGCACATCTAGGATAGGGGTGTGGTAGACTTTCTAATAGAGATGCTTTTCATCGAGTTGGTTGACAGAGCCTAGTACACAAGGCCATTGTTGGTCAGAGGGCACCTATTATAGCTCCTTCATTGGGTCATGTTGCAAATGATGTTATATGTAGCACCCAACTTCGAGTTATGATTGATAGTGTGGGGGACATTGCAGCAGCTGGCACATCTATATCTAGTGATCAGGTTGGTCAGTACCTAATGTCTTGACGACACTCTAGATCATTAGGTGGAGCATCCTCTAGCAGGACCGCACATGACATGTACAGTGCAGCAAGCATCCCTTAACTTTCTAGCCTGGAGGGACTTACAAGAGAGATGACACGTCACATTGACTAGTTTGGTTGAGGATCTATTGGATGCATATGCATTTATAGAAGCAGAGCATGATATCCCCATATCAGAGGTTAGATCTCGTGTGGGTACTATCAGATATGCTCATCCACATCCTTCTGACCTAGGCCATGGCCATAGTGGTAGTGCTCATGAGAATCCACCTACTAACCACTATATTGCTGCACAGGGAGAGGCGTAGTGTATAGACCCTTCAATCAGTGCAGGACATCAGTTCTCTGATGTTGGCCTTGATGATGTTGAGTTTAACATGACCACTATGGGTTATCTAGATTTTTTGACACATGATGATATGACTTCCATGCCATCTCATTTGGTTAGTCCATTGCATTCATCATTAGAGAGGCGTGTGCGGTCTACTCATGTTGCAGATGCAGAGTTGAGCTTGGACCAAACACAGCAAAATCTTGATACCCTAGTTGATAGGATTGAGGCTAGGGAATCCGAGTACTATCAATTTCCACCACCTACATAGGTATAAATCAGATTATATACATGTATTTAATGTTACAATTTAACTTAAATTTATTTTCAAAATTTTAATCAATTGATTTATATATATATATGTACATGCACGTATATATATGATATATATTTTTTGTCTACCAGGAT
Organism: Chamaecyparis obtusa; assembly: GCA_027943335.1. Lineage (NCBI taxonomy): Eukaryota > Viridiplantae > Streptophyta > Pinopsida > Cupressales > Cupressaceae > Chamaecyparis > Chamaecyparis obtusa. The sequence continues at coordinate 26,074 of BSBK01001547.1, forward strand.
ATGCCTCTTGTTACTCCTTTGGGTACTAATCGTGTACGTCATCGAAACTCACTCGATGATGACATCAGTAGTGGACAAGTGAGTTTTTAATTTATTATCTATGTACATGCTTTATAACATGTTTTCTTATACAATATTTTAAATCAAACTTAAGATCTGTGTATAATGTTTATATATTAATTTATATATCTCTTTCTTTGTAGGGATCTGCACATCCTTCACAGCATGATAGTCACTCTGAGTTTGACCGCTTAGTGAGGAGTCGTCATGATGAGTCCTAGGCACTTTCATATTTGATCTAGACATATTTTATATTATGTATATATATTCACATGTTTGATGAACTATATTTCATTTCTAGACCATTTTGATAGAATGTTTGACACATGATTGATTCATATGTTTCATATTTATAGTACTTGATCTACACATGATTGATGTTATATATATATATATATATATATATATATATATATATATATATATATATATATATATATATATATATATATATATGTATATATATATATATATATATATATATATATATATGTATATATATATATATATATATATATACTTTCACTCTAGATACATGTGCATGTGTGATGAACTTGTAAATTTTCAATACTTTCAATAGATTACATACATACATGTTTAATTTAAATTTGATTACATACATGAATGATGTAACTTGGTTTCAATAGATTACATAAATGAATGATGTTTGTTTGTACATGTTTATAATGAAACTTATGAATGATGTAAATTTGATGCATGTGAGCTATATAATTGAGGTCCCTAGATGTTTGATTGAATCTTACTTATATTTAAATGTACATTCGATAACAATTGTGCACGTACTTTTAATTTAATGTTGTTGTACTTCAAGTAGATTTTATATTTAAAACATGCACGTCCTAATGTAACACATGCAAATTAAATACATACACACATTCATATTCCAAATTTAGAGTACTTCGTATTCAGGTAGATAATTAATATATCATATCCACATGTAAGACATAAATTTTAGATCTATATTCTTAATTTTTAATTTAATTTAAGCTCCATTCAGTATGGGCACTAGTAGGAAAGAATGGAGCTAAGAAAACCTCTGGTCTCGCCCGTGAAAAATTTAGTTCAAATATTTCACGCATGATTTAGTCCACATCAACTGGTTCATCTCTCTCAAATAAAATTTAATATTCTCTCATGGTCATTAGTATCAAGTCTCCACTTACGAATGCCATGTCCCATCACAGGAACAAGAGATAGGATAGTGGCAATTACAAGATGACTATACTGATAAACCTTATTGTTAGGTTGATAATCAATAAAATGAATCCCATGTTTATGTATTTTGGTTTGCTTCAAATATTTTCCTTGCACGATAATTGAACCTGCACAGACAAGTTCAACAATGTTAAATATATATATAGATATGAAATTAACCATATAAACAAATGTATAAGAAAATTGGAAGTTGGAAGGTCTCACTCAAGTTTAATATAGGTTTTGAAACTTAAATACAGTGTTCTAGAACCTGTGGGAAACATAATTCCATTGCTTGTTTCATTCTATGTTAGCTTCATCCTCTCCTTACAGTAACGTAATAAATAGTAACTAACACCTTCCACATTTTCAGGCTCTACTACTACTGCAAAAATATGTCTTGCATTTAAAGTGAACTTTTAATTTTAGGAACTTGTAAATAGAAATTAAACAAACTTTATTTATGAATCCTTTTTAAGCATGTACATAAACACAAACGTACCAATTTTGATCAAACCTGAAATATGGTCATAATCTGTAGAAATCAATGGAATGTCGTCAAAGCTTTCATCCTGAACATCATGTGTGTTTGTAACATCTAATGGAACTAAATTCCACTCACTAACATATCCACATTTTTGGTTGATACATTTGTCATAGTTTTCAGAAATGCAATCATAACAAAAGCATGAATAATCTCTAGTGTACAATGACCACACATTACTATCCGTACTCATAACTGAATGTAGGGATCTTGTTTTATCTACTCTCTTGCATCCATGGATTGTTCTTCTGTCAACACCTGAACAATAGAGAGGTCATGTGTAATTTAATTATTTAGACGTATATAAGTTAACTCAAACAATGATCAATAAATTTAAAATTAATACCTGTTATCTCCTAGAATACTTGAAAGGGTATGACTTGATCTGATCGTGATGATGTGTTATCATGATTTGGCACCATAAAATGCATCTTGCACCACTCAACTACATCATGAGCATTATTTATACAATAACCCTGATAGTCCAATTGATATTTTCATAAAGCACGTTTAATACAAGCTCCTACACCATCATGCTCTCCCTTTCCATGTCCACTCTCAAAGAAACTCCAAATATGTGGTATCTTTTGGTATCGGTGATATCTACATAGTGCATAAAATGGCCTTGCTAATTTAAATTTTATTGCACATACATCCGACCAAACAAAATGCTTTCCTATTTTGATGCCTTTGTTTTCCAAATATCCAAAAAATGTCTTAAAGCAATGCTCGACAAAATGTATATCATGTTCTTTATCATTACTAATGTAAAAGTGATACTCTTTCTTTATGACTCGTGCTTCATATGTACTTTCAACACCTTCCAAATCTAATTGTGCATGTCGATAAGACAAATATACCATGATAGTCACCTGCTCTGTATAGTAGTATTCTGCTTGAAGTTGTTTTTGAGAAACAAAGGAGTACTTCTCTGCAAAATCAACAACTGATAAAATTGTTCCAACTGGAAAAGATTCTTTTTGTATTTAGAATTATTCTTCCTGCCATTTGGGAAAAAAAATATGACGTATATATGGTTGAATCAATTTACAAAAACTCTCTATAAATGTTGTAACATGTATCTCGTCTTCTACATATTCCAACCTTGTTGATTCTTTCCCGACTTTTATTTCAGACTTGTACTTGTATCTCTTATATTTTATCATCCTTGTCATGGTAGTATCTTCAGGTCTCAAAGGAAATTTTGCCAAATCCCCACATATTTGACAAGTTCCTCTTATGCAATCTATTTCAGGTATTTCATGATCAATTGATTTGTTACATAAGATTGATGCTATGAATTGGCTTGGACGTTTAGGAAAATCATTTTGAGAACCACCACTGTCTTCTATAATTTTTCTAAACCCTTGGTAGTAGAAATCGAATTCAATATGATATCGACAACAAAAAGTTTTAAAAGATTTATTTATCTTTATAAAAAATGGCTTTAATCTTTCAAACATTGTTTGTCCAATCTTAATGTCAAGATTTGAGTTACAAAATGAGAGATACAATTCATGTTGTGTGGTGTCCAACCAATGTTTTGTGTGCTGGAAATATTTCTTAGGCCCAGTCCTCTTCTTGATAGCATCTCTTGTATTTGGTGAAGGACAAGTATGACCAATCCAAAATGATGTAAGTAAGTTCCTAAGTGTTTCATTAATTCTATCAGACCAAGGAGCTCTACACATTAGTGCTCAATTACCTTCCACTGTAGTATTATCCAAATTGATTCTTCTTTTCAAATAGTGTGCCATTGTCTTCCTATTGTACCCAATCTAAGATGAAAGTGAAGAAATTTATCTTCTTTGGGACATGTTTTTATTTAAAATAGATGTCAGTATCACTCTTCTTGAAATGGACCTATCTATAGATCTAGTTGTTTTTCCAATGGAATGCAAACCTTCCTTAACACTGTCAATAATATTTTTTTGTACGTTACTTGATTTTAACTTTTTCAAACTTGCATCTACACCCAACAATTTTAATGGATCTTTTAACTCATCTTTAAGAAGTGTAATTGATAACAATTGATTTTTTTCAAGTGTACCAAGATTCTCAAATTGTTTCATTATTTTCTTAGACTTTTTATTCAATGCCCTATTCGTAATATTTATGGGTTGTTTAGCATAATCTCTCAATTTTTCCACATCCATTTCAATTAAATGATCTATGCTTTTATGATTAATTTTTCTCTTCAACTATTGGAGTAGACTATCATTCACATATGTTTCTTGCACTTCCACTGTAAATAAAATAAAAAATGTATCTTAATATCTCATCTTAAGGGGACCTTCATAAAATAAGTATTTACAAGCTCTTGAACATGTCAAACCTATAATAATTTATACACTAATGAGAGAAACACATACTTGTTTGACCTTGGGTTGATTCAACTTGGGATGCCCCTTATCCAACATTTTCATCATCAAAGGCTGCATGTACACAACAAAAACAATAACTTCTTAAGGGGAAAGACCTAAAATGTATATTCACCAATAAGAGACTAAATTGAGACAGTGAGAGAGTCAGTGAGAGAGAGAAAGAGAGAGAGATGTGTACTTGTTTGATATTCTAAGAGTTGTGCTTGTTGAGCTTGCAATGACCCTTCTCAACCTTCTGAAGGTTGGGCTTGTTGAGCTTGTGATGACCCTTCTCCAAATTCTGAAGGTTGGGAAGCTTGTTGAGCTTGTGATTCTTGAGCATTTCCTACATGTATGAAGTATAAATTATTAAACAAAATTTTTTAAATGAAGTTAGGTCTAACAGGTCTAGTTGGGTCAAATTGGGTCTAATTGAGTCTAATTGGTCCCAGTTGGTCCTAATTGAGTCTAATTGGGTCTAATTGGGTCTAATTAGGTATAATTGAATCTAATTGATCTTAATTGGTCCTAATTGAGTCTAATTGGTCCTAATTGGTCCTAATTGAGTCTAATTGAGTCTAATTGGGTCTAATTAGTCCTAATTAGTCATAATTGGTCCTAATTAGTCCTAATTGGTCCTAATTAGTCATAATTGGTCCTAATTAGTCCTAATTGGGTCTAATTGGTCCTAATTGAGTCTAATTGGGTTCTAATAGGTCATATTAGGTCCTAATTGGTTCTAATTAGTCCTAATTGGGTCTAATTGGTCCTAATTGAGTCCAATTGGTCTTAATTGGTCTTAATTGAGTCTAATTGGGTCTAATTAGGTCTAATTGAGTCTAATTGATCCTAATTGATCTACATTGGTCCTAATTTCAACTCTAATTGAGTCTAGTTGGGTCTAATGAGTCATAATTGGTCCCAATTAGTCCTAATTAGGTCTAATTAAGTGCTAATTTATTCTAATTGAGTCTAATTGGGTTATAATAGGTCATATTAGGTCCTAATTAGTTATAATTAGTCCTAATTGGGTCTAATTGGTCATAATTGGTCGTAATAGGGTCTAACTAGGTTCTAATAAGTCATATTAGGTCCTAATTGGTTCTAATTAGTCCTAATTGGGTCTAATTGGTCATAATTGTCCTAATTGAGTCTAACTGGGTTCTAATAGGTCATATTAGGTCCTAATTGGTCCTAATTGAGTCTAATTGGTTATAATTGGTCCTAATTGAGTCTAATTGGGTCTAATTAGGTTTAATGAGTCTAATTGATCTACATTGGTCCTAATTTCAAGTCCTAATTGGGTCTAACTAGGTTCTAATAGGTCATATTAGGTCCTAATTGGTCCTAATTGGGTCTAATTAAGTGCTAATTTATTCTAATTGACTCTAATTGGGTTCTAATAGGTCATATTAGGTCCTAATTGGTTCTAATTAGTCCTAATTGGTCATAATTGGTCCTAATTGGGTCTAACTAGGTTCTAATAGGTCATATTAGGTCCTAATTGGTTCAAATTAGTCCTAATTGGGTCTAATTGGTCATAATTGGTCATAATTGGTCCTAATTGGGTCTAACTAGGTTCTAATAGGTCATATTAGGTCCTAATTGAGTCTAATTGGTCCTAATTAGTCCTAACTGAGTCTAATTGGGTCTAATTAAGTCTAATTGAGTCTAATTGATCCTAATTGATCCACATTGGTCCTAATTTCAAATCCTAATTGGTCCTAATTGGGTCTAACTGGGATCTAATAGATCATATTAGATCGTAATTGGTCCTAATTGAGTCTAATTGGTTCTAATTGGCCCTAATTGAGTCTAATTGGGTCTAATTAGGTCTAATTGAGTCTAATTGATCCTAATTGATTCACATTGGTCCTAATGAGTCATAATTGGTCCTAATTAGTTCTAATGAGTCAAAAGTGGTCCTAATTAGTCCTAATTGGGTCTAATTGGTCCTAATTGAGTCTAATTGGGTTCTAATAGGTCCTAATTGAGTCTAATTGATCCTAATTGGTCTTAATTGAGTCTAATTGGTCCTAATTAGTTCTAATTGAGTCTAATTGAGTCTAATTGGGTCTAATTAGTTTGAACGAGTCATAATTGGTCTTAATTAGTCTTAATTGGTTCTAATAGGTCATATTAGGTCCTAATTGGTTCTAATTGAGTCTAATTAGGTCATAGTTGGTCCTAATAGGTCATATTAGGTCCTAATTGGTTCTAATTGAGTCTAATTAGATCATAGTTTCTCCTAATAGGTCATATTGGTCCTCATTAGTCTAATTAGGTGCTAATTTGTTCTAATTGAGTCTAATTGGGTTCTAATAGATCATATTAGGTCCTAATTGGTTCTAATTAGTCCTAATTGGGTGTAATTGGTACTAATTGGTCCTAATTGAGTCTAATTAGGTGCTAATCTATTCTAATTGGTTCTAATTGAGTCTAATTAGGTGCTAATTGACCCTAATTAGTCCTAATTGAGTCCTAATAGGTTCTATTAGGTCATATTAGGTCCAAATTGGTTCTTATAGGTCATATTAGGTCCTAATTGGTTCTAATTGAGTCTAATTAGGTCATAGTTGGTCCTAATAGGTCATATTGGTCCTAATTAGTCTAATTAGATGCCAATTTGTTCTAATTGAGTCTAATTGGATTCTAATAGGTCATATTAGGTCATAATTGGTTCTAATTAGTCCTAATTGGGTCTAATTGGTATTAATTGGTCCTAATTGAGTCTAATTAGGTGCTAATTTGTTCTAATTGAGTCTAATTGGTTCTAATTGAGTCTAATTGGTCCTAGTTGAGTCCTATTATGTCCTAATAGGTCCTAATTAGTCCTATTAGGTCCTAATTGGTTCTAATTGAGTCTAATTAGATCTAATTGAGTCTAATTGGATCTAATTGGTTCTAATTGAGTCTAATTAGGTCCTAATTGGTTCTAATTGAGTCTAATTAGGTCCTAATTGGTTCTAATTGGTTCTAATTAAGTCTAATAGGATCTAATTGAGTCTAATTGGATCTAATTGGTTCTAATTGATTCTAATTAGGTCCTAATTGGTTCTAATTGAGTCTAATTAGGTCATAGTTGGTTCTAATAGGTCATATTGGTCCTAATTAGTCCTAATTGGTTCTAATTAGTTCTAATTGGTCCTAATTGGTCCTAATTGGTCCTAATTAGTCCTAATTAGATCTAATTGGATCCTATTGGTCCTAATTAGTCCTAATTAGTGCTAATTTATTCTAATTGAGTCTAAGAGGGTTTCAATAGGTCATATTAGGTCCTAATTGGATCCAATAGGTCATATTAGGTCCTAATTGGATCTAATAGGTCCTAATTAGTTCTAATAAGATCTAATTGAGTCTAATTGAGTCTAATTGGTTCTAATTGAGTCTAATTAGGTCCTAATTGGTTCTAATAGGTCATATTAGGTCCTAATTGGTCCTAATTGAGTCTAATTGAGTCTAATTAGGTGCTAATTTATTCTAATAGGTCCTAATTGGTTCTAATAGGATCTAATTGAGTCTAATTAGGTGATAATTTATTCTAATTGAGTCTAATTGGGTTTTAATAGGTCATATTAGGTCCTAATTGGTTCTAATTGAGTGTAATTAGGTTCTAATTAGTTCTAATTGAGTCTAATTAGATCCTAATTGGTTCTAATTGAGTCTAATTAGGTTCTAATTTGTTCTAATTGGTTCTAATTGAGTCTAATAGGATCTAATTAAGTCTAATTGGATCTAATTGGTTCTAATTGAGTCTAATTAGGTCCTAATTGGTTCTAATTCAGCCTAATTAGGTCATAGTTGGTCCTAATAGGTCATATTGGTCCTAATTAGTCCTAATTCATTCTAATCGGTTCTAATTAGTTCTAATTGGTCCTAATTGGTCCTAATTAGTCTTAATTTGATCTAATTGGATCCTATTGGTCCTAATAGGTCATATTGGTCCTAATTAGTCCTAATTGGTGCTAATTTATTTTAATTGAGTCTAATTGGGTTTTAATAGGTCATATTAGGTCCTAATTGGATCTAATAGGTCATATTAGGTCTTAATTGGATCTAATAGGTCCTACTTAGTTATAATAAGATCTAATTGAGTCTAATTAGGTCATAATTGGTTCTAATAGGTCATATTAGGTCCTAATTGGTTCTAATTGAGTCTAATTAGGTGCTAATTGGTTCTAATTGATTCTAATTGGGTGGACTAATAGGTCCTATTAGTTCTTATTAGTCCTAATAGATCCTAATTAGTCCTAATAGGTCCTAATTAGTCCTATTAGGTCCTAATAGGTTCTAGTAGGTCCTAATTAGTCCTAATAGGTCATAATAGGTCCTAATTAATCCTAATAGGTCCTATTAAGTTCTAATTGGTTCTAATTAGTTCTAATTGGTCCTAATTGGGTCTAATTGGTCCTAATTGAGTATAATTAGGTGCTAATTTATTATAATTGAGTCTAATTGGGTTTTAATAGGTCATATTAGGTCATAATTAGTTCTAATTGAGTCTAATTAGGTGCTAATTCATTCTAATTGATTTTAATTAGGTCCTAATAGGTCTTATTTATCCTAATTAGTCCTAATAGATCCTAATTAGTCCTTATAGGTCCTAATTAGTCCTAATAGGCCCTAATAGGTCCTATTAGGTCCTAATTAGTCCAAATAGGTCTATAGTTAAGTCTAGTTAACTCTAATAAGTACAATATCACATTTACATGAACATTAAGACAAGTCTTGACCATCAACTTAAAATATCTAGAGAGAAACATCTTAGACATACCTTGTTTCCGACGATGATAACTTTTTCATGATTCTTCATGTAGTCTTTGTTCAGTCTCTTCTGAATAATGTCATGTACTTTTGTTTAGCCTTCTCTTTTTATTTCCCTTCACAACTTAGAAAATTATTCCATGCCAAAATGTCTTCCTTCTCCTAAATGTGAATTATTTTACAGCTTTTAGATTTATTAAATGAAAAAAAAAACTTTTATTTATACCTAATCCTTATTAACCGGAAATGACACCAAAAAGGCCGACATAGGTTTCTATCGAAAGTCAAAGTTAATTTTTGATAGAAACTAACTGACTTTCTATCGAAAGTAGTTTAGTAATGACTAAAAATTGCTTTTTTCAGGAAAGTACTTTCAATCAAAAGTCAAAAGTTTTGATAGAAAGTACTTTCTATTGAAAGTGCCTGGTTTAGGCCATGGTTGCAAGTTTTGAAGAAATTTTGAGAATTTCATGGCTTCGGGCCTTAAGCACGCTGATTAAATGGAAGAATAAGAAGATGTCCTTTTGCATACAACAAGTACTCAGAACTAGCTTTCTAACGATTATATATTTGACTATTTTTGTATTTATTATGTGTATGGTTTTTGACATTAAACAAATGTAGGTTTTTTATCAAATATAAACCTCTGAGTTTGACATTCAATGAAAAATAGTAAAAAAGGGATTTTTTTTAAAAAAAATAACAATGCTCTCCGTATTCAAGTCTACTTTCTATTAAAAAAAAATGAAATTTGATAAATACACAATAAGTTATAAGCTATGTAGTCAAGGTATGTCAAAATTATGGTTTAGTCAACTTCAAACATTAATAAAATATGCAATAATAGTGATAATGTCGTCAAACCAATTGCATGCCCTCTGTATGGATGTTACAAAACTAAATTCATATATATATATATATATATATATATATATATATATATATATATATATATATATATATATATATATATATATATATATATATATATATATATTTATTTATTTATTTATTTATTTATTTATTTATTTAATATATAAATATATTTATATTTTTAAAAATAATTATACATATATAGATACTAAATTATGTGATAATATATAAGCATAAATAGGTTTTATTATGAGTTTTTAAGTATTGGAATCATATATAAATAAAATAGATATATGTAAATTTGAATACAAATGTTTAAAAAGAAAAATATAGGAACATTCTTAATAAATGTTCTTCTAAGTAACGGTATATATATTTGAGTTACGATATATATATCTATACAGTCTTAGTATGTACTAGTAATGTATATAGGCTATATTAAGGATAGACTTCTAATATTGGTGAGGGGTGACATCAATTAGGAGCCTCAAGATACCTTTTACTTAGAAGTATGTCTTTTTGAAGTGAAATACTATCTACTCCTAGATTTGCTAGTTTATCTACTATTTTATTACCTTCTCGATATATATGGTTTATGGTGATCTTCTTAAAAGATCTACATAGGTTTAAAGCTTGGGAGAGGAGGGAATTTAGTTTCCAATTTGGTGTTGTTCCTTTCCTTAACGCATTAATAATGATTATTGAATCTCCTTCAATCTCCAACTATTGTAATCCCAGGGAGACACATTTTCGTAGTCTTTTAACTAATGCCAAAAGTTTCACCCAGTTGTTAGTTTCAATTCCAATGGGAGTCGTCAGGGAAGCTACTTCAATTCCATCCTGGTTATGAATACAACAACAAATTCCTGCTTTCCTAGGATTTCCTCTAGATGCCCCATCAAAATTAAGTTTGAACCATCCCTCATCTGGAGGGTGCCACTTATAGTCTCTTCTCTTGGATATCTTACCCTGATCTCCTAAACAAATAAAAGGGGGGGGGGGGGGAGGGACCTATCCATTTCCCTCTCATTCATTCATCCTAATGGCTCATATGAAGATCTATTTTCTGAATTATAGAGATTCTACTATTCATATTTTCTATGACGACAACTTCAATCTTATTACATAGTTGCCTCCAATCCATTTTTTCTTCCTTAAAGATTCTTCTGTTCCACTCTTTCCATATTTCCCATATTAAAATTGAGGGGTAGAGGTCCATGGGTTAGCATAACTACTATCTTTTTTAATGGTCGGCCAGGCCTGGAGCATCTCAAGAAGAGAGCAAGGATAAGCCGAAGACCAACCCAAGTTCCCTAAAAGCTACTTCCAACAATGGTTTGAAAAGGAATAATTCACAAATAAATGGTTAACATCCTCTTCACATTTTTCACAAAGAGGGCATCTACTAGGTCCTGAGAAACCCAACTTCTTAAATCTATCTACAGTCAAAAGTCTATAGTTTAGGGCCAACTAGGTATAGAAACCTACTTTAGGAAGACAACCTTTGTTCCAATATAGGTTGATTGGTATATTAGTCCTAGGTCTCTTATAACTTTTGTTATATTCATCTTTAGTATTATATTCTCCATTTTTTGATCCATCCAAGACTAACGTATCCGTAGTATAATTTAAAGAAATCTTTCTTTTGTTAAGAATTTTTGTTAATAGCTTCTCCTCAGCTGAAGATAACCTTGGGTATGTGCAAGATCATGAGGGGCCAAAAAGTGGCGATGTGAAAAATATTCACTTTTCACTCATCCAAAAGCGCATGAAAAATGCTTGTTGACTTTTTAGTAGGCCTAGGTGTCAGTACACATGGGCAACCCTGACACCAAAGCCTAAGCCTTTTCGGGTACCCAAAACATGTGGCATAAATCAAATATTTGAATTATTTTACAGTATCAATATTTTGATTCAAAGTAGTGATGTTTAGAAACAAAGTTTAATAAAAAAAACATTTAGATTTTGTAATAAAATCTCTACAAATATCATATACATGATATTTTTGGGTACCTGATTGTGCCAACAACAAATTCAACTCCATAGTTGATCTGCTAAGTGGTTTACATGCCTACAAATTGGTTGTGCTTTAAACATAACCATAAAATGAGGGTTCTAATGTTTGTTCTCTGCTATGAAACCCTAAAGCTGATGTTGTCGGAAGTGTGAAGAAGGTTTTGTCTGGTAGTTTCCGTTTGTCAAGAGAGTTTTGTGTTGAACGGAGGAAGATCATGGGATTGAAGATGATGAAAAAGGTTGAGTTTCATTCAAAATCTTTTAAGGAGGTCGTTAAGATAGGTAAACCTTCTAAATGGATAGGTAAATACTCTAGTTTCAAGTTCCCATTTCTAAACAAGCAAAAAAAATGTTGACATAAAATTATTCCACTCTTTTCCATACCAAAATTTCATGGTCTTTGACAATACAAAAACCCTTAAAAGGATGCCTCAAAGCTGGTTCGTGGGATTAAGTAGAGATGTAGTTATAAATTGGAGGATCAGTAAAAAAATTCTTTTGCTAAAGTAACAAGACTACTATAGAAGGGACCACAAGTTGACAAGTTGACCAAAAAAATAATGGGGCCCAAATCACATTTTTTTTAATTTTTTGTTAACTTGTCTGAAATCCTGAAAAAGTCTAAAATCCTGTACTTCTCTGGTTTGTGGGGACAGGGAATATTTTGGTCAAAAATGACAAGTCAATAATCGGGTACTCGATATTTCCAGGTAGATGAAAAAATGGCGGGAGCAAATGAAAAAATTGAACTTTTATATATAAAAAGAGGTATATAATTAATATATATATATATATATATATATATATATATATATATATATATATATATATATATATATATATATATATATATATATATATATATATATATATATATATATATATATATATATATATATAATGTATATTATATATATACTAATGTATTATATACTAATATAATGTATATAATATATATATAATGTATTATATATTAATGTATATAATATATATACTAATGTATATAATGTATTATATATATATAATGTATTCAAAAAAATACCTGCACAGTTGATTTGATGATAGATAGTTTGAGCCCAAGTCCTCTTGAAAGTATCCAGCAAAGGATTTTTCTATAGACTCCTTGTAATGTCGATGGTCTGACTATACTGAAGAAGTAGATGTCAATGGACTTCCCCTCGATTGAATACAATCAATTGATTTTTTAACTCGTGAAAAGAAATTTCACACATATGTAAAACCACCATATGCTCATCATAGGGTTTCAATGTGTCCATAGGGGTCATGGGGAGTTCCTAAGGGTCCTAACATGTGATAAAGCATACTAGGACTCCTAGGAAGTCCCCATGACCCCTTTTGACACATTTGAATGCTCAAGTGTGTCTGAAGGGGTTGTAGGACCCCTTAAGACACACTTGAGCATTCCAATGTGTCCATAGGGGTCATGGGGAAGTCCTAGGGGTCCTAACATGTGATAAGACATACTAGGACCCCTAGGAAGTCCCCTTGACTCCTTTTGACACATTCAAACCCTCAAGTGTGTCTGAAAGGGTTGTAGGACCCCTTAAGACACACTTGAGCATTCCAATGTGTCCATAGGGGTCATGGGGACTTCCTAGGGGTCCTAACGCGTGATAAGGTGTACTAGGACCCCTAGGAAGTCCCCATGACCCCTTTTGACACATTTGAATGCTCAAGTGTGTTTGAAGGGGTCATAGGACCCATTAGGACACACTTGAGGGTTCTAATATGTCCATAGGGGTCATGGGGACTTCCTAGGGGTCCTAATGCGTGATAAGGTGTACTAGGACCCCTAGGAAGTCCCCATGACCCCTTTTGACACATTTGAACCCTCAAGTGTGTATGAAGGGGTCCTAAGACCCCTTAGGAGACACTTGAGGGTTCCAATGTGTCCATAGGGGTCTTGAGGACTTCATAGGGGTCCTAACGTGTGATAAAATGTACTAGGACCCCTAGGAAGTCCCCGTGACCCCTTTTCATGCATTCGAATGCTCAAGTGTGTTTGAAGGGGTCGTAGGACCCCTAAGATACACTTGAGTATTCCAATGTGTCCATAGGGGTCATGAGGACTTCCTAGGGGTCCTAATGCATGATAAGGCACACAAGGACCCCTAGGAAGTCCCCATGACCCCTTTCGACACATTAGAACCCTCAAGTGTGTTTGAAGGGGTTGTAGGACCCCTTCGAACACACTTGATGGTTCGAATGTGTCAAAAGGGATCATGGGGACTTCCTAGGGGTCCTAACGTGTGATAACGTGTACTAGGACCCCTAGGAAGTCCCCATGACCCCTAGGAAGTCCCCATGACCCCTTTCGATACATTGGAACCCTCAAGTGTGTTTGAAGGGGTCATAAGTGTGATAAGGCATACTAGGACCCCTTAGGACACACTTGAAGGTTCCAATGTGTCAAAAGGGGTCATGAGGACTTCCTAAGGGTCCTAACACCTGATAAGGCATAATAGGACCCCTAAGAAGTCCCCATGACCCCTTTCAATACATTGGAACCCTCAAGTGTGTCCTAAGGGGTCCTACGACCCCTTAGAACACACTTGAGCATTCCAATGTGTCAATAGGGGTCATGGGGACTTCCTAGGGGTCCTAACATGTGATAAGGCATACTAGGACCCCTTGGAAGTCTCTCTCTCTCTCTCTCTCTCTCTCTTTCTCTCTCTCCCTTCTCTCCTATCTCTCTCATCACCCTCTCTCTCTCTCTCTCTCTCTCTCTCTCTCTCTCTCTCCCTCTCCCTCTCTCCCTCTCTCTCTCTCTCTCCACCTCTAGTGAAGTATTGTTCAAAGCGTCCATTTTTGCATAGCTAGGGTTTATGACACCTATCAAAGGCACAACTATGCCTATTCATCAATGCCCTTGCATTTATGGGACTTGGGAAACCAGGTTACTCATGTTGGGTATTATCCCTCAAATGTAAGTTCATTACCACCTTTGGCAAGGCAGTCTCACTCATCATTTTACAACAAAGGGCAGCCATCTATGGTCCAAGGTTTTAATTCAGTTGACAAATGGAGAGCTTCTCAAGGTACAAATCTCTTTCATAGAAAAGTTTTAGATTCATCTCAAGGTTCTCGTTTAGGTGACCAACTCCTTGGAGGTCCACAAATAGACCCATTCATTTCCCAAATTGGTAAAAGGGTAGATGCAATTTTGGAAAGAGTATCCCAATTGAAGAGAAATGGAAATTCCAGTGAGCATAAATTTATTGCAGATCCAATAGGTGTATATCCTCCACTGACAAATATAACTGCTTCTAGAGACTTGAGTTTAAATGGAGACTATCTGTTCCCAAACATGCTCCAGTCAAGCAGATGAAATATTTGTGAAGAGGAAGTACAAATGTTACTATCCAAAACCATTTGGAGAGTAATATTCTTCTCCTAATTATGATAAGGTGTACTAGGACCCCTAGGAAATCCCCATGACCCATTTTGACACATTTGAATGGTCAAGTGTGTCTGAAGGGGTCCCCATGACCCCTTTTGACACATTTGAAAACTCAAGTGTGTCTGAAGGGATCGTAGGACCCCTTAGGACACAGTTGAGCATTCCAACATGTCAAAAGGGGTCATGGGGACTTCCTAGGGGTCCTAACATGTGATAAGACATACTAGGACCCCTAGGAAGTCCCCATGACCCCTTTTGACACATTGGAACCCTCAAGTGTGTCCTAAGGGGTCATGCAAAATGAGAAAAGCAAGTGAAATGAAAGGGAAGTATGGATCAAATAGCGAAGGTGCATCAAATCGAATTAATATCATAATAAATGCAGAAAATATTGTTACGAACAAAAATATTTGCATATTAATGGGAAAGAGTGGGAAGAGCTTTTTATGGATAAGGAGGAAGAGCTAGGAAGGGGAAAGAGGTAAAGGAAAGAAGTAAGATATGTGTGTGAGCCTATGTCAGATGATGCTGATGATGATGAGTACTCACCATCTGCTAGTAGCTCAAGTAGTGACAGAAGCTCTTCAGTGCACATGTACACTGACAAAAAAAATTCAGATAGAGAAGTAACAAGTATTGTGGAATTATCCATAGAGCAATGTGAAATGAAGCCTCAAATTGGTTCATTAGTAGGCAAAGAATTTGGTCATGCACTTCATTCTAGCACCACAAATATTTCTATTAGAAATGCCTATTTGTCAATGCCCTTGCATTTACAGGACTTGGGAAACTAGGTTACTCATGTTGGACATTATCCCTCAAATGTATGTTCATTTCCACCTTTGGCAAGGCAATCTCACTCCTCATTTTACAACAAAGGACAGCCATCTATGGTCCAAGGTTTTAATTTAGTTGACAAGTGGAGAGCTTCTCAAGGTACTGATCTCTTTCGTAGAGAAGTTCATGATTCATCTCAAGGTTATCGTTTAGGTGACCAACTCCTTGGAGGTCCACAAATAGACCCATTCATTTCCCAAATTGGTACAAGGGTAGATGCAATTTTGGAAAGAGTATCCCAATTGAAGAGAAATGGAAATTCTAGTGAGCATAAAGTTATTGCAGATCCAATGCGTGTATCTCCTCCACTGACAAATATAACTATTTCCAGAGACTTGAGTTTAAATGGAGATTGTCTATTCCCAAACATGCCCCAGTCGAGCAGATGAACCAGATGTTGCTTGAGTAAAGAAGATAGTGGTTTATTAAAGCATCTGCATTATCCCACTTTCTATCAGTTACTACTTTTTGAGCAGCTTGCCAGCTACTTTTGTGTGGGATTTCTATAATATATAATGTCCTCATGCAAGTACATGCCAGTTTTTGTAAACATTTTTTGTTGTAAAGGGTTAGTGAGCAATATGAAAGAAAAGGTTCTTGCATGTATTATTTAGACACATATCAATTAGGAAACCATTTTTCTCCCATTACATGGAAAAAATTCCTAGATTCACTTTATCAGTATCAATAGGCAGCAAGATGAGGGAAGAAATATTTGTGAAGAGGAAGTACAAATGTTACTGTCCAAAACCATTTGGAAAGTAATATTCTTCTCCTAATTGTGATAAGGCATACTAGGACCCCTAGGAAGTCCCCATGACCCCTTTTGACACATTTGAATGCTCAAGTGTGTCCGTAGGGGTCGTAGGACCCCATAGGACACACTTGAACATTCCAATGTGTCAAAAGGGGTCATGGGGACTTCCTAGGGGTCCTATTGCCTGATAAGGCATACTAGGACCCCTAGGAAGTCCTCATGACCCCTTTTGACACATTGGAACCCTCAAGTGTGTACTATGACCCCTTAGGACACACTTGAGGGTTCTAATGTGTCAAAATGGGTCATGAGGACTTCCTAGGGGTCCTAGTACGTGTGATAAGGTGTACTAGGACCCATAGGAAGTCCCTATGACCCCTTTTGACACATTTGAATACACTAAGTAGTTTGTTTTCTTCCTTAACCCCGCAAAGTTCATATAAAAGACATGTATGGAAATCTTCACAGTATTTAGGAGGCACAAATTGGTAAAAATTGGAGCAATAGGAATCAGAAAATGCATGCCCTTCTTCACAAAATTATATAGATGGGAAACCTGAAATACATCTGGAAGTAGAGCTACTCCCTTCGCTTCAGGCCATTGCAAATTAGCGAAAGTTTTCTGCAGTTCCCTCCAGCAAAATAGCTTATTTCAATGGCGGTCCATGAATTTTTTAAATGGCCGATTGATTTCCTTTGCTTCTTTCAATGGCCATCCATGATTTTTCTGCAATCTTCGAACCTTTCATACATAGTTGTAAAATACATATTAATATATTATACATATAAAATAATATATAATATATGATATATAATGTAACATTTAATATTAATATATATTAAATAATATTTAATGTAAAATGTATATTATATAATATTTAATTAATATTATATAATATTTAATATATATAATATATAATCTAATATATGAAGGATGGAGAAATGGGAGGGAAAAGTAAAACAATCAAATTTTTGCTGGCATTTTTGGGTACTCGAAAATATCAAGTACACAAAAATATCGGGTACCCGATTAGGCTCAGTATTGCTTTGTGCACCAAACCTACATGGTCAACTATTGAAATGTCTCAAAAATGTATTTTTCCCTTGTTTCTCTAAGTTCTAGACTTCAACTATGTAGCTGACGACTTTTTTTCACTCGAATTTGATGAAATGAAAAGGGTATCTTAAGGAGATTATCAACTTTCTATCAATATAATAGCTGCCAAATTTTAAATTTGGTAAGTAATTATTAGTTATTTTCTGATTGAGTTACCTCTAAAGTGTTTATTTATATACTAATTGAAAAACAACTATAACTTTCAGATGGTACATAATTTGATTATGATTAAGGTGGTCAGACATACACCTACTTCTTATTTTTTTCCAAAATTTTTTGTACTGCTACATTGAAATCTATACTTTTCACCAATCATGCTAACTTTTTTTCAAAAAAGGCCTAGTAGTTTAGAAACTACATTCAATTTTCTATAGATTCTATTCTTACAACTTTTTGATATTAAGTTGATAGCTAGTTGAAATTTTAATGTCAAGTTGACTAACCCTAATTTGCTAATTTTTCATTGCCACTTAAGTGCATAGTTTGGCCCCTCATGATCTTGCACATATCCCCCTATTCTTTTTAAGGATTTCCATACCCACTCTTCTCCATTAAAAATGATATAATCCCTGAGGAAGATCCCTATCTTATTCTCTAAACAAATTTTAAGGGGGATATTATTTAGACTTATAGATAAGGTCTCATAACCTCCCCAAGAATCATCCTAGAAAAGGACATCTTCACCTATGTCTGGATTCCAATTTAATTTATTCATAATAATGTGTCTATAGTCTAACATAAAGTCCCATATTTTAGACCCTTTAGGAGGATTAATTTCTTTGAAAATATTAATGGGGGACTTATCTCTTAAATATTTGTAGATGAGAATATTTTCCCACTTAGCCTCAAGGTTTCTAAATAAACTCCAAATTAACTTTTCCCCTAGAGCTCTCCCTTGATCGCCTAAGTTTTTGAGACCCACTCCACCCTCCTCTTTTGGTTTCCAAACATTATCCCAAGAAATCAGGGGAATTTTCTTCGTCTCATTATTCCCTTGCCAAAAAAGGGATCTCAAGTGTCTGTTTATTTCTGATTTTTTGTTAGAGGGGATATGTATACAAGATAATTTGATAAGTTGGCATAGCTACCAAGGCAGACCTCACCAAAGTCTCTCTTCTTGCTGATGATAGCCATCTACCTTTCCAAGAATTCATTTTGTCCTTAATTCTCTCAATCATAGGATTTCAAATATCTGCAAATCTATTGTCCTTTACTAGTAGGATGCAAAGGTATCTATAGGGAAGCTTGCCCTGCTTAAAATTGAGGATTTGATAGATATCTAATTCTACCTTCTTTTTGTTAGGAATAAGGTGTCTCAACCTTGCATAATTCCTATTCTTATTATTTGTTTTGTAAAATGTATTTCTTGCAAATAATGTTGATGTGTCAGCATCTTGAATTGTGTGTAAGGAGATCATGGCTAAAACGGTTATGACGGATTCCTATGACACGTAAGAGGCATGTCAGGAAGATTCAATCATAGGTGAAGACATGTGGCAACTGATAAATTTGAGTACTGTACACTCTTCCCCAATCGTGGGGTTCGGGGTTCCTATTTTCTCGGAGAATGGTAAAACCCTAATACGATTATCTTTGGGAGTAGTCCTAAAATGTGAAGCGCATGATATAAGATTTTTTAGGGTTGCGAAGAGATGTGATGCGAGTGTATTGTTGGAACATTTTATGCTGCCATGATTTGTCTTCAAGGGTTTTGAAATCTTCTGAAAGAACTTGCATTGCAAGTGTATTGTAAGCTGTAAAAGTTTTGATCAATACATTGTGCAGGTTTTGGAGTGCTGGGGTTTTTACCGAAAGGTTTCCCCAGGGTATATCATTGTGTCATTCTCTATTTTTTCTGTATGCATGGTATGTGGTTGCAATATCTTTGTTAAAGTAGTTAACGAATCTGAAATTGTAAGGATTTATAAGAATTTGCACAATACTCTCCTATAGAGATTAGCGTAGGAAGCTGTTTCCTTACACTTTTCAGTGTTAAAGAAAAAGATTTTAGATTTATCCAGGTTAATTTATTTTCTCGATGCTTTGGTGTATGAATCCAAAATCTTCTTAAAGGATCTAGCCTCATTTCTTTTACTGGCTCCATATAACAGAGTATCATCGAAAAAATGTTGATGGGTAGTAGGATCTAGATTACTCGCGATAGCTATTCCTTCAATGGTTCCTTTCTCTTGTTCCTTTGAGATAGCCCTTCCTAATCCTTTCACCATAATGATGAATAAAAAGGGAGAGATGGGATCTCCTTGCCTTAAATCAAAAGAGATGTCAAAAAAGCCTTCTGGAGTTCCATTAACTAAAACAGAGATAAGAGGGGTAGATATGCATTCAAAAATTAAATTAATCCAACTTCTAGAAAATCCAAAGGCTTCTAAGCATAGGAATCTCCAATCAACCTTGTCATATGCTTTCTTAATATCTAGCTTGATAAGCATGCCAGGATTCTTGTTTTTCCAGACCGAGTGAATGGCCTCTTGTGCAATGATGACTTCATCAAAGATAGACCTTCCTAGGACAAAACCTGTTTGTTCCTCACTTATGATAAGGGGGAGGAGTTTTTGAAGTCTAAGGGATAAGGTTTTAGTTAGAAGTTTATATTATGTATTGCAAAGTGCAATTGGTCTAAAATTATTGAGGCTTCCAGGTTTTTCATTTTTTGGGATAAGGGTAATAAAAGTGTTGTTTACTTCTTTCAGCATCTTCCCTAAGTTTCTAACTCCTAGGGCTTCAGTAACTTCCTTCCCTATAAAGTGCCAACACTTTTGAAAGAAGACAACAAAGAAACCATCTGGGCCCAAAGATTTATCTGGATTCATCTGCACGAGAGCGGTTTTAACTTCCTTTGTTTTGAATTTCTCTATTAAAGCCTCGTTATGTTGTTTAGTTATGATTTTAGAGATAATTTTAAGTAATTATGTTTGATTATTCAAGTTAGAGTATTCCAAGTTGTTAAGAATGTTACTAAAGTAACAAACTTTTTTAGTGGCAATTTCTTTTGGATCACTAATTGTTTTCCCTTTTCGTCTATAATAATTGAAACTCTATTGGTATTCCTCCTTTGTCTAGTACTATTGTGAAAAAATTTAGTATTCCTATTGCTTGCCTCCAACCAAGTCTCCCTAGATTTTTGTTTCCAAAATATTTCCTCTCTTCCAAGTATTTCCTCATAATCCATAAGTAGTTTTTTCTCTTTAAGATAGAGATCTTCATCCATTCCTAACTGAATGACTTGAGAATTTACATCGCTCAAATCCTTTTCCAATTTAAATTTCTTTTCAAAGATGTTCCCAAATTTACTAGAATTCCATTCTAACAGTTTTCTTTTGATCCATTTTAATTTATTAACTACTATGAACATCTTGGAGCCTAAAATGTTAGGTTTAAACCACCAATGCTCTATTAGGTTCAAAATTTTTAGGTCTCTGAGCCAAGCTTGTTTCAAATTTAAAGGGACACTTTTTTGGTTTTAATTTTGTAAGGATGTTTAGAAATACTAGATAATGATCAAATCCAGAGACAGGTAAGATCTTGGCCACAAAGGAAAAATCAGTATTAATCAGACTACCTTTGAGAAAGAATCTATCTAATTTCTCTGCTATGTTGCATAAACCTTATCTTTTGTTGTTCCAAGTAAAGGAGTTATCCTCCGTGGGGATTTCAAGAAGGGAGTTCCTATCCCTCCATAAAGAAAAGTCTCTTGCCACCAGGGGATGTGAGTTACTTCCCCCTCTTTTTCCATTATCTTTGTAATAACATAAAAGTCTCCTCCTAAAATCCAAAGTGTATCTGCGCTGTGATTAAGGAAGGATTCAATTTCATGCCAAACTATAAGTTTATCTTTGTTTTGTATTGGGCCATATACATTAATAATGTTAAAAGTTAAATTATTTCTAAAGTCTCTAACAAGACCACTCATCCAAAATTTCCTTTTATCTGTAATGACAATTGAAAGGCACTGTGGATCCCAGATAATGGCCAAACCTCCAGAAGCACCTATCGCTAGCGAGGCCTCTAGTTCTATAATTCCCTATTTCCTTTTAAAGTTAAGCATTTCTATGTTATCCATCTTAGTTTCCTAGATTAAAATTACTTTTGGATTGTAGTTATTAACACATCATTTGATTTATCGCTGCTTGTTAGGAGCATTCATGCCCCTAACATTCCAAGTTAGGATATTCATGGATCAATGGAAAGGTTCTTCCCCTTCCCTGCATAAAGAAGTGATGTTATTTTCACCCATCCTTCTGCTTAACTAGCTAGCTCTCTCAATTCTGCATTCAGCTTCCTCCCCCTTTTCTTTTCTTTTTTTGCACAATCCAAGGAGCTCTGACTCTCTTAATGGAGGGCAATACCTATAAATTTTGAATCTTGGGTTTCCAACTTCCTCAGGTCAATTAAATTTTCTTCCAATATTCCTTTCATTTCCTCCTCTCCTGACCTGATACCTTTAATTGGGAGTTCCCTCTGAAGATCTAGTTCTTCCTTATCACAAATCTCATCCAGGAATTGGTCCATTAATTCTTTTGTCGATGATTCCCCTAAATAATCTAAAATTATCTTAACTTCTTGGATTTTGTTATTGTCAAAATTTGACACTGTCAGAAATATTTTCCCTAATAGAATTATGTCTTATTAGGCTTCCCATACAACCTTCTTTTGTTTCCTTATTTGTTGTAGCCATAGGACTTACCAAACCTTTATTGATCAAATTGTCCTTATCCCCATTTTCCAAGTTTGGGGGCTCAATTTGAACCTGATTTTTTGTAATGTTGGCTTCTTTCTTCCCATCTTAAATCTTTTGATTTCTTGATTTTATTTTTAATGAGACCACATTATCTTTGGCTCCTCCTCTATCCAAATTCTCAATAGCTCTGTTGCATAAGTAGTTTTCTGCTCTTATTCTCCTATCCTCTGTTTGATTCTTTGTGGGTGATAGAGAATTATTGTGCTCTTCTAAAATGTTACCTTCTTCAGTTTGGTTATACCTATTATTCTTTAAAATGATTTTTCCCATAGCTAGGGGAGTTGTATCCTCCATAAAAAATTGTTGTTTCTCAGCTAGAGCTAGAGGGTCTGAGGGGTGAATCCAAGCCTTTTCTATTGATCTTGGTCTCTTCTGCCTTATAATGTTCTCTTAAGGGTAATTAGCTAGAAATTTAATTGAGAAGCCACCTCCAACTTCATTTAGATGGATGACAATATCTTTGGGAGGGTATGCTCATGGCTGGATTGACCTAATATTTTTAGGATCTTGTTTGAAGTCCCTAGCTATTTCTGTCATGATGATAGGGTTTACACAAAACTTCTTTGAGTGACTATGAATTAAAATTGGGGGAAAAGATTTTATCGAGATATCCATATTTACTATGATGATATTTTTTGATTGGGGATACTTAGTTGCTACAAATCTTACATAATGACCTAATTTATTCCCAATATTCTTAAGAAATATTTTGTTAGAGTATTCCAAGGGCATGCTAGTTAGTTTAATAGCTCTAGACACTTTAATACCCTCCAGATTGTTAGGGTTAAAGGATGGGCACCAGTCTAAAACTATGAAATCAAACCCTAGATATTCAGGGCATCTATTATGCAGAAATTTGTCCTTAGTTTCTATGTTGAAATAATAAACAAACATAAATTCATATGTGAGAAGAGAAATACTTACCTGGTTTTTGAGGTTCCTCGTGAGCCAGTTTTCTATCTTGGCTGCGGAAACTCCGTATCCACTCCACCTCAGAAAAACTCCCTTGAGTTGCATCAGTTCCTGGGAATGTTCTATGATACCATCATCTACATCAATTAGCATAGGTGGTTGTGATTTAATTCTTCGGTGGGGGGGCGGGGTAGGGGGAGAGTAGGGAGAGACTTTAGGGGTTTGGGTAGATTGATAATTGAGCTTAGATTGATTAGAAATCCCTCTCTTATGCGGGGGTGTATATATCTTAATCGGGGATTGGGTCAAATTGGGAGTCTGCAATATACAATCTTTGGGAGCCATTCCTCTATGACGATGAAGGGGGACATGATCTGGTTTGGGATGATGCTCCCGGTTTCTGAGAGAGTCAAAACTATTTTCTAAATGCAAGGGTTTGGCTGCTAAGATAAGGGAAGAAGAGGGTTTCTTATGGATCTTATGATATCTGACTTTTGTCCATCTGACATCTTCCTCCTCATTTCCAGAGGGCTTGCTAAGGCACGGTTGTTCCCCTACCAATCTACCTCCACTCGCAGCAGAGTGAGTGTCCTTGGGATGATTTACAGATAAAATCTTAGATTTGGGAGCCCTTCATGCCCTAGCCGGATGAAGACACCGTCGGTGTTGAAAACATGCAATTGTTGCAAAAAGGCAGAGCCATCTCTAAATTATAAATATCTCATGTTTATTAGTGTAGTAATAATTTAAAATATATTGTGACAAAAAATTTGACAGTTTATAATATTTCACATTTATTTAATTTTCTTCACATTGTTTGAAAATTAGTATTTTAATATATGGTACTAATTTATAATTATATTCTAAAATTTATTATTATTATTTAATATTATAGTACGATATTATGTATATAGTAATATTAATCATATATAATTAAAAATATATCACGGAAATAAAATTAATATTATTCTTATATTTTACAAAAAAATATTTATTGTTGCAATTACAATTATATTAAAAAATTATACTTATATAATTAATAAAAATATATAGAATAATTATATAAAATTATAATTATTTACAAAATTGAAGACAAGTAGTAGCCACTTCGTGGCCCTTGTTCAATTGATTTAAGATTATTTTGTAATTTACTTTTGTTTGAATTGGCGAGTTCATAGTTTGAGAACCAATTTTGAATGACGGTTGAAAAAAACCAGGTGAGTTCCTGGAATGGTGGGATTTTCCTATGACCGTTGAAAAAAAGAAAGCAAAGTTTGTCGTTTATGGTTTAATCCAGGCTGTGAGGGAGTGCCTAAAAATAGCACTGTTACCGTTTATGCTTCCAATCTCACTCTTATATATCCGAGGGTTTTGCATTGGCTTAAGAGTGATTCTCCCATGCTTTCTCATCTGTGATTGCACTTGTTTGCGCTGCGGTGAAGTCAGTGTTTTCATATGGCGCGTGTTTGCTCTTATATGTGCCTTTGGGGAGATACTCTTCCGCCATGATCGCACCAGCAAAGAAGACCACAAGAACTGCCATTATGGGAGAGTATGATGGCGAGGGTTTTCTCATCTGGCGAGGGTTTTCTCATGATGAGAAAGTGGGCTCTTATATAACAGGGTAGAGGTTTATGGCTCTGAGAGAAGCCCTGTGGAATGAGGGGCTTGGGTGATAATAAGTAGGACTGTTTAGATTTATGGGGATTATAAAATGGCTGAAGGATTCAAGGATTCAACATGCTGCTTCACGTGCAGAGAACTCATGGGATGACCAGGTATGCATTCCATCATCTTATCTTTCTATCTCTAGAGCTTATTCCTTTAAGGACCGTCCATTTTACCTTTAGCTAATATTAATCAAGATAGATTTGAAAATCTTTTTTTATTTAGTTCTCTCCCTAATAGCTGAAGTAGGCTCACGAACTGCCTACTTATCTAAAAGTTCTCAACCCATTACTAATACTCAGCAAGGGAGGTGTAGAATTGGTTGTTGTGTTCTTTGTCCCCTGCTATGTCTGCCTAGCGGAAGCCATCTCACATAAAGTGCTGCCAATGATATTAATTAAAAAAGATGAGAAATAGATTGTTATGTTTCCTCCCTCCCTGCAATGTGTGTCTAGCTCAAGCCGCCTCATCAAAACAGTCGATTGTCATTCTGGCTCATTTCAACTGAAGTTGAAATTAGAACATAATGACTTGGTAAGCTCTTACAGCTCAAGTTTAACTCTCTACTTAACATTTGCTGGAGAACTTCTGTTTGTGGTTTTCAGAGTAGCCAACCTTTGTTTCTGATATAGATGTAGATTGCCTACAATCTACCCATGTATCTTAAATTTAAATCATGATATACAAAGATCTAAAAGTTATCTAAGAAATTCTGGTCAGATTTAACTGTTGTCTTAGATAATTAAAGATCACTAGAATATTTCCTTCAAGCGATTGTTATTTGTAATCCTGCAGCAGGTCAGAAATCCATATGATATCAGGGAATAGTTTACAGAAAATATAAAACAATTTGTAACAAGAAAAAATATAGCTACTGAAATTTTGGGAGTACAGCATATGTACATTTGACTCACAAAAAGTCAAGAAGTTGTTTCAACCAGTTCAGAAAACGGCATTTCATACTCTACTATCTGTATTCTATACTACTGTTGTGTTCACCGTTGCTAGTTTATCCTTCTACACTTGGTAGTTAAATATTTTTTTTCCTCCAAAAGTTTTGGAGCTTCCAATATTTTAGAAGATCTGGAAAACGTGTTTTGTCTTTCAACATTTCCTTGTATTCAATTCTGTAAAGTTATATTCTCTTCCATTCTACACTTTTAACTTATCTAGAATAGTTTCCTACACCGTTATATTTCTAATTCTCATTCGAGTTGGTTTGCAAACTATCTTGTATATTTTATAATGGTTATATGGTATGACACAGTAGTATGGTCATTTGTAAACAGTACTAATTTATATTCTTTCTTTTCCATGTCTCAAAATTGAATCAGAAATATTTGGGAAAATTAGATGGGTTCAGATTCAAACCTAGAAAAATCATCTTCACATTGGTCTATTTTATCTCTCAGCGGGCTTTTTAATTTTTCAGATTGTGAGCTGTCTAACTAGGCCTAGGTCCGTGCTGGGTTCCCAAACAACCTTGTGAAAATCTCTCTAATTCTATATTGGCTAAGAAAATTAGACAGCTATCCGTCCTGTGGGCAGCTATACTACTGCTCTACTTTCCCTTCAACTATAAATTTATTTCTAGGGATATTGAATATTATCTCTCAAAGAGTACGCATAGCTATAGAATATAACAAATAAACCCCTAATAATGTTGTTCAATCATCTAACATGAAGTTGATATATTCATCCAAGTGGTAATGAAAATGCAATATATAGTCACCTCTAAAGAACTTAAGATTCAAAGAAATGTTTGCTCCAAATACAGGAAATGGTAATTCCTTGTGTTGTTTCAAATGGCCTATTGGTAATTCCTTGTCCTGTTTCAAATCTAACATTGAAAAATCCATTAACTTTGCATCTATGATTTCAATTTATAAAAATACAAGTATTTAATTCAAAGTTTGTGGAAAGAATAAAGCAAGACAGGTTTTTCTTGGTCTGTATGCAGTTTGGAATGGGCAGTGTGCTAGAGATCCTTTTTGGTCAGGACAGATTCACATGCTTGGTGTTTATATGCTAACATAGCTGATTTAGCTGGAAAATTTGTTGTTTGTTAGCTGGGAAAAAGTCATAGCCATGGCTTGTATTGCCTTGATAATCAAACTGGGTTTGGGATTAGTTGGAGTAGCTATCCCATTGGATGGATTGTTTGCCCGCTTTTTGAGACTTATGGGCTTTTTTTCGACTTTCAATGGCTTCAGCTATCATGTTATCTATAGAACGCCAGTATTTGTTTTCTCTTCCAAACTCAATTTCTGGTAATAAAAAACTTAAATTAGTAGCAGAGAATGAACAATATCAAACAAAATGGGAGCCGCAAAAATTCTGTCCTCATAGTGACTGTAAAATCATCTGTAATTCTAATATACCCACATTCAGTCATATAGTCAGGCATATATATGAACAGACTATTTTTATCTAATGTATATAAACACGGTACACACATTTGGATACATAATATGATGTGGATAGTCCAATTATCTATTCAGGCATATATATGAGCAGACTATTTTTGTCTATGCATATAGACACGGTACACACATTTGAATACATAATAACAAGTCTCTCTCTCTATATATAGATTTGCTAGTCGTCTAAACAGATGTCTATAACAAGTCTCTCTCTATATAGATTTGCTAGTCATCTAAACAGAGTAGACATCTTGATGTTATACATATGTTTTTGTGTGTATATAAATATGTCAAATATATAAATGGATATATAATATAAATATGGATAGAATTCTTTTAATGTAAACACATACGTAAATATAAAAAGACCTAAAGGAGTTTGGTTTTGTGCTTCACAGCCATGACAACTACACTGTACTTTAGAGTTGCAGATAGAATGTTTATCAATCTTTGTTTTAACTTTTGCATTAAAAATGTGAAGGATGGATGGTGGCGGAATCCCCTCTCAATGAATTTTCCACTCTTTCTTTATGTGAATGGATTTGGAATGTTGAGGTTTATAAATAAGTACAGAATCCCTAATGTTTTGCAAATCCACAGTTATAAGTAACCTGGATAGAGAGGAATTGATAATAGAGATGCCTTCATAGAGATTTATTGAAAGGGGGCCAAGCGGCAATATAAATAATGCATAGCTTAAAACCTTGAGTTGTAATACCTCAAAGAAAAGAAAGGAATCTAATATTGAGCAAATGAATGCTGACTCATATCTTAAAAGCATCCAATGCTTCGATTTTGATAAACGGTAATATAAGCCACAATACTTCGAAAAACTTTCTGAGTTCCTTTGAATCTTTTTCATGTCCCCAATACAGATCTATGGTTAGAAACCATTTGATTGTCATCTATTGTTCTGTATTAGGCATCTCTGTATGTATATTATTAGTATAGCCATAAATATGGGTAGACCCGTTGTGTTTACATTTGGATTCATAAAAGTGAGAACATATATGCACAGGAAAGGAAATATAGGCATGAGGACATGTATATAAACACTAGCACTGTATATATACAGACACGATTGCTACAGGTACAGGGTAGACTTCTTTGTCTCATATATATGTTTTTGTTTGTCTGCAAAAGAATAGAATGTAATACACAATTGGCTATATAATATAAATTAGGATTTTTAGTGTAAAAAGATATACATATAGAAAGAAATGAAGGGGTTTGGTTTTGTGCTTCACGGCCATGACCTCTACTGGACTTAGAGTAGCAAATACAATCACATGGAGAGTAGCAGAATCCCCTGACCATGGGTTTCCCTTTTTTCTGTTTGTTAATCCCTAATGCTTTCCAAAGACATGCTTATAAGAAACCAGGATAGAGAGGAGTTGATAATAGAGATACCCCTCCATAGACTTTTATTGGAAGCGGGCCAAGTTGATAAATCAAGCATAGCTTGAAACTGAGTTGTAAAACTTGCTCTTGTTTCAAGGGCGTGTGTTGATGACGTTACTATGCCACCAAAGGGAGATGGGGAATTCATTGCAGTGGCAGTGGATGGAGTCTTTTGGAGGCATCCCCTGTTGCAAAAGCAATGTGGACTGCAGGGGAAAATGCTAACGAATGGAATTTTGAACTGGGCGAATCCTGATTTTTTTTGTAAAATGATGGGAACTACCTCAAAGAAATGAAAAGATTCTATTATTGAGCGAATGGAAGTTGACATAGATCTTAAAAGCATCCATTGCATTGATTCTGATCTACAGCAATGTCCCAAGTACAGATCTGGAGCACTGATCATATATATGAATTTGAAACACATAGGCACCTTATCACATTTTATGATTGTTCATAATCAAAACACATCTTCATCTACAATAAATCCTTCGATATTTAAAATATCTACCCAAATACACATTGATGCCATTGATGCACAGCCATCCATTTTTAGCATACCACAGCACTTAATCTTTTGTAACAAATAAAGATGTTGGTAGTTCAATATATAGTAGCACCATCAACTTTCCAGGAGGTAAAAGTACCTGAAAAAGTATAGTGAAAATTTTAGCCTCACGTAAAGTACCCAAACAAACGCATTCTACTAGCAACTAAGCATTCAATTTTCATATGAAGAAACACATTCTCCAAAGGGATGCATTCAACTTAGAAAAATCCTCTTCCCGTTGGTCTGCTTTATCTCTCAGCAACCTTTGGCTATAGAATACTATCTCTCAAAATAGTACGCATGGCTATAGAATATAACAAATAAACCCATAATAATACTTTTCAATTATATAACAAGAAGTTGATATATTCATCCCAGTGGTAATGAAAATGCAATATATAGTCATCTCTAAAGGACTGAAGATTCAAAGAAGTGTTTGCTCCAAATACAGGGGATGGTAATTCGTTGTCCTGTTTCAAATGTCATTGGCCATTTGTATATTCTATATCAAACCCATAGATGCCTGGTATAGCCAATCCGCTTCCTCGTTAATGAAGGGAAATCAGTGGGATTGTCATGGAATTCACAATAAGAAGCGTGCATAAATTTGTGAAGCTGTAAAATATTGAAGAATCCATTAACCATTGCGTCTATGATTTTAATTTATATAAATACTCATGTATTTACTTCAAAGTTTGTGGAAAGAATAAAGCAAGACAGCATTTTCTTGGTCTGTATGCAGTTGGGAATGGGCAGTGTACTAGAGACCCTTTGTGGTCAAGCCTCTGATGCAGGATAGATTCACATGCTCAGAGATTATATGCTAACATAGCTGGAAAATATGTTGTCTGTTAGCTAGGAAATGTCATGGCCATGGCTTGCATTGCCTTGATTAGATAAATAATCAATGTTTTTTTGAGTTGGTTAATAATATTCCAACTGGGTTAGGGATTAGTTGAAGTAGCTATCACATTGGATGAATTGTTTCGTTTTTTGAGATTTATGGGTTTTTTCTCGACTTTCAATGGCTTCAGCTATCATTTTATCTATAGAACACCAGTGTGTGTTTTCTCTTCCAAACTCAAATTCTGGTAATAAAAAAAATTAGGAGTAGAGAATGAACAATATCAAACAAACTAGGAGCCGCAAAAATTCTGTCCTCATAGTGACTATAAAATTCTGTCCTCATAGTGGCTGTAAAATTCGCTGTAAAGATGATTTTATCCTATTCACAGATAGTGAAGTGGTCATTAAAATGGTGTCAAACATAGCAACAATGGTTTTCAATAGTGTATAGCTGGTTCTATAAACCAGAATGTAAATATTTCAGAGAAGAATGATGTCGTGGTAAACTGAAAGAGGCAATGAGACTTCACAGAGTATATTGCTTTGACTATTCCCTATGTCTAATATTATTTATGTATTATTAGAAGATTTTGATGTTAAAAGGTTTATTAATTTTAGGTGTGAAATATGCAGGGTTCATTTGGATTCAAAGGAATAAGAAGAAAACAGTTAAGGAGTATTATTATTTTTTTATTGTAAATAGATTTGTGCATTGATGAATGTCTAAATTTCTTGTAAATACTGGTCAACAATTATAATTAATAAAAAAATATATTACGTTTTAGGAGAGGTAGAAATACCTCTCCACAAACTCTTAAGGATGACTATGGACATCCTTCAAGAGGTCTTTCTTGTTCTCTTTTCATGTTATTTTCTTGTTTTTTTAGTTTTTAATGTTGAAATATAATTTAATTAAATAATTTTGCTAATCAAATATGTATTCTAAAAATTAGTTGTGTGAAAGGTATAATAAAAGATCATTAAGTTGTATGGATTTCTTGTTTGAATTTTATAGTGATCAATTGCTTAGGGTACATATTCATGAGGTAAGTTTGATGATTGCATGTAAAAAGATGGAGCACATTGAATAATTGGATTTAGCTAAGTCTTACAGGTTTTATATAGAATTACCATAGCTAATTTATATCTAACTATTATGGAATGTTTGATGTTCTTTTGCATTGAGGTAAATGACATTGATCAAGTGTCACTAATTATTTTACTTTTTTTTTCAAGTGTCTAATTGTAGGTATGTCATTATGGTTCATGACAAGCCTTAGGCTAAATGTTTGATGATATTATCATTGTATGTCAAACGCCTATGTGATGCCTAATAAATATGTTTGTCCATGCATCATGGTTGAGTGAAAGTAACTCTATGATTTTTAATAAGTAGGAGATTTACCACAAGTCAAATTGTGATATTGCTATGAGGATTCTATGATTTTTGTTTAAAAGTCAAATTAAACTCCTATGGTGTAGGAAGATTGACTAACTCTAGTATGTTTATTTATAACATCACAGTTGAGTGAGATTGACTCTATACATGATGATTTCGTAAAGCTTATTGTAATCATCCTTAATACATGATAAAACTAAGAACTATATGTAGATTATCTATTTATAATGGTTAGTCATTGATTCACAATTGTTAGTGTCATTTACCCTTTTGCATTATGTATGACTTTTGTATAAAGGGTATATTAAACATCATAAAACTATAATTATGTATAATCATATATAATAAAAAATAAGGGTTTGCACATATATTTATTATGTATAGGGCGTAGTATTTTCTATTTTAACATTTTGATCTTCCTTTCTAGTTTCAATATTTATATAGAATCATATTATTTGTACATCCCTGTGTAATGTATATGCAATAATCTATGGTTTTGTATGTGTGTGCTTAAATGCATCTTTGCACACAAATTCTTAGCAAAGAGTTGATATGTATGTATGAATGTTTGTATGAATACATGGATGTATGTATTCATGAATGAATGACAAAATGTATGAATGTGTGTATGTATGTATGTATGTATGTATACATATCTATGATATGTATAAATGCAAGAATGCTGCATGTATGAAGGGATGGATGGATGGATGAAAGAATGCATGCATACATTTACCTATGTTTGTATATATGTATGAATGAATTAATGCATGCATGTATGTATTGATGAATGAATGAATAGATGAATGATTGTATGTGTGCATGTATGCATATCTATGGTATGTATATATGCATGAATGCATGTATGTATGTATGAATGTTTGTATGAATACATGGATGTATGTATTCATGAATGAATGACAAAATGTATGAATGTGTGTATGTATGTATGTATGCATATCTATGATATGTATACATGTATGAATGGATGGATGGATGGATGAAAGAATGCATGCATACAAGGATGCATGTATGAATGGATGGATGGATGGCAGAATACATGTATGCAATCATGTATGGATTTGTGTATGTGTGTGTGTGTGTGTGTATGTATGCATGTATGGATTTGTGTGAATGTGTGTATGTATGTATGTACGTATGCATATCTATGATATGTATACATATATGAATGGATGGATGGATGGATGGATGAAAGAATGCATGCATGCAAGGATGCATGTATGAATGGATGAATGGATGGATGGATGGAAGAATGCATGCATGTAATCATGTATGGATTTGTGTGTGTGTGGATTTGTGTGAATGTGTGTATGTATGTATGCATATCTATGATATGTATACATATATGAATGGATGGATGGATGGATGAAAGAATGCATGCATGCAATCATGTATGTATGCATGTATGTATGTATGTATGCATATCTATGATATGTATACATATATGAATGGATGGATGGATGGATGAAAGAATGCATGCATGCAAGGATGCATGTATGAATGGATGGATGGATGGATGGATGGATGAAAGAATGCATGCATGCAATCATGTATGTATGCATGTATGGATTTGTGTGTGTGTGTGCGCGCGCATAAATCTCCATGCATGAATGCATACATGTATGCATGCATATATGTAAACTTGTTTGTGCTTACACATACTTAACAAAGAGCTGATATATATGTATGCATGAATGCATTCATGTACCTATGTATGTATTGTATTGTATGTATATATGAATAAATCAATAAATGCATGTGTGTATGAATGGATGTTTGCATATCTATAGTATAAATGCATGCATGTATGTATG
Organism: Chamaecyparis obtusa; assembly: GCA_027943335.1. NCBI lineage: Eukaryota > Viridiplantae > Streptophyta > Pinopsida > Cupressales > Cupressaceae > Chamaecyparis > Chamaecyparis obtusa. The sequence goes on from BSBK01001547.1 coordinate 59,834, forward strand.
TATGAATAAATGGATGAATGCATGTATGCATGAATGAATGAATCTATGGATGTATGTAATATTGAATGGATGAATGAATAGATGAATCTATGAATGTATGTACGTATATATGCATGTATGTGCACGAGTACATGTATGTATGCATGTATGGATGAATGAATTTATGAATAGATGAATAAAATGTGCATGAATTATTGCATGTATATATTCATGTGTGTATGAATGCATGCTTGTACGGAAGTATGTGTTGATTTATGTACGCTTACATGTATGTATGGTTGCACACAAATATATACACATACAAAGATATGTATGCATACATTCATTTATTCATACATGCATATATACACACATTTATTTATGCATGCATACATCCATACACACTCATGCATCAATACATGTACACATTCATTTATACATACATGCATGCATGCATATAAATGCTTGTGCATGTATGTGCGGATGTATGTGTTGATTTATGCATGCTTACATGGATGTATGTGTGCATATTTGTGCTTATGTATGAATGCATGAAAATACATACACAAACATAGATATGCATGCATACATATGCACATGCAATCATTTATTCATACATGAATACATATACATATTTATTCATGCATACATACATTCATTTATACATACATGCATATATATACACATTTATTCATACACACAAACATTATACACACTCGTGCATCAATACATATACACATTCATTCATACATACATGCATCTATACAAAAGAACACATACATATGTATGCATGCTAATACATACATACATACATAATCATGCATGCATACATAAAAAATACATGCATGCTATAAATGTATGTTTATGTGGAGAAGGGAACCCACCACTTTTGAGGTTGATGAAATCCTAAGGAGCAAGTTGAACCTTGCACCACATTACTAAATTAGCACTCTAGTGAGTGGGAGGATCAAGTCAATTAATTAACCAAGACTAAGTGTGAATAAAAAATGCTTATAAAAACCTAACTCTAATTATGAACTGATATTTTGATTATTGAAAACAAAAAGCCTACATCTTGGATGCTAGTGTGAGTCCAAGACTTAATGCAAATTTGGGACACAAGTGTGGTGTGTGCATTCCATATGGATAAGGTTCAAAGATTACAACTAGAGAGATACAAGAACACTTACTAGGCTAACAAAATTAAAAGTACAACAAACATAATTATAGAATGTAAATAACAAGGTAAAACAACTATTCTAAACAAGAAGAAGGAAATATCACAAGTGGATGTAGAAGAATACTTAGATTGCTAGGAAATTCAAACTTTCACACAAGATGATGTGAAAAGTGTTGGGCTATCTATTTTAGAGGCATGCCAAAGTCAAATCTCCATATTGGTGTTTCCACCTCTATGGAAAACAAAGATACGATAGATTTGATAACGAATATATCGACAAATGACAAAATAATAATAATAAAGATAGATAATGGATTTGATCATCATAAGAAAAATGAAGAATAGTAGAAAAATTAAGGATGATGAATGTCAATATGTGACTGGAAGTTGCACTAAACTATGGGAGAGTAGGTATCGAGGTTGGAATTGTGAATTATAGTGGTCTAGAATTAATTCCTATCCCAAACGTATGTTGTGTTGACATAGCCATGACCATCCCCAGATGTTAAATTGGTATGGTTGTAGCCATTAGCAGATGTTGAGCTTGCATGAGCCTAATTTATGCGGAGGATGGTTTAATTATAATATCCAATTAGACGAACAAGCATTTTTCTTTCTTTTAAATCAACATGTGATAACAAGTTTCCCTAGCTATATCTAGGCTATTTTTTATGGTTATCTAATGTTAGTATGCTATGTTTGTACACCCTCAAAATGTGGTTTTGTAAGGGTCAATACCCTAGTTTTGTTGATGATTAATATTAAAAATAAAAATATATAAAAGCCAATTACATAAATGTCAATTAATATTAAGGTTATATGACCAATGTGTATACGTGCATAATACTTTTATGTTGGTGTTACATCAATGTGTACATAAAGCTACTCTATTAAATTTGTATGGTGACCTACATCATATGTGTAAGTTGAGTTTTTAAGAGGACATAATCTGAATTAGATTTTGAAATTTATGCAATTATCTTGCATAAATATTCTTCCTTAAATAATACTTATAATTACATCATATGTATACATTCTATTTGTATGGTGTATATAAACAAGAATGTATAGAATTCAATTAAACAAATGTCAAAACTTGATTAACATTAGGTCACCATACAACTTTAATAAAAATAGCTCTATATTCACACTTTATGCACAATAACATATGGTTTGTATTCCATATATACCATACTCATTCAATTTGTACCTGACATAATCATACAATATTTAATACAAATATGTATACAAGTCAATTACATAAGGTCAAACTAGTTCACATTACATCACCATACAATTTTATTAAAAAGTAGTATTATGTATACACTCAATGTAACACCAACATATATGCACATATACGCATTGGCCATACAATGAAACCTTAATATGAATTGACATTTATGCAATGACTTGTCCACATATTCTTTCTTGTATTAAATGTATATTTTTAAATAGGAGCAAAACAAGGGGGCCAACCCTTACAAAAACAAGGCTTGAAAGTAGAAACAAATGCCATCGACTACACATAGTCAGCATAGGAGGTGTTGACTAGAAGACATAAAACAAACCACAAAGGCTAGAAGTCCATCAACTAGACTCACACCCCATGAGAAGATGGGTGAGAGTTAGAAGAAGAGTTCTTCCTATGCCACTAGAAAATAGTCCAAACAATTCTATCCTTAGGCTCAGCAATGAAAGAGACCCCACTAGGACATGCATCAACACGAAGGCCAAAGTGATTAAGAGTCTAAGAATTATCTATAGAATTCTATTGTAGAACAAGAGTGGGAGTACTTAGAATCAACAACAAGGACAATAGGGCCAGTAGGTGTTGAAACAAAAGAAGCAAGGGCAACATTGAGTGACCAACAGAAGTCTGGTTTCGAGTAGCAAAATGAGAAACATCCAGATTATTAGAAGGATTTTCATCTTCATCAACATACCGAGTCCTCAGAAGAAGAATCAAAAAGACAATTAGAAGCTCTGACTATCAAATGGTCATTACTAGTAGCCCTCCACCATATGACAACACCTTTCAGGTGCAAGAGAGCACAATCAGTGTTCATGTGCCCTGTAGAGAACCGTCTCTGACAACGTAAGGGAAGGCCCTCATAATCCAATGCTTGGGTCCATGGTCTCTCACAACCATGCGCACAACTTCAATCAGAAGCGGAGAGGAGATATTACAAGTGAGTAAAACAACTTAAAGTCGTGGAAAAATATAATGTAGGTAACCATGTTACACAAGTGGATTTTCTATATATTTGTTTCACAAGTGAGATCCGCTCCTTTGTTTGAACTTGAATATTTTGAACATTTCAATATCACCTGGAATTAATTAATAAAGATCCTTGGAGAGTTGAGCAGGATCACTATTTTAACTTTTCAGTGGTTTGCAAGGTCATCACTATTTTATCTTTTCAGTGGTTTATAGGGTCAAGCTTCATTTTTGAAGATTTTATATCATACACAAATTCATTTAGAGTGGTATCATAGCCTAGGAAAGGAACTATTTTGGTAAGTGAACCCTCCATCTTTTCTAGTAAATTGTTAGTTGATATCTATGTTAGACCTATGATAGTCTAGACATAGATGTATGCTTAATTTGATAGGAATTAGAATCTAATTACTCATTCATATAATTGCATTAGCCTTAACATCACTATATGATTTATGAAGTGAAGAGTAAGTCGATAAAGGTAATGTTGTGATCTCTCTTAATGGTGTAGATTCATGTACTTTTAGCGTTGATCATGATGCCCTTGGATCATTTCCATTTAATGATTTAATTATGAACTATTATATTTATTAGAAGATTTAACTAATCCTTATAAGTATTGTTATTAATTATCACCTTAATATAATATAATTAAACCATAATTAAGGTGAGACAAGATAGTTTGTCGATATTAACATTATTCAATGTGTATTTTAGTTATGGTTTAAAGTGTGTTGTGATAAATTTAACGTCAATGATAATCTTATGTGTTTCTCGAATGAAGATATTAATATCATTGCTACTCCAAATTATAGATAACATTAGTTATTGATTAGTTAATACTAATATTATTGGTGGTACTAATGATGTTACAAAAAACATGAAAGTCATATATAAATATTGATTATTATTATTATTAATGTTAGTATTGCAAGATTCGGTCAAGATTAAGGTAAAGTGATTATTTTTTAATGAGTGTTGGCCACCTTTTCAGTTAAGGGGCAAATTAATTAGATTAAAATAATTAATAAATTGATTTTGTTTTTTCAACAATATGGGAACATGCATGAAATTAAATTTGTTTTGAATCGATTGTTAAATTTAATCAAAATATTAAATATGGCTAAATTAACATGCTCATTCATCACTCGTAATAAGATAACGACAACTTTTTATACAAAGTCTGACTCTACCACTGCTCCTAGGTCAAAGTCCTTGGATTCAACCCCTGGGCCCAAGCCAGACTGGAAAGGCGCGCTTATGGGGTGTTAAGTTTTGTGGCCTTTACAACAAACATCCTCTTTCTTGGGAAATAAATTGATGAGGATAAATAATAATAATAAATATTGTTTATATTTATTATTTATTGTTTATCAATTTAAATTGATATACATATATATGAGTTGACTGAATTAAATAACAGAGGGCCCAAAGTTGGCCTCCTTATTGGGGAATTTCATCTCATATATATAGGTGTTTGATTCAAAGGAGAGAAGCGCCAAAAACATAATGTGTCTTCTCTCCCCAAGACCTAATTTGCAAATTATGAAGGCAACAAAGAATTTATGGAGGTAGCAGCAAATTTGGAGTAGACCTAGGGCAAACCAAATTTGGAGTAAACTTAGGGAAAACCAAATTGGAGCAGACCTAGGGAAAACCAAATTTGGAGTAGACCTACGGCAAATTGAATTGGAGCAGACCTAGGGAAAACTGAATTTGGAGCGGCAAATTGAATTAGAGTAGACCTAGGGCAAACTGAATTCGGAGCAGACCTAGGGCAAACCGAATTTGTAGTAGAGATGGGCAAATTTGTAGCAACCCTAGGAGCAGCGATTTAGGGCAGAACTGGAGCAAATTAAAGGTAGATCTAAAGCAACCCTAGATGGACAATTAGGGAAAATCTAGAAGAATATGAAGGATCAGATTTAAAGACTCCAAGGATAGATCTCTGAGTTACAATCTAGGTATTATCTTCCTTCTTCTTGTTTATTTATTCATACCCTATGGTTAGTTTTGTTAGATCTCTAGATTGAATATATTCCTTGGTGAAAATCTAAAAATACCAACATGGGGATACAAACTACTGAGGTGGAATCCCCTTTTTGTGTGTCTAACATTACGGATGAAGGCACAAAGATCCTACTCCCAGATTCCATTGTTGATAGAACTATGGGGGAGTTCCACCTCACCCTGGTTGGATGCTTGTTCAACTTCAGACCCACCATCGATATGGTGAGGAAATGGGTAGGAATCAACTGGAAGTTGAAAGGTAGTGTGGCAACTTCAGTGATGTTGGGTGGTCTTTTTCTTTTCAGATTCATGACGACAAAGGACCTGTCACTCATCCTCACAAGTTTTTGGTTGTATGGTAAGCATCTCCTCACTATGACTTAGTGGAAGCCAGGGTTCGACCCTTCTGCTGACTTAAATAAGATGGCCCCTGTCTAGATCCGTCTTCCAGGTCTCCCACTTGAGTTTTGGGATGAACAGGTCTTTAAATCGATAGGGAACTCCTTTGGGAACTATATCTCTACTAACCTAATAACCCTTTCTAAGTCTCTTCTCATTTTTTCCCATTTCTATGTTAATGTCCCCATTAATAGGACACTCCCAAATTTTTCTATCCTTAAGTCCAAACTGGGGAAATGGTCTCAGGCCATCATCTATGAGAATGCTACCTTCTTTTGTCAAGATTGCAATGCTAAAGGGCACACAAGGAAGGACTACAAGGTGCCTAAGCTACCAAAGCCAAAACTTAAGGGTGTTGTTGCTCCTTCCCCTCGTAAACCCATAGAGGCTACTGCTATTGTTTTGACGACCCAAGATGGTTCTTTGATGAACCATGTATATGTGGAAAATCCTCCCTTACTAGAAGATATCTCCTTGACTTCTTAGCTGGAAGAAGGCAAAATACTAGTGGATGGGACCCCCATTGAAAATGGTCTCTGCCCCCCTCATAATGAGTCAGGTTCTAAAATTGCCCAAGAGGATCTGACGCTGCTAAGCAGCACTGGATTGCTGCTTGAAACATCACCTGTTGAACTAGTGGGTATCCTGGTGATGGAAGTGGTCCTTAATAATGGTGATACCGATCCTCAAATAACTTCATGCACCACCCTGGCGAAGTCGGCTAAGACTTTGAAGAGTGAGGATGACCATCAACAGGCTTCGTGCAACACCCCAGTGAAGTCGATTGAGACTTTGAAGAGTGAGGATGGAGAATGGCAAACCCAACACAAGAAAACTAGGAACAAAAAAATTGATGTTGGTGTAGACACAAAACCATGAAGACCATCTGATAGGCAGATTGTTGCTGGTAGGTAGCAAACCCTCAACCTCACACACAAAGGTAAGAAATGATTGTTTTCTCCTGGAACATTCGGGGCTTAAATAATCCCCAAAAACAACTTGTTGTTAAGCAATATATTGATTACAGAGTTGATATTCTCCTTATACAAGAAGTCAAAATGACCTATAATAACTTTGAGTCTCTAGTGGGTCGTGTTGGTTCTTGGATAGGATTTTACACTCCATGAGATACCAATATGCTTATGACTGATGTTAAGGAGTGGTTAATTCCAAATGTGGGAAATCTATAAGCAACTGGACCAACTATAGGGACAAGACTGCCCTCTTCACTTCTGGCTCTGCAAAACCAAGGCAGGTGCACCTAATCCAATAGATATAACTCTGTTCCTTACTCAACACTGGACCTTACAATAGATGATAGTGAGAAAGTACTAAGTAACAACCTATTACTCATTGACTCTCCGTCACTGGGTAGAACAACATATAAAGTAAATAAAAGTAAGAAGATTGGTAATGATTTAATATTTCAGGATTACTAGATTCAAATCATTCCTCACAAAGCGAAGATAGGAAAATACAAATCAGTGCCCTATCCATTGGGCAGATTATCAGAAAGACAGAATGAACACAAAGATACTTGGATAACATCAGGCCTCTAAACATAAATACAAATACCTCAACCCTTTGCTACGTATAGAAAATCCTTGAATAGATTCAGTAAACATATATCCCACTTAGAGCAGTATTTAATCCAATCCTATATCAGAACTCAAAGCTAGACACATACATATAAATCCTAGAAAGACTTAAAGATCTATAGAATAAACTCAAAGGAGAGACAAAGATTTAAGGTTTCGTATTAAGTATAACCTTGAATGTTGCATACATCATATTCTGGATAATGAGCTTGCAAAATAGCAGCAACAACCTGTACTTCTTCTCTATTTCTTTGATAATAATGATAAAAATTACAATCCTCGACTGAGGGTTAGGGTTTCAGAATTTCTATCTTTTCAACTCCTAAACTTCTCAATGCCTAGAATGATCGTGGAAAATCCTTTATATACAAGGAGATGCAACAAGCTACCGACCATTCTAGGGTTACAAAATTTGACCTAAAAACCTTTTCAACAACCTCAAAAAATTTACAATAAATGCATTGATGAAACAGATGGGATATTTGATCAGGTAGTTGGGATATTTGCAGATGAGCCGCCTTTCTTTTTGTCTTCAATGTTGTCCTTGGCTTTCTTCAAAAATTTTGATCTGCAACATCTTGTTGTCCATCCTGTAATAAATGTCTTCATATATCTTACCAACTTTTATACGACTCAAAAACATCTATCTTTATTCGCTTTAGGAGGTGGGTGGAGTATTGACCTTTTGAACATGAGGTATGTACTGATACCTCCACCTATCATATACCTCTTCACTTGGGAACTCAAAATTGGCAAACTCAGCCTTTTTCTTTGATAATTGTTCCCACTCATTTTCAATCTAAGTGACCTTATGCTGAATATTGTCAAACATTGACTTAGCATTTATCAACAACTTGATAACACTACGAATAGAAAAAATGCCACTTAGGACACCAGTCACCCTTTCTGACAAAAGTGCATCCATTTCTTCTCTCCATTGATGTGCTTCTTTAAATTTTCCTTTATCTGTGAAAATGGTAGGAACCAGTTCATAGTTTGAAAGCATCAATTCAGCTTTCAACATGCTTGATTTTATGATGAAATTATCCAAAATGATCCCATACTGTACCATTTTCTTGATAATCTGATGTACTGGTTTGATCAATGGATCAGGATCTTCTTGTCCTTTTGATAGCATACGAAATAAATTTACATTAGGAGACCTTTCGATCCACTTCTTCAAAATTGGTGACAACTCCATCTTCTCCTTATTCAAAGTTTCAAGTAATGAATATAACTTACTAGCATGGCCATGGAGAATGGAGGGCTTTAAATCAATAGCAAACTACATGATTGCATTTGTTATCTTTTCCTCATACTTTTGGTTTGCTAAAGTAGTGGCCTTTATATTTTCATCTTTTTCTTTCTCAAGTTGCACTCTGATCTCCCTCAACTTATTTGTTTCTTCTGTCAGTCTTTGCTTCTCCCAGGTAACCCTTGCATCCAAATTTGTCTCTGGGTAGGGGGATGGTGGTAGCTCAATTATTGGGCTTGAAGATGAAGCCACTGTAGGCTTATCAAAAATCACCAACTGAGGAGACCTATGATCTAAGGGCCCTGACAACTGTGCAATCAATTTGTCCTTCTAAATTAGCTCAACCTTGAGCTCATTGTAAGATTTAAGGACAATTTCAAATTTGAGCCTAAGCTCTTCTTTCTCTCTAGCATCCTTTTCTGCCACACTAACATTGAATTTAGTAGTCTCCAAAATTAAATTTGATGCCTCTACACCAGATGTCTCTCCTACTCTTTGCACTAATAAACTACTTGTATACCCTGTAGAGAGAGCTTCTTTCCTTCCTCTATCTTCTTCCCTCTTTAAGGACCACATTACTAAGGCTGCATGATCATTAGAAAAGACAGTTCCCCTAGCAGCCTGTTTGGCTTGCTCTGCTATAGCAAGAGTCTTTACCTTACTCTTTCTGATCTGATCAAAGACAATTGCATCAAAAATGTCCCACTCTGGTAGAATCAACACCCCTGCAATATGAACCATGGCCCTTCCTTCTTCAGGAGTAATCTTTTCAAACTGTTTGGCCATCTCTGCCTTGGTTTCATTTTCAATTTCTGCTATGTCTTTATCAGGATGCTCCTCCTTTTTCTTTTCACAAATCTCCTTGTATTGGTTTATTTTCATTCTCCATAGGAATTGGGAAAATGCCCTAGTTTTACCAAACTTATCATTAGCAAGGAAAGAATCACTAGCTTGCTTCAAGACAGGGTCTAATTGTTTACCCTCAAATTCATCAACAATAAGGTCCATGGCCACCTCTTTAGGTGCCTCAGGCATCCCTTCTTGTAATTCATCATTGGAAACCAAGATGTCTCCCTCATTCCTCATTTGTATCAATTGCTCTACTACCCCATGTTCATCTAACTGGATGGGGGATTGAGAAGGGGAATAAGCCTCCTCCCCTAGCCTTACTTTTTCTTGTTTCTGCCTCTTAGGAGAGGGTCCCTGCATTGCTAGATCATCAATGGGCCTTTTCCCTTTAGAAGTAGAGGGAATATCTTCACCCCTTTGTTGTGGTGGTACAAGGACACTATAACCACTCCTCCTCTGCACTGTGTAAACTCCCTTTGGAGTCAACTTCATATATCTAGGCTGGCTCAAAATTTGTTTAGCCAATTCAAGGTCTGTCCTACTTACTGCAGCCTTCTTCTCATTTACAGCATGCATGATGCCTTCAAAATGCTCTACAAGGGCATCCACTTTTCTAGCCCATGGTTCAAAACCTTTCAATGGGTCATAGGCCTTATCAAAATTTCTTATAAAGTCTACAGTCTTCTTGTAGACAACCCACTTTTCTTTCTTAATCTCTTGAGTTTGAAGGTCAAACTCATTTCTTACTATGTCCTCAGGGAAGTTGAACTGATGCTCTATAAGAGCACACTTAATCTTGTCTCTGAACATTCCTGAAAGAAAACCCTCTGTGTTTGCACATCTCACCAGTACTTTGGACATTCTGTAGGGTTGCAAGACCTTATTTAAGTGCACCCATCCTCCTTTAGTGATCACATATTGGTGTGCAATAGTTATGTTTGGGAAGAAAGTTCCCCTTCCCTTACCGGTGAGAGTAGACTTCTGCAAGTCGCCAATTTGTCTCAAAATCTCTACATATCCCAACTTCAATGGGACTTGATAAGGTAAAATATAAGGTGCCACCTTGCAACCATACACTCTGAAAACTATGGAAACTAGATATAAAATTATATCCCCAAAATTATGGACAATGGTGATGTCTTGGCAATATTCCTTTGGTCTAATCAATCTCAATAGCTCCCTTGGGATTCTAGGATTATCAAAGAATAACAAAGTTCTAAGTCAGGAAGCAAAATCCCTATCAAAAGCAATATAGCTAGCATCCATTTTGTCCCATGATAGAGTTGTGGTCCACAGCTAGACCGGGAGGGTTTCTCCATTTCTCTCTTTCACAATATTTATTGTTGAGCTGAAGAACTGCTCACCTTTGTATAGGAACATGTGCATAAGCATAGAATGCCACCCAAAAGGCCTACTAACCTTCATGTCCTTGATTCCCTGTAATCCCTCATGGATCAAATCAACAAGATGAGATGCAAAATCAAAAACCAGTGCCAGTTGGGGGTGCAATGTTTGTACCATCATGAACATGTATGGGATTGGCATATGAGTTGCTTCATCATGCCCTAGAATTAGAGTAACATACTTATAAAATTCTTGTGCTCTTTTACTAAACAAATCTAGCCTGAAAGGCTCTGGGGTGCTTGCACTTATAACACACATTGATCCAATTTGATCAATGAAATCCCTTAGAGGCCCTGCTCTCAAAATATCCTTCTGTACCTCATATATCTTTGTAAACTCTTTAAAATCTATCTTATCCAACCCAACAGAAGGGTCATTTAATGAAAAAACCTCCCTAATCTCATCCTCTATAATGCTAATTAGGTTCTTTCCATTGACATCCTTGACACACCTTGTCACAGGATCATAGCACTTGGCAATTTGAATCAATAACTCATCGTCCATGAAAACACCAGGGCATATTAACCTCCCAACATCAAACTGCCATATGTTACTAAGGGGGGCACAAGAATTTCTTTGTGAATAAGTTGCTTTGAATAAAATAAGACCATTATGCTTCTCTCCCACTCTGGCATCTCTCATCCAATTACCTCTGTCATGGAGTGCCTCAGCCACAGAATCCCTAGGGTTTCTTGGGACAAGTTCTTTCATCCTTGCTACCCCATTATTAGAATGCAGGAGTAATTGCATCAAATCTTCAAAAACCCCTCTCTTGCTATACTCCGTCTAATCGGACAAATTCCTTTTTGGTGGCATTTTGAAAATAGGGCTTTATAAAACAAAATATGAATACTCAAGAAAACCCTAAATGTGATCAACTGGCAACACAAATTCCTTCACAACTCCTTCACAAACTTGAAGCAATTTTTTAAAATCAGAAAAATAAACCTACCAAGCACCTGCAAATTCTCCGCTTGAAATCACCTGGAGAGAAAAAATGAGCTCACTAGAAATGATTATGAGAATGGTGAATAGAAATAATGATTCAATTTTGATGTATAGCACCGGCAACTACCTACAATCTATCTGCACATAACAAATTAAATCTACCATTACTGAAAGTTGGCAGCCTTAGTTATTCACAGGATGCAAAAAATGTCACTAAGCAAAAATTTGAAATTAGGCCATTGATTTATTTCTTTTATGACACATCGAACAACTGGCAAGTCTATCAGCAAAACCCTGTACTACTTTTCCTTTAGTTAGTTCTTGACCAATGAGAACATTTCAAAATAACCATGTGGAGAAAAAGGTGACTTATCTTTACTTTTCACGGAGTGGACAGGTGTCACCCTGTCACTAAAGTGCTAACCAAAAACTGTCAAAAAAACCATCTCAAGATATAATGACGACCGTCGATGCACATTGATCGGACGATCACCACATTTTAATAAAACTTCAGACCCACTGTTTGCTTTAAAAAACTTTAACAAATCAGGAAATGCCAAGTCAAACATGTCAACAGGCAAAAAACCCACCTCATCCCTGGTGTCAAACACACTGGCAACCCTAACATGTCACCAATACCTTCAACCTATTAGAAATGACCACATCATCAAAAAGTTCTGACGTAGAGGACCCACCAAATGATCCTCCTCTTTAGACAAGATCAATGGTTGTTGGCATACCGCTGACCTTAAAGAGCATGCATCTTATCTCAACGGTATAACGACAATCGTGAGATCTTGTGGTACTTTAACCATCGAAAAATATAGGCCCCACTTATGACACATCACAAATCCATCACAAATCATAAAGTGCCACGTCGCAGAGAACTGACAAGTGGAACCTCTGTCATCTTTATTCATAGTTTGGAAAAATCCTGACAATCGCCACATCATAACTCCTGGCAACCAATAAGAAACTGACATATCAACATGACATGGCACTATTAGGATCCACCGCATACTTTATTCCTTAGAGATGATCTAACAGTCATTGCTACACTGCGATGCTTAAATGGCTATCATCTTGGTCCAACGGTATAGCGACAGTCGTGGGATATATTTGTTCTTTAGATGCTAGCAGACCATGTTATCAGACGGGCCTGCCTAGACAAGTGGCACATTGTCGCTAAAGCGCATGTCAGGGATTCTGACAACTGGGAGACTTGCGGTGCAATGACAACCACATATTTGAAAAGGTTCATGCTTCAAAAAAATTAATCAGAAACTTAGGCTTTGAAGGATATAATTAATTAAAAGGAGATCCCGCTTCCAAAACCTAACCGCACAACAGATAAAATGATGAAAACTAAGGGTTGACAAAATAACACATGCTTATTTAGAAATTTTAGTGAGCCAAAAAGGTAATGCTAAAATATAACAAAGTCACAACTCAACTAGGGCTTTTGTTAAAACTTAGGGTTTTTCAGCATGAAGACTAACCCTCAGACCCTCAAATAGGATTATTTTTCAAAAATACTAGCCTAGAGCTAGACAAATTTATAATAGTGATAATAAGTCGGCTATGGCCTGGGGCCATGTTCTTTTATTCTGAGGTGAGTGGGGCTTCTGGAGGGATTGCTACCCTCTGGAACCTAACTAAAGTTAAAGGGGATGCCCTAAGCTTCTCTCACAATCACTTGGTTGTTTCGTTTACTTCTCTAGTGGCTACCTGGCACTATTTTAATATTTATGCTCCTAACTCTCGTCAAGGTAAGAAGGATGTTTGGGATGAGCTTTTAGCTTCCTTTCTTCATCTACAGGGCTCTAATTTCTTGTTAGTTGGGGACTTCAATTCCCCTTTATATCCTTCTGAAAAATGTGGAGGCATTGTGGATTTCATTGAAAGCATGGGGGACCTGTCTCGCTTTGTTATCTTGAATGGTCTCCACGATGTGGATCTCAAAGGCAATCCCTTTACCTGGACCAACTGCAGGAAAGACAATCACCTCATTCAGGTTAGGTTGGATAGGGTCCTAACTTCTTCTGGTTGGGATCTGGGTCTTCCTATTCTCTCAATGCACTTCCCAGAACCACTTCTGATCACAATCCTCTACTGCTCAAGTGGTTGGATGGGAAGCACTCCTACCCTGCACCCTTCAGATATGAAATCATGTGGACTTCACAGCCCAGCTTTTGGGACAGGATCCAACAATGGTGGTCTCCCTGATCAAGGGAACAACCATGTTTAGGGTGGTCTCTAAACTGGAAATCATCAGGGGAGCAATTAAAGGTTGGAGCAAAACTACCTTTGGAGACATCTTTCACAAAAAGAAAGCCCTAGCGGAGAAATCAGGAACCCTCCAAGGGAAGATGGCCACTGGGAACATATCGACCGACTTACTCAATGAGGAGGAAAAGACTAGAAAAGATTGGAAGGCTACTCTTGCTAATGAGGAAGTGTTTTGGAAATAGAGGTCCAGAGTGCTATGGCTCAAAGAGGGAGATAGGAACACTACATTCTTCCACCAATCTGCCTACAAGCACAAGAGACGTAACACTATCAACACTCTATCTGATAGCAAGGGGATTGAGATCTCTAACCCTACTTAGTTGGGAATTTAGCTATAGACCACTTTGTCAATTCCTTCTCTGATGATTGTCCAAGGAATCTTGATATCCTCCAAAATTAGCTTATCTCAATTTTGCCAAGGGTGATCACAGACAATGACAACAACTCACTTCTCTCTGAAGTCACTGATGAAGAAGTTCATAAGGCTATTTTTTCCATGGGACCCTTCAAAGCCCCTGGCCCTGATGGTTTCCCCTCGGCTTTTTTTTTCAAGAATTCTGGGATATTGTTGGTTATGATGTGATTCATGTAGCCAGGGACTTTTTCAGAACTAAGAAAATTCTTAAACAACTCAATGACACCTTTTTAGTTCTTGTGCCAAAGTGTGTTGAGCCTAGAACTATGGAGGACTTCAGACCCATTTGTCTATGTAATACCCTGTACAAAATTTTCTCCAAGATTATGGTCAACATAACCAAACCTCTTCTCAGTAAAGTCATTAATCCCAATTAGAAAGGTTTTGTCCCTAGTAGACAAATATTGGATGCTGCCATCACCACTCATGAAATCCTACACTCTATCCATCATAGCAAGGAAGCTGGTATGGATTTTAAGCTTGACATTTCTAAAGCCTATGATAAAGTTAATTGGACCTTTCTCTTTCAAGTCCTTGTCGCCTTTGGTTTCTCTCAAGGCTTCATAACTCTAATCAAAGCACCCAAACTGTCAGGTTCTTTGTGCTGCTCAACGACAAACTAGGTACTAAATTTTCTCTTGCTAAGGGTCTTCGCCAAGGGGATCCTCTATCACCTTATCTGTTTATCCTTCTAGCTGAGGTCCTGGATTGTAACATGATGCATCTGGCACAATCTAGAGAAATTGAGGGCATCAAGCCTGCTTCAACATGACACGTTCTTCTTCAACACCTCCTCGATTCTGGAAGCCAGGGTGTGGAAAATTATGCTGGACATATATGCTACTGTGTCGGGTCAACATATTAACTATCACAAAAGAAGAATATTCTTCTTCAATATAGAGCTGGCAGTTCAATCAAAGATTTTAAGAATTCTTGGCTGTCAAGTTGATCTGCTTCCTACAACTTATCTTGGCCTCCCCCTTACGGTTAAAAATGTGAAGAATGAGTTTTGGAACTCCATCCTTGAGCGAACTCAAAGGAAGCTAGCTGGGTGGAAAGGTAAATTACTTAGTAGTGCAGGTAAGCTCCAACTCCTTGTTGCTTCTCTACAAGGCATTCTAGTTTATTTCCTTTCGATATTCAAAATTTCTGGTACCATGGCTGACAGTTTTGAAAAGATTCAGCAAACCTTCCTCCAGTCGGGGTCGGAGGAGAAGAGGAGGCTCCCCTTGGTCAGCTAGGAAAAAGTTTGCCTTCCTAAACACTAGGGAGGCCTTGGGCTGAGAAGAATTAACAACCTCATTAGGGCTCTGCTTTCTAAACTATCTTGGAACTTGGTTTCAAGTTCAACTCAATGGTGTAAAATTATGAAGGCTAAATACCTTGATGGGGGTCACTTTTCTAAGCTCTTTATGGAACAGGGGCACCCGAGAGGCTCTAAAATCTGGAATAACATCCTCAGGAATAAAAGTATTATGGAAAAAGGGACCCTCTGGCAATTGGGCAATGGTCGAGATATCAAGTTTTGGGAGGACCCCTGGTTATCTGATGGTATTCTTGCTTCCACCCATTTCTCCCAATTAAGAAACATTCTTGTTCATGGGGTTGGCAACCTGGTCTCCAACTTCATTACAAATGGTAGATGGATTAATATTATCCCTATCCTAAGGGACAAACCAGACCTCCTTCATATGGTGACTAACCTCAACACCTTAATCCACTCTATCTGCATTCCCCTATTTGACATGACTAATAGACTCCTATGGTGTCATACTCAACATGGTGGCTTCACAGTCAAATTTGCTTATACTCAGCTTACCACGAGAATTGCTAACAGTACCTGCTAGAAAAAAGTTTGGCAACCACAACTTATCCCCAAGGTCAACTTCTTCTGGTGGACAGTGCTACATGGTAAAATTCTCACTCTAGACAACCTCACCAAGAGAGGGTTCAGCCTTGCCAATAGATGTTGCTTATGTAAAAAAGACGAGGAGAGCATAAATCACTTATTTATTCACTATGATTTTGCGACTGAGGTGTGGCAACAGATCTTGATTCATGTGGACATCTGGTGGGTTCCTAATAAGGATATCAGTGATTATTTCCACAACTGACTCTCTCCTTTCCACCTCCCTCTAATAAAACTCATATGGAGGCAAGCTTTGCCAATTTTCTACTGGCTCTTAAAAACATTAGAAGAATTTGAATCAACCATCTAGAAATCCCTAATGGCCTCCCCCACAAACTCCAAGACTGAATCTAGCCAAAGATGAAGGGGAAGTTTTGACAATCTGATACAAGGGTTTGGCCATCAGGGGGAGCCGCTCCTCCCAAGAGAAACAACTATTAAACAAAATAGTATTCCTATCTGCAGCATTTTCAAAGTTCACAATAAAAAAACCCCTTTCCACATGGTAAATCTGAACTGTATCAGTTATGATGGGATCCTAATATTTGGACATCCAAGCATGTAAGTCAAGAAGAGAGGGCCAGAAACCCCTAAAATGAAAAATAGCAGTGGTAGAAGAGAAATCCTCTGTAGTTTTGAAGATCTCATCCATAGTATCTGAATCAAGATTAAGCACGATGGGGGTACTAACAAAAATAGGTAGCACCAAAGGATGGGATCCCCCTCTCCCAATAGAGGCATGACCATAGATACCTGCTCCAAAAGTAGCCACATCAGCATATGAAATCATTGAACTCCCCTTATCCACTCAAGACCCTGAGAGGGTTGTCTAGGAAGACCTTGACAACGTCTGAGATAGCCCAGAAGAAGCAACCGTAGGCAACGCACCACCAAATGAAGCTACAAGAGCATGAACATGTCCAAGAATGGTGACCATTGGCAAAACACCACCAAACGTAGCTGTAGGAAAAGCTCCAGCATAATGCACAACCACAGAAGTTGTGTTACAGCCCATAGCACCTGCATGGACATGGGTAGGAATGACAACATTTTGAAATGGAGCAGGAGCAGGAGCAGGAGCGAGACACATGGTGAGTAGCCGAAAGTAATTTTTCATAGGGTTATTGGACTAAGCTTAGTTAATTTATTTATACATGCAATAAAAGGTTATAGAAATTTTTTATGATGGTAGGGGTTTTTGCATTATTTCTCTTATTTTACATGAGCTTAACTAAGGGTTCCATGGAATAATATTAGGGATAGTATTCAGGTTAGCTTCATTATTTTCAAGTTGAAGGTTCTTATATTTGAAGCAATATGATAGATTTTGTTACAACTAGCTAGGATGTTATTTCTATTCTACCTTAAGTGGGTAGTAGCCGATTGAGGTTTGTTGGGGATTTTAACCATATAAAGGGTTGTGTACTTTATTTTTTATTTTTCATAACATATGATGCTTTTGGCATACCTTGAGTATCTCTTGAGCCATGTTGTCTATATTCGATTTGATGATGTCCCCCTTGGGTCTTAATATAGATGCTTGTGTATATTTGTAACCTTAATTTTATATTCATGGTTCAAGATCCAAGATCTAAACTATGAAGATGTTGTGTGTGACGTAGGCAAGGCCATCTCAAATGATCCCCTGAGGCTTAGGTCCAACCCCTTAGGATTGTTCTTAATTTATTAATGTAATTAATTCACTCCTTAGATAATATATTTATGAAAAGTTAATTTGTGATTATGCATCTAATGTTTTGCATGTAGAGGATAGACATATGTCCAATTACAGGTTTTAGACATGGTGACCACAATGTGGAAATAAGGTGGCAAAATTCAGGTATGTGGTGTTAATTTTTGTCAATCCTATATAACAGTAATAATAATATTTATCTTCCTAATTACTAAATAAAATTATAATGTGACGCATTAGTTAATTTAATCTATTATTTTATTTTATTTTCTAAACATATATATATATATATATATATATATATATATATATATATATATATATATATATATATATATATATATATATATATATATATATGTTTTATTGAGTAATATATCCTCGAGCTAAGGGCTCCTCAGTGAGGCATCACATAAACTTAAAGCTATATTGCTTTGATCTCAATACTTGATTTGAGATCTCACCCATGACACAGTAGCTCAAAATATATTTTTTGTTAGAGGTTCAGAGAACCTCTTCCGCTAAGAGTCAAGGATTGACGGGTATCCATTCCACCAAAATCCGCCCAGGGCACAATCTTGGCCTCATCCTTTATGTTGTCAGAGCCTTTGCACTCAACAAGACTTGATCCATGATGGGCTCACTCAAAATGAAACAACTTCACCGGCAGACCAAGCTCCCATTAACAATAAATCAAAATATTGATGTTCAAGGATTTTAAGAAGTTTTGTCTCATTCATTTGTGACACTTGCTAGGTAAATACACTATGCAATATCTATGAAATCAATTTTCTAATTCTGAGGTCTGCCCTAAAATCTTCACCATGTCATTGCTTAAGAATTTATCCCAATTCCATGGCTATTGATATGTAAATCTAAGGCACTCGTATTTGGTATAATTCAGAGACCACAAAATTGTTGTTCACATTGAATTCATTTTAAATAACAATCAGAATATAGACTAGAATGTTAAGAACTATAGAGAGTAAAATGACCATTGTATTACACGGGAAACTTATGAAAAATACATTAGAAAAACAATAACATTTGATGGTTGAACTGCATGGACGGGAAGAGATGGCTCTAGAAGCGATTGGAGCTGGCTCTTCCCACGCATGCATTTCAAATGATGGGGTGTCCACTTCTGCTAGTTCGAAGGGGAGTTCCTTGCAATCTGCTACTCCCATTTCCATTGGGCTCTCTTCTCGTCCATCGGCCAATTCTCCTATTTCTGCGTCTATGTGTGGGATTGGAGCTTCTACGGGTGCAGTCTTGGGTTCATCTAGTTCAAGGGCTCCCTCGACTATTTGTCCAGTTATTGGTCCAACTCAGATTACCTCTATCACATTTGGTGGAGTTTTCCCTAAGGCTATTGTTTCCTTCGAACTGTCTGCCTCCGCCTCTGCTAGGGTTTTGGGACGCTTGATTAAAAAAAATGATGTTTTCTCTAATGATGGAGATGTTTCGGGGGCTTCCTTCGTAGAGGGATACTTTGCCAAGGTTGTTTCTAATATGAATGTGTTTGGGAAAGGACCTAGGGCTTTTGTTAGCACTGTTGGATTTGAATCTTCCAGTGCCCCGATACTAGTGAGTTGCTCTCTCTCTGTCAAGCTCTCTTTAGAGGCAAATGGAATTTGTTGAACATCGCTAATATTTTTAAATCTCATGGTTTGATCTACCTCTTTCGAGGTTTATGGCCTAGTCTCCCTAACTGCATGAATGGGTGTCTTGTAAATGGGAACCAATTCTATCTAATACTATTCATATATTTACTATGGCTAAGGGGTTTTTCATATCCAAGTTTGATAGGGGGTGAATCCACAATATTGGGTTACACTTTTTTGCTTGAATGGACACTAAAATCTACATTTTTAAAAAAAACTTTCAGATTCAGATGCATATTGTCCTTAAACCATTTGAAATTGGAAGATGAAGTAAATTAGAGTCTTTTAGGATTTTATGTCTAGATTTTAAATATATTTTTTATTTTTATTTTTGAATTTATTTGAATGGTTTTTTCTTTCTCCCATGAAAACTAGTATGTGGCTGAAAACATCATTTTCAAACAGTTACACTATTTTCATAGACCATAATTTTTTTTCTAAAATAGATATCAACGTGATTCTTTCAAATTTAGGTTTGTAACATCCATACAGAGGGTATTCAATTATTTTGACAATATTATCACTATTATTGCACATTTTATTAATGTTTGAAGTTGACTAAACTATAATTTTGAGATACCTTGACTACATAACTTATAACTTATCATGTATTTGTCCAATTTCATTTTTATTTTTTCTAATAGATAAAGAACTTCAATACCTAGGGCATATTTATTTTTTGATTTTTCTCTCTCATTTACTATTTTTCCATAAGCATCAAACATAGAGGTAGACATACAGTGAAATATACATGTTTAGTAAAACTAAAAATATAAAGTCATAATAAACTTAATATATATTAACATTATAATCATTGGAAATATTTTTCTCAGTAGTGCCTTACTACATAGATAGGTTTGTCAAATGGATTCATTTGATCTACCAAAAGATAAAGATGAAGTGATTTTTTGTCAGCATTTTAATAGGTGTGAAGGAGACTCCATTGTAGGTATGAATGAGAAGTATAGATGTTATATCAATGTTTTTCTTATCTAAGAGGCTTTGAGATAATGATTTTTAATTAATTCCTCCAAATAGAACTTCTCAAGGCTTAAATCGCCATATTTTATTAAAAATGTGTTATTTCAACAAAAATCAACATGTCTAAAAAAGTGTAACCCACTATTGTGGGGTCACCCTAGGGTTGAGGATAGATCTAAAATCTTGGGAGAACATTTCTTTAGCTGGAAGTAGGAAAATTTTATGCTTATGCTTAAGCCCTAACACCCTGATTTTGATCCTTTCTCTAAAGTCTTCAGTAAGATCCCCATTTGGGTTAGGCTTTCTAACCTCCCCCTTCATCTTTGGCATCAATCCATATTGGAGGAAGTGGGTGAGGCCTTGGGGGATTTCTTAATGTTGGATCATGATTCTTAAAATATTAATCATTCCACCATTGTCCGTCTTTTGGTAGATCTTGACACCTCAAAGGGTCTTCCAACTCAAATCAATATTGAGTCATTATTGGGATCTTGGATCCAACAACTTGACTATGAAGGTATATCTTTTAGGTGTCGAAAATCCTTCAAGACTGGTCACATTTCTGCTCAATGTGGATTGGATTCTAAGGAGAAATCTTCTCCCTCTTGGTGAAAGGGAGATTCCTCCCAACATTACATAGTTTTGAAAAACTCCTCTCAGCTATGGAAGGAGGTTGCTCCTATTTTAGGCAATCTGGTCTCTTCTATGGTGGAGGACAACTCATGCCCAGCTTCTTCTAAGCTTGTCATGGCCACTGGCCTTGATCTTGTCCACCCTTCTACTAGTTTTGGACCAACTCCTTTGTTGGATGGAGCTGAGCTCCCTGTTGGCAGTTCTATGTGCATTGACTCTGCTTACTATGTTGGTATTTTGGTAGTGGTTGGTTTTGGTTTTGTTCACCCTCTTTTAGCTAGTCCCTTGGCTGGGAATATTGTTGGCCATTTGATAGATGCTTCACTGGCTATTTCAACACCTTTGTTGGTGTTGGTACTTAGGTCATCATTCGACATGACCCTTATGTCCCATAAGAAGGGATCAAAAGTTTAATCCTCTCTCTTAACTGTTATTTTCCTTTGGTTAATCTTAAATAGCGGATTGGGGTTTTTCTGTTGGATTGCTTCCTTTGGCAGTATACTTGTGTGGTGTTTGGGGTGTCTGGTCTTTTATTCTGGGTGGACTGTTGTATTATGGGAACTTTTAATGTCCTATCTTAAGTTCTAGTATTGTTCAGGGTTTCAGGGCCCCTTCAAAACCTGTTTGACTGTAATAAAAATCATTTAATGGTTGAACCTCCAACTAGGCATAAAAAATAATACCCAATCAACACTAAAATATTGAGGCTTAGTTTGAGGAAGGAAAGCTAAAGCTAAAGCTACAAAAATCTTCAAACATGGAGATTAAAGTTTAGTATAAAGAGCTTGTCAATGGGTCTTGTGAAAATGAGAGGGAAACTCTCAACTAGATGATTTTGATAGAATGGATAAATACACTGCTCTACATAGAGTAGAGCTTGTCAATGGGTTTTTGATATGGTGGTGATATTAATTGGATAGGTCAGAATCAAATCTTATTGGGTGCTTTTGAAAATGATAGGGGGATCTATGCCCTACAAAATCTTTGGTAGAAAGGAGAGGGATTTTGCACTAGATGATCTTTGATAGAACAAATGGGGGGACAGTTGTATGGACAGAAGGACTGTTTTGGTGATGTCTTTCAAAAAACAAATATCCCTCAACTCTAAAGAGAATAATTTTGAGAGTAATAATTTTCATATAAAACCCTTTAAAAACCAAGAGAGCTTGGAATGCATTCTATTTATTTGGAGTTCATGTACACCATCACGTATAATATTTAGGACATAAATTAGCATAACATGAGGCAATTATTAAGATTTTATCTAGAAGGACCATGATTTTATGCCCCAGCTAAAATAAAAAACTAGACAAAACCTATGCAACACAGGGTAAACAAAAGGCTTTGATAGAACATATAGATACCCTTCAACTCTGAAGCGAAGAAATTTAAAAATTTTTTTTATAATTTTGATAAAAAAAAAACACTAAAAAGACTAGGAAGCTTGGAGGGCATTCTATATAGAAATAGTACATGTGCACCATCCAATATAATAATTTTGACTATAATTATTACTAGACTTGATCTAAGGCTAGCTATTTTGTGCCCCAACTTGGTGCAAATGAAAAGGCTCTTCACTAAAGCTGACTAAAAAATTTAAAATGAAAAAGGCATAGATTTAATAGAAAGAGCTTCATGTGCATTTCATATAGCTTAGAGCACTAGGTGAATGCCTTTATATTATCATTGGATATTATCATTGGTATCAGAGCTCCCACCTCCCACCACAAGAGCATCTTCAAGGTGCAACAACATTTATAAGTGGAAAATAAATAAAAAGAGAAGAAATCATAAAGCATTTTGCGGTATCTATGCAATTGACTCTCTAATTTAGAGGTCTCCCCTAAAATTTTATTCAAGTCAATCCTTATTCTATGGCTACTGATCTACAAATTCTAAAGTACACATATTTGGTATAGTTTAGAAGCCACAAAAATCAAAATTGTTGTTGTACTTGTATTCTCTTCGAATGATAGTCAAGAATGTTTACATAACATTATTTGCAACAACATTTAAAAGAAAACAAAAATGAAAAGAAATGAAAGAAAGCATATATTGACAAACAAAGTTTTACCCTAGAAACTCCAATGTGGAGAAACCAAATGTAAATAGCAATTTCTCTATTCATTAGTCTTCTTATGGCTAAAAAAATGATACAAAGAGCATAATAAGAAAACAACTACAATAAGAAAATTTTGGTTTGTCACACAATCACTTTGCGTTGCAAACTTGTCTACTACTTATGGTGAGAAAATAATACCCTTGAGTGTAGTAAAGTACTTGCAATGGTTACAATATTGAAGCGATGACAATCACTATCCTTGTTACAAGAATAACAAATCCCCATAGAACTAGCAAAAAGGATACAAATGGTTACAAGAATAACAAATCCCTACAGAACTAGCAAAATTTGAAAGATAAGAAAGCCTCAAAGCAAGCTAATACTAAGGATATTAGAGGTCACCTCTAATTTGAAATCTACGAACTCCTCAAAGAAATATTTGTATTAATAATAGTCAAATACAGCTAAGGTTTATTTTGAACAATTAAGGTTTATTTTGCACTAAAACAAACAATCTCAAAAAAGCATGTAATAACTTATGAGGGTCTAAGGGCCATGAGATTACAAATGCTTGAAGGTGAGAATCAACTTGTTAAGTCTATTATTAAACCAAATCTCTTATTATAATTTTTTGCCTAAACTTCACAAAAACAAATTCCATTTTGAAACAAATATGATCAATTAAAACTCTTTTATAGATTTAGTTATTTAAGAAATCATAACAATTACAATTACTAGACAATTACCACAATAAAAAGGTAGATGAATACTAGGACCAATTAGTCAGATAGATTTATGGATCTACAAAGTATGAAACAAATCTTTATCATTATTTATGTATAAAATAATTTATCACATTATCACAAAAATGTAAGAATCCAACCACAAACCTTCCAAACCCTCAATAGTAAAAGGATCTATTAAGCAAGCCACAAATTCTTTTGACCCAACATTTCTCCAGACCCCTCAAGATACATTATTATAATTCTTCTATATGGACAACTCTGGGGTTATACAATCATTCCCTCATAAGTTCTGAGAGAATCCACAAAGCCAAGCATCAAACCTTTCACTATCAGTTCAGATTAAAGTTTTAAAAAATTCTTGTTTATCTAACTCAAAATTCATACTCTGCCCTACAAACAACACTATTACTGAGCATAAATTGACTGACTAGAGCTGGAAATATAACAAAAGAAAAATAATTGATGCCAATTTCTGATTGAATTCGAAGTGCCACATTCGAGGTTAAAATCTCTCTATCACCATTACCCAGTAGGCATGTAAACCGACACTTCTAACCAAATTATGGAGAATATTCATTACTGACAACTAGTGAGTAGTGCACTGACCATATCCCAAAACCATTTATAAAGACAAATTCTTTCAAATAAATTATTCTAGTGAACAGTCAAAATTTTTCAAATAATTTTTTTCCAGTGAACATGTCATAAAATAGGACTTTAAGTTAAGACTGTTTACACATATGATGTAGATCAATGGTTAAAACCTTTTAATTATGTCAAAATAGTCTAAGAGATTTTTTTTTTCAATTAATGTACTGTTTATGTTGCAGATTAATTCCAAACAATTTGGAATCAATTACACAATTAGTACATCACAAATTTGGGTAGGAACATGACTCTCTTACACAACATCAATTTAATTAAAGATGGTGAGTAGATTTGTCCAAAAAAATAACTAAAAACTATATACTCAAATTGTTTACTTCTCTAAGTCATTACTTCCAAGAGAATCCATGGATTGGAAACCTTGAGAAAGCGACCTAGAGCTCCCTAGGCATGGACTCACAAGGATATTAAGAATGCTCTCAGCTAGAGCTATTAAGCCTATAACCTTGCTAGTAAACCACACAATGGGAGATTCAAAGAGACAAGGGCAAGAATGCCAATATCTTCAAGAATCAAGATGGAAATGCAATGCAATGCTAGAAATGAAGCTGCAAGTAAGCTATGGAAATGAAAGTATTACAAGCCTTACTAATTAAGCTATGTGAGCTAAGCTAGAACTTGAAAGGAAATCTAAACTAAGAAAGCATAAACATGAAGCTATGATGCAAGAATGAAAGCTAGAATGCAAGAAGATCTTCAAAGCTCCAAAGTCACCTAGAAATCTTGCAGCATAAGATTAGTATTCAAAAGTTGGGATCTAGAATGAGAAAAGAGCTCTCTTTTTAAAGGAATTAAAAAGGAATGGACCATGGAGATTAAGAGGCAAAAAATTTAATCAAGGGTGAAGGTTGAAAGAGGAACAATCCATGTACACAAATCTCCTCCAATGAGAAAATAAGAGTTGACTTTAATGCTCCATATGAGACAAAAATGTCTTTTCTTCTTTTTATAAAATAAGAATAATGCTATATTTGTGCAACTTAGGATAAGAGGAAAAGTGGGAGTTTTTTTAATTTAATAAAAGGGGAGGGAATTCATTTTGATTAAATAAAGACTTTAGGATAAAATGGTTAGCCCATAGAATATAATCAAATAAATGATAAAAATAGGATTTGATCAAGGAAATTGATTTGATTGAAAATGTTGATTTAGGAAATTGATAAATTGTTGAATGGGGGCCCAAAGTCTAGGCGACCATTTTAGGGTGCATACAAAAACTACTCCTTCGGTCAGAAGTCCTAAGCAAGAAAAAGAGGGGCTATTACTGCTTAAATGAATGACTATAAAAAGGAATTTTAGACATAAGGGCGAGGTGTCATTTCAAAGGCTCCAACATTAAAATACCAAAACATGAAGCTAGAAAGACACATTAACCAAATTGAAGTACAAATCTAAATCTAGAGTTATAAAAGTTATAAAATTATTAATTTATAAATTTTTGAAAAGTAGCTTATCAAAACTAACCCAGAATTTATCAACCATTATAATACTCTTATATTAGAATACACCCATTGTTCAAACTACAATATCTACAAACACAATATTACAATATACATATTTTCCAAGCTCATAAAAATATGCCTAAGTAAGAAGGTAAAGGGAATCCTAGAATAAAGAGAAACTTTTACTAACCTTTTGATCACTTAGAAACCAGAAGTAGGCTTGAACCTTCGCTTGGAAATTAGGGAAAAATTTCATCTGTTGTTGCCTCATGTACAACTGCCATGTCAAACCTCCCAACAAAAACTCAAAAACTAATTATTAAACTTAATATTGCAAAGTATCTGTTTATCAGAGAATGAAACAACAAAATAAGTATGTAAATAAAATACTAGGACCAATCAGCCATATTGATCTATAGCACTACAAAACCATGAAGAAAATCTTTATATATTTAGTATTTACAAAATAAATGATCAGATTTCAAAAATAAAATGAAAGTAATCAAACCACAAATCTTCTAGACCCTCGATGTAATAGGACATTTGTGGAGCAAGCCACAAATCCTCTAAGCCCCAATACAAAACACGTATTCTCCAAACCCCTCATGGTACATATTATAACTTTGCTACAGGAAAAATCTGAGGACATCAATTTTATTAAAGATGGTGGGCAGATTTGTCCAAATAAATTACTAAAAACTACTCTTCTAAAACTATGGATGTGCCTTCACTCATGGGTTCTCTAATAAATACAAAGGTAAGAAAAAGTGTACTATTACCATATAGATGAATGTGATGAAAATTAGTACTACAAAAGGACACAAGGGTGGTGATGGATAAGGTATTGGTTCTCACTAGTGTTTTGCTTGCAAAAATTTAAATTCCTCAAGGTACAAGAAATTTACCATTTGTTGTGATGGATAAGGTGGGAATTGTCCAAACATATACCAATAATAACTTTTTCTTGAAAAATATTAGAATTATTATAACAGATTGCCCTACATCCACATTAAGATACACTATCTAGTTCTGTCATTGCAACTAAAAACTTCAAATGCTTTTTTTCACAACATCCTATCTCATCAAATGCAACTAAAAAAATAAAAAATTTCACTCCTTTACTCCATTTACAACACTTGAAATCAATATTCCTGACATAAAATCAAATTCATAAAGTGTCCTCTCAAAAAATAATGAATGAATCTGATTTGTGATAAAATAGATGCATGCAAACATATTGAGAAAACATTATGTTTTCATGGAGTGGCATTATAATTAAAAACCTAATTAATTAATTATGTAACCATATAAGTCAAATAAGATTTTATCAAGAAATCAATATCAAGTAGATATTATACTAATCACATACTTTATACATTTCATTCATGTCATTGATCTTCTTCTTCATCCAACTTATCATCATAACCATCATCGTCATCATCATCATCATCATCACCACCATCACCATCACCATCTTCTTCTTCTTCTTCTTCTTCTTCTTCTCCTCCTCCTCCTCCTCCTTCTTCTCCTTCTCCTTCTCCTTCTTCTTCTTCTTCATGAACATTTCCTTTAGGAACATCATTAACTAACTATCGATTGTGATCATCATCTTAATCATCTTCTACTTCTTGGGTATCTCCTTCCATCACATTATACTTTACCATCTTTTCTCTTGGATCATGTCTAACAACAAATAACCAACCCGGTTTATGTGGAACCCCTAATTAAAATACCTACTCATTTCCATCTCACTCAAACAACCTTGTGTTAACCATTGTAAATCCACTATTATGTTCAATAATAATTTTATCATGATCATTTTCATTTAATCGTAGCATGTACCATTGGATGACAAAAATAACTAATTTGAAAGACCTAAAGTCACACTCAAGTATATCATCCAAAATCCCATAGTATCAATTTTCTGAGACTTGAGGATGTATGATGTTTCTAGACAAAACATTAGTCACTTGAAATATTGTAGTTATTCCAGAATCATGAGTTTTCTTCATGTCATCCAACTTTTTGATAAAAAAATTATGACCATTACACTACATATACATACCTATCTAGCTCTTAAACCATATGATAAATCAATTCCCTTGGTGTAACATTAGAATATTCACTGCGATGAGCTTCTTTAACTAATGAAGCCATGCCTTCCTATGTTAATGCACAACCAAATTGTTGACATAGTTGAATTCATATCATCATCCAATCAAGATTATTTGTGACATACAAATGTAGTGCATCTCACTCTCGAGCAACTGTACAAAAAATAACTAGAAATTTACAAGTATATAAAAAAAAAGAATAAATAAGAACTATACAAAAAATATACATATTGTAATCTCACTCTCGAGCAATTGTACAAAAAATAAGAATAAATTAACTATAATATATATATAGATAAATATATATATATGTGTGTGTGTGTGTGTGTGTGTGTGTGTGTGTGTGTGTGTGTGTATATGTATGTATGTATGTATGTATGTATGTAAACTAAATGTAAAATGCATTCAGATTAATGTCCATGAACATTGAATAATTACCTCTCACTTTCCTCATTCTACCTTTCCCCATCAAGTACTCTACTTCGAATTTATTAATAGAATTGGGATCCCAAATGTGATCTACACAGATCTTTGTTACAAACATAGAAAGGTATTCATTAATGTACACCATAGTCTGGTATACCATATATCCTTCCACCATAGAACCCTTAGGATGTTCTCTTTGTCAAATTAAAGCCTTAAAAATTTTTAAGTGTCTCTCAACCATCTACATTGACCTTGTGTGTATAGGTCCACACAATTCAATCTCCAAAAATTGGTGTATGAGGCAGTGTTCTTGTGCAATGAAAAAATTTAAAGGTGAACACTTTTTTATTTAACACATTAGATGAAAAATTTTTCTTTTCTAATATTTTATATCTTCTTTATGGATTTCTTTGGATGACAACCACCTACAAGTGATTGAAGATGCAAATATATTAACAAGACTTAACAAAATAATATATAATATATTACTTAACAATTAAATCAAATCGCAAATATAATATCTATACAAAAAATTAAATAAATATCACTACCTTATTTATTTTCCAAGATCATATATAACTTGCCTGATATTATTGTTGAAGTGGTCTGGGAGAGATAAAGGTAGAATGTATTGCAACAATTATAAAATGATCTTTTCATTATTTTCTAGTAAACATAACACAATGAAAAGCACATGCAGTATACAAATATATAGTAAATATACAAGAACATGAATTACCTTAATGAAGGTATGTCAATCATGCATTTTCATCACTAGGCCATATTCACTTTTCTTTGTTACGAAATTGTTTATGTTCGCAGAAAATCTTGCGGGAAATTAAAAAACTCATATGACTTATTTAATAGAATTTCTTTGTTTCTCCGTTAATAACCAAGGAAGGGATCTTATATTAATTTGGTCTCCATCTTTATTTAATTGAATGACATTTTTCATTGCATGATTACATTTCTGAATGTCACTACAAATTTTGACAATTTTTCTGTGTCATGCCTTCTATCCAAAATTTTTTATAACACTTCTGTTATATTCTTTCCAATATGCATAGTATCAAATAAATGCATAATTTGTAGTTGCTCGTAGTAGGGTAACCTACAAAATTATCTGAAATAACTTTTTAGTCCCTTTGGAAGGTGGTCAATAATGCCTTAATGACCTTCTTGACACATATAAGTTTAAAAAGTTAACAACAACAATCATCATCAATTACATCATGAGTAAACAAAACACAATTAGATGAAATTATATTACCTTGATGATTAATTCTATTATATTCCAAATACCATAGGCCAAGTTCATTCTTCATAGTTTTGATGTACGTCTCTTCTTTCCCATTGAAAAGATATTTTTTAGTATTTTGATACTTATACTTTTGTAGAGGAAGTGCTTATACTCATCAAACACCTTTTATAAACTTTTTGAATGATGAGATTTCATATTTGGACCACAAACTAGACAAAAAAAATTTCCCTTTGTTTGAAGACCTACAAGATCATGTATAATTGGATTAAATATGTTAATTTCTAATTATAAATATGCATAAGTTAAACATTATAACATACCACAAAAATGTGTTAGCCCTGGGACAACATGAATTGTCCATACAAGCGTTGCATGGAATTGCAATTGTCTTTGTCCTATCAGTCTAGATATGTCATACATAATGGCACCATTCTATAACTCCAACAACTCTTCGATAAGAAGCTCAATATATGCATTCATATCTTTAACTTGGTACTTACCTAGTTGAATGAACAAAAATATTACATAATAATTATAACCGTTTTACTGCAATATTTATAATTTAATGTAGATGACTATTAAATAAATAAAAAATTGAAACAATTATTACAAACATTATGTGCTCCCTCTTTATTGACATCCATGGATGAATGTTATTATTGATAACAAAAATAGGCTACATCGAGTAAATAGATCTCAACTCTCTAAATGGATTGACACCGTCCACTACCAATGAAAGCCTGAGATTACGAGGTTCTTCTTTAAAGTGTGGTCATTTTTTGTTTATATCCATAAATGCAGAACTATCTACATGTTAGAATAACTGAGAGGGGGGTGAATTAGTTAAGTCAGTTATCCTACAATCCCAAAATCTCAGATATAATTTTCAAAACTATTTCAACAATCTCTGCAACTCAGTAAGATAAAATATCAATTTGTCTGTTCATTTACCAAATACCAGTAATTATCCAAACTATGATTATCGATTAAATCAACTATGCAGTATGTAAAGTATGATAGGAAAAAAATCATAATAAATAACACATAACACAATTATTTAATAAAGAAACCCTGCTAAGAGAAAAATCACCTGGGACCGGTAACCCAAAATATTTTACTCTTCTAAAGTGAGCTCGGTTAGGAGCCAACCCTGTTAAAGGTTACAATACACACTGTTAGGTGTGACCTAATTAGAAGATTTATTACTAACAATTAAATCTTGACCAGTATTCATTATGGGGTCAACAAGATAACAATTAACATTCAACGAATGTCATATGGAAATACAATAAGATTGTTAAGTCCACTTGGTTAAGAGATTTTGTTGAATCAATCATTAAACTGATACAGTTCTGATCTTATTCAAATACAACTCAATTGTAAATATTCAGATCTATGCTCTTCTCTTAAAACTCATCTGATCATTAATCAATTCACTTCCTCAATAATTCCCCAACTTACTTTACTTATTGTATAGTTCTTTGACGCTCGAAAATGTCTGCAACTCAGTTCTTTTAGTAACCAGTTTGATCAGGAATGCATGAATAAAGTCTTCACGCTAAATCTCTGTAGTCTCTATTCATCTGACATGTTTCAATAATGAAATTCATGTCTCTTAAATAGACAAGTAAACTATTTTCATATTAGCCATCGAATTTTGCCTCTTAATCTTCTTCATCCATTTTGTTGCTTAAACCCCCCTTGGCAGATGTGTCAATAACATGTTTCAATCTCATCCTTTATATCTTCTCTAAAAATTTTCAGTTGTGGATCTTATAACTAATTTCATCATTTACCTCAAAATCATAACAATTTCTAGCTCATCAATTTCAGTCGGTTGTTCTTAGCATTTAATGTTTTTATCCATACTCAGTTAATATTGAATGCGTCGGTGATAACTAAATTGGTTATTACTGTTACTTAGTATACACTCCACTGGCTTGGTTTATACAGAAGTCTTCAATTACCAACCACATCAACGTGTTTAATTCAAATCTCTTCTTCATAATAGATTAATGTAACATGCTCAAGTCAACAATATAAAGTGATAGACTCGTCAATAAGTTACCCAATGTATTCCTTATCCTTATATGTCATATCCATTTTTTCTTCATGTAGATACTTCATTTCTTCACTATTTCTTTCTTCTACAGATATTCAGATCTTTATAAATATCATGATAAGTATAGTTAAAACTAGTTGACATCAATGACAACATATTGACTGATTTAATCATCTTACATATCACTTTTATAACTCGATGGTCTCTAATCATTGTTCCTTAAATTTATCTAGATATTCAATCAGTTGTAAGTCATCAATCTCTCCCTTTGGCATTGATGGAAATACAAACAATATGAAATATGACATAAAAATACCAAACATGTATTCTATAATTATGTAGGTAAATTCTATAGCTCGGTAACCTCTCCCTAGCTTGATATTTAGTATGTTTAATCACTACATACTGTTGGAAATATAATTGGGAAATGTGATAATGAGAGGGGGGTGAATCAAATATCACCTACTAAATCATTTTGATACTTATAAAACATTTGCATAGCATCTACAATACTTGATCAAACTAAGTAACTAACATATTAAGCAACATACATGAAAGTACTCATAACACAATGATTTTGGTAACCCAGAAACTCTTGAAAGGTAAAACTGGGGTGGGGATGACACCCACAAATCTTCACTACTATAGTAATAAATTTACCTGTTAGGGCTTACAAAATTTATCAAATCATGATCTACCCTGTGATGGGTCTGCCTTGTTAAGAGCTAAAAGACTTATACAGTCTACCTTGCTAGAGGATTTTAAACTTATAATAAAGTAAGCACTCGGTTAAGAGATTACACAAAGTCTGTTAGGACTACTTGGTTAAGAGATTTACCCTGATACACTGATTAGAATGTCTCAGTACCTGATCTTTTGGTTTGCACTGTATGTTGATTATAGATCTTCTCTTTATTGTATAATATTGATCTCTTCTATCAAATATATCTCTGTTCTATCCTTTCACTACTTAGCTCGGTCACTAAACTCTATCTGAATGCTTATCTAATCATTCCTTCATCCCCTTAGCATTCTCTCCTTCACACTATCTTTTTCTCTTGTTATCACATTTTAGGGTTTAGATCTTAATCCTTATATAATTGACAAAGCATCTTCATGATTCAAGATCTATGGTTCAGATTAATTCCTGTTGCCGCTTAAGCCTTACAATTTTCTGATTGGCTCTAGGTATTACATAGGGATCAATGATTACAAAATAGATGTGTAATTACCTCCGTAATTATCTCAACAAAAAAAATATGAAATATGAGTATTACCCTAAATGATTTACCTCGATCAATGTGCCATAACAAACTCACATGTCATTCTTGGCTAACTTGGCAAATGTAGTTCTTGATACTCGGCATTCACTATACTCAACATATGTTGATTTCTCTGTCACTTGGTAATCATTGCATATGTAGCTCGGCAAAAATTAAACTTGGCATAGTACAAAAATATATAGTGACCATAACTTTACTTGGTAGTACTACTGCTTGGTAAGTATACATTAGGTAACTTAGCCTTTTCATAATGATTCGGTCACAGTGATGATCGACCATCATTGCCTAGATAAATAACTAAGTGTGGGTCACTAATAGTCAACAAAACTATAGAGATCTATACATACAACATTCCATGCAGACTCTCCATGTGGATTTGATATTTTTCAGCTCTCTGACTCTTTCTCTCTTCCATGTTCTCATCAACAAATATTTCATATAACTTTCTCTCCCTTTGACAACAATGTGAAAGAAAATAAACAACTCTTCAGCAACCAATTATTCTATGTTTTTTGGTCCAAATCAAGTACCTTCATGTACTAATAAATAATTCTATGTTACAGCTTCTACAATATTTCACAACCTTAGAAATCCTAAAGTGTGAGCTATGTGCATCAACATGAATGATTTTCTGATAAATTATAGGTTGATGCAACCTCTTGATCACCTTAGTGATCGATAGATAGGGGACAAACCCCTAGTCTAGTCCTCAAATACTCAAAAGTGTCCTTCAGTAAGGGCTTGGTAAATATGTCAGCAAGTTGTTCTTTAGATTTTACAAATTTCAATTTTACCTGATTCTCTTGAAATTGTTCCCTTAAGTAGTGATACTTAATAGACATATGGTTTATTTTTAAATACATCACCGGATTCTTGGAAATATATATTGCGCTAGTTGTAACAATATATAATCACCGGGTTAGTGATTACCTCATTCATTCCTTCCAACACTTTTTTCATCCAAGCAATATTTGAACAATTTGCAACAAAAGCAACATACTCTACTTTAGCAGTAGACTGAGAAATGTATGCTTGTTTCTTGCTTATCCGAGTCACAAGCCTTTCTCCTAAAAATAATGCTCCACTGGTTGTGTTCTTTCAATCATCAATGTTTCCCTCCCAATCTGCATCAATATAAACTTAGAGTTCAAATTTTCTTTCCTTTGTGTACCATAAACCATAGTCTTCAGTCTTCTTCAAGTATCTCAGAATCCTTTTAACAACAACCATATGTAAATCTTTAGGATTGGCAGAAAATCTTGCCACAATTCCAACCGTGTGTGCTATATCAGGCCTACTATGTACCACATACATCACTTTTCCAATCATTGATCTGTATAGTGTATGATTTACCTCGGTTGATTCATCATCTTTTGTTAGCTTACATCCTGTTACCATCGGTGTTCCTACGGTTTTGAATCTTCTATGCCAAAAATCTTTAACACTTCTTTAATGTATTCTGATTAAGTGATGAAAATCTCATCATTCTGTTGTATAATTTTTAAACCTAGAAAGAATTTAATCTCTCCAAACATTGACATCTCAAATTCCTTTCTTATTTCATCAGCAAAAGATTTTCAAATCATATCATGTCCTCCAAAGATTATGTCAACAACAAAAGTTTCAGCAATCAAAATATTTTCATTAGATTCTCCTTTCATGTACAAATTACTATTATCACTTGTCCTTACAAATCCAATGCTGATAAGATAAACATGTAGTCTTTCATACCATGCTCTCGGTGCTTGCTTCAGTCCATACAAAGCTTTGTGCAGTCTACATACCATGTTTTTTTTATTTGGATCAACAAAACCTTCAAGTTGTTCTATGTAGAGCTCTTCCTCAAGAATTCCATTCAGAAATGTTGATTTCACATCCATTTGATATACTTTGAATCTCTTATGTGCAACATATGCAAGTAATATATGGACTTCTTCAAGTCTTGCTACTGGTGCAAAAGTTTCACCATAGTCTATACCTTCTTCTTGTGCATATCCCTCGCATACAAGTCTTGCCTTATTCCTAGTGACCTCACCATTCTCATTAATCTTGTTTCTAAAAATCCACTTAGTACCAATTACATTTTAATCCTTTGGTCTAGGTACCAATGTCCATGTCTTATTCTTCTCAATCTATTCAATTTCTTCATTCGTAGCCTTAATCCATTCTTCATTTTCAAGTGCATCTCTAACATTCTTAGGCTCAAATTCACAAACTAAGCATGTGTTTTGTCTCAACTTACTTCTGGTCATCATGTCAGCTTTCTTGTCTCCAATGTTTTGGTTCTGCGGATAGTGTCTTCTAACAACCTTGCCAGTACTTGTTCTATTCTTTGCTCATCATTCATTTCAGGTTCATTTTCTTGCTCGGTAGCTTCTTCCCAATTCTTGGTTTGCATTTGTTGATTATTGGTAGCATTTTCCTGATGCTCGGTAGACTTAGCCTATGGCTTCAGTAGATAGTCTGGATGCTCAATATATGTAAATCTACCATAGTCTTCTGGTTCCTTTCTGCTTTCTTCATCATTCTTTTAAGCAAACTCATCAACTTTTACATTAGCACTTTCAACCATTTTACTAGTAGCCTTGTTCAAATATTTATACACTTTACTCATAGTAGAATATCATAGAAATATTCCTTCATCACCTTTAGAGTCAAATTTACCATTCCTATCATCTTTCAGAATGTAAAACCTATTTCCAAAAATTTTGAAATAACTTACATCCGATGTATAGCCAAACCATAACTCATAAGGTGTCTTGTTCGTGTCTTTCCTCAGTTGAACTCAGTTCAAGGTGTATATAGCAGGGCTAACTACTTCTCTCCAGTACATTTGTGCAACATCTTTCTCAATCATCAATGTTCTAGCACAATCAACAATAGATCATTTCCTCCTTTCAGCAATTCCATTTTGTTGAGGTGTCCTTAGTGCAAAAACCTGTTTTTTGATTCCATGCTCAATACAGAAATTAGTAAATTCATCAGAAAAAAAACTCACCTCCTCTATCAGATCTTAAGCATTTTAATTCTTTACTAGTTTCTTTTTCAACTTTAGCCTTATACCACTTAAACAACTTGAATGCCTCAAATTTTCTTTTTAAGAACATGTCTATCATCATCCTAGAGTAGTCATCAACAAATAAAATAAAATATGTGTCACCATAATAGCTTTGAGTTCTCATAGGACCACATAAGTCGGTATGTACCAACTCCAAAATACCTTTAGATAAATAATCTTTTCTTTTAAAATTAGATTTGGTCATCTTTCCTTTTTGACATTCATTGCACATAACATGATCAAGTTTGATTAGACTCGGTAAACCTCTAACTCTTCTTTTTTTACTGATCTTAATCATGTTATCAAAGCTCACATGACATAGTCTCTTATGACACAACCATACATCTTCATTTTTCGCCAATAAACAAGAAGTTTTGGCATTGTCAAGATAGAATAGATTATCTTTTGATTGTCCTCCAATATCGACTAGTTTTCTGGTTCCATCATAGATTTTCACCTTCTTACTTTCAAATGCAACTCAGTGACTTGAATTATTTAGTTGTGCTACACTCAACAAATTATAGTTAAGTCCTTTTACCCAGTATGCATTATCACATCTAATCCTATCAATCAATAAGATAGACCCTTTTCCTTTCACTTGACAAGGTATATCATTTTCCATTTTCATTGGTCCTCCATTGTAGTGCTAAAGATGTTCAAATTTATCTTCATCACCAATCATGCGATGTGTACAGCCACTATCAATGATCCATACATATCATTTTTACTAACTTTAGAAATAAGGGTTATTTCTACATACATTTCCTCTTCTTACGAATCATCTTTCATTGCAACAAATACCACTTCAATTTCATCATCAGGGTTAGTGTCAGTGTCATTCTCATTTTCTCCAACAAGGTAACATGCCTTCTTGCCTTTGTATTTGTAATCTCAGTTGTATCTATTGTAGTGTCATTTTCTTCTGTTATTTCTTCTACCAAACTTTCCATCACCAGATCGGTCATTGTCTTTATCTTCTTCTTTCCTGTTAGGACATCTAGTATCAATATGGCCAATCTCTTTACAATTAAAACAAGCTAAAGGTAACTTTCCCTTATACCTTCATTTACCTTTTTGAATTATCTGGGCCATAAGTGCTTCAATCTCATCAAGCTCATCTTTGTTGTTGTTGTCACTTTCATTTCTTATATTATTCTTACTGCTAGATTTACCAATATTCAAGGATGACATAAAAGAAGACTCAACACTCAGTACAACACTATTGTCATAATTATTTAGCTCAAAAGTAGTTAGCTTTCCAATCAAACTATCAAGGGTAAGAGTGCTATTAGGTGCAGACCTCATTTCATGAATAGAAGATATTCTAATTGCATAGACAGGCAACAAGGTTCTCAGTATCTTACTTACCACAGTATCTTCAGAAATAATACCTCTTATACCTCGTATAGCATTGACTATCTCTTTGATTTGGTTAGAGTATTGTGTGATGTTCTCACCTTCCTTCATCTTCATATCATCAAATCTGCCTCCTAAGCTTTTAGCTTTGGCTCTCATTACATTTACATCACCACCATAAACTAGTGCAAGTTTATCCCACATTTCCTTTATTGTAGTGCATGCTTTTTAACATCTTCAAATTCAACATCAGATAGAGCAGTAACAATCTCTATCATAGTTATGTTGTGTTCATGTCTGTCTCTCAACTGATCAACTGTCAAAGGTCCAATAGTCGGTTGTAAGTAGCCATGGTCTAGGAGATGTAGAGAAGATTCTCCAATTCCAGATATGTGAAGCCTCATCATGCTTTCACACATCAAGAAGTTATCTTTGTTCAACTTAGGCACTTCCCTTTTATACATCTTGTGATCTTTTGCTCAAGTCCTTAAAAATTTCCTCCAAGAAACTAATACACTCTGATACCAATTGTTAGAATAACTGAGAGGGGGGTGAATCAATTAAGTCAGTTATCATATAGTCCAAAACTCTCAGATGTACTTTTCAACACTATTTCAACAATCTCTACAACTCGGTAAGATAAAATATCAATCTGTCAGTTCATTTACCGAATACCGATAATTATCCAAACTATGATTACCGATTAAATCAACTATGCAGTATGTAAAGTATGATAGAAAAAAATCATAACAAATAACACATAAAACAATGATTTAACATGAAAAATTTGCTAAGGGAAAACCCACCTAGGACTGATAACCCAAAATATTTCACTCTTCTGAAGTGAGCTTGGTTAGGAACCAACCCTGTTAAAGGTTACAATACACACTGTTAGGTGTGACCTAGTTAGAGGATTTATCACTAAAAGTTAACTCTTGACCAACATTCACTATGGGTTCAACAAGATAACAATTAACATTCAACAAATGTCATATGGAAATACAATAAGACTGTTAAGTCCACTCGGTTAAAAGATTTTGCTAAATGAATGGTTAAACTGATATAGTTATGATCTGATTCAAATACAACTCAATTGCAAATATTCAGATCTATGCTATGCTCTTAAAACTCATCTGATCATTAATAAATTTACTTCCTCAATAATTCCCCAGCTTACTTTACTCGGTGTATAGTTCTCTGATGCTCGGTAATGTTTGTGGCTCGGTTCTTTTTGTAACCAGTTTGATAAAAAATGCATGAATAAAGTCTTCACACAAAATCTCTACAACCTATATTCATCTGGTATGTTTCAATAATGAAACTCATGTGTCTTAAATAGACAAGTAAATCATTTTCATATCAACCATTGGACTTTTCCTCTTAAACCTTCTTGGTAGATGTGTCAATAACATGTTTCAATCTCATCCTTTATATCTTCTTTGAATTTTTTCATCTGTGGATCTTAAAACTAACTTCATCATTTACCTCTAAATCATAACAATTTTTAGCTCATCAATTTCAATTGGTTGTTCTTAGCATTTAATGTTTTCATACATACGCAGTTAATACTGAATGTGTCAGTGATAACTAACTCGGTTATTACTATTACTCAATATACACTACACTGACTTGGTGTATACAAAAGTCTTCAATGACCGACTACATTAACTTGTTCAATTCAAATCTCTTCTTCATAATAGATTAATGTAACATGCTTAAGTCAACAATATAAATCCATAGACTCATCAATAATCTATCCAATATATTCCTTATCATTATCTATCATATCCATCTTTTCCTCATGTAGATACCTCATTTCTTCACCATTTATTTCTTCTACAGATATTCAGATGTTTGTAAGTATAATGATAAGTATAGTAAAAACTAGTTGACATCAATGACAATATATTGACTAATTTAATCATCTTACATATCACTTTTATAGCTCGATGATCTCTAATCATTGTTCCTTCAGTTCATCTAGATATTCAATCAGTTGTAGGTCATCACCACTGGCATTCAAATAATGTCATCTTGACTTTTATTACGTGCATGGTAATCCATAAATTATGGCAAGCTTTCACACCTAAATAATTATTGCAAACGTGGAATAATAGGAATATAACGAACAACCTTGCAAGGCACCTTTTTTGTTAGTTGATATGTTTGATATCTATTAATATGACATTTAGGGCATTCTATTGGAAATTCATGTTGTTTATGATATATAATATGATCATTGGGGCATGCATCTATTGCTTGATACTCGATTCTAATATCTTTCATAATGGTAGATAATTCTCAGAATGACAGAGGTAGAATATTTGATGGTGGTAAAAAAAACTCATCTATCAATCTACAACAAAAAATATAATTTGTTAATATAAAAAATATTAATGGTACATGTTTCACCATTTATTTAATATGATGAAATAACAACAAAAATATATGAAAAAAGATGACATATATGACATACCTTAACATACGTGAGATTTTAATGTTGGATAAACCATTCATAACCTTCAAGTTCAAAAATAACAATATAATGGAGAGAAGAGTTGTTTGGGATCCTTTGTAAAGGGTGTCATGCCCAGATTTCCTTAGGCAAAAACAAAACTAATTTTTTTTTTAAAAATATTAATATATATATTTGTGTGTTAAAAGTGTATAACTTACTATGAATTCTTCTAAACACATTTTACAATAGCAATACAAGCACAGGTAAAGACAGATTATCACAAAGCAAAATAAATAAATAAAGTACATTAATCTTCCTACAAGTTACAGCTACAATCAAAGAGATACATCAATAAGTATTTTCTTTTTTTTAATTACAACTTGGAAGCATATCACTTCTTACACACACTACAAAACTTTACAATATTACTCTATCTTACAAGATTTTATAAGAAGAAATAGATGAAACAAGACTTATATTACATTTTACAAGGTACATTTTACACCCAATACCACATTGAGGGGATTCTCAAACACTACATTCTTTCATAGCCCTCGCCTGGTCCAACCAAGATATCTTGAAAAACTTCCAAAGAAACAAAACAACTCTTCCATGGAATACTCTCCTCCCTACCATATGGCATCATGAGACCTCATAGGTCCTAGCCAACCCCCGAGCAAGGGGAAAACAAGCCAACAAAGAACACCCATACAACCCTCAAATATTGCACACATCACATTACTTCATGAAACCACAACATATACATCATTCTTGCCTTCACACAAGGATTTACAACGAAAACTTTTCTTACATGGCCATTCACAAACAAGGATCTACTAAGACCCACTCAACAAGAAGGAAATAAGAACTACAAGCAAAAACAACCATGTCTCATCACTAGCTCACATAACATACACATTTATCGCTACAACATAAGAGATTCAAAACACTTTGCCCAATACTCTTATGAATGAACTCAAGGACTTACACAAAGCATAAAAACAACTCACAACACACATATACAAACTGAAATACCTTCCTACTCATATGAACTCATAAAATGCATAAACTCCATTAATGGAGGTTGAGGTGCTCATACCTTTCCATGGTTTTAGTCCTACACACTCAATGTAATTATCAGTATTCCCATAATAATCAGAGCATGATCAAAATACAATTAAAACTTAACTTTCATTTTATCAATACACTTTCAAGTTAGGTAACGAGTTATCCTCTAAGGAATCCATCAATTCTCTCATGATACTAGATTTCAAATGCTTCAATTTACAATTAATCCAAAATTCCAATCTATGAAATCATCACTATTTTCTTTATTGAACCAATCTTATTCTATCAAGAAATTATAATCTTCTCAATTCCCAAAAGTAAGATTTAATTTTGAATAAACATCGTGACCTAAAGTTAAAGTCACATAATTATCAACCCTTCATTATTAATCCTACCTCAGGGTATACTAGGGACTATGGTAAAATAGTTACCCATGCTATTTCAAACTTCTCATTTTAACTCAAGATTAAGTAACCTAACCATTCATTGCAGTTTCACCTCTAGTTCATAGTAGTTAATTGTCTAATCTGATTTGTCAGGATGTTCCAATTCTACAATAATAAACTTTGAACAAATTGAATTAACTATTAAATCCATAATTATATGAAAGTGAAATAAGAGTTTCATTTGTACATCATTTCCTAGCTTAACCATAATTATTCATTAGGGCAATATTTTAATCCATATAAGCTCCTTATTATAATTTCTGATGGAATTTCCAAGCATCTTAGAGTAATATTAATTCTATCATGTAAGCATAGGTTTACACCTTCATGTTCTAATACCACAATAGTTAACTAAAGGTAATATCACTTCAAAACTATATCTTAAATTAACATATTCCATGAATTCATTTGAAGATGAAATCTATTCTAATTAAGTTGGTGAACTACAGTCAAGATATCTAATAACTTCACATAAAATCTACGGAAAGTTTTGCAAGAAATAACAGTAGTGCTTACTAGAGCATTCTTACCAAGATGAGGGAAATGGAGGGGTCCTACATCCTTCCCCCCTAGGTCTTGACTTACTCCTGGAAGTCGCACAGTCATTCTAACACCCTCAAATAGTATTTCTACCAATTCCCATGTCATCAACTTGATCCATGGTACTAACTTCCTGCATGTTAGCATCTAGAAACAACTTTGCATTTTCTTCATAAACAATAATATAACCATGTTTGTTATGCCAAAAATTATTTGCAATCATCTTAGAGGCAACTATTTGTAACATAAATCATTTCCTAGTCCTCTTTCAAATTTCACAAGAGAGGTACATACTAACACAATTTAAACATGTTTTAATGCCTGAGTAGATGGTGTACCCAAACCTTATAGTAACACTTAATAACAATTTTATTATATTTTATTAACATCTCTCATTTTTTTCAAAAATTCCTACAAACTCATTCAAAAATTTCCTCAAAAACCTCTACCATTCAATGATATATGACAAGAATAGCAAGATTAATCACATAGACATTCTTGCAGACACTAGCATTCTCACAATTGTGCCCTTTTCCCAAGGAAAAGTTTAATATTACAAAAATTCTCTTTTCCAACATTCATTAGCACAAATGACATCATAATCACCACACATAGTATTGTAAATGCAAATATTCATGCCACTTTCTTTAATTTTATATGACATCTCTCTAAACATGAGAACATACAAATCCACACAATCACACCATAATCCACATCACTGGGGTACACATCACTACAGAAGGCTCAAGAGCAGGCCATGCCATCACACTCCAGGGTACAATGTACTAGTCTCATATGAATCCATGATCCAAAATCCATAATCCAAAGATACATAATCCAATGATACATATATCATCAAGTGGCTTGATGGTACTAGAGTCACTCACATACATGCCATCTGCTCATATATGGTGAGGCCCACCATACAAGACCACGTGACCTACCCCTTGTTGAAGTGTTTAGCCTCCAAGGAATAGTCACCACTCTAAGGTAGGTAGTGGATATTAGTTGCATAATAGCCTCACATACCCCCATACTCAAGGGTTCCCTGCGTCTGCTTCCTCGCATACACTCACCAAGTCTACCTCCTACATCCTTGGCGAGGAATCACATTACTACACAGGACCAACATTCAAATAACACCAAGGAAAATAGTTTAGCCACCGAAATCTCAAATGAAGGTAAAATTCAATAATAAATAATATAAATAGAAATGTTGCAACACTAAATCATTATAACATAAATTTCCCAAAAATTGTGGCTAAACTTTCACAGTAAAATAAACAATTGTTGGTCCACACAAGCAACAAAAATCATCATGAAAAGGCACAACACATCACTGTGTGACCATACATAGTCACCAACGAGGAAGGAGGGAACATCATCTAGCTGTCACAATAGCCCTTCATGTGGCGACCCAACAGTCTCTAACCACATGGCATAAACAATAATAATAATGCATATGCTAGTAATATATCATACGGTAGTGTTCCTTGCGAATATGGCACGCATAGGACACACTCCAAATAGTGATACCCCCAGGGTCATCACTATAGCCAGAGGTATACATGGCTAGGGACCCCCATATGCCTACCACGTCCAACGACTGAGCATCCATGGGAACCCTTCTACAAGCATGCAAGCGTCTCCCAATCACTCTGCATCAAATAGTAATACATAACATACATATATTGCGCCTTCACGTACCTACGTACATGGCATCGTGTCCTCGAGCTCAGCTCGCTAGCATCAACGACACAGCATCATCACCCAACACTATGTCGAAACATCAGTGGGGTGTGGCATCGTACCTCATGCAACATGTCAGAACACGTGCAGTACGGAATAATCACAGTAGGGCATACACTTCCCGCCTCATGCTGGACCACAATAAATACATGTGAAGCTATAAAACATCAACAATGTCTAATCTCTCCAAAAGAGTCTCACATTGAATATCGATACAATGCTCAAACTATGGAGATAAGGGATATACGCATATGAACCACATACTTGGGTCCATAGAAGGGGAAGTATTGAGTACATTCCTTGGTTAGTGGAAGATGGAATTGTTTCACGCCGCTATAATGCATACGCAATACCCTAATAACCAAGAAACTTTGTGGCTACTACCACCCCTATACATACTGAGTCCTTGTGGGGGAATCGGAGGATAGTGTCTCTTACTCCATCCCTTGAATAGTTGAGGCTCATGTCGCCTCATGCTGCCAGACATACACAATACATGCTACCCGAGAGATTCAAGTAATGGAAGCTAAGGTCCCCTCGTGTTGCCTGTCATACACCTTACGTGCTACCCAAGTGACGGGTAATAAAACTACCCTAGCACAAAATACCCCACTAGCTATAACATAGTAGGGTAACACACATACATACAAGTGTCAACATATA
The DNA here is from genome assembly GCA_027943335.1 of Chamaecyparis obtusa. Lineage (NCBI taxonomy): Eukaryota > Viridiplantae > Streptophyta > Pinopsida > Cupressales > Cupressaceae > Chamaecyparis > Chamaecyparis obtusa. The sequence continues at coordinate 104,658 of BSBK01001547.1, forward strand.
GTGGAGATGGTGTCCCCATACCCATAACAAGCAGATATCTCACGGGTGATGTTCCTTCACATCACTCCAGGAAACACAAAGAATGCACTAGCTTTATCACAACACTCATTATATGCACTGGTACAGGTTCAATCACATTTACATTACTAACTTTTCACAATATTCATATTATTATCATCTTTAAAATTTTCAAAAAAAATCTTCTAACACCAATGCCATGTTTGATATCATTTTCATCTTTCATTCAACTAAATATAGCATCCCAAACATTTACATCTCTAATTCACTTTTTGAATATACATAATTCCATCTTTTATGGTAAGAGAAATTCACCATTAATACTTATTACATAAACACAAGATTCACTTTTATAAGTTTCATAGTCAATTAACGCATTCACAATTCTAATGATCGGTATTCAAGAAATAAGGGCATAATTCAAATTTCAAATTATGAAAGATAACATGTCTACACTAGTATGCATGAACTCATTCAATTTTTAATATACTAGGTACAAGCAAATCATCACTCATTTCAAGACATATAGCGTTGTTTTCGACTTAATTGGTGTACTAAAATTATCAAACCTTGAGCGTAAAAAGAAAGAGACAACACAATAATATTTTTGCAAGGTTTCCATCTAGTGTTTAGTACTTACTCTCTAATCCCCAATTAAATGAAGGATAAATACCGATATAAGATTTCCTCCCATTTTACTATAAGGTTTACCTTAGAATTGTTATAATTAATGGCAATTCTTAATATTCAAGGGTTTAATTAATACCTTCAACTATACCCCCTGTGCTCGATACTTTATGTTGGTTGATAATCTTTAAAGAAATGAGATTGAATACTAAATCCAAGTTAAGCATCCCCCTACTAGATTCCAGGTGGTGTACAAAAGTCACTATAATCTAGGTTCAATATGAAAGTAAAGTCTAAAAGATAATTATTAGTGGCAAGTTATCATATCACCTAGGTAATTATCATAATTTCATTTTATTGGTAAAATAGCTATTGAAAATAGAACCTATTGTAAAACCCATAATGGTTTTCGGGTTTATAAAGAGTTCAATATCATTAAAATAATTCCATTTACGGAACCATACATCATTCTCAATTTATGAAACAAACTCATATCAAATTGACTTAATCAGCAAACAATAAATATACAAATTCCATTAATGAACTAAGGACCAAAGTTTTCTTCTACACTTTATTTAAAATTATGCATTAGAAAACATATTTAATGAAATTAATCTTAATAATGTTTTAAATGACAATATCACAAAACATAACATTAATAACCTTTCAATTCTAATCTTTAATTTACTTTAAACCTAACCAAAAGATTTGTGACATCGACATTAATATTTCACAAAATATTTTAACCAATAAATTAAATAAACAAAATCTCGTCCAATATATTTATAATTTATATTCTCTCTTAATTTCCATATATATATTAAACTATATATTTCAATAATGCTTCCAAAATCTACCTCAACATATCATTTTTAAAAAAAACCCAACTTCACAAATATTTATCGTTTAATTATCTAAGTACAATTAATGACATAAGTCCAATTATCCTAAGAGGTAGAAATGACCATTAGTAAATTATAAATAAACTCTAATGAATGTCGTAATGTTTTCGAAGTAATAACGAGTATAGATTCAAATAAAGAATAAAATTTTGATTATTAAATCATTACATACTCATAAGAAAGGCTTCTAATATAGTTCTAAGTGATTAGAATAAGTTTGTTGACTATATTCTGATTATGAAGAAAAATAAACTTTTCATCTTAATAATCTCTTAAGTAAATTCTTCGAAAGGAAAATAAATCATTTACTAACTTATCTATGGACAATACTTTTGGACATAATTCATAGGCAAAATAAACTTAACTATGCAAATTTACTTATTCTAAGCACATTTGGGTTTAATTTTGATCTATTCAAAATCATTAATATTTATCTAACAAACTTAAAAGAGTGTATTTGATCAATTGAATTTTACTAGAAGAATTCATTAATCTATAACAAAATAAATAGAAAACTAAAATGACGATTATTTCAAAAAGACATATAATTCATAGAATAGAAATTGCAAGTATAACATTTAAATTGTAACTTCATTAACTCTATAACTAACATGTGTAATTTAGTTCATTACTAAAATCCAAAGATCACAAAATCCGTTGCTTATATTACTACCCTTGTTAATGAAAGTAAATAACAATGAATATGCTATTGTATGAAAATATTCATTTATTATAACACTTACCAGGACACAATAAAGAACATTTTATTAGCTCCAAAACCCTAATTCAAAATTAGGATTGGGGCCTCCTTAAGTTTGTGGAACCCTAATTTTTGTCATTTGTTTATGCAAGTTCTGAGCAGTAGGGTCTCTAGAGTGGGAGAACAATATGTGTTTCTCCAAGATCTAGTTTTCCAGGATTCAACTTGGAATGCTTAAGATCTTCTCCAGCAAACCTCATTTTATCTATTTTAAGTTTTAGATTCAATACAATGGTTTAGATCCATTTTATTTTATTTTTCTATTTTATTGCTTGATGCTGCAAGTTTTTGTTTTGTTTTAAGTTACAGGGTTCATTGGGCTACAAGAAATTATCTATTTATTTGAAACAGAATGTAATGTAATGAAAATAAAAATAAAAATGATTGTATGCACTGTCGGCCGCTCACGCAACCCGACAGTGCACACTGTGGCGGAGGAGGGTCAGTGGCCTACTTACCCGCAACCCCTTTGTGGTGTCTACGGCAGCAACCTCCCACAGACGTCCCACACGAAGCGGGGTAGGTCATGTACAATGCCTCCCCAAAACTATTTAATATTATATTTTTTGTAGTTTTTTTTTTAATAAAAAAAAACATATATAATATGTACACTTCCATGTTTTTTTTTGGGAACATGTAGTTAAATCAACATACAACATCAGCAAAATAAGAATCCGGTGCAAATAGTTTAAGCCATATTTTGGAGACAAATATAAGCTATAAATGTTGATTTTTATATCTTAATGGCTGCCCAAATCATTTGTCTTGTCTTGGAGGCCATTTTTACAAAGTTTTTTGATGTCTTAGGAGTGCTGGGAAGCTTAAAAATAGCTCAGATTTATTATTAATTACGGGCTGCACTTTCTACTGAGTCATTCGGCTTTGAATGCGAGAAGGAAAAAAAAATGAGTATAGTGGGAAAAAAAAATTTATTGGCACTTCAAAATTAGGTCTGGTTACTAAGCGGAGGTTTATCAGACATTACAGTCCAAATTTCAGAATCAGATTTACATAGCAAAGATTATCAGCTTTTTAAGTTAGTAATTTTTTTTTTATAGATAAAGATAAAACTGGTCACAAGGCTGCATACTACTATAAGCTACATGTTGATATAACATATTATTGCTTTATCATATATATATATATATATATATATATATATATATATATATATATATATATATATATATATATATATATATATATATATATGATTACATATACACATTCATAACAACATGTTCATGTTATAAGTGGGTTTGTTAATCACAGCTATTTCATTTGTAAATAAACTCACTATTTTCTATAACAGACTTCATAATGCTCATAAACTTATTTGTATAAATTATAGCAAGACATTACATGTACAATTATATAATGTTTCTTTCTAATAATAGTCCAAATATTATTGAACACTCTTTTGCAACAGTATTTGCACTATAAATTCAAAATTTCTGTAGCATTGTGTAGAAATTGTTTACTGGTTAAAAATTTCTGCATTTCAAAAGAATAAAATAAATAATATACTAATAACTATATTTCTCAACTATTAGGATGAATAGAAAATTATTCTAGGAAACTTACAAAAAAAAAAATTTCAATATTCAGAATACAAAAGCATGCTATAACAGATTTCTTGACAAGGTCCTAGAGCTGAAACCTATGCTCTGATACCAGAATGTCATGCCCAGATTTCCTTAGGCAAAAACACAACTATTTTTTTAAAAAAAATATTAATATATATATTTGTGTGTTAAAAGTGTATAACTTACTATGAATTCTTCTAAACACATTTTACAACAGCAGTACAAGCACAGGTAAAGACAGATTATCACAAAGCAAAATAAATAAATAAAGTACATTAATCTTCCTACAAGTTACAGCTACAATCAAAGAGATACATCAATAAGCATTTTCTTTTTTTTTAATTACAACTTGGAAGCATATCACTTCTTACACACACTACAAAACTTTACAATATTACTCTATCTTACAAGATTTTATAAGAAGAAATAGATGAAACAAGACTTATATTACATTTTACAAGGTATACTTTACACCCAATACCACATTGAGGGGATTCTCAAACACTGCATTCTTTCATAGCCCTCGCTTGGTCCAACCAAGATATCTTGAAAAACCTGCAAAGAAACAAAACAACTCTTCCATGGAATACTCTCCTCCCTACCATATGGCATCATGAGACCTCGTAGGTCCTAGCCAACCCCCGAGCAAGGGGAAAACAAGCCAACAAAGAACACCCATACAACCCTCAAATATTGCACACATCACATTACTTCATGAAACCACAACATATACATCATTCTTGCCTTCACACAAGGATTTACAACGAAAACTTTTCTTACATGGCCATTCACAAACAAGGATCTACTAAGACCCACTCAACAAGAAGGAAATAAGAACTACAAGCAAAAACAACCATGTCTCATCACTAGCTCACATAACATACACATTTATCGCTACAACATAAGAGATTCAAAACACTTTGCCCAATACTCTTATGAATGAACTCAAGGACTTACACAAAGCATAAAAATAACTCACAACACACATATACAAACTGAAATACCTTCCTACTCATATGAACTCATAAAATGCATAAACTCCATTAATGGAGGTTGAGGTGCTCATACCTTTCCATGGTTTTAGTCCTACACACTCAATGTAATTATCAGTATTCCCATAATAATCAGAGCATGATCAAAATACAATTAAAACTTAACTTTCATTTTATCAATACACTTTCAAGTTAGGTAACGAGTTATCCTCTAAGGAATCCATCAATTCTCTCATGATACTAGATTTCAAGTGCTTCAATTTACAATTAATCCAAAATTCCAATCTATGAAATCATCACTATTTTCTTTATTGAACCAATCTTATTCTATCAAGAAATTATAATCTTCTCAATTCCCAAAAGTAAGATTTAATTTTGAATAAACATCGTGACCTAAAGTTAAAGTCACATAATTATCAACCCTTCATTATTAATCCTACCTCAGGGTATACTAGGGACTATGGTAAAATAGTTACCCATGCTATTTCAAACTTCTCATTTTAACTCAAGATTAAGTAACCTAACCATTCATTGCAGTTTCACCTCTAGTTCATAGCAGTTAATTGTCTAATTTGATTTGTCAGGATGTTCCAATTCTATAATAATAAACTTTGAACAAATTGAATTAACTATTAAATCCATAATTATATGAAAGTGAAATAAGAGTTTCATTTGTACATCATTTCCTAGCTTAACCATAATTATTCATTAGGGCAATATTTTAATCCATATAAGCTCCTTATTATAATTTCTGATGGAATTTCCAAGCATCTTAGAGTAATATTAATTCTATCATGTAAGCATAGGTTTACACCTTCATGTTCTAATACCACAATAGTTAACTAAAGGTAATATCACTTCAAAACTATATCTTAAATTAACATATTCCATGAATTCATTTGAAGATGAAATCTATTCTAGTTAAGTTGACGAACTATAGTCAAGATATCTAATAACTTCACATAAAATCTACAGAAAGTTTTGCAAGAAATAACAGTAGTGCTTACTAGAGCGTTCTTACCAAGATGAGGGAAATGGAGGGGTCCTACAAAGGGGCTTGTATGCCTTCTCAAGTAGAGGTAAATCATGAACAACATCAAAGTCGTCTTGATCATCATGATTAGCTACACTACTAAATGTGTCATAGATCAATGTATTTACATACCATCATCTTTAATTGTGTTTCCTGGTGCATGATCTTCTTCCATAGGATCATTATCTTCATCTTTAATATTCACACCTCCATATTGCTCGTCTTGGAAAACCACATTCTTCGGGTTGTGGCAGTCCATAGCATGTTCCCTAGGACACTCCACCTCTATAAAATGATCAACATAAATAAACCATGATCATTATCTCATCATCAAGTGTTTTGTTATGTATATAAATTGTTAAAACAATATAATGAAAAACTTACCAATGGACGATAATCATGCCCCCCTTCAATGTGACCATGCTGCCTATAATGTTTCTCAATTGTTGTGATTAAAAGTCTTCTAGCCTTTAAGCCCTTAAAATTTTTATAGGGACAATAACATTTCCATCACCTTTTCTTTTCAAGCTAGACCACACTTTAGAAATTGTCTCCTTATTTTGTTCTTCATTGATATTATCTGACATGATCTTTCTTCACAGGCAAAAAATTGGGCTATGGAAACTTTGGTCTATAACCTTCACAAACTAAGAAAAATGATATCTCAAGTACAAAAATCTTCTTAAAACTTTCTATATAGAACTTGAAATGTTAGTTATGAAATGGTGTTTTAGTATAATATACCAAATTGAAATACTTGAACATGGAAAAATCACAAAATGAACCAAAACCATTGAACACTTAACATAGTAACATAGTACATACCCAATAGTTCTAAGGACTATTTGGTGAGGATTTTGTAGAAAAAACATTAGATGAATTGATATGAAAAAAATAATGACAAAATCCTTGGTTTGGATTCAAAATAAGATATTGTACAAAGTTTGAGGACTTGGTTGCAAGTTTAAAGAACACTTGCTTTGTAAAAGTGGCCTAATTAGGCCTATATTTGGGGTAGACAATGTTGGATCACCCTGATCTTGTCCAAATAAGTAGTAGAAAAAATTAAATTATGTAATGTAACTTAGAAAAGTGTATTTAAAACTTTTTTTTTCCAAGTGTTTTGGGAAGGATATGTGAAAACTAGGGAAAAATAGTCAGGAAGGGCTACTAGGGAATAAGGCGTAGTTTGGATAGGGTAAGGGGGTTTGATGCAAAGTGGGGGCTAAATATGATTCCATGAACCATTGAAATATGTTGAGTGGGATATGAGAAGAATCTGAAAAGTGTTGGAATTTTATTTGGTGAATAAATTTGAGTATTTGAGAGGAACCTTGAGAAAGGGTAAGGGCTTGAATCTTGAAGAGTTGGGGCATTGTTTTGGTTTGGTCATTGAGAACTTTTTGTTTCAAATAAGGTGCATGATGCTCTTAGTATAAGATCCTTGACAATATCTAAAATATAGTTGGAAAGTGTTGGAATTGAAGCCCTAAAAGGCATGTATGCTGAAGATGAAGACTTCAAGGAAATCTACAATGTATGTTCTGATTTTGATAGGAGATACCACTTAGAATTTTATGGTTTTCTAATCCAAAAAGGACTTATTTTCAAAGGATGTCAACTATGCATTCCTAAGTGCTCTATTAGGAATAACACAAAATCTTGAGAAGATCCTAGATACCAAAGTTGTGAAGAGAACAAGGAAGAGAGTAGATCCTAGATACTAAAGATGTCATATCCTCTCATATCATTTCCCCTACAATATTCTTTGTACTTTTATAAGAATATTGTTTTCATCTCATCCCAAGTATTCACAAAATCTCTTACTAGACCGATAAATCATCTCTTCCTAAACCCATGTACCATATTGTGGTTTGGAATGCATATTAAGATCATAAAGAAAAAATAGTTGAAAGTTCATTTTGCAAAGATAATTCTGAGAATAATGGAAAGAAATAAAATGGTAAGATACTATATGATACCAGTCATATTTATGACAATGAGTAAATGATAGTCCACATTCAATAATGAAAGACAAAGTGATCTTTGTATAAATCATTGAGGAAAAGAAAATAGTCAATAAGTGCTCTTTATTATGAAATAAAAGTCAAATGGCCATTTACAGTAACATCAAAGATAACTATTTTCATCACAAAGATTCAATAAAATTTAATAGATACTTTTCATTAAAGCATTAGTTATAGGCTAAAATCAATGATCACAAAGAAGCAGATTAGACAACAGGTTTGATGTGAAGGCAACAATATGTACAAGACTATTTATGATGAATACAATGACACATGGATCAAAATACATTGTTGCTACAGACCATATTAAGCAACAACAATTTCCATGAAAACTAAGGGATTGTAGATACCTAAACTTTTCCACTTAACATTAATTTAATTTAATTTAATTAATGACCCCAAATAACATTATGGTTAATTTTAATTAATTATATTTATTATATTCATCTATCTATTCAATTAAATTTATTTAATTAAATAAATTTACTATTTATAGTATTTAAAATAAATTTAAATACTACCCTCTAATATATTAAATTTAATTACATGTTTCCCCATATCCCCTTTTTAGATAAATTTTTAATTTATTTATTCCTCCACGTGCTTTACTTCTACTAAACCATGATTAAATGAAATTCAATTTAATTTAATATTAAACCTAGCCTATATGATATTCTACACACATCACTTTCTATCTAATAAGCCTATTTATTAATTATCTAAGGTTAATTAAGATAACTTTTATCTTCCTACAAAAATTAGTCCTAATTATTTGCTCTCACATGTGTGAGCAAATTATTTAAAATTCGCCTTTTCAAAATTTGCTAAAAAATGTCTAAACAAGGCTTCTTACAATTTTTTATAATACCTCTTACACTTTTCAAAAGTGTGAAAATTGACATTCTCTTACACATATCTTACACACACTTACATGTGTACTTGGTGTACACATTAACCCTTCACATCCCAAGTTGCTCACACGTGTGTGAACAAGTCTTGGACTTTGCATGGCTTATGTGTCTCCTTGGTGGCACCTATGTGGATGGCACATAGATGCCACCTCACCCCAACCCTTCAAAATCCTATAAGTAGGACCCTTGCCTCAAGTAAATCATCTATAATTACTTTGCATTCATTCTTGCATTTTTAGAATTTTATGTTTTTATTATAGTTATTACTAACCATTTGGTAGTTGTTTACATTCATTGTAGATTTAGAACTTGATTTCATTAATGGTCAATGCAATAGCTTCAGTTACTCCATAGTTTCATGCAATATGAGCTTAAGGGTTTCTTCCATAGCTCCTCCTTGAGCCTCTTTGACTTCTTGCATTGGATGCTTGAGGGTGACTTCCATAGATCCTCCTTGAGTATTTCAATCTTTGTTTCAATCTAGTTTGCATTTAATATTGGGATTTATATTTGTGTTGGGAAAGCACAACCACAACCTCTTTAAGATCTTAAATCAAACAAGTCTTTGGTGCACTTGCTTCATGGTCATCCGAGGTTATGTGGAAATTAGTGTAGGAATAAGGTTAAATATGATTTCCTTGTTAGTTTTAAGATTTGAATATGCATATATATAACTAATGTTTGAGTGTTTACGCTTGTTCCACATAGGTTACTTTTCCTCGTATATAGAGACATTAGAAGCAAATAGAGAACTTAAAAGATACAAGATATAGAATATATAAGGGAAAAGACTCTTGAGAGAGCATCCAGAAATTCTCATATACATATGCTAATTTATTATATAGAGGGTTTGTAAGAGAAATCATGAAGTGCCACGACCTACAACAAAAAAAAAGTAGCAAAGAACCCCAAGTCTTATTAAGGTATAGTGATGATCCATCACATACAAGTGAGTTTGAGTGAAGCTATATAAATGTTCAATATGAAAGAAATGTTCATATGGATAAAAATGCAATTAAAAGAGCAATTTATCACTCAATGATAGATTCATGTTGAGAAAGAGCATCATGTCTCATTATAAAAGAACAAGATTTTACAATAAGGCAAGTTTCAAGCTTTAACACCAAGCATGAAGTTTCCTAGACACTTTACAAGATAATGGTGTTGTTTTGAAGAAGCTTTTGTGTAGATTCTATATGCCATAAGCGAGTGTCAAGTGTTTTTAGTTGTCCACACTAAACATGAAAAGAACATGACTGTGTTGGGGTTAGGAGCCCAATTCTTTCTCAAAGCTTTTGTAGAAATAACTGTATTAATTTTTAAACAATAAAGAGAATAGAAGTGTGGTATGAAAGCTTTGAGACACAACCTAGCAAATGACCTAGATTGAACCTTGGATTTTCACTGTTCAAGAGAAAGCTCTCTATTCCTAAGAAATCTTGAGCCTTGGATTTTATTGGCTTTTCAAAACTAAAAAAACCTACAAATAGAGAAGTGAAAGGTTTGGAAAATCATGACTAGTAAAGTTTTTTGTAGTGCATATACAGATGCTCAAGCCCATGACTTCACAGGAGACATGATATACAGAAGAAAACTGAAGAAAATGTTTTATATTTTGCTAGAGAAACGTGACAAATATACGTGATAGACAAAGTAAAATCAAAGATGTTCCACCATTTTCTCTACAAAGCTTAACTGAAAAGAATCTGAATATATACAGGTGTATATGTGTAAAATCTCTAAAGATATACAAAAAATGAACTCCAGTGAAGAAATACATAAAATCCCTAGGGTTTAAGTTCAACGGCCAGAGCAGAATGAAGTGTAAAATGGAATGGTAAAATGAGTTGTGTTTTGCAAATTAGAGTTGATATTCCCCAGGTTCACCGAATGGAGGAAAATGCATTTGCCTTTGTGATTTTTATTTATTTTAATATTTTAAAGCATCGATTTTGAGAAAGTGAAGGTGTGTCACTTTGTTATTAATTTATGTTTTAAATAAATAAATTAATAAAGACATTTATTAAAGTAACATTATGTACTTCATTAAATGTCATTAGTAATTTATTTATAATCAGAAAAAAATGAGTAAAAAAATAAGGGTTTTTTTTGCATATCTAGATAAGGAAAAATAGATGTAGTTGTTTTATTTTTGCATGAAGACTAAATGTTATTTTATATGAAAAAATAATAACAAATGCATGACAAAAGGGGGTTACTTTTGACTTTGATGCTCAAATATAGAAAGGGGACTTTTGTTCTCTCTTGCATGTCATATGATATTTAGATGGGCTAAGGAGGGGTTTTCTTTTTCTTGATAAGTTGAGGAGTAGATTTGAGGTGTTTTGAGTAGTTAAGCATCAATTAAATGGTCTATATGAGTTTCATATCAGTGGAGATGGGTTTTGGAGCTATTTACCTCATCTTTCTTCCAATTTGGACCCTTGATTATAGGGATTTTTCTCTACATTCGACCCAAGAGAAGTTTTTATGTGTTTTTAAGGAGAGGATAGATGGAGACTTTAGTTTGACATCAGTTTGATTTCAGTTCACGTTGGAGATTGTGCAAGACTTTCTATAAGGCTTATTATTGTATCTTTCTAGAAGGTGTTCTTTTTTCTCTTGGATTCTTACACACAAAAAAGGACAAGTTTTATGGGCTCATTATTTGTCTGAGTTTTTGGGCTCATAATTACCTCCATCCTCATTAATTTTTAAGAATTAGTACTATATTTTGAGAGTCCTTTATATCTAATGGCATTATAAAAATGGTATTTGTCCCTATGGAATAAAAAGAACTCTTTCAAAGAATAAAAGAGCTCTCTCTAGGACTGTTTTAACAATTTCTAGAGAAGAAAATAACCTGTGTCATAAAGAATATAAAAATAATAAAAGACACATATTAGTTAAGATTGTGTAGGTTTTGATGAAACCTTACCTCTTTTCCTTTAAAACTCCTTGTAATATACTTGCTTTCATGGTATTTCTTTTCCTTGAAAGAATGAAACTATTGTTCATTCGAGTGAAAATGCCTTCTTACATTGAATCTTGGTATTTTCTCTTTATTATATCTTCTTTCCAATCTTTGTTAAACTATTACTTATGTAAATGCCTATGTTATTTTTTCTATCATAGAATTTTTTTTCACATTAATAATTGTTACTCACACTGGGATATCTTCCATTGGCTCTTGATGACTTATAAATATTTGTTGTTCTATTGTGAAATTCATTGTTATTTTATGGATATGGGCATTTCTCTTTAATCATTTATTGCTCTTATTTGGTACATACACACGGATCTTCAATTGATATGTCATTATTCACCATGAAAACTACTTGTAAACATATATATTGCTATTCTTTACGTTGAAAACCTTTATTTATGCATTAAAGAATTTTGTTCATTATATGTGTTGTTTCTTTTCCATGGATCTAGGTTTTTCTTTCTTTAGAATATTTCTATTCTTCTATTCCAACTTTTATTCTTTGAATAAGAGTTTTATTCATTTAACTTCACAACCAAAGTTAAGCCTCTTGAGTGAAGGTCAATGAAAGAAATTTGACCTTGCCCTTTTTCTTCAAATATGAAATGATAAATTTGATTTTCATTTTGATCAACATGGAAACATCTTATTGAAATATTTTAGAGCTTTAATTAAATGAAAAAATCATTTTCCGTTTTACACTCAAATACCTTATAAAAACCCCCTCTATCATAGGACATTGGACTCGTTACCAAACTATTTTCACCTTCAAGTAAAAAATAGGTGACAAGCATATTGCTTTTTATCACATAGGAATTAGAAACACAAGTATTAGAGATACCCTCATTTCACTAAAATTTTAAAAAGTGGTTGGAGAAAAGGACTTCCCTCCTTACATGCATATAAGAAGGGATTCTCGTGGAATATTTCTTCTTTCAAATAGTAAAAAAATACCTAAAGAAGAAATATCTAAAAAGGAGATACTTGAAGAAATAGTACTTGAAGTAATGAAAACACCTCAAAGGCATCCACACTCCTCCTTTGTCTCTCATTCTTCAAGAGGAGGAAGAGGAGGAATAGGTCATGATGAGAACTTCACACTTACTTTCCACTTCCCAACAGTCCAACAAGAGGGGTATATCTCTAAAGAAAAAACCATATTTCCCTTCCTAAATTTTGTTGATTCAAATTTTTTTGAGTCTTGTCCTAGTTCTGCTTTTTGAATTTTGACCTTGAAAGTAGCCGTTTGTCTTTGAAAATCCCTCCTACCTTTTAAATCTTTAAGCGCATATCTTTTGAAAAGTGACTAAGTCTAAGTCTTAATGAAGTTTATATTTTTCACTTAGTCGCTAACTCGCTAGCCCCCATAAGCTATTAGTCGCAAGCTCGTGATCTCTTTTGTTAAGTCAAGGTTAATCACCGTGAGTGGGCGAGCGGTTAAGTTGCCCCATTATCATTCACTCGTTGGCAATCTAGATGTTTAGAGGATAATCGTTGTGACCTAGTGAGTGTCTATTTTAAACCCTTTGTCGCTAGGTCACAGACTATTTTAGAACCTTTTCACTAACCTTGGCGACCCAACGATGGTTTATGTTTTTTCTTCAGTCGCCAACTCATAGACTTGTTTGATGGTTAATGAAATCCTTGGTGACCAGGTGAATGTTAAGTTTTGATGTTTTCACTGGCTCGTGACTTCTTCTCATGACCTAGATATTTTCTTTGCAAGTTAATGAGATAATGTCAGGTGTCCATATTTTAATACAAGGAAAGGCTTCTAATCAACGATGATCGTTAACTTGTGGAGCATCAAAGAATATTCCATAATATCTCAACAAGTTAATGAGTGAGTGCCATGTGGAAGATGGTGGAGCCTAGTCAGAGATAAAGATAATGTTAAAGATCTGATAGATTAAAGTTAATCTAACGACAAGCGCAATAACTTGATGGAAATTTTCAGGCAGTTTATCCATTACGGGATCATGCCTAGGTGATGCATGGCAGTTATTTACAAAAGAATGCTTCCTTTGATCGCCAACTCGCAAAGGTTTTGGGTGGTTAAAGTTAACTTTTGGTGAGCTTGCGAATCAAGGAAAATGTTTAGAGGAAAGGCTTTGATTGCCAAATCATAGAAGTCTTGAGTAGTGAAATAAAATGTTAGCGATTTGGTAAGAAATTATACAGTTAGTGAAGTTTCTTTTACTTGCCAAATCATAGAGGTTTATGGCAATTAGTAAAAGATATTAATGAATTGGCGAGTGTGCATTTTGAAGGCCTAGTCACTAACTCATTGCAGTCTGAGAGGCTTATCAAAATGTGTTAGAGATTTGGTGAAATAGATGCATAAAGTGTAAAAGCGTATTGATTCATCCAATTAGTGATTGACACCTAGAGATATATATTTGAAACGTATAGTTATGGTCCAAAACTGCAACAAAAAAATAGAAATTATTACATTATAACAACTTGACCTAAGAATTTATGAAGCAGAGATAGTTGTAAAGATTTCATAATGATGATTGCAATTCTCTGAGGTGACAACATGAAAATGGATTGAGAAGCTATAAAAGAACATGTGTTGTCAAATACCAAGTATTTCCCTTTGATCTTTGTAGATTTCAAGTATGTTGAGACTTTATCGCATAGCTACTTTCAAGCTATTGTTAAGATTTTCTAAGTTGCAAGTTTTTGAAGAGATTGAAAGATGAGCCAATCCACTGTTGGATCACTTACTAGGAAGGAAAAGGGTAGCAGGCTTTCAAGTGAATTTATTAAAATACTCCCTGGGTACTCAAATTCAAATGCAACCAATGAGTTTCAATGGCATGATGCATGGGGCCAGTGCAAAAACATAGATACTCCTAGTATGACTGGAGCTTCTCTCTTCCACTTCTTCTGGGAGAATAGAGTCAAGGAGGCCCGTATCTCTAACCCTTTGGAGTTAAGTTTAGGAAATTTGATATGTCTAGACATCTATATGGATGTGGACTTGCTGAGAGAATTTTATCAAAAGTATGATGTTGTCATAGGAGTGATAAGGAAGAAATACATGTCCGAGTTGGTAAGGATTGATCATGCCAATACTGTGGAGGATTTTGATATTACTAGTGCAATGTGCACTAAGATAGAACTGGACAAAGAGGAGTATTTTGAGAAGTTCCACAAGTTCATCAAGAAGAATGACATGCCCAATTTTATTCCAAGAGTTGATGTCTGAAGAAAATTGTTGCTGCTGAATAACCCTCAGAGACTAGGTTTAAGCATTATTCTCTCTTGATGCACCTAATTCTCTTCTACAATTATAAAGACATGGATGATGAGCTAGAACTTTTCAGGTATGATTATGACTTCTTACAACTTGTGCAAAGATGGACTTGAGTTTGGGATAGTTCCTCTTGTTTATCTAATTTTGGTTGTTTTTAGAACTGGATAGTGTAACCCCTTTATACTATGCTAGGAACCCCAATTGAGAGACTGATAGTTGGAGTGAGAAGAGTCATTAGGCCCATGTAGTTCTTAGATAACTACCCATTTCTACATAACTAGGGGGATTTTTTCTATTTTGATAATGTTACTATAATTAGAGTTTATGGGTATCCTCAACCACCTCACATTTTTCCTAGGATAGTACCACCAAGAATTTCTTGGTTAGAGTTTATTTGGCAATTGACCTTAGCTGATAAAGACCTCTTAGAGAGGCATAAGAAAGGGAATTTCCTTCCTAGGTTGTGGGGTGTGCATTATTTCCATATAGGGAAGAAGGCCCTAAATAAGATTTCCTAAGGTATTTTAGGATGCCTTGTGCCATTGCAAGATATTGTGATTCAGAGGGCTTCATCAAGCAGGCTTGCAAAGAGATGATTCCCTTTTTCCAAAATGTAAAGGATCACGAGCCTCTAGAGTATGAGGACTTGATTAGAAATGTAATTAGTGTAGATGAGATTATAGACATGGAAAGGAAATGATAGGATCTGATGAGGATGGAGAAAGAATTGAGAGAAATGGATGGAACTTTTTTTGGTTTCTTTCCTATTACTCCTTATTTGGACCGGTTTGATAAGATGATTGGTGATTATGAGCAGTTGATTGTTCAAATGCCAAAGGAAATGGCCTTGGAGGAGGTTGTAATAGAGATTGAATTTGATGAAGAAGTTGATAGTAGAAAGGAGGGATCAGATTCTCATGACCCAATTGCAGATGTAGAGAAAATAAGGCCAAAGAGAAAGGTGTTGAAAAGTAGAGCCAATGCTCTAGTTCTAGGGCATGGACCTTATATTGAAAGTATCAAGAAACAACTAACAAACATTCCTTTTGAGGAAGAAAAGATTTCAGAGACTGAGTTTCTAATAGCATTAAGGCTAGATGAAAGGGTCCTAGAGGCTCAAGAGTTTATGAAGGATGACTAGTTCCTCAAAAATTCAGAGTTCACGAGCTTATTGTATAAGCTAAAATAAAAGAAACTCGGGTCTACCCTCACCTTTGATGGTGATGAAGAAGAGGAAAAAGAGAAAATTGTGAAGGCTCTTCAAGAATATGATCTAAAATTAGAATAGATCTCTATGGATCAAGCTAGAGAGTTGGTTAAAAGAAGTGGCATGTTACTACTTCCTGATTGGGATCCGCAGTCAACATTTTTTATTGATCAGATCAGGCATCAACATGATCCCCTATTTAGGACCAAGGTAGAGATTTGAGATATTGTAAGAGAATCGGGTTTTGATCCAAAGTCCAAGACATTTACATTGTGGCAATTGGTCCCTTATACTCAAAAGCTCGATGTGGTTAATATCCGACAAGATAAGAGAGCTGACATGATTATTTGGAACCTAGAAAATATAGGGAATATTGAGGTTGCATCTACCTTGCAACAGTTGTCTTTCCTCAATCTTGCTAAGATAGAGCAGATTTCCAAGAGGTATACTGAGACTTATCATTAGCTCACTGCACTAGCTAAGAAATATGAATAATTAATAATAAAGTGTGCTCATACTCGGGAGCAATTGGACTTAGCAAAGGACAAGATCAAAGAGCTAAGAAGGTCAACATGTTAGAAGGAAATGAAGGAAGCATCATTTGATGCACAAGTGGACCTTGGTGTTTCTCCAAAGGTCTCCATAGCGAAACAACCAATGCAAATAGATATGCCATAGGGGAAGGATGTACCTGGTCACAAAAAGAATGAGATAGAACTTAATGCATTGATGGATATTTTGCATTATAAGTTGTAGGTTATTAAGACAAAGGTTGATGTAGTACACAACTCACACATCACCTTGAAGAAATTGGAGAAAGATGTCATTGATGCACTGGCTACTTTAGAGCCTCTATTCACTATCTAGTCTGGTAGGGTGACTCTCTTTGAAAAGTTGGAAGTAGTGTAGTAGTATAGGCCTGATTTTCCTGAGACCATTACTAACACCAGAGATATGATTGATTCTATCAATGCATCCTTGTCCTTTTTCAAAGGTAAGGCTAATTTGATAAAGATAAAACTAGGTGTGTTCACCTCTGACTATAGCCCCTTTGTGCCCTCCATTTTCAATGATGACATGAGTATAAAAGCAATTTGTACTTGGACTGGAGAATTTGATGCTAAGATGGTGAAGCAAGAGTCTTTTGTGGCTACATATGACACCTTGGACATGATTTTCAATGATGTACTTGATGCCATGTTTAAGGTGGAAACATGGTTTTTAAAGTACATGGATGATGTAAAAGTTGTGGCAAACTCCAAGTGTGATAAGGCAGTCAAGCAAGTGAATGAGATTAAATCATTTCACTGGCCTTCAGATGAAGAGGTGGCAAAGTGGGATGCCAACCTAAAGAAGAAGAAAAGAAAGCCAATTTTTGATGACCCGCCATCAGATCCAGATGAGTGAAGGACACATGGTGCCTGATCATTGAGCAAAAGGAGGATAGTTACCTAAAAGTGGCTAAAGACCATCTCATACAATCATTTGAAGTTGTCTCAAATATTCCTAGAAAAAGGTGCCATGATACTGAAAAATGAGGTTACTAAAGGCATGATCAAACATAGTAGTTATGGTATGCCTTTTTTGTGATAGTGATGTTTTTGTAACCATTTTTGTCTTATCCTAGCTATATGTAGCTTGTTGCATCCTAACTCATAATAGGATTCCAAGATGGCTAGAGATATATATTGTAATTTATAATTATTGTAACAATCCTTCTTTTACATTCAAATACTTTTTTAAGAGAGCAGCAATATAATTCTAGTCTAGGACATGTTATATTTTCTAAATGTTTTGAGTTCTCCTAAGTGTATTGAAACTAAAGTATCAATGAAAATGTCATTTTAAATCTCATTTTGGCACTTGATTGTCTTTGTTTACTACTTTGATTCTTATGAATTAGGACTGTAAGGAAATTTAGATTCATCAATTTATAAGGTAGATTGAGAAATAGTTGCAGGTTATTTTCAAGGAAAATATAAGTCATGTAGGTTGTTTCTAAGGGTTTAGAAAGGGTTTACAAATTTGATGATCTTGTGCTGATTTGTTAGAAGTTTTGTGTAAGGCATGGAAGTTTTAAGAGGGTTTAAAATTTATTTCCAGTAATATGTTTATGTGAATGTACATTTATCAGACTTTGTGCCCTAGGATATTAGTACTGGTCATATTCCAGAGTTTTTTGAAACATTAAAATAACTCAAATCTTTTTTTTTATCGGTAAATTTAAAATTTCCATTGAATCAGAAAAAGATTTACATATGTTCCAGTACAAAATAATCTTCTACTACTTCAGCTTTCTTGCCCCCCCATTCTACTACTATATCCTTCAGACCACCTTCAAATTTTACTGCATACACCATAAACATCTCCTACTATCCTCTATTGCCTACTACAGTGTTTGGAGAGTAGAAACAAAATCTCTCATCCACTCCAAAAAACCCCTACCCCTTACATATGGAAGTGCTAATCATAGCATACTATGCTTCCAACTTGAAAAATT
This sequence comes from Chamaecyparis obtusa, assembly GCA_027943335.1. Classification (NCBI taxonomy): domain Eukaryota; kingdom Viridiplantae; phylum Streptophyta; class Pinopsida; order Cupressales; family Cupressaceae; genus Chamaecyparis; species Chamaecyparis obtusa. Next base: position 123,469 of record BSBK01001547.1, read on the forward strand.
CATACTATGCTTAGTAACAAACAAAATGTAACAAGTTACTGCCAAAAAGGAGAACATAGCAATTGAATTCATCACCCTACAGGCCTATTCACTGAACAAACTAAATCAATCACCAAGCTCTATGTTTTTGAATTCCTCCAATAATTCTTGTTGATCTTCTTCCATTCTTCGTACTCCTACATTCGATAGATGGTCTGCTAAGGAATTGGCTTCTCTGTATATGTGTTGTATCTAAACCTCCTCAAAGGTCTCAAGTAACTTTTGAATGCATTTGATATAGCGATCCAATTGCCAATCCATCATCTCCCCTTTCCTAATGCCGTTGATTGTCAATAATGAATCACCTTCCAGAATTAATCAGCGAATACCCAAGTTCTTTGCCATCCTAACTCCACCCAATGCACCCTGGCATTCAGCTTGATTGTTAGAGCCACCCTTCAACCTGATTGCCCCCAGTGCCAAAATGTTGCCATGATCATCCCGTGCTACATACCTGCCCCTGACGGGCCTGGATTTCCTTTCGATGCTCCATCGAAATTGACTTTGACCCATCCAATTGGTGGTGCTTTCCATGCCTCTTCTCTTCTCCTGCAGTCAAGATAATCATCTCCTTTGAGCCCATTAATGGGCCTATACTTTATGCTGGGCCAAGCTCTTTGAATTTGCATATCCTGACTTCCAAATTGTACCTTCCCTTGGACCTATGATGCTACATTAGAAACCAGTTCCAAAATCACCTTCTCCAATTTACCACAAAGTCTACCAGGTTCTGTCTCCTTGTTTTCAAAAATTCTATTATTGCACTCTTTCCATATCATCCATAAAGTTGTTGATGGAAAGATGTTCCATATGACAAAAAAGATGGACTTTCTAGGACTAAGACAACATGCTTCCAACCATTTCTTTAAAGTATTTGGGAGGGGGCCTTGCCATCCTAGTTTGCTCAATCCAAATCTCCAAAACTCTTTAGAGTATTGACAGATGAGGAGAAAATGATCCACTGTTTCCTCCTCCTTTTTACAAAAGCAACATCTGAATGGTCCTGAGAATCCCATTTTCATCAGTCTATCTCCAGAAAGAATTTTGTTATTTCCTGCCAACCATGTGAACATTCCTGCCTTTGGCAGGCAGAAGTTATTCCGGCAAAGCCTTCTTTCCCAACTAATCTCCTCATGTTTTGCTGCCAGGAGGGAGTATCCTATTTTGACTGAGTATTTCCCACTCTTGGATCCACTCCAGATAATTTGGTCCTCTTCCTTTGACCAAAATGTGTCTCTATCTGCAAAAATTTCTCTAAGCTGAGCCACTTCCTACTCAGCTAGACCCATCTGAGAACAATCCTTCCATGTTACCTTGTTTCCTATACTTCTCTGTTGTTCCATATAATCTTGGACTTTGCTGCCCCACACTTGAGATGTTACATTCATGATGTTAGGTTGAACATGTAGTTTGCTAAGGGCTTCCTGACCATTCCAGGAATCACCCCAGAAGTTTTCCCTAGCTCCATTCCCTATCTTCCATGACAAGTGGTCTGTTATCAAAAACCAGCATCACATCATGAAGTTCCATATGGCTGACCCATTTGGGGGGTTGCTTATAGTCAGTATTCTATCCCTCTCCTGACTATCCAAGTACTTAGCCCTGAGAAGTCTTACCCATCTTTGGTTCGGGGAATCAAACATTTCCCAAACTAACTTAGCTCCCATAGTTGTATTCAAAAGGTTCCAATCTCTCAGCCCTACTCCGCCATATCCTTTAGGAGCACACAAATTTTTCCATGCAGTGAGAGGGATCTTATCTTGGTCATGCTTCCCATTCCAGAGAAACTTCTGCATCTTTTGCTAAATCTTCTTAATAACTCCTGGAGTGATTCTAAAACAGGACATGGAGTACAATGGCATGGCTAAGATCACTGATTTTAATAGCAGAACTCTACCCGGAAGGGTCAACCACTTGCTTCTCCATCCTTCCATCTGACTAATATAATTCTCCACTAACCATTGCCAATGTGTTGGTCTAGATGCACCTGAGAAGAGTGGAGTCCCCGGGAATTTTCCTAGGAGCTTGCCAATTCTTACCCCAAAAATTCTAGCTATAGATCTCTGTGACTCTACCTCTATGTTGAAAAACTAGATCTCTGATTTGTCCCAATTGATGCTCTGCCCTAAAGCTTGGCTATACTCATCCAGGACTCTCATCATTATCATAGCCTCCTGCAAACTAGCCTGCCCAAACAAACACGTGTCATCCGCAAACTGAGAATGTGAGATAGGTTCCATCCCATCTGCAATATGAATCCCTTTCTAGAGACCTTGTACTCTTTTCTTTTCTATTTCTCTCCCCAACACTTTAGACAAAATGATAAAGAGGAAAGGTGAGATTGGTTCTCCCTGTCTCAACCCCTGCTCCGTAGAGAAAAAGCCATGTGGGCTCCCATTCACCAAAATTGATGCCCTATATGAAGCGATCATACTTCCAATCCAAGCTACCCATTCAGGCGCAAACCCAAATTTTCCGAGCACTTCTAGCAGAGACTTCCTATCAACTTGATCATAAGCCTTCCTGATGTCCAGCTTCAGCATCATTCTCCTCTATCTAGAAAATTTTGATGAATGGATCACCTCATGAGCAATGATAATGCCATCCACTATATTCCTGTTGGGTGTAAATCCACTCTACTCAAGGGAGATTATCTTGTTCAGCACTATCTTGAGCCTATTGGCTGCCACTTTGGAGATGACCTTGTATATGGTGTTGCAAAGAAAGATCGGTCTGAAATCTTCAAAGGACATAGGATTGTCTTTCTTGGGTATTAGTGCTACCAATGTGTTATTAAATCTTGCATAGTCAAATGGTTTCTTCTTGACTCCTCTACCACTTGGAGAAGCTCATCTTTGATCATGAACCAAAATTTTTGGTAAAAAAAGGCTTGAAAGCCATCTGGCCCCGGGGCCTTGTCTCCCCCAAGACTGAAAATGGCTGCTTTCACTTCTTTAAGAGTTACTGGAGCCATCAACATTGCATTCTCTTCTTCTGATATCATAGCTGGAATGTTGTTTAGTAAATTCTGTTGAGTGACTCTATCATTTTCCCTACTTTGACTCCATAGACTCTTAAAGTATCTAATAGCCTCCTCATTGATTTGTTTTTTGTCCTCCACCTTGTTACCATCATGCTTACAAATTGCTAAAATTCTGTTTATACTTCTGCGAACTTTGACTGAGCAGTGGAAGAACTTGGTGTTTCTGTCTCCCTCCTTGATCCATTGTTCCCTAGATTTTTGTTTCCAGAAGATCTCTTCCCTTAGAAGAATTTCATTGTATTTACTGAGCAACTCCTCTTCCACTTGAAAGTCTGCCTCATCCATACCCACCTCCAGATCTTTGTTATTCAAGGCAGCCAGCTGACCTTCTAACTATTTTTTTCTACAAAAATGTCCCCAAAGTACAATCTGTTCCACTCCTTCAGTTTTCTCTTGAGCCATTGTAATTTTTAAAAAAATTGGTAAGAGTGGTGTCCCTCTATCTGTGGGGCTTCTTGCCACCACTGAGCCACCAAATCCATAAAACCTGCAGCTCTGAACCACATCTTTTCTAACTTGAAGGGACATCTTTTGGGGACACAATCTTTGGATATTGTCAAAGCAACTGGGTAGTGATCTGACCCCGAAATGCCCATAATTTTTGAGTCAAAGTTCAGATGGGTCTCATCCCATTTCCCCCCAAGGAAAAACCTATCTAATTTCTCCGCTATGTTGAGAAAACCTTTTCTCCTGTTGGTCCAAGTGAAAGTTCCCCCTCTTGCCTGGATTTCAAAAAAAGCATTATTGGTAACAAAGTTTTGGAAGTCTGCTTGAGTTCTACCAAAGCCTACAACACCACCTCTCTTTTCCAATGGTAGTAATGTGGCGTTGAAATCTCCAACAACCACTATCAGGGACTCCTCAAATCTCTTGATAACTATTGAGATTTCTTCCCAGACTAGTCTTTTCTCTTCAGGGTTTGAAGGGCCATAAGTGTTAATTAAATAACCTAAAAAATTCAAAGTGAGAGCATTTACTTGGACCACCTGCCAATTCCTTGCTTGTGAAATTGCCTCCACCCGCATAGTCCTTGGGTTCCAAATGACACCTAAGCCTCCCGATGCACCAACCAAGCCAACAAAAACACTTGACCATCTCTGGCTCACCCCAAGCAAGTACACTACTTCCTCTTGCCACATCTTAGTTTCTTGTATACATACCACATCCAGGTTCACTTGATCAAAGGCTCTTTTGATCAAGCGTCTTTTGTCAGGAGCATTGCAGCCCCTGACATTCCATGTTAATATTTTCATTGTTGTCTGGGAGAGAATATATCTCTCTCAGATCTGGGCTTCCTTTGCCCTTTCCTATTGCCAGCATCTTCCAACAGTTCATGAACTAATTTCCTACCTCTAGACCACTGTCCACCTTTCCTAGCCTTCTGATTCTTTAGTTTGGATTGCAAGATGGTTCTCTGGTCAGGAATTCCTACTTCTTCCTGCAAACCAAAGGATTCTTCAGATTCTCTGTCCTCTTCCGAAACTAGATCAGGGTCAGAGCTTGACTCTTTGGATAATTTGGATGGAGACACATGAATGTCTTTGAAGGGAGCTCCAGACAACACATGTATGTGCGTCTGTTGGAGCATATCATGCTCGGCCTCTTCCAGTGGGAAGGATGCTTGATCTTCTAAGATCAGCTCTGCTTCTCTCGAGCAAGGGAATATGGAAGGATCTTCTTGCAGGATCCCATCCTTACCTATGTGATCATTGGCCTCTGCCAGCCTTCCTATCTCCTCTACAGTCAGAGTCACCAATCTAGTTTGAGTCTCAGGAATAGTATGGTCCTGATTTTCTCCATACTCCACATGCCTCTGACAATCTTTCTCTTGCATGATAAAAGCCTCGACTGGTCTTCCTGTGGCCTCTTCAGGTGCATCACTCTTGACTATCCGCTCCTCCAGAATGGTTTCCTCTTTATTTTTTCCTTTTTTGTTTGACATGCATTCCAAGTCAGAGTGCCCCCATTCTTTGCATTTCTTGCATTTCTCCAATACCTCTTTGATTTGAATCTCTTGATGCCAATATCCCTCATTTTTCCTAATCTTGACATCTGTAGGTAGAGCCAGATGTGGCTTCCACAAGATACATATCCTTGCATACATGTAGTGTTTATCTTTCATGATTGCTTCATCTGCCTTAATGAAAGTTCCCAATTTTTTGCCTATGACTTTCAGAGTTTCCTCATTCCAATATTCATATGGTAGGTTATATAGATGAAGCCAGATCGGTATTTCTTCTATCAATGCTTGCTTAGGATTGAAATTTTGGATCCAGTCTTTAAGATACATACCTATGCCATTCATGAGGAATGGGCCACTGTTCAAAACACTCTGCTTCTCCCGTTCCAATCCCGCGATGACTAGGTAGAAGGCATTTGGTAGGGACTTAATAAAAAAATGCTCACTCCACTCCTTGTCCACCCATCACCAAATTTTGGTGAATGCTGGCCAGTCGCCGCCCCATTTCATAAAGAATGCCCTTTCTCTCAACATCTGCACCGACGATTTCCATTCCTCATTTTTGATCCGCACATTGAGCACCCTATTACCTGAGGTCTCTGGAAAATCCTTCTTGCTTTGATCTCCCCTTCTTGGCTTTTTCTGTTCATCCTCCTGATCCTTCCTCGGTCTCGAAACTTTCTTCTCGATCCTCTTGAAGCCCTCGTTAAGGCCTACATAAATCCACAAAAAGCCTCCATTGTTTTGCCTTGCTTTGAAGTTGCCATTATTCTACTGCCATCCTCTATTCCTTGTTCTCCTTGGCGACCGAGCTCTAGGTGGGATCCAAGGAGCTCGTGCCTATCTGCCCTGAAACTGGGGCTCAAAAACCTTAGTTATGCTCCTTGGCTTCCACCTGCGCTCCATTTTTTCTCTAACTGTATATCAACTCAAATCTTTTATGTACAAATATTGTTCAATAAATGTTTAAATCTTTGTTAGGAAGACACTAATACACTATAAGATTTACTAGGGTGGTAAATAAAAAAGGTACACCTTCTTGAGTCTATGGAGCTCAAAGTGAAGGAGTATTCTCATCCTCATTAAGTTATATCTTTTCCTGACAAATTTGGAGATGGGCATTAGAGAGTCATAGACATGTTTTGTCAATATATTTGATCTGCAAGAAATAGTTCCAACGACTTTCATGGGTTAGTGATTGAGGATCCAAACACCTACCTATTTGAGTTTGATGTATTATGATGAAGTATGACTACACTACAAATTCTCGCTACCTAAAGATTTTTTTCTTGCCACCCTTAAGGACTTTTCCTTATGATGGTTTATGGGATTGGGTAGAAATGTAGTGACAAATTGGGTAACAATGAAGGAGATATTCCTCAAGAAATATAAATATTACAGTAGGGGAGTATACTTACATCGAGCTGATATTTTTAGAATGACACACAAATAGCATGAACCATTAGAGGCTATTTGGAGAGATTTGTTTCACTCTTACGAAGTCCAAACATAATAGACTAGGAGATGGGTATTAAACTTATATTCCTAAGAGGAATTCATGAAGATTACTTTGATGCATTAGACCTAATAAGAGAAGGAGAAATTATACAAATTCCTTGGCACAACTTTTCTACCCTTGCTAGAAATTATTCAAGGGAAATTATGAAAAAGAAACAAAGCATAAGGTTAATTTCCTATAATGAAGCTACATGAATTTCCAAGATGGAGATAAGTAATCTACTTAGTGACATGAAGTAGGATATTATAAACCATATGGATAGTCAACTAGAAAAACGTTGAGATAGAAAAAAAAGAAGGGAAAGTTGCTTTGACAAAATACTATGCTACCTATTGCTACAAGAAGAGAGATTACAAGTGTAAGAAGATTACTAGCATGGAAAACCCTATTTTTAAAACATTAGAGGATGATTAGGGCCAAGTATTTTACTTAGCTTAAACAAAATAATGGAATAAATGACAAGGTATACCCACAAGACCCATTTTATTTAAACATGCCTTATTCAAATTATCCTTCATGGTAAAACCAACCCTCTTAGGGATGGATGAACTATAGATATCCACCATGGAACACCCGACTAAGATCATGACCTCCACTTCAACCATCTAGAAACCTCCTAATTGCAAGCACTATAAACTACATGTAAGAAACATTAAACAAATTGGGAGCAACTACTGCAATGGAGGGGTAATAAACCTTGGGGAAATTAGAATATAAGATATCAACAACTTCCAGAGTTGTAAGGACCTCCCATTCAACTTTTCATCATGCCTAATCCTACCAATCCTCCATATGCACTTGTAAAACCTACTAATCTTCCAGTCCAACATGTACCTAACCCCAAATAATTTTCCTACTTAGCAGGAATATTCTCATTGACTTAGAAAGTTGACCTTATACCTGATTATGTTTTTCTAGAGCAATTGAAGAATGTGAGTATCCAATTTCCTCTATTCTAAGAAGTCAAAGATGTTCCTATTTACAAAAAAATCTTTAAGTATCTATGCATTAAGAAGCTAGACTAGAAGAGGATGGATCATACAACAGTTCATGTAGTAGGAAAGTGAGAAAATATTATGTTAGGTAGAAGAGTCATTTCAAAATATAATGATCATGATAGTCTTGTAGTCAATATTACTATAAATGGTATATTGGTCCCTAATACCTTGATTGACCTAGGAGTTGTCATTAATGTGATGAAAAGATAAATTATGAAAATATATTGTGATCTACCTCACTCTATGGTTACTACTCCCAAAGAGTACTTTGATACTTTTTAGTAGTCTACAACTAAAATGGAGAATGCCCAATGTGAATTCTACCTGCATGATTTAGTTATACCTTATGATGTAGAGTAGAACCCTCTATTATATGTTGCAGACCTTTAGGTAAGAGCATTCTATTCTTACATGTAGAATGAAGAAAATAGGGGATACCAATTTTGAAATACAAAGAAATGGAGAAATTTGCATTATAAGGTTTAAGGGTTGAATTAAAGGATCCCAACTCAATCCTAAATAACTAGGTTATAGTAATGAGTATACTTAAAGCATAGATGTGAGTGTTGCAAAATAAGAGAAATAAATATGATATGTTCACAAATTTAGTGAGGGAAATTGGAATAAATGTGCTAGCACATATAGCTTAGAAATAACAACAACTAAGTGGGGTTGCAAGTAGAGTGGGTTTAACCATGGAGGAAAATCCGTAGTTAAACATGCTCAAGATGGCATAGTACTGGGATTGGTGACCTCTTGGAAATTCTCGGTGATTCACCTCTGTGAGCATCACTTAGATGAATGAGTGCTAAGTGCTCTATTCATTCTCATTAGAAATGTGTTCGTGTGAACCACTACTCATGAAACATAGGTCAATGAGTTTTACTATAAAAAACTACATATTTGAATCCTGATAGCAATATCACAAGAACTATGTGATAAACTAAAACAAAAAAACCAAATTCCCTCCTAAATTACATATAATTAGGACCTAAATGTAGTTGAAAGATTGATAGAGATGACATGGATCCCTCTAATCTTCCATCCACCCCTATTGATATGGTCGCTACCTAGTTGACATGGAGTAGAGTATGTTGTAGAGAAAGAACATTCAAGGTGGAGAAGAATTGGAAAGTCCAGTGGATTCTACTAGAATCCACTCACTCCTAATTTAGGAATAACTGCACATTCTGATTTTAGGGATTTTGCATTCTTTAGGAATAGTATGGTAACTCCAAGTCTAGGACAAGCATTAAAGAGATTTGGGGGGAATAGTGTGATATTTTCATATCCTTTTTATATGAATTTTATGACTTTGTTTAATAATCTTTTAAATATTTAAGTCATGTCTATATTTTTTAGAACTTGATGCTTTATATGCTTTAATATTACATACATATAACATGATTATATGGCCAATCATGGAGTTAAATGTGATGATAATGTGATTAGATGTTGTAGATGTAATTAATTGGGCCTTATCTTCCTAAAATATTGTCTCAAATTTGGAGTCTAATTCATCATCTATCTCATTGACTAATTCTCACCCCCCTTTCCTTTGTAGGGCATTCTATCTCTTGTAGTTTTAGGATTTTAACCAATTCCCCATTGAACCCAATCAATTATTCTCGTTACCTTTTCTTGTCATATGTAGGACTTTTGGCATGCCTCTCTTTGTCTTCTTCCTCTTGTTGGAGTGTATTTCTATCTTCTTCCTATAAAGGATCATGCTCACTATTACCATCAAAGAGTCCAAAATGAAAACAAACTTCTCCCTATTATTCTTTATATTTCCTTCCACCTCTCTACACTTTTCCTTCCAAGAATAGTAGATTAATCATCCATGCTATCCTCCATTAGATGAGGGTATTTTTAACTATGCTCAAGGAATATGCTTTATGCATAGTCCACCATAGGGAGTCAAGCTTCTCCCACAATGACAACATTCACTTGTTATATGTGATTATTGATCTTTACCATTAGCTCTAAAAGGTTTTCAATCTTCTTGGAGGAATCCTCAATTGAAATCCATCTCTTTTTCCCTTCCACATTTGGCTCTAACAATGTTTTATTAGGAACAAGCTTGCTCTCCTCTATCGCTACCTAAAACTCCAATTAATCACAGCCTTTTGATTTGTACTTGGAAAATAGGGTCATTCGATCTTCTCTTTCTATTTTATGTTTTCAAATACCTAATATGTGTGAATTTTAATCTCTTATGGAAAGGGTGGATAGGGAATCACATCCAAGCATATCTTGATGTAAGTCCTAAAGCTTCCATCTTCTAGTTTCTTATCTACCTGGATGAAATAATTAATTTTTTGCTTGATCTCTACAAGGATGTTATCATTCCAATACTCTTAGGGTAGGTTATATGGGCATAACCATAATAACATGACTTCAATCACATATTTTTGTGGATCAAAATTTGGGCACCATTCCTTCATATATATCCTAGTTCCATCTATAAGATAAGGTCCATGATTCATTATAATTCATCTATCTCTATTTGATGGAAATTCAAATAGGAATTATTTTTTAGGGAGAGATTTGAGGGTGACATTCTTTCCCCAACTTTTATTACACCAACTAGAAGTTTTTTGAAATTTAACCAACCTCTCCCCATTTGATAAATATCCCTACTTCCTTTAATCTGGCTACTAAGCTTTCCATTTTATCTTTATCGAGAAATAGATGGGACTTTGGGAAGAGCATCAACAGCTTGCAATTTTATTTTTAAGAGAGTATCATCTTTTGGATAGAGTTTACCTTTTCCTATCCAATGCTTCCTTCACTAGTAAATTTTACCTTAAATTTCGACGAGAATTAGTCGAATTTTCTACAACAATTGGTCGAATAAAAGACTAAAACTGTCGTCGATCTTTTTTCGTTGAATTTTCTACATGTTCATTAATAGTCAAAATTGCGACCATACTACAAATCGAATTATCGACTGCAACAATCCCTTGGAACTGGAAGCATTGTCATCAATTTAATTGGTGATGTGGTCGCAATTTCGACCATATGACAGGTCGAATTATCCACCAATGTTTGTAGAAATTATCATCGAATGTATAGCATTCTGGTCGAATTTAGTGCTGTGAAATGGTCAAAATTTTGACCAATACTATATTTTTTTAAAAAAATGTTTATTAATTACACAGCTTAAGCTGAATAGGATGCCTAATACCACCTCATCCTTTTGTTTCCTCAAAAGTGCCAATAGTGACATCATTCAAAAGAATAGCATAGATGTGTTTCCTCAAAATAATATTATAAATGTCTTCTATTTAGCACAATTAGAAAGCTTCGTTTACCTATAGATTTGTGTGCTTGTCTAAGTTTGATACACAGATATAAATTATTGAGCTTCTCTTTGTTTCGATAATAGTTTAACATTCTCTACTTAACAGGGCCAACCATGTGAAGGTGGAAGCTCGTCTGGCCCCTCCTAGGATCCTCTTATGACCCTTTATGACATTTTAAGACCTCTAAGTTGTATTCTTAGAGGTCGTAAATGGTCGTAAACACTCATTTTGTTGGTTGTTGCCAGCTTCTCTTTGTTTCGAGAACAGTTTAACATTCTCTGAGAAAAATAATTGTAGGCATCATGGTCACATTTTTTTGGAGACAATGTAATTGAGTGGTATACCCAGATGATGGAGAGAAACTTCTGCACCTTCGGATCCAAGTTGTTATCCATCCCGCAGTGTCAACTTGGAATCGGAGGTGCAGAAATTGCTCTTCATGTAGGTATACAACTCAATTATGTTGTCTCCAAAAAAATGTGACCATGATGCCTACAATTATGTTTTGAGAATAGTTAAATTAACATTCTCTACTTAACAGGGCCAACTACGTGAAGGTGGAAGCTCATCTGGCCCCTCCTAGGAGCCTCTTATGACCCTTTACGACATTTTAAGACCTCTAAGATGTATTCTTAGAGGTTGTAAATGATCATAAAGGGTCATAAGCAGTCCTAGGACACAACAGCTAAGAAACATAAATGTAGGCATCATGGTCACAATGTTTTGGAAACACAACATAATTGAGTGGTATACCTAGATGATGCAACACAACCACTACTCCTGTAGTTCTAAGTTGACACTGCGGGATCCAAAAACCAAAGATAAGGAATCTATACATGGTTTTTGGATCACAGTGTCAACTTAGAACTGTAGGAGTAGTGGTTGTGTTGCATTTTCTAGGTATAGCATTCAATTATGTTGTGTCTCCAAACAATTGGGACCATGATGCCTACATTTATGTTTCTCAGCTATTGTGATACCTACATTTATGTTTTGTAGTTGTCATGTTTATTTGCATGTTCTTTGTGTTTGGCTTCTCTCCCTCGCATCGAAAATAAGATTTTTCCCACTCTGAATCGAGAATGCGCATGCAACACAAGCAGAATATGCACAGATAGCAGGTGCAGTTGAAAAAACACAACACGTTTACATTTTCATGATGGTCTATAACTTAAAATACGCAATTAAAGACCTCTATAAAAAATGCAACCCTGTTGTGTTTTTCAACTCCACCTGATATCTGTGCATATTCTGCGAGATTGCATACTGAACTAGGCTTCTCCTTCTACATTGCCTAAAACCAAGAGACTATCATAGTTAACATCTAAATGGCACGTCTCATCATCACAACTAATCCACCTTAAACAATTGAATATGTTTTCTTGTATTAAATATTCATTAATTTAACCAACCTCTCCCCATTTGATAAATATCCCTACTTCCTTTAATCTGGCTACTAAGCTTTCCATTTTATCTTTATCGAGAAATAGATGGGACTTTGGGAAGAGCATCAACAGCTTGCAATTTTATTTTTAAGAGAGTATCATCTTTTGGATAGAGTTTACCTTTTCCTATCCAATGCTTCCTTCACTAGTAAATTTTACCTTAAATTTCGACGAGAATTAGTCGAATTTTCTACAACAATTGGTCGAATAAAAGACTAAAACTGTCGTCGATCTTTTTTCGTTGAATTTTCTACATGTTCATTAATAGTCAAAATTGCGACCATACTACAAATCGAATTATCGACTGCAACAATCCCTTGGAACTGGAAGCATTGTCATCAATTTAATTGGTGATGTGGTTGCAATTTCGACCATATGACAGGTCGAATTATCCACCAATGTTTGTAGAAATTATCATCGAATGTATAGCATTCTGGTCGAATTTAGTGCTGTGAAATGGTCAAAATTTTGACCAATACTATATTTTTTTTTAAAAATGTTTATTAATTACACAGCTTAAGCTGAATAGGATGCCTAATACCACCTCATCCTTTTGTTTCCTCAAAAGTGCCAATAGTGACATCATTCAAAAGAATAGCATAGATGTGTTTCCTCAAAATAATATTATAGATGTCTTCTATTTAGCACAATTAGAAAGCTTCGTTTACCTATAGATTTGTGTGCTTGTCTAAGTTTGATACACAGATATAAATTATTGAGCTTCTCTTTGTTTCGATAATAGTTTAACATTCTCTACTTAACAGGGCCAACCATGTGAAGGTGGAAGCTCGTCTGGCCCCTCCTAGGATCCTCTTATGACCCTTTATGACATTTTAAGACCTCTAAGTTGTATTCTTAGAGGTCGTAAATGGTCGTAAACACTCATTTTGTTGATTGTTGCCAGCTTCTCTTTGTTTCGAGAACAGTTTAACATTCTCTGAGAAAAATAATTGTAGGCATCATGGTCACATTTTTTTGGAGACAATGTAATTGAGTGGTATACCCAGATGATGGAGAGAAACTTCTGCACCTTCGGATCCAAGTTGTTATCCATCCCGCAGTGTCAACTTGGAATCGGAGGTGCAGAAATTGCTCTTCATGTAGGTATACAACTCAATTATGTTGTCTCCAAAAAAATGTGACCATGATGCCTACAATTATGTTTTGAGAATAGTTAAATTAACATTCTCTACTTAACAGGGCCAACTACGTGAAGGTGGAAGCTCATCTGGCCCCTCCTAGGAGCCTCTTATGACCCTTTACGACATTTTAAGACCTCTAAGATGTATTCTTAGAGGTTGTAAATGATCATAAAGGGTCATAAGCAGTCCTAGGACACAACAGCTAAGAAACATAAATGTAGGCATCATGGTCACAATGTTTTGGAAACACAACATAATTGAGTGGTATACCTAGATGATGCAACACAACCACTACTCCTGTAGTTCTAAGTTGACACTGCGGGATCCAAAAACCAAAGATAAGGAATCTATACATGGTTTTTGGATCACAGTGTCAACTTAGAACTGTAGGAGTAGTGGTTGTGTTGCATTTTCTAGGTATAGCATTCAATTATGTTGTGTCTCCAAACAATTGGGACCATGATGCCTACATTTATGTTTCTCAGCTATTGTGATACCTACATTTATGTTTTGTAGTTGTCATGTTTATTTGCATGTTCTTTGTGTTTGGCTTCTCTCCCTCGCATCGAAAATAAGATTTTTCCCACTCTGAATCGAGAATGCGCATGCAACACAAGCAGAATATGCACAGATAGCAGGTGCAGTTGAAAAAACACAACACGTTTACATTTTCATGATGGTCTATAACTTAAAATACGCAATTAAAGACCTCTATAAAAAATGCAACCCTGTTGTGTTTTTCAACTCCACCTGATATCTGTGCATATTCTGCGAGATTGCATACTGAACTAGGCTTCTCCTTCTACATTGCCTAAAACCAAGAGACTATCATAGTTAACATCTAAATGGCACGTCTCATCATCACAACTAATCCACCTTAAACAATTGAATATGTTTTCTTGTATTAAATATTCATTAATCAAAATTCGAATAGAAAATGTATACCTTAAGTACTACAATTCACATTAGAATCGATGCCTCCATCATTCTCGACTGGTGCAATATCAATATCCGCAGGCTGCATTCCAATGTAAATAATAGATTTAGATGACGATATCACAGAAATGCCTAATTCACAGTCCATTGTTTGTTCTCTAAAACATTAAATTAGGGATTTTTGTGATATCCTCATCTGTATCTACAACTATTGCCTCTATTGTTGCAGGTGCTTTTCCCCTATTTGATATTTATCTTCAGGTGTCCACACTTGTTATGTTGGTTGTTGCCAGCTTCTCTTTGAGCTTCTCTTTGTTTTGAGAATAGTTTAACATTCTCTGAGAAACATAATTGTAGGCATCATGGTCACATTTTTTTGGAGATGATGTAATTGAGTGGTATACCCAGACGATGGAGAACAACTTCTGCACCTCCGGTTCCAAGTTGTTCTCCATCCCACAGTGTCAACTTGGAATAGTTTCATCCCTGATGTGACCATGATGCCTACAATTATGTTTCAAGAATATTTTAATTAACATTCTCTACTTAACAAGGCCAACCACATGAAGGTGGAAGCTCATCTGGCCCCTCCTAGGAGCCTCTTATGACCCTTTACGACATTTTAAGACCTCTAAGATGTATTCTTAGAGGTCGTAAATGGTCGTAAAGGGTCATAAGGGGTCCTAGGACACAACAACTGAGAAACATAATTGTAGGCATCATGATCACATTTTTTTGGAGACAACGTAATTGAGTGGTATACCCAGATGATGAAGATCAACTTCTGCTCCTCCGGTTCCAAGTTGACAATGCGGGATCCCAAGACCATAGATAAGGAATAAATTGAGAGAGCAGAGGAGGGCCATAACGACAAAAATAATAGAGGACAAACCTCAAGTTAAATGAGGCAACTGTAAACATTTTAATATAATTTTATTAAAATGTTTACAGTTGCCTCATTTAACTTGAGGTTCATCCTGTATTATTTTGGTCGTTATGGCCCTCCTCTGCTCTCTCAATTTATTCCTTATCTATGGCCTTTGGATCCCACAGTGTCAACTTGGAATCGGAGGAGTAGAGGTTGCTCTCCATCGTTTGGGTATACAACTCAATTATGTTGTCTCCAAAAAATTGTGACCATGATGCCTACAATTATGTTCTTAGCTATTGTGAAATCTACATTTATGTTTCTTAGTTGTCGTGTTTATGTGTATGTTTTTTATGTGTTTGGGAAGACATCTTTCTAGCCTAAGCCTAGATCCTTTGACAATTAGCTTAATAATAATTGTAGATGACAGATGAGCAATTAGCTATCCAAGAAAAAGCCCATAAATGAACTATATGTACCCCAATTAATGTGCCCTTTGTGTGTACCCAAATGATATATTTGAAACAACAAGGGTAAGGCTAAATTTACCCTTGTTGTTTCAAATATATCATTTAGGTATGCGCAGAAGGCACAGGAATTGGGGTACACACAGTTCATTTACAAGATTTTTCTTGGGAAGCTAATTGCTCAACTCTCATTTGCTTCATTTATTATCAAGCTAATTGTCGAAGGATCCAAGCCCGGGCTAGAAAGACATCTTCCCATTCTATTTAAGCCAGATTCCTTGTTCTTGTCAAACTTCCTTGGTACAGTAGGCCTGCTCTCTGCAGTACTCTTCTTCAGTGAGACTTGATACCATGATGCGCTCAAACTTCAGCGAAACTTCATACTACGCAATGTCCGTAGATTACGTTCAATGCATTATTTACGCTTGTATTTGTAGGAAAACTCTTGAAAACACGCAAAAGAGATAGTCAATCCATAGTCAAGGTCAAGGAACAAATGGAATAACCAAGAAAACACTATATGTTAAATCATGTGATTGATAGAAGATTGTTGCTCCCATGAGCCATAAACATGAAGAATTATTAAAACATTAGTTACAATATGAAAATACTAAACTAACTAATTCCTGAGTTCATCTCTACATATGGTCACAACAAATTAGATTTGTGATCACAATACAGAGAAGGCATCGTAAAAATATAATTTCAGAATTTTCCCTAGCTTGACATGTTTTGCACTCAAATCCTTCATTGCGGATAAGTGGAGATGGGCGGATAGATGCAGATGAGTTTTCATTGACCCAACTAAAGTATCTGCAGCCATTATTTCCCTGTGATACCCAGTCTACATTAGTTCTTATATTATAATGAATAGTATTTACATTAGAAACTTTAAATATATACACATTAGCAACCTTTTTTCAATTAGGGCAGCACCAAAATTTTTATTTAGGGTTGTTCAATTTCCGTGAAGTCTTCAACACACACTTCCCACCACCACATTGATAGTTTGGCACATTGACAAGAGTCATCGAACCTATATCAATAATGCACCGCACCATCGTTACTACATTTATTATTTTTATATGATTATTTTTACAGTCCAAATACACCAAGGAGTACCATCAGAAATATTAACCATTTACAATAATGAAAAGTAAACCTAAATCAAATAGCTCATTTTTTTATCAACATGTGCAGTCTGTGTGTATATGAAAAATGAAAGAAATATGAAGCTGAAATAAAATAGTGAACAAAATAGTATTCCACATAGAGTGAATGAAATATACCATCAAAAGAAGGTGACAAAATCTTGTCATGAAGCACAGACATAGGAAATCAAAAAGGGACAAAAGACAAGAAATAAGAAAAATCATTACGACTATAGAAAACTCATTTATACTATAATAAAAAAAAGAAACACTCTTTGTCAACAATTTCCAAAATCATTAGGACTATAAATGGATGGTTCTGATATTGTTTTTCCATTACAACAATTGAGCATTCATCATTTGGTACTTCTTGGTGTATTCCATTTAAGTTTTTCAGTTGTCGTGTTTATGTGCATGTTCTTTATGTGTTTGGCTTCTCTCCCTCGCAAGGGATACGTCGATAGGTAATTGATTTGAAAGCATAATGATTTGATAGTCTTTTTTCAAGATAGGCATAATCATCCCACCAATGTTAATTAGCAACATTGGTTTCCTATCATTGCACAAGTGCAAGACGGTAAGGGTCTATTCAAGGAGGGATGAAAAAGGGTCATTTTAACCTTGCAAGCCTAGGTTTTGGAATAGGTTTAGGTTTCTCAATAAGGTTGACTACATTGTTTTCCGCATTATATGTAATGTCAACATTCACTGATTAGCAAATATTTCAAGTCTCCAAGTGTGGAGTTCACTGTCCCTGGCAGTTCTCTATTGGTTTACAACAGTGCTTCTTCCTATAATCAAACAATGGATTTGATTCCAACCTAAGATTACATAAAACCCCTCATAAAATTTCAAAACAATAAGAATACAGTCTTCATTTAGAGTCACTGTCAATGTTCCTCAAATCAGTGATTAGAACAGGCAATTAAAACGTCCCTCAAATCATTAATCAGTTGATTATTATATAAGCTCCTCAAGTATGAGTTGGATGATGTGGATTATGTAGATATAAGAACTAATGTATCCACATCATCCAACTCATGCTTGAGGAGCTTATATTATTTATTGTCTCATAATAGTAAGATTGGTACCTATCCTAGTAAGTCATTATGAGACAGTAAATACGATCTACATCCAATCTTGGTCCACAAGTATGAGTTGGATGATGTGGATTATGTAGATATAAGAACTAATGTATCCACATCATCCAACTCATGCTCGAGGAGCTTATATTATTTACTGCCTTTTTGCCTTGGTATTTGTCATTATTTTTGAGAAATTTAGTCTATAAAAGGGTGGTGAACAAAAATGATAGTCCAATAGATGGAAATTCAAGTCCCATAAATATCAGTGGACAATGCTAAAACAAAATTATAACAGCCTTCATGTTGAAGTGACAGTCTTGCCTAAGAAAATACTGGACAATTGTAAGTCCAAACATTAAGGTTGTGTAGAAACAATCTATAAAAGCTTACAAGCAAGACAAGAACGGCCTTTGAAAATGTTGGATGGCATGTTGATAATGGTTGCCATATAGAAACAGAAAAGGAAAACCATAGAACAGTCAATCCTATGAAGAATTTAAAAGGCTAAAATGGTAGACAATCTAAATGGTCATGTGACAATCACAAATGTTGTTGGAGTTGAACAAAGCAAACAAGGCCAAGGGAATGATGAACTAATAGGTATAATAGTCAATGTTAAACAAGTTGGTGTCAAAAGAACGTTGATCTCAAAGGATTTTTAGTTAACCGTGAAGGTAAAATTTTGAAGATAGCTGAAGACAACCAACAATCCAAGTATAGCCACAAGAAACATCACAATGAGGACAATCATCCCATGACAGTCATGCCAAACAACAATGAGCATGCAGTAGTTCTTGATGGAAGATCAAAGGAGAGTAGATAGCAAGTCAAGTTTTTGCAAGAAGTACATGAAATATTTTAGAGGGTCAGTAGCATGACTCACTAACAGTATGGAGGATAAGGTGATAGTCCACTAAAGGACATTCATCCAAGGCAGCATTATGCAAAGGACAGTACTAGAAAATGAGAAGTTTGGTAATGATGGATGATGGAAAGGTCAATGAGAAAAGTATGAATGGATTGGAATGGATATGGGCAGAGTCTAGAAGAGTTTAGAATGATGTTAGAGTTTCTTGTGGATGAGAAGGCAAAGCCATAGTGCTTAGGGGAATAGTGTGATGACTATCCCAACTAGAGAATCCCTCATATTTCTCTCAGTAAGCTGAATAGTTGTGGCATAGGATCCTTCAACTATTTGTGGACCCTTTGTCTTGTAAACAATGACCAATCTTTCAATCAAATGCACCTTATGTTTGATGTGTGGTGGTAACTTTCTCATTATAGTGACGAATCTATTGTTTAAATCAACTACACATGAATATGCGACAGACAATGAGGATGCACAAACAGGAATGATTCATATGTTTCAAGCTACAAAAATCTCCTAGATAGACAAAGGGTCCACAAACAATTGAAGGATCCTATGCCACAACTATTCTTACTGAGAGAAATATGATATGAAAATCTCACAACTAGATACAGCTGCCCCAGGCAAGGCAGTTTGCATAATTGGACAAGTTGAAAGGTGCCATGAAGAACCTATAATATAAAGTTGTGATTCTCTAGTTGGGACAGTCATCACACTATTTAGAAGAAATATGAAGAAATATGAATATGAAGAAATAGTACTACTGTCTAGGATATTTTTGTACCATTCTTTGGCACTTTCTTTTAAGGAATTCACAAACAATTTTATCAAGGCATACTCATTATCTATCTCATATCATGTGTAGTATTGTCAAACATATTGAGCACTTTAAATAAAGAATACAATGGAAAAGAAAGAGAAAGTAGCTTTAAATCAAATTTTTAATTCAGTATTTTTTTAAATGCCAAGTTACTGGCTAATTCTTTTAACTAAAACCAAATCCAAATCCAAGTGTAAGTTAAAAATCAGCTTGCCAAATACTCATCAAATCAATATATCTTTTTATTTGAATGTCAATTTTTACTGTCTAAAAAAACTATACATGCACACCTATGATTATCTATCAGAAAAATATGAATAAGAACTGGGTTTGGATTGCACCGAGACCTTTATAGTGCCATGAAGAACCTATAATATAAAGTTGTGATTCTCTATTTGGGACAATCATCACACTATTTAGAAGAAATATGAAGAAATAGCACTACTGTCTAGGATATTTTTGTACCATTCTTTGGAAATTTCTTTTAAGGAATTCACAAACAATTTTATCAAGGCATACTCATTGTCTGTCTCATATTCAAGTGGAATGGATATGGGACAATCATCACACTATTCCCCTAAGCACTATGGCTTTGCCTTCTCATCCACAAGAAACTCTAACATCATTCTAAACTCTTCTATACTCTGCCAATATCCATTCCAATCCATTGATTCGGCCAATCCATTCATACTTCTACACAAACAAATTAACTCACTAAAATGCTATCATTTTGGGACAGTCATTATAGGGACAATGACCAATCTTTCAATCAAATGCACCTTATGTTTGATGTGTGGTGGTAACTTTCTCTATTGTTTAAATCAGCTACACATGAATATGAGACAGACAATGAGGATGCACAAATAGGAATGATTCATATGTTTCAAGGTACATTAGGAACAATAGATTCCAAGTGGAGATGCATTAGGAACCTTATTGTCATTCACTGAGATGTAACACTAAGGGAACAATGATAGTTGGTTGGAATGGTTATGTTAGGAAGTTATGGGATGGTTATGTTCCATGTTAGTTGGAATGGTTATGTTATGAAAGGTCATAGGGAGTCTCTATTACAAAACAGTGAGAACAAACTAGTGTATGTTTTGGTGAATGAAAAGACAATAAAACTTTATTATTCTATACAATTCAATGACTATTTGAAACTCTATTAACTTGGTTGAATTATATATGTGTTGATAGAGTCTTTTTAACCAAATTGACTTGCTATTTGATGAGTTTCAGTTTACTTTGAACTTGCTATTGCACTGGTGTAGAACAGTGGTTATCTTTTAATTATTTTGTTATTGCAGTAGAGTTTTAGATAAATGGAAGTCATTCCATGAATAATATAAGGCCTAATTCATGGAATGACAATTATTAACTTGTATTATATAAAGTTGACCGTGCATATGTAGATCCAAGCGAGTTAGAAGTGATCACAGTCAAGAACGGTGAAAGAAACTAGTGAAAATGGTGACTTTGATGTAACAGTGGATGATATATCCACATAAGGTATCTATTTTATGTTTTGGAACAATTTATTATGTTGATTGAAAGGTGATTCAATCACCAATTGGTTGCAGAAGTGAGTTGTGACAGGAGTTTGAAGAAGCCCTAAAAACCAGGGTTAGAGGGCACCAAATTTGGGGATTTCTAGGTTACAAAGCCTTTGGAGTTAATTCCTTTTGCATATGGCCATTTTATGGCATAACAAATTTTTCCTTCTATACCCCGACCAACCTAAATCATTTTCATTAATGGTCGATAATTTTTGTAGAAAAATGATGTCAAAAGTACTAACGCAGCAATCAATTACACATTCAGAAGTAGACTGTTATAACAACAATTAAATTTGTAATCCTTTCAATTCGTAAGGATCATAAATTTATTAGAACCTATCCTATCAAGGATTGAATCAAAAATAAATAAGCTTTTGCCTCCTTCGTGCACATATTACAATGCAATGGTAAGTGGAAGGATAATAACAAGTTCTTAGTTCTCGGGCAAAACAAATACACCATCAAATCAACTAAGAAAAAGTGTACAAATAATGTAAAGATGCCCTTTACATATTCTGTGAAAGATGGAATAGCATAAGAAAATAGGTGGGTGTACAAATAGAGTAGACAAATGAGCTTCCAATATGGTGTTCAATATAATTGGGGAAAATTGAAGGAAATCTGGACATGTCATGCATCAAAAAACCAGTTTATTTCCCAAAATTTTTAACAAGATCCACGTCAGGTTGCAAGATCAAAATCAATTTATCGATGAAATTGGAATTTGACATTTGCAAGAAAATGAAGGAATTGGGTCTTAAACTTGAAGAAATGTTTGGGAAAATCCATTTCATTTTGATGTTGATCCAATTGTCATGAAAGCTTCCAGATTTCTTCATTTTGTTATACTTGTCAATTCTATGAAACTTAATGCTTTTTTCTCCTTTGTTTTGCAAGGTGAATTGGAGGAGAAGCTAGGAGAAGCTAGGAAGGCGAGGAAATGATGGTGAAGTTAAGCTCAAGATTTCAAGCTCGAGGACTTCAAGTGAGAAGGAAAATTCAACATCAAGATTATCAAAGTACAAATTCAAGGCAAAATGAAGACCGAGTTCATGAAGATGCAAGTTAAAAGTAAATAGGGAACATAACCATCCCATAACTTCCTAACATAACCATTCCAACCAACTATCATTGTTCCCTCAGCATTAAAAGAATTAGCCTCATATCCAACTATCATCGTTCCCTTCCTAACATAACCATTCCATAACTGAGATGTAACAAAACCCTCACTGTTCCATAACAGTCAATCAATGCCTATGTGTGTGCATTTACAGTCACACATTGCTCATCATGTATAATACCAAAAACCTAATGTTTGAACTAACTTACCAAAAAAAATTAATAATATATGCCTCAAATCAACATTAAATTTCACACAATTCTACGTTCCTCAATTCTTACCTTTAAAAATTAAAATTTATGAGTGGGTTGTGAAATGAATGTCTCATCAATGATGTTCCTAAAATACGGTAGCAAGAACTTTGGTATCCAATCACTTAATAGCATAATAATGTATAAACCTGTACAAAGAAGGTAGATGAAAATTCTTATATTGCATGATTGGTATTAGTACTGTGGAAGGTACGAGAACTAGTTTTGGATTTCACCGAGACCTTTATAGTGCAATATGAATTACTAATATGAAAATCTCACAACTAGATACAGCTGCCCCAGGCAAGGCAGTTTGCATAATTGGACAAGTTGAAAGGTGCCATGAAGAACCTATAATATAAAGTTTTGATTCTCTAGTTGGGACAGTCATCACACTATTTAGAAGAAATATGAAGAAATATGAATATGAAGAAATAGTACTACTATTTAGGATATTTTTGTACCATTCTTTGGAAATTTCTTTTAAGGAATTCACAAATAATTTTATCAAGGCATACTCATTGTCTGTCTCATATTCATGTGGAATGGATATGGGACAGTCATCACACTATTCCAATCCATTGATCCGGCCAATCCATTCATACTTCTACACAAACAAATTGACTCACCAAAATGTTGTCACTCTGGGACAGTCATTATAGGGATAATGACCAATCTTTCAATCAAATGCACCTTATGTTTGATGTGTGGTGGTAACTTTCTCTATTGTTTAAATCAACTACATATGAATATGAGACAGACAATGAGGATGCACAAACAAGAATGATTCATATGTTTCAAGGTACATTAGGAACAATAGATTCCAAGTGGAGATGCATTAGGAACCTTATTGTCGTTCACTGAGATGTAACACTAAGGGAATGATGATAGTTGGTTGGAATGGTTATGTTAGGAAGTTATGGGATGGTTATGTTCCTCAATCGTGTATCTATCCTCCACCCAATGATTTTGAGACCAAGTGTCATGTAATAAACCTTTTATTTGCTGTTGTATCTTTGGTTTGACTATTTAAACTATGGCTAGATCTGATGGTCGACATAAGATCAATGGCCAGGGGCAAGATGGCCAAATCCAACTTGCAACGATACTATATTTTCCATTTCACTGAGCAATGTCTTGTGGTAGATTTTAGGCCATGCAACTATCTCCCTGTTCTAACACCTCATTGTTATTTGTATAACATAGGATAAGAGATGATATCCAACAGCATATATGTTAATCTCCCCGAATCTTTTTCCTTTTCCACAGGGTCTGAATTGCCTATCAAACACTCACAAGCCAAGTTTTCACATGAATGGTATGGGGAATAATATTGTATAGAGAAGCATTCGTACTCATAGAGGAAGTGGCCATGCTAGCACAGCCACAAACATAGAGGAATATTATATGCAGGAAGAAATTCTTGAGTGGTTGCATATGGCATTCAACAATTTTGATAGTGCTAATGGCTTACGAGGGAATAGAGGATTGAAGAGCAGCTACTATGGTAGGAAAAATCTACAAAGAAATGGAAATAGGTGATGGTAATGTTTTAGAGATGAGTGATTGAATCAGTTGCATTGTATCTAAGCACATCCATGTAAAAGTTTAACTGTAAATAATTGTTTTCACTTGTCTATATCTAATTCAAGTGAAGGCAATCCAATGAACGTGTAACAATAACATTAAAAGAATGTTGTTATGGATAAAATCATATATCATTTTAATATTCTATTGAAGAGTATACTTAGGAACCACAATCATGCATTTTAACAGGTTCTTCTATACTTCCCCAGTTTCCATTTAGTTTCCAAAAGAATTGTATAAACCTTGGTACTATTGTGTTAAGAATCCTGACACAGAACTGCTTCTTTAGAGATTCCAAGTTCATATTTCGTGGAATCAATACAAATTTTCTGTATGCAATATTTGAATGCCAAGAAACTTGCTCTAGTGCATGAATTGTTTCTATTATTTGATTTGATGTAGTAAGATTACAGATTAATTTTGTGGAGCTTAAAGTCTAAAACTAGGACTCCTTAACTTAAAAAATGCTAATAATTCAAAGCAATAATGCTTGTTAAGCTGGGGTAACATGAAATTTGGAGGCTCCCAATTCATGCCTTTATTTACAGAAGTATTCACTTCAGTGTGAATGGGATTAGTAAGTTCGCTATTCCCATCCTCTAGATGAAGACAAAGTAAAACTTATCCTTCTGAAGTGTTAAATTTTGAAAAGCTCTAATTACTATTTTTGAATGACGAAAAAATGCATTTTATACTATTTTTGAACAAAGTGTTGCATCAATCTAATTGCCTTTTGAAGAAAGCTAGAAGAGCTGGCATCAATTTCTGTTCATGATTGCGGAAGGATTTAATTTCTCTATAGACACATGAATTTAGTTTTGACATATTGGAAATCCCAAACTCAGTGAACATTTATTCTCATTGGTATATATTAGCAATAGCTATCATACTTTTAAGACTTTCCAATTCATTAATGTAAGCCTTGTGACATTATTTTTACGTGGTGCTAATAAATTCTATTTATTCATAATTATGAATGAGACCTGATTCAGCCACAGTCCAAAAAGGGATTAGCCTCAAAGCATTGAGGTTATTGACTGAAAATGGTTCATGGATCACTCACATGTTAATCAAGTGAGAAATTTATGCAGTATTTGCACTGTGCAACTTAGAAATAAAATTGTTAATTTTCTTAAAACTAAAATGCCTTATTACTCATTATTGTGATTTTTTACTCAAATGCCATTGCAAAGTATTTGTTGAGAAAACCTAGATTTCGATTAAAAGATGTGAAATGGTAACACAACTTAAATAAAACTGACCAGAAGTAAATGCATGTAACATCAAGATTACAGTCCATGAAAACATCTAAATTTATCAAGATCACAATTTTGTCAAGTGTTACAAAACATACATAATGTAGAACCAACACAAGAATATTGAGAGATCTTAATGACTTGCAAAATCAAAAAACTTACTAAAACAAAAAAGATAAATTTGACAACTCAATGCACTTGTTTGCTGCAAACAATTTAGTAACATTACACAACAAAAGAATCTTAAAAATACTAAATCATTCAATTGCAATTAGTACTGCAACAAATACCACAAGCCAACCTTATATTGAAGCAGTCTACTTTTTTTGTAACAGACACTAGTAAAAACATACACCAGTTTGTTCTCACTGTTTTGTAACAGAGACTCCCTATGACCATTCATAACATAACCATTCCAACTAACAAGGAACATAACCATCCCATAACTTCCTAACATAACCATTCCAACCAACTATCATCGTTCCCTCAGTGTTAAAATAATTAGCCTCATAACCAACTATCATCATTCTCTTCCTAACATAACCATTCCATAACTAAGATGTAACAAAACCCTCACTATTTTGTAACAGTCAATCAATGCTGCATTGTTTCTGCATTTTAGGAGTTAGTAGGCTATTATACAGGTTACAATAACACATCCCATGAAGCTAGGGCCCTTGGATTTTCATGGGATGGTCATATTATGAAAAGAACCTAGACCGTTGCAAGAAAACTCAAAACTTATAATCTGTCAACTGATACTAGGCGTCTAACTTTCAACACAATGTGTATCAATCTTGTTCAAACAAATAATGAATGAAAAGGAACTTCTATTACATCTCAGTGAACAACAATAAGGTTCCTAATGCATCTCCACTTGGAATCTATTGTTTCTATGGAACAATTTTCTTAAACAAGCACTGGTGTTTTGGAACTATATGTAGTCCCTGTTATTATAGAAACCCATAATTTACATTTGCGGGTTCTGCTAGACTACTATGTATTTTCTGTGACTGTTGTTCATTGTGCGGTTAAATGTTTTGTTAAGACATAGTCTGCCACTAGTCAGAAACTTACACTTTGGATAACGCACCCCAAATTCATACTCATGCATTTTTAAGTTTGATTGTGTAGTATTATTTACATTTTTTCCACAAAGTTCCATTCTCCGATAGACCGTGTTCGAAGGTATTCTGTTTGGCTTTGTTATGGGACTCAACCCTTAACTTGTATCTCCTCCACGGGAATCCAATGTTGTTGGAAGGGGAGCAAGTTAAGGTAATGTATGCAAGTAATCAAAAGGCTCAGAATTTGGGGAGACTGATTTAATGCTTCAATGTCGAAGCCCTAAATTAGGTAAATTTCATATATGTAACTAACGAAATGATAAATGCTATAATGGAATGAGTTGGGAACCTGTTAACTTCAAGATCGGAATCCATCGAAGATATCAAGCAACATTACCAGAGATGAGTACAAGAAAATGACAATGCAGTGCGCGATAATGAAATATAGCAAACACGGATTAACATACCTCAAACTCCACGGAAGATAGTAATGAAATGAGCTATTAACCTCACATGTAGGTGCACTCTTCAAGAATAAGCTCCACTCTGCTCCTTAGCAACAACAATCCTAATTTGCGCGCTCGCTGCAACCCTTAAAAGTGAAAATGAGAATTGAAATGTTCTTTTTAAGTAATATGCCCGTATTCGTCGAACATTCGACGGTCATATTAGTGGTTGAAAGTTCGACGAACACGGGCATGGTTTTAAAAAAAAACAAATTTTTTCTTCTATACCCCGACCAACCTAAACCATTTTCATTAATGGTCGAAAATAATAGTCGAAAAATGATGTCAAATGTACTAGTGCTTGTTTGATATCCCTTTGAATGAATCCAATATGATTGTTCTATTAATTACCAAATTTTGGATTTGTCTTCCTTGCTTCTATATTCTTTCCAAAATTGTCCACACTCATGCTTGGATGATCTCATCTGATTGGTACTATTTTACTTCTAATAATGAATCACATGACTTGGATTAGAGTTAGAGTAGACTTTAGGATTCCTCAATTACCCCTGATCCTAAGAGGGGATATAGTGAGGGACTTCAAAGCGGACAACATCATTCCTTCTTTTCTTCGATATTAGCACATAGCATCCCCTTCCTTCTTATCTTTTACACATAGTGGAATCTTGTTTGGAAGCGTTAAGAACCTTAGTCCCATCTTTCTTTCTTGAATTGTTCTATCTCCCTATTTGTTTTGGCCCATATTTTGTCCATTGGAACTTTAGTATCTTCCTCATCCCCCCAATTGATAATTTGGACACCTCCCAATACTAGCCCCTCTGATTTTGATTTCCAACTTAGCTCTATTCTCTCCTAGGAATGTATGGAAATCACTCCTCTTATGATCCCCCCAACAGTTATGATCCTCACTAAAATTCTCCTCGCAGATTTTCTCCATCTCTTAATCCTCCAATATAGAAATAACTTTATATTTTATTACTATTAACACTTGTAAATATATATATTTTTAAATAATCTTAATTTATTAATATTAAATTATTATACTTTTAGATTCTATTACTTTCATTTATTTGTATATTTGAAACAATGACCCTAAACATAATAGTAACCCCTATCTCAAATTTAATTAAATAAACATCTTATTTAAATCTACACTGATCAAAACCTAACACACTATAACATTTACTCATTACCAAATTCTAAGTGAACACTAATACAAAATCTTAAAGCTAACATTAATTGTAACGCTAACTACAATTCAATAATGAAAATAATATGAAGGAGTTAAATTAAAATTAAAGCTAACATTGATTGTAATTCTAATTATAATCTATTAATGAAAAAAATATTAAGAAGTTAAATTAATATTAAACAAATGTTAATTGTAACGCTAATTGCAATTAATGTTTGTTTGATTAATGAATTATAATCGTTAACGAAAATAATATTGAAGAATTTAAATTAATATTAAAACTAATATCAATTGTAACTCTAATTATAATTCATTAATAAAACAAACATTAATTGCAACTCTAAAAATAACCTATTAAGTGATCCTCAAATTAAAATTTATGAATGTTCTAGACTAAACTTGTGATCCATTAAATTTTTCATTATTTTTTGAAAAATATTGTAAACAATTTATTTAATTGATTTAAGATTATTTTGTAATTTAGTTTTGTTTGAATTGGCGAGTTCATAGTTTGAGAACCAATTTTGAATGACCGTTTAAAAAAACAGCAGAGTTCAGTGGAATGGTGGGATTTTCCCATGACCGTTGAAAAAAAGAAAGAAAGTTTGTCGTTTATGCTTTAATCCAGGCTGTGAGGGAGTGCCTAAAAATAGCACTTATGCTTTCAATCTAACTCTTATATAATAGGAGAAGATCCGAGGGTTTTGCATTGGCTTAAGAGTGATTGCACTTGTTTCCGCTGCGGTGAAGTCAGTGTTTGGGGAGATACTCTTCCGCCATGATCGCACCAGCAAAGAAGACCACAAGAACTGCCATTATGGGAGAGTATGATGGCGAGGGTTTTCTCATCTGGCGAGGGTTTTCTCATAGATAACAGGGTAGAGGTTTATGTCTCTGAGATAAGCCCTGTGGAAAGAGGGGGTTGGGCTTTAATTTATGGGTATTATAAAATGGTTGAAGGATTCAAGGATTTAACATGCTGCTTCACGTGCAGAGACCAGGTATGCATTCCATCATCAGATGGCTATATCTTATATTTCTATCTCTAGAGCTTATTCCTTTAAGGACCGTCCATTTTACCCTTAGCTAATATTAATCAAGATAGATTTGAAAAGCATTTTTTATTTAGTTCTCTCCCTAATAGCTGAAGTAGGCTCACGAACTGCCTACTTGTCCAAAAGTTCTCAACCCATTACTAATACTCAGCAAGGGAGGTGTAGAATTGGTGGTTGTGTTCTTTGTCCCCTGCTATGTCTGCCTAGCTGGCAATAATATTAATTAAAAAAGATGAGAAATAGATTGTTATGTTTCCTCCCTCCCTGCAATGTTTGTCTAGCTCAAGCCGCCTCATCAAAACAATCGATCGTCATTCTGGCTCATTTCAACTGAAGTTGAAATTAGAACATAATGACTGGGTAACCTCTTACAGCTCAAGTTTAACTCTCTACTTAATGTGTTAACATTTGCTGGAGAACTTCTGTTTGTGGTTTTCAGAGTAGCCAACCTTTGTCTCTGATATAGATGTAGATTGCCTACAATCTACCCATGTATCTTAAATTTAAATCATGATAAACAAAGATCTAAAAGTTATCTAAGAAATTCTGGTCAGATTTAACTGTTGTCTTAGATAATTAAAGATCACTAGAATATTTCCTTCAAGTGATTGTTATTTGTAATCCTGCAGCAGGTCAGAAATCCATATGATATCAGAGAATAGTTTACAGAAAATCTAAAACAATTTGTAACAAGTAAAATATTAGCTACTGAAATTTTGGGAGTACACCATATGTACATTTGACTCGCAAAAAGTCAAGAAGTTTGTTTCAACCAGTTCAGAAAACGGCATTTCATACTCTACCATCTGTATTCTATACTACTGTTGTGTTCACCGTTGCTACTTTATCCTTCTACACTAAATATTTTATTCCTCCAAAAGTTTTGGAGCTTCCAATAATTTAAAAGATCTAGAAAACG
The DNA here is from genome assembly GCA_027943335.1 of Chamaecyparis obtusa. Classification (NCBI taxonomy): domain Eukaryota; kingdom Viridiplantae; phylum Streptophyta; class Pinopsida; order Cupressales; family Cupressaceae; genus Chamaecyparis; species Chamaecyparis obtusa. The sequence continues at coordinate 153,591 of BSBK01001547.1, forward strand.
TGTTTTGTCTTTCAAAATTTCTTTGTATTCAATTCTGTAAAGTTATATTCTCTTCCGTTCTACACTTTGAACTTATCAAGAATAGTTTCCTACACCGTTATATTTCTAATTCTCATTTGAGTTGGTTTGCAAACTATCTTGTCTATTTTATAATGGTATGCCACAGTACTATGGTCATTTGTAAACAGTACTAATTTATATTCTTTCTTTTCCATGTCTCAAAATTGAATCGGAAATATTTGGGAAAATTAGATGGGTTCAGATTCAAACTTAGAAAAATCATCTTCCCATTGGTCTGTTTTATCTCTCAGCAGCCTTTTTAATTTTTCAGATTGTGAGCTGGCTAACTAGGCCTAAGTCCTTGCTGGGTTCCAATACAACCTTGTGAAAACTGCTCTTATTCTATATTGGCTACCTATACAGAGTAAGAGGGAGAAAATTAGACAGCTATCCGTCATGTGGGCAGCTATACTACTGCTCTATTTTCCCTTCAACTATAAATTTATTTCTAGGGATATTGAATATTATCTCCAAAAGAGTACGCATGGCTATAGAATATAACAAATAAACCCCTAATAATGCTGTTCAATTATCTAACAAGAAGTTAATATATTTATCCAAGTGGTAATGAAAATGCAATATATAGTCACCTCTAAAGTACTTAAGATTCAAAGAAATGTTTGCTCCAAATACAGGGAATGGTATAGGCCATTTGTATATTCTACATCAACCCACAGATGCCTGGTATAGCCAATCCGTTTCCTCATTAATGAAGGGAAATCAGTGGGATTGTCATGGAGTTTACAATAAGAAGCGCACATAAATTTGTGGAGCTGTAAAACATTGAAAATCCATTAACTTTGCATCTTTGATTTCAATTTATAGAAATACTCAAGTATTTACTTCAAAGTTTGTGGAAAGAATAAAGCAAGATAGGTTTTTCTTGGTCTGTATGCAGTTTGGAATGGGCAGTGTGCTAGAGAGCCTTTGTGGTCAGGCCTCTGGTGAGCCTTTGTGGTCAGGCCTCTGGTGCAGGACAGATTCACATGCTCGGTGTATATATGCTAACATAGCTGATTTAGCTGGAAAATTTGTTGTTTGTTAGCTGGGAAAAGCCATGGCCATGGCTTGTATTGCCTTGATTAGATTAATAATCGATATTTTTTTGAGTTGGTTTTTAATATTCAAACTGGGTTTCTGGATTAGTTGGAGTAGATATCCCATTGGATGGATTCTTTGCTCGCTTTTTGAGATTTATGGGCTTTTTCTCGACTTTCAATGGCTTCAGCTATCATGTTATCTATAGAACGCCAGTATGTGTTTTCTCTTCCAAACTCAATTTCTGGTAATAAAAAACTTAAATTAGGAGCAGACAATGAACAATATGAAACAAACTGGGAGCCGCAAAAATTCTGTCCTCATAGTGACTGTAAAATCATCTGTAAGTCTAATATACCCTTATTTCTATATGCCAAGATGTGGATAGCCCAGTTATATATTCAGACATATATATATATGAACAGACTATTTTTATCTAATGTATATAAACACAGTTGGTACACACATTTGGATACATAATATGATGTGGATAGTCCAATTATCTATTCAGGCATATATATGAGTAGACTATTTTGTCTATGCATATAGACACGGTACACACATTTGGATACATAATAACAAGTCTCTGTGTGTCTATCTATATATATATAGATTTGTTAGTCATCTAAACGGAGTAGACATCTTGATGTTATACATATGTTTTTTGAGTGTATATATATTATAAATATGTAAAATATATAAATGGATATATAATATAAATATGGATAGATTTTGTTATTTTTTTTTGAATCATTAAGTGGCCGAGGCTGATATATATATATTAACATATAAAACATACATAAGTTTAAAAGTATGAGAGGTTCTCAGAGAGAGATCCAGAAAGTATGAAATACCATACAAAAACCAGAAGCACTGGTCTGGATCCAAAAATGTCTATGCTTCAAACTGATCAAAGCAAATCAAAAAACTGCTAAGGAAAGAAACTAAGATAGCTAAGATAGCAGCCACCCAGATACTTGGCATGGAGGAGGCGAACACAAATCTCTTCCGCATCCATTTTGCTAGCGCTAGCCACCAATAGACTTGCTAAAAACCTAGCACAAAGGTCAATGTTCACCCTGTACCTGTGACTGGTGAGAAGGAAATTCGTCCCCAGAATCTCCTTGACAGCTTGAAGCACTAGCCTTTGATGGAAGATGCATAATTCCATCAGTTCCTCTTCATAAACCGGGGTATCAAAAGCGGTTTTCTCCACGCTTGTGTAAAGCCTGATGGGGGAGTCCATTTTTGTCCAAAGAAGAAAATTGTAGAACAAACTACCACGCGAAGAAAGAGGGCTTTTCACAACTGAAAATAGCAATATTCGAAATGATTGACACCCTGGAGTAAGCCTTACTATATACACCCCTTTCAAGAATCGGCAGACTAAATGGCTTTGCTCAGAAGTGTACGCAATGTCAGACTTGAAGGAGTGCTAGATTTCTTACTAAATTGGAGGGATAAATACGCTAGCACCCCAAAAATTGTATCTAAGCTGCCTTGAAAAAGAAACCTGCTACATTTTCGCTAGTTAACCGAAGATCTCCAACTGTCGTGAATGTCAAGGAAGAGTACATGTACTTCAGGTGAATGTCCTGAAAAACATCCCATCTGTCAGCAGTAAAGTGAAACGGCAAGATGAGGAGTGCCGCCATCTACTAAGCTCTCTGCTATGAAATAATGAGAGTGTCATTTCAGCCCTGTCATGACCTTCAACTTGTCACCAAAGCATCGAAATTAGGATCTCTAAACTCCAAAGAAGCACGCTACCTACAAACGGACAGTTGTACTTGAGTGAACCAGGAGGAGGAGATTTGAAATTCTCATATCCGTTGGGGAAGGAGTTCAAATAAACATTTTTCAAATGTGTTCCTCTAGAAGCTAGGTCTGCCAGACCGTCTGCCAGAGAATTCCCTTCACGGAAGATGTGATTGATTGTTATGGAATCAAATTTTAGCTAATAAGGTGTAGGATAACATCCAAAAGAGCTTGAAGGCACCAATTTTGAGTTGACCCTGATCTTGCAGCATTAATTGTCAACATGGAGTCCCCTTCAATTTCCAATTTCCTCACTCCTGTCTCATGTGCTAATGTGAGACCAAAAAGTAGGGCCTTAAACTCAGCCATATTATTGGTGTCCTGCTCCAGTGGTCTAGCTAGTTTAGCTATGATGTTCCCTTCTGAAGAGTGAATGATGCAACCTGCTCCCGAAGGGCCTGGGTTGCCTTTAGAGGCACCGTCAAAATTTAGTTTGAACCAGCCCGTAGTAGGGGGTCTCCAAACACAGGATGCTCTCAGGGCTTGATTAATTTACAACCTCTACCTAAGGAAAGGGGAGTCTTGAGTCCAAACCAAGATTTGAACATTTGATCATCCCAACTTGTGTAGAATTTGTGTTGAGCTGATTGGATTTGAAAACGGGAATTCATCACTTCTACAATTCCTGCTTCAATTTTGTTAAGAACAGATGTCAATTCCATAGACTTGTCTTGAAATAATCTTCTGTTCCTCTCCTTCCATAATTCCCACAGTAAAATAGAAGGGGATAAAATCCAAAGGTTACCACATAAACTGTTAACATATAGTTTTGGCCAAGATAATAATAATTGTAGCAACTCCTTTGGCAGGGCTGACAACCACCCTAGTTTAGAACATAACCAACGCCAGCACTCTGATGCAAAGGGACAGGTTAATAGCAAGTGATTAACATCCTCTTCATTACAATTGCACAAGGAACATCTGGAAGGACCCTGGTATCCCATTCTGATAAATTTGTCTGCGGTCAAAATTCTTCCCTGAGATGCTGCCCAAGTGAAGAGGTCTGCTTTCGGAAGACAAGCGTTGTGCCAACATAATTGTGAAGGAATTTCCTGTTTATTGGAACTAGAGCATTCTGACAGAATATTATATCCATCCTTGACATTGTAAGTCCCTAATTTAGCTCCATTCCAAAGGATCTCATCCGGGCCTTGTTTTAGGAAGAATACTCTGTCCTTGAGCACACTTTTAAACTTTCTCAATTCTGTCAAGTCCGGGTTGAGTTCTGAGAAATCCTTCCAATGCCACGAACCATCCATTGAGAATGTTGATGAGGGAATGATATAGTCTCTGAGATGTGGTCCCCAGGTAGCCAAACAAATCTGACTTAATTCATTTGGACCTAGCAACGAGTTAATGCTTGGAAGCCCCCCCCACGAGTCTTCCCAAAATCTAGCTGCATTACCCTCTTTTATGTTCCAGGTGACATTGTTATCAATCACATGCCTAGATTTGATTATAAAATTCCAAATCCTTGAGCCTCTTGAGAGAGATTGCAGGTGAAACATCTCTACTTCTGAATGGTTCCCAAAGTATTTGCCTCTTAAAATTCTAACCCACTTTAAGTTTTGATTTTTCATAATTTTCCAATAGAGCTTGGCCCCAAGAGCTTGATTTTGCCATAGTTGGTTCTTTATGCCCGTTCCTCCATTTATTTGTGATTTGCAAATATTATCCCAAGAGATAAGTGTGAATTTCTTCTTTGTATCAATCCCTTGCCAAAAGAATTTCCTTAATCTCTTGACCATATCCATGTATCCTTCCGTAGATAGAGAGAGGCAGGACATTAAGTAAATGGGAATTGCTGACAATGTTGCTTTGATCATAACTAATCTGCTTGCCCAAGAGAGCCATTTGGATTTCCAACTATCCATTTTTCTATCTAGCCTCTCATTGATGGGTTTCCATATTTGGGAGGATCTAAAGGTTTTGTCTATAGGAATGTCCAAGTATGAGCACGGAAGGGATCCTGATTTGAAAGCTAAAACTTTTTCAATCTGCTGTTGAAGTTTCTTCTTTGTGTGAAAGAAGAATATCACTGATTTTTCTTTGTTTGCCATTTGACCCGAAGCTCTGGCATAATTCTCTAATATTAGATTGATCTGCTTAGCCTCCTGAATGCATCCCTTACCCAAGAGGAGAATGTCATCCACGAACTGTTGATGAGTGACTGCTGTAACAAAGGAAGTGATTTGTACACCTTTGATAAGATTCTGCTCTTGTAATCTGATCAAACCCCTCCCCAGGGCTTTAGCCACGATGATGAATAAGAAGGGAGACAGGGGATCTCCTTGTCTAATGCCATTGGAACTTTCAAAAAAACCCTTAGGAGTAGATATACAATAAAAATCAAATTGATCCATGCCTTAGAGAAGCCGAAGTTTTCCATACATTTAACTAAGAATCTCCAATCCACCTTGTCATAGGCTTTTTTGATATCTAATTTAATAATCATTCTAGGCTATTTATTGTGCTAGATAGAATGGATTGCTTCTTGAGCTATGATAATCCCATCAAAAATTGATCTACCCGGGACAAATCCAGTCTGCTCTTCCCCAATGATTTTAGGGAGAATAGTCTTCATTCTATTTGCTAAGGCTTTAGAAAGAATCTTATAAATTGTATTACAGAAAACAATGGGTCTAAATTCATCCATACATGAAGCCTTTTCTTTTTTAAGAATTAAAGCAATGAAAGTGTTATTAATCTCTATTAGAAATATACTTGAACTCCTAGCCGCCTCCAAAGCTTCTATAAGATCTTTTCCAATGATATCCCAGCAATGAAGGAAGAAACTAGGTGGGAAACCATCCGAGCCTGGAGCTTTGTCAAGGGCCATTTGAGATATGGTGCTCTGAATTTCATCTTCCGTAAATGCTTCTGAAAGCATTTGGTTGTCTCCCTCTAAGATTAGCATAGGAATATTGTCCAATAATTCTTGTTGACATTTGAGTGGAGAGCTACTCGAGTTGTTTAACAATTTTGAATAGTAGTTGACAATTTCCTTTTCAATCTCCTGTTGATCTTCCAAGATGATGCCAAAAGAATCTTTAATCTGCATGATCTTATTCACATTTCTGCGGTTTTTAGTGCTGGCATGAAAAAATTGTGTTCTTGTCTCGTTCTGCCAACCATCATTCTCTCGATTTTTGACACCGAAAGATTTCCTCCTTCGAGAGTGTCTTCCAATTCTCTTAGCAAAACTTTCTCTTTTGCAAACCTGTCCTGATCCATCCCAAACTGCATTATGGATTGATTCAAGCTTGCTAATTTTTGCTCAATATCCTCTTTTGATTTGAATATGTTCTTAAAGTGTGTTCTATTCCATATAAAGAGGTTTTACTTAACATACTTCAGCCTGGCCACAAAATAGAATAACTTGGAACCTTCCACTTTGAGATCCAGCCACCATTCAACAACCAAATAGAGAAGTTGTCCTCTTTTAACCACATGTTTTCAAATTTAAAGGGACATCCTTGGGGTTTGTTAATCTCCAGAATATTTAAAAGAATTGGAAAGTGATCGGAGCCAAATGTAGGAGAAATAGAGGCTTTTAGGTCGAAGGGAAAAGTTGTGATGTCCCCTTTAAAGAAGAATCTGTCCAATTTCTCTGAGATACTGCAAATGCCCATTCTTCTGTTTGACCAAGTAAACAAGCCATTCTCCAATTCAATTTCCATCAAATTTTCTCTTTTGTTGCCAATCGATAAAATTTGTTTGGGATTGGGAGACTCTTTGGGATCCACCAAGCTTGTCGGAAGGATGAGAAATAGCATTGAAGTCCCCCCCCCCACTATGAAAGAACCTGCCTGCCAATTTACAAAACAATTTGAGATTTCCTCCCAAACTTCCATTTTCCTTTTATGAGAAATAGGGCCATACACGTTCACTATGTGTATGTTGAGATTTGAGCGGGAACTTGCAATGTTCCCTCCAATCCAATTCGAGCTGCAGTCCAAAGGAATGAAGGAGTGAAGTCTTGAATTCCATAAGATTGCTAGACCTCCAAAGGACCCAATTGCATCCACTCCAGAGGCTTGCCAGTCTCCTAACAATTTTGTAAAAGTTTCTAATTGTTCCTTATTCAACTTAGATTCTTGGATTAATACAACCTCAACTCTAGTTGCAAGTATGTAGCATTTGACCAAACACTGCTTGTTAGGGGCATTGAGACCACCCCTAACATTCCATGAGATGATTCTCATTGGAACTTGGGAAGGAACTTCCCCTTCCCTACATTTAAATAGGCTGTGATTTTGGTCTGATCAAATTCTTCCCCCACTTCTTGCCTGAGAGTGTTACTAGATTTTCTGCCTCTGCCTTTTTTCTTCGCCACACCACAGTCTAGAACAGTGGACTGAGAGGATTTTTGGAGGCCAAGATTGTTGGTGTCCTTAGCAGAAGCTGAGTTGGGGGTGTCAACAGCTGTTTCCTCAGAGGAGTTGTTCCCTTCCCCTAGAGGAACTATATCTATCATTCTCTCCTCTTCCACGAAATCCTCATCTAAGAGTCTTTCTAGAAAGGCTGAATTATTGTTGGCCAATGGTCTCTTTGAATCAGGGGTTCCAAACATGTCATAAACTGCCTGGAGTCTTGGGGAGATCTCTTCCTCCATTTGGAAGTTCTGATTGCCCATTGAGGAGGAGTTTTCCAGTCTTGTTGGTTGAGGATTATGCTTTAAGGGTTTAAGAGATATAATGCCACCTTTAATTTTGTTTCTCCTTAGAGGTTTACCTATTTCAAGAGATGAGGAAGTGTTAAGGACTTTCTGTTCTTTTACTCTGAGCCTCGAGGATTTCCGACAACCTATATTAGAGTTGGTCAAGCCAATGTCCTGATTAGCTCTAGTTTGAAGATTTGAAGGGGATGAGGTAGGGTTAGGGGACCCCTTCGCCTTGATTGAGGCCATTAAATCACAAAGCCTTACTTTGAGAATGTCATCCTCTTCTGAAGATGCTGCAACCTGTTGTGTGATGATGTCCTTTGAAGATGGGCCTTGGTCCATATACAAATTACTGACATCTTCCTCCATCACTTGGTCCGCAATTTTCCCTATCATTTCCAATTGTACTTCCATGAACCATTTCTCAATTATTTGTTCCACAATTCTGTGATTGAATCTTGGGACAAATCTAACCAGTGTTTTTTCCAAAGGAAAGGGATTGGACACCTTTGCGAGCCAGTTGTGACCGAAAATCTTGTTGGGCAATGACAAGTTTGTGATTATCCTGAAGATTGAATCATTCTCCTTGAAGCTCATCTCTGGTTTAGAATAAGAAGTTGAATTAGAGACCAATGGCATTGGTAGCGGGGGTAGCAAAAGAAGGTTGGATCGACGCTGAAAGTTCCCATTCAAGATCCAGCCCAAAAGATTTACAAAAAAAAACATGCTCTCTGGAAAACCTCCCTGAGTCTAACTGCCTTTGGGAGCTGATTTCAAGAACTGCTCTCCTCCCCTTGATGTCGGATCTGGAGTGGGTTCCTGGTTTTCCACAGTGGTCATCAAACCCCTGTCCAGTGATACTTCACCCACTTCCTGAGACTCTTGGAATGGAGATGGAAGCTTTCCAACATCATACGTAATGAGTTGTATCCATATACCAAACTTCGAGATGATTTTGATGGAATTAGGGAGCTCTCTTGCCAAATTCATAAGCAAGCATATAAATGTAGTGGCGGAGGATCTGTCTATGTGATGCTTAAGATAAATGCCAAGTTTATTCCCTAAGATATGAATAGTGCTCACATCCCTGTATTCTATAGGAAGGTTTTGAAGGGAAATCCACATGGGGATAAATTTAATAACATTCCTCCTGCTATCAAAGTTTGGGGTCCATTGTTGCATGTGAATCCCGGAGTTTTTGTAAAACCAAGCTTTGGATTTGAAGATTTTATCTCTACTGGGTTTGTTTAAGAAGGTTAACAGAAAATAACCCAATTCGGTATCCAGAGAGTCTATTTGACTAATGTTAGGCCAGGTTTCTTGAGCCCAAGTATGGAATTCAGAGAATGATATTTTAATATTCCAGGCCTTACAAATTATTGTATGCTGTTATAAAAATGAGTTTCTGTGTATGAGCATATCTTCTGGAAAAATGATGGAGGGTACCTGATCTCGCTGTGACGATATCTTCCCTGAATGCACCTTGGGTGGAAGAAAAGGTATAACATCTCCCTGCTTTCCTTCTGAATCTGTCTCTGAAGCTTCCCCAGTTGGTAAGGGCGCTTGATTCAGTCTCTGCTCCTTAATTCGCTTCCATTTTTTGCAAGGGACCTTGTCCAAGCCTCGGCCCCTCCCCCAGTTCAATCCAAGCATTTCGATCCTCTTCCTGTGAATGGCCCAGTGTACCCTCGTCCAGGCCTTTTTCAGGAGTGGAGGGTTGAATGGCATTCCCCTAGCTATGGTTGGAAAAATTGCAATGAGGTTAGGATTGATATCCCCCCTCCAGCCTCTTCTTTCTACAAGATCCAATTTTTTAAATCCCGGAAATGACCGGTGGAGTGAGGATGGAAAAGAGATTTTGTTGCCGTTAGCTCCTACCCCATTTGAAAAGGGATTTTGATTTGTATCGAAGGCCTGTGTTTTGGTGGAAGAGTGGTGGCCCGAACTACGTGGAAATCTGTTCTCCCTTCAAGAACGATCGTGATTTCCGCTTCGAGAAGCAAAGAGGTTCTTCTTGCCCAGGAAGATTTGTTCATTGATCTGCCAGTCACCCCCGTTTCCTGAAGGGAAGGTTGGTATACGCCGAACACCTGGATGTCTTTGCTGTCGATTAGCACCTGTGTTTTGAATCCCTACGAAGCTTGGTTGCTGTCGTCAAGCCATTTTCAAGCATACGTGCAAGTATCAAAATAGCAATGATCTGAAATGCCGGATAGATTTTTTTTAATGTAAACACATACGTGAATATAAAAAGGCCTAAAGGTGTTTGGTTTTGTGCTTCATAGCCATGACAACTGCTGTACTTTAGAGTGGCAGATAGAATGTTTATCAATCTTTGTTTTAACTTTTTCATTAAAAATGTGTATGATGGATGGTGGCGGGAAGCCCCTCACAATGAATTTTCCACTCTTTCTATATGTGAATGGATTTGGAATGTTGAGGTTTATAAATAAGTACAGAATCCCTAATGTTTTGCAAATCCACAGTTATAACTTATAAGTAACCTGGATAGAGAGGAATTGATAATAGAGATGCCTTTATAGAGATTTATTGAAAGGGGGCAAGTGGCAATATAAATAATGCATAATTTAAAACCTTGAGTTGTAATACCTGATCTTGATTCAAGGGCGTGTGTTCATGATGTTACTGTGCGACCATGGGCAAATGGGGGAGTCATTGTAGCAAGAACATCCTCTGTTGCAAAAGCAGAGTGGAGAAACGGAAAAGGAAAATGTTAATGAAGGGAATTTTGAACTAAGATGAATTCTATAGATTTTGTCTAAACTAGTTCATTTCAAAATATCATAGAAACTACCTCAAAGAAAAGAAAGGAATCTAATATTGAGCAAATGAATGCTGACTCATATCTTAAAAGCATCCAATGCTTTGATTTTGATGTGCGCTAATATAAGCCACAATACTTCGAAAAACATTCTGAGTTCCTTTGAATCTTTACATGTCCCCAATATAGATCTATAGTTAGAAACCATTTGATTGTCATCTATTGTTCTGTACTAGGCATCTCTGTATGTATATTACTAGTATCAGTCCTGTTTGTATGCATAGCCATAGAATATGGGTAGACCAGTTGTGTTTACATTTGGATTCATAAAAGTGAGCACATACATGCACAGGAAATATAGGCATGAGGACATATATATAAACACTAACACTGTATATATACAGACACGATTGCTACACGTACAGGCTAGATTTCTTTGTGTCATATATATGTTTTTGTTTGTCTGCAATAGAATAGAATGTAATACACAATTGGCTATATAATATAAATAAGGATAGGATTTTTAGTGTAAAAAGATATACATCTAGAAAGAAATAAAGGGGTTTGGGTTTGGTTTTGTGCTTCGTGGCTATGACCTCTACTCGACTTAGAGTAGCAAATACAATCACATGGAGAGTGGCAGAATCCCCTGACCATGAGTTTTCCTTTTTCTATTTGTGAATGGATTTGGACGTGTAAAACAAAGGTTTATGATTAAGTACATAATCCCTAATGTTTTGCCAAGACATGGTTATAAGCAACCTGGATAGAGAGGAGTTGATAATAGAGATACCCTCCATAGACTTTTATTGAAAGGGGGCCAAGTAGAAATATAAATCAAGCATAGCTTGAAACTGAGTTGTAAACCCTGCTCTCGTTTCAAGCGCGTGTGTTGATGATGTTACTATGCCACCATAGGGAGATGGGGAGTTCATTGCAGTGGCAATGGATGGAGTCTTTTGGAGGCATCCCCTGTTGCAAAAGCAACGTGGACTGCAGGGGAAAATGTTAATGAATGGAATTTGAATTGGGCGAATCCTAAATTGTTTGTAAAATCATGGAAACTACCTCAAAGAAATGAAAAGATTCTATTATTGAGCGAATGGAAGTTGAAATAGATCTTAAAAGCATCCATTGCATTGATTCTGATCTGCAGTAATGTGCCATGTACAGATCTTGAACACTGATCATATATATGAATTTGAAACACATGCACCTTATCACATTTAATGATTGTTCATAATCAAAACACATCTTCATCTACAATAAATCCTTCGATATTTAAAATATCTACCCAAATACACATTGATGCCATTGCGCACAGCCATCCATTTTTTAGCATACCACAGCACTTAATCTTTCTAACACATAAAGATGTTGACAGTTCAATATATAGCAGCACCATCAACTTTCCATGAGGTAAAAGTACCTGAAAAACCTAAAAGCAAAACCTTTCTCTTGTTGATATATGCTTCAATCTCCTTTGCAGTTTTAACAAACTGACCTAGTGATTTCATCGAAGAATGATGTCGTGGTAAACTGAAAGAGGCAACGAGACTTCACAGTGTATATTGTTTTGACTATTCCCTTCTCCATAACGCTATGCCTATGTCTAATATTATTTATGTATCATTAGAAGATTTTGATGTTAAAAGGTTTATTAATTTTAGGTGTGAAATGTGCAGAGTTCATTTGGATTCGAAGGAATAAGAAGAAAACAGTTAAGGAGTATTATTATTTTTTATTGTAAATAGATTTGTGCATTGATGAATGTCTAATTTTTTTGTAAATATTGGTTAACAATTATAATTAATAAAAAAATGTATTATATTTTAGGAGAGGTAAAAATACCTCTCCACAAACTCTTAAGGATGACCATGGACATCTTTCAAGAGGTCTTTTTTTTTCTCTTTTCATGTTATTTTCTTGTTCTTTTTAATTTTTTAATGTTTAAATATAATTTAATTAAATAATTTTGCTAATCAAATATGTATTTTGAAAATTAGTTGTGTGAAAGATATAATAAAAGATCATTAAGTTCTATGGATTTCTTGTTTGAATTTTATAGTGATCAATTGCTTAGGGTACATATTCATGAGGTAAGTTTGATGATTGCATGTAAAAAGATGGAGCACATTTCATAATTGGATTTAGCTAAGTCTTACAGGTTTTATATAGAATTACCTTAGATAATTTACATCTAACTATTATGGAGTGTTTGGTGTTCTTTTGCATTGAGGTAAATGACATTGACCAAGTGTCACTAATTATTTTACTTTTTATTTCAAGTGTCTAATTGTAGGTATGTCATTATGGTTCATGACAAGCCTTAGGCTAAATGTTTGATGACATTTTCATTGTATGTCAAAAGCCTATGTGATGCCTAATATGTTTGTCCATGCATCATGGTTGAGTGAAACTAACTCTATAATTTTTGATAAGTAGGAGATTTCCACAAGTCAAATTGTGATATTGCTATCAGGATTCTAGGATTTTTGTTTAGAAGTCAAATTGAACTCCTATGGTGTAGGAAGATTGACTAACTCTAGTGTGCTTATTTATAACATCATAGTTGAGTGAGATTGACTCTATACATGATGATTGCATAAAGCTTATTGTTATCCTCCTTAATACACGGTAAAACTAAAAACTATATGTAGATTATCTATACATAATGGTTAGTCATTGATTCACAACTGTTAGTGTCATTTACTCTTTTGCATCATGTATGAATTTTGTATAAAGGGTATATAAAACATCATAAAACTATATTTATGCATAATCATATATAATAAAAAAATATGGGCATAGTATTTTCTATTTTTACATTTTGATTTTCCTTTCTAGTTTCAATATTTATATTGAATCGTATTATTTGTACATCCCTATGTGTAATGTATATGCAATAATTAATGGTTTTGTATGTGTGTGTATAAATGCATCTATGCACACAAATTCTTAACAAAGAGTTGATATGTATGTATATATGCATGCATTTACCTATGTATGTATATATGTATGAATGAATTAATGCATGCATGTATGTATTGATGAATGATTGTATGTGTGCATGTATGTATATCTATGGTATGTATATATGCATGAATGCATATATGTATGTATGAATTTTTGTATGAATACATGGATGTATGTATTTATGAATGAATGTATGAGTGGATGAATGACAAAATGTATGAATGTGTGTATGTATGTATGCATATCTATGCTATGTATAAATGCAAGATTGCGTGTATGAATGGATGGATGGATGGATGAAAGAATATGTTTGCATAAATCTTCATGCATGCATACATATATGTAAACATTTTTGTGCATACAAATTCTTAACAAAGAGTTGATATGTATGTATGTATGAATGCATGCACCTATGTATGTATTGCATTATATGTATGTATGAATGAATCAATAAATGTATATATGCATGTGTGTATGTATGAATGGATGGATGAATGAATGGATGTGTGCATATCTATAGTATAAATGCATGAATGCATGCATGCATGGATGTATGTATGGATAAATGTATGTATGTATGTATGAATAAATGGATGAATGCATGTATGCATGAATGAATGAATCTATGGATGTATGTAATATTGAATGGATGAATGAATAGATGAATGGAAGTATCCATGTATGTATGTGCATGAATATATGTATGTATGAATGAATGAATCTATGTATGTATGTGCATGAATACATGTATGTATGGATGAATGAATCTATGAATGTATGTTTGTATGTATGTAGGTGCATGAATACATGTATGTATGCATGTATGGATGAATAAAATGTGCATGAATCATTGCATGTATATATGCATGTGTGTATGAATGCATGCATGTATGGAAGTGTGTTGATTTATGCATGCTTACATGTATGTATGTGTGCATGTATGAATGCACACAAATACATACACACATAGATATGCATGCATACATTCATTTATTCATACATGCATATATATACACATTTATGCATGCATGCATACATTCATACACACTCATGCATCAATACATGTACACATTCATTTATACATATGGTGCAGGAGCATCCTAGGTAGGGTAGTTGGCAATCCTGCATGTTGGAGTGTTTCTATGTTGCCCAGTTGCAATGTTGACCGAGGAGTTTGGTCATTGAAGGGCTCAGTCGTTCGGCAAAACTTCTGGTGCTCGGTAGAACCTGTGGTCGGCAATGCTTGTGGTGCTCAGTCGACATGCTTGCTCGGTGATGCCTAGCTTGCTTGGTTGTTTTGCCGACACTGGGTAGTTTGGCTTACCGACTAGAGTTCTTGGAGATTTATTAGGCCGACTTGATACATTTAATTTGGGTAGCGTGTGTTACATTCTCTTATGTGGATCTGGAGGTCGACATGGAGAATTAATTGTTTGTAAGGCTATTTGAGAGCTGACTTGTATTGCATTTAATATTTGTTTATTTTAGGAGCAGACTTGGGCTTAGGAGTTATTTCTTTCTTCCAGTTGACTTGTGGCTAAAGAAGTAGTATTTAAGAAAGGTTTGTGGTAGTTGTTGGGGCAGAGAGGTAGTGAGTAAAAAGGAGCAGAGATTCAAGTTAGGAATCTGAAGCTGTGACTTGGTGAGTAGAGCTAGTCGCTGAGGCTTAGGAAGAAGAAGATTGCTTGGTGGCTTGCGATCACAAGTTTAGATCTTTTTGGATTTTTCTACCAGATTGTTGTACCTTATTGTTACAAATTTGGCTAACTAGGGTTTAGTTTGAATTGGATCTTAAGGGATCTTGCAGAACTATTACTTTCTTTGTAATTGGTCGTAACCAGGAAGGCTTTACAGCCCGACACATTGCATGTAATCAGTTATTTTATGAATAAAGAATTCAAATTGTTACAGATCTGGTTTTGTTGTTGGATTCGTTTATGTGGTTTAGCTGGGGGCTTGGACATCTCTTTTGGGGATTCACTCGACTTTGCACTGCGTTAGGTGGTATCAGAGCTTGGAGTTCTTGAGTGTGTGGACAGATCGTCGAAGTTGAGGTAGTTTGCACCTGGACCTTGGGTTGGTGATTTGTTGCCTTGGGTTTTCGAAGATCTTTGTAGATGCCTCCGAGAAGATTGGACCCTAGGGCAATTGCAGATCTCTGTGATACTGTGGAGTCCAGGATTACAGAGAAGGTTAAAATTGATTTCAAATCTGAGATAGAATTGATGAAGAACGATATGATCATTGAGATTATGAGGGCTATGGCTAGTGTACCTCAAAATGTGAGCATTGAGGATGGCTATGAGGAAGCTGTTGAAGACTTTGAAGCTGCTGGATCTAGCGGAGTTGACAGAACCGATCGGAGGGACAGATCTGGTGGAGATAGAATTGGTCAGTTGCAAAGATCTAAAGCTCAGTTAAGAACTAGTTACTGAATGGAAGTTTTTAACTTCTCTGGTATTTTCAGACCTGAGGACTTGATTGATTGGATTGGTGAGTTAGAAGACTTCTTTGAACTTGAAGAAATTGAAGATCCCCCTAGAGTGAGGTTGGCACAGACTAAGTTGAAAGGACATGCTGCTCTTTGGTGGAAAGAATTGCAGAGAGAAAGAGAAGATGAAGGTGAAATGAAAATCAATCGATGGAGGTTGATCGTGGCTAAATTAAAGGCTAAGTTCATACATGTCGACTATGAGCTTGAGTAGTTTAAGAAGTTGCAAAACTTGAAGCAAAAATAATTGATTGTTGAAGACTATACCGAGGAGTTCTAAAAATTGACTATTCAGTATGGGCATAGAGAACTTGGTAAGGAAAAGGTAGCTCGGTATGTGAATGGTTTGAGATTCAATATTCAGGATGAAATTGGTATGCTAAGGATTGATTTGGTTGAGGATGCTTATCAGTATGCCCTGAAGGCAGAAGACAAGTTAAAGAGGGGACAACATGGTAATTCCTGAGGGAAGGAAAAATAAGATCACTCGGTGAAGGATAAACTGACTACTGAAGATGAACTGAAACCTGTTGAGTCGAGGAAGAGGATAGGTAAGGTTATCTTTTAAGGGTACTTGTTTCCATTGTTGTAAAGCACATCGACCTTTTGAATGTTCCTAGAGGGCTAGTGATCGAAGAACTGCTATTGTGAATGAGAACATACTAAATGAACCAGAGGTAGAGTTAGAAAACTTGTTGGTTCGAAGAACATTGCTCGGTACTAAGGTGGAACCTTGTCAGAGGAGTAACTTGTTCAAAACTCGGTGCAAGTCAGGAGGTAAACTTTGTAATGTGATTGTGGATGGTGGTAGTACGGATAACCTTGTAGCTGAGGAGATGGTTCAGAAACTTGGTTTGAAAAGATTGAGACATCCTTCCCCTTATATGATTGGTTGGTTACAAGATGTTCATGCTTTGGAAGTGAGGGAGCAATGTCTTGTTGATTTTCAAATTGGTCAGTATAAGGATCAAGTGTTGTGTGATATTATGGACAGAAGTAGTTATCACATATTGCTCGGTAGGCCTTGGTAGTATGATTGTAAGGCTATGCATGATTGTGTCAAGAATGTGTTTACTATTGAGAAAGGTGGTAGGAAGTTTTCCCTAATGCCCTTCCTGGATACAACACTCGATAGGAGGAACCTAAGCTTTGGGAGCCAAGTTGAGTTGAAGGATTCTAAAAGTGTTGGAGATCAGTATGGAGAACAAACTTGCAGATTGTCGAGAAAAGACTTGAAGAGGCTGAGAAAGAAGAAGTGGAAGAGTGTGCAAGTTGAAGACTTAGAGGACATGTATGTGAAGAACCAGTTTGGGGTTTATGTTTTGAATCCTGTAAGATGTTCTTCCAGCTTTTAAGAACATCTTTTCATACCTGGGGTGTCTGATGCAGGAGCATCCTAGGGTAATTGGCAATCCTGCATGTTGGAGTGTTTATGTGTTTCTCGGTTGCAATGTTGACCGAGGAGCTCAATCATTGAAGGGCTCAATCGCTCGGCAAAACTTCTAGTGCTCGGCAGAACTTGTGGTCGGCGATGCTTGTGGTGCTCGATCGATGTGCTTTCTTAGTGATGCCTAGCTTGCTTGGTTGTTTTGCCGACGCTCGGTAGTTTTTCTTACTGACTAGAGTTCTTGGAGATTTCTTAGGTCGGCTTGATACATTTAATTGGGTAGCGTGTGTTACATTCTTCTATGTAGATGTGGAGGTTGACATGCAACATTAATTGTTTGTAAGGCTATTTGAGAGCCGACTTGTATTACATTTAATATTTATTTGTTTTAGGAGCCAACTTGGGCTTAGGAGTTATTTCTTTCTTCCGGCCGACTTGTGGCTGAAAAACTAGTATTTAAGAAAGGTCTATGGTAGTTATTGGGGCATTGAGGTAGTGAGTAAAAAGGAGCAGAGATTCAAGTTAGAAATTTGAAGTTATGACTTGGTGAGCAGAGCTAGTGGTTGAGGCTTAGGAACTAGAAGATTGCTTGGTGGCTTGCGATCACAAGTTTAGATCTTGTTGGATGTTTCTATCAGATTGTTGTAGCCTATTGTTACAGATCTGGCTAGTTAGGGTTTAGTTGGAATTGGATCTTGAGGGATCTTGCAAAACTATTACTTTCTTTGTAATTGGCCGTAACCGGGAAGGCCTTACAACCCGACATATTGCATGTAATCAGTTATTTTATGAATAAAGAATTCAGATTGTTGCAGATCGGGTTTTGTTGTTGGATTCCTTTATATGGTTGTTTAGTTGGGGGCTTTGACATCTCCTTTGGGGATTCACTCGGCCTTGCACTACGTCAACATACATACATGCATGCGTGTATAAATGCTTGTGCATGTATGCACAAATATATGTGTTGATTTATACATGCTCACATGTATGTATGTGTGCATGTTTGTGCTTATGTATGAATGCATGCAAATACATACACAAACATAGATATGCATGCATACATATGCACATGCAATCATTTATTCATACATGAATATATATACATATTTATTCATGCACACATACATTCATACACACTCATGCATGTATATGTGTTGATTTATGCATGCTTACATGTATGTATGTGTGCATGCATGTGTTGATGTGTGAATGCATGCAAATACATACACATACATAGATATAAATGCATACATACATTCATTACACCGAGAGGCGTAAGCTTACAATGGCAGCAGACTCACACCTATAAGAGGTCAGCGAATGTAACGGTGTAAGAAAAAAGAAATGCTTCCTATTCCATTCCACTTGTCACAAAACGCTCCACCATGATTTAATTAAATTGATAATAAACACTCGACTATTACCATCTTACCATCTTACCCGACTATTATTAGAATAAACGGACGGAGCCAATTGAAGATTGTGGAGAGCGGGGAAGGGTTTGGAAAAATGAGGAAAGCCTTGGCGTTTCAATGGCGCCGCAGCCCCTGCCTCAGACTTTCGCCATTGATTCTCATAAGTACTCTGAGATATGGTAGGGATTGTGGGCTTTTGCACAATAGAGTCCGTCATAATTTCTCTATAAATTATGGCTCCATGGATTGTCATTTTGCGCTCATAGAGAAGCTGCGGATTGCAAGAGTTTGATAAATTTGGTTTATCTCAGAGAAATACGATTTTGTTTTTGTCCGTCTTAGATGATTTTGTCTGAAGTTAATGAAAAATTTTAGATGATTTTGTCTGAAGCTAATGAAATTTCTTCCATGAATGCTAATGAAATCTCTTCCATGAATACTGATAAGAGTTTTAAATTCAGAGCTAATAAATTCTACAGCTTGAATGTTCTTTGTTACATGAGGTTATTTTCATGGTTTGTGATTCATATAATTTAATCCCCTGTTCATGACGAGGAAAGCGAAGACTGTGAAATAGAACAAGAGCAGAATGAGCATGAAAGATTCCGAAGCCAATTTTTTAAATATTTTTTTTGCAATTTCAATTTACAAAGCAGTGCACCCGTTAAGGTTAGAAGAGGAAATCAAAACGTACTGAAACAACTCTAACCAGTATGGCACCGATGATGGTGAGCATTGGTCAGAGGATCTAAATCAAACTGCTTATGCTGTAACTCTAACCAGTATGGCACCGATGATGGTGAGCATTGGTCAGAGGATCTTCTACTCTAAATACTGGAAAGGGAACTCGACGTCAAGTATGTGTTATCCAATCCGAAGCGGAGTGAGGGGCGACCATATGACGGAGTGATTACAATAGCAATGTTTGAAAGAGAATTACTAAAAGCTGAGAATACTCAACACCCAGAATGTGCTTGCTAACCCAGAATGGAAAGCAGCTACCATAGGGCGGAGCTGAACTGTTACAATAACTTTAATTGAAATCGAGAATTACAACCAGATTTGAGCAAGAAATAAAGACTGCCAGTACTACTGTTAGTTTTACAAATTAAGATACTGATTTCTGGTTTCTGTTACAAATCTGCTCATCCAAAGAACAAATAGCAGTCTATGGAACTACTTCAAATGCTCTTATTTTTCACGTATGACCTTCAATTGACTAGAAATCAAATGCAATAAGCCGGAAACACTAACATGCCAAATCGAAACTAACAATGCAATAAACTGAGAACAATGCACAAACTGAATACAACTCACAAATGGGATTGAATCACCACTAGTTGTTGTCTTGCAAACAAGAAGCGATGCCCGAGCTAGGAAGCCTTCATTCCTCCAAGCAAACCCAGAGCCAATCCTGCGGCATAACAGTATAGTAAAACCAAAGATGTGAAATGATGCTCAAGATCTTCCTTTTATAACCTTCGATTGACTTCCTGAAACCCTAAATCCTCCTCACTGTCAAAACCCTAACTCTTTCTTCAAAATGGCGTCCTTTTCCCTTTAAGCTCAATAATGATATTTTAAATAAAAATCCACCAACTTCTAGCAAAGACACCCTCAAAACTAGGAAACCCTAATTATACCTTCCGACTAGCCTTCGGGTTTCCAGAAAAAGGCCAACGGTCACTGGAAATATCAGGATTGAGAAGGGGACATTACAGAGCACAAACAGGGCGACCAAGTAAAGCCAGATGAGCGATATGACTCTGCAGCAAGCGCCCACCAAGACGGCGAGAGAGACGATCATAAGAAAAGGCCCAATTGTAATGAGAGGCCATTGAAAAAGCTTCTCACAGTCGTTGTCTAGCCTCGTTGCGAGCAATATTCCAGCGCCCAAGATCAGGATAGAGAGCAGAAATGTGACAAGATTAAGTCAGCCCATGAGCCATCCGATGAGATTGTTGGCATAACGAACCATCCTCGAATATCTCACATCCTAGGAAAAACAAGAGTTATAAAACCTGTAATTTCAAGCAATGCCTCTGCAAAACAAATGGGCGTTACTAGACAGAAATTAAAGAGGAAACGTCAGCGCTCCCGTGGTTGCGTCTTCGCATTTGGAATGTGCGTTACTTTCACGGTGATTTCCTTAACAGATTGTTTTAATTCTTTATTTTGATGGCAGTTTCATGGATTTGAAAAAATAATTTGTGAAAATACTTGAAAGTTTTAAGTCGATTTCCTGAAGATACAGAGAATCTTCTTATTATGGAAGGATAGCCAGATTTCTTGAAATCAGTGTGCTTTAATTTTAATTTGTTTAGCACTTTCACCATCTTCGAAAAAGATGTTTGTGTTTATACATTTTTTTCTTCCATGTAAGCCCCGTGGATTTGAAAATTTTCTCGCTGAGAGTAGACGATCTTGAAAAGACACAAAATTTGCTTATAATGGAACGATTTCCAATGGCAGGGATGTAATTTGTGAATGCTAAGAGATTACAGATGCAGATAAATTATGCAAGACAATTTAATGACCGAAAAGGATAAATTTGGAATGTGTGCAATACATGTAGCAGCCATCAAAGGCCGTTCGGACACAATAGAAGAATTTATATTCAGATGGCCAGATTGTGTTGAAATCCGGAGTTCAGATCGTAAGACAATTTTACACATTGTCGTGGAATATGATAAATTTGCAGTGGTGCAAAATCTGGTGCAAAACCTACAAGCAAATAAAGAGGCACAAAAAGTTGCGCAATTGGTGAGCCGAGATCACGACTGTTTTCACAATACAGCATTACATTTGGCACAACCACACTTAAGAAGCTAACGCCCAGACCAATGGTTATAATTAATTTTTAAAGAATTTAACGCAAGACAATCTATCACCTAAAAATAGCACTACAATTTCATGGTGTGTAAACTTTTTTTTTAATTTAATAAGATTAATTTTTGAATTTGATGAATGATATTATACATAGTATCCTAAATATATAGGAAATTTTTTTTGAAGTGAACAATTCAATTTATGTGTCAATAAAAAGATCTAGATTTATTAAATATAAAGCAAATTTTACATACTTTGTAGTTCATATAAGAATAATGAGCTATATGTTGGTATTTGAAAGAAAATTTTAAAATATTTTTAAACTATCAAAAGACTGTAAAGAAATAAGAATCAATCAAATAGACTTTAAACATGAGAGAAAAAAATAATTCAATACAAAATGAAGGGGATTCTAATATAAAGATGCAACAAAGAGGCTCTCTAAGGGTGTTGAAACTAAATATCTCAATGACCAGTGCATAGAGAAACAAGAAATGGTGATATTGTTAGAAATTTGTTGTAGAATGAATAATAGAGAATAGAATGATATTCAAAAGAGAATAAAATTCAAAAGTATGAGATAATTCTTGAGAGAAAAATTTAGAATGTTCTATTCGAAAACTTAGTATCCAAGAGATTTTAGAAACTTAGATTCTTATTTTTGAATGAAGAGCAAATTCAAAATCGTGAAAATGTATTTAGGGAATTTTAGTGTAACAGTGAGAGATAATATATAAATATATTGGTAGTCATCATATTAATTGATGACCAAAGTGTTTCTTAGGTCACATCAAAATGTCCTACCATAAACACTAATTTAAGTTTTACCTTTTATTTCATGACAAATAAATATATTATTTCACTAAGGTCAACATAGACATGCTAAAGTCCAAAGACTAGAGGTGTCATAATATGATTAAACCATGAGAAACAAAATCAAGATTTTATAAAGGACTTCATATTTTGCATAATCAATAATATTGGTACGGTTTTCCACTTGGATTGAGAAAAAGTACAAAAAATTATAGGTTAGGGTATGTCTTTATATTATGGTTAAGGTTAGGGATTGTGTTAGGGTTAGGGTTTAGGGTAAGTGTTAGGATTAGGGTTTAGTATTTATGATTACGGATTAGAATTTAGGACTAGATTTATAATTAGGGATTTCCATTTAGGATTATGGTTTAGGTAAGGATTTAGAATTTATGGTTTAGTATTTCAGATTAGGGTTTAACTTTTAGGATTACATATTAGCATTTAAGATTTAGGATTATGGTTAGGATTGAGATTATGATATTGATTTACATATGGTTAGTATTATAGTTAGGATTAGGGTTAGGGTTTACCAATTAGGATTACCGTTTAAGTTTAGAATTTTGGATTAGATTTACAATTAGGGATTATCATTTATGATTATGGTTTAGGTAAGGATTTAGGATTTATGGGTCAGCATCTAGGAATAGGGTTTAGTATTTAGGATTAGGGTTTAGTATTTAGGATTAGGGTTTAGCATTTAGTATTAAAGATTAGCATTTAAGATTTACAGCAATGGTTAGGCTAAGGATTATGGAATCAATTTATGGATGGTTAGTATTATGATTAAGGTTAGGGTTAGGGTATAGCATTTAGTATTTAGGGTTACACGTATGATTAGGATAATGGAACAAGTTCACATCATAATTGGTGCTATGGTTAGGGTTAGGGTTTGTATTAAGGTTTACTATTTAGGATTACAGTTTAGTAATTATTATTAGGGTTAGGATAAGGGTCTATAATTTATAATTAGTGCTTAAAATTTAGGGTTAGAATTTAGCACTTATGATTAGGGTTTACTATTGAGGATAATAGTTTAGTTTATGATTTAGGATTTAGTATCTACCATTAGGTTTTGTCATTTACAATAAGGGTTAGGAGTAGGAATTAGCATTTAGGATTAGGGTTTATCTTTTATTGATGTTGTTTAGCCTTTACAATTTTGGATCACCATTAGGATTATGCTTTAGGTCAGGATTTAGGATTTATAGTTTAGCATCCAGGATTATTGTTTAGGATTTAGGAATAGGGTTATGATTTATCAACTAGGGTCAAGATTAAGGTTTATCATTAATGATTAGAGTTCAACATATAGGATTTAGGTTTATGATTACGATTAGAGTTAGGGTATGGGCTCAAATCATAGTTAGGTACTGAGTTGACATTAGGATTTGGGTTTGGTATTTAAGATTAGGGTTAAGATTAGGTTTTAAAATTTAGGATTTAGCATTCAGGATTAGGGTTTAGCATATAATATTAGGGTTTACCATTTAAGATCATGCTTTATCTTAGGATTTAGGATTTAGGGTGTAGCAATTAGGGTTAGGATGAGGGTTTAACATTTAGGATTAAAGTTAAATTGGTGTTTATCATTTAGGATTATAGTTGAGTAATAAGGATTAGGGTTTAACATTTATGATTAGGGTTAAGATTAGAGTTTAGAATTTATGATTAGGTTTTAGCATTTGAGATTAGGGTTTCACATGTAGGATTTAGGGTTATGGTTAGAATTTCTAAGAGCCTATAAATATTTGGTCACACCCTAAGCATAATTGAAACAATAAGGTTAGGGATTGTGTTAGGGTTAGGATTTAGGGTAAGTGTTAGGATTAGGGTTTAGTATTTATGATTAGGGTTTAGCATTTAGGACTAGATTTATAATTAGGGATTTCCATTTAGGATTATGGTTTAGGTAAGGATTTAGAGTTTATGTTTTATATTTTTGGATTAGGGTTTAACTTTTAGGATTACAGATTAGCATTTAAGATTTAGGATTATGGTTAGGATTGAGATTATGATATTGATTTACATATTGTTAGTATTATAGTTAGGATTAGGGTTAGGGTTTACCATTTAGGATTATCGTTTAGGTTTAGCATTTTGGATTAGATTTACAATTAGGGATTATCATTTATGATTATGGTTTAGGTAAGGATTTAGTATTTACGGTTTAGCATCTAGGATTAGGGTTTACTATTTAGGATTAGGGTTTAGTATTTAGGATTAGGGTTTAGCATTTAGTATGAAAGATTAGCATTTAAGATATACAGTGATGGTCAGGCTAAGGATTAGGGTATCAATTTATGTATGGTTAGTATTATGATTAAGGTTAGGGTTAGGGTTTGGCATTTAGTATTTAGGGTTATACATATGATTTGGATAATGGAACAAGTTCACATCATAATTGGTGATATGGTTAAGGTTAGGATTTGTATTAAGGTTTACTATTTAGGATTACCATTTAGGTTTAGCATTTCGGAATAGATTTACAAAATTAGAGATTATCATTTATGATTATGGTTTAGGTAAGGATTTAGGATTTACGGTTTAGCATCTAGGATTAGGGTTCAATATTTAGGATTAGGGTTTAGCATTTTGTATTAAAGATTACCATTTAAGATTTACATCGATGGTTAGGCTAAGGATTATGGTATCAACTTATGTATGGTTAGTATTATGATTAAGGTTAGGGTTAGGGTTTAGCATTTAGTATTTAGGGTTATACATATGATTAGGATAATGGAACAAGTTCACATCATAATTGGTGCTATGGTTAGGGTTAGGGTTTGTATTAAGGTTTACTATTTAGGATTATAGTTTACTATTTATTATTAGGGTTAGGATAAGGGTCTATAATTTATAATTAGTGCTTAAAATTTAGGGTTAGCGTTTAACACTTATGATTAGGGTTTACTATTGAGGATAATAGTTTAGTTTATGATTTAGGATTTAGTATCTACCATTAGGTTTTTTCACTTACAATAATGTTAAACCCTAACCCTAATCATAATATTAAATCTAAACCCATCTCTAACCATAATACTAACCCTAACTATAATATAAAATTTAACCATAAAATAAACCTTAACCTTGAATGTTAACCCTAATTGTAACCTTAATTAGATTAATTTATTCAATATTTTATGCATGTTGCGACTGCTACTAGCTAATATATACTCTATATATAATACGCCAAGTTGTATCGAGGTGTTTAATTTTTTCATCATTCACCTTTAATGATAATTAAAGTTGAAAAAATTCAACACCAAGATGTATAGAGTATATATTAGCTAGTTTATTTATACATGCATATATATACACATTTATTCATGCACACACATTATACACACCCATGCATCAAAATATATACACATTCATTCATACATACATGCATCTATACAAAAGAACACATACATATGCATGCATGCATGCTAATACATACATACATAATCATGCATGTATACATAAAAATACATGCATATATATGTACATGTAGGCATGCATACATCAACACATACATATATACGTGCATACATCAACGCATACATATATACATGCATGCTGAAAATGTATGTTTATGTCGAGAAGGGAACCCGCAACTTCTGAGTTTGATGAAATCCAAAGGAGAAAATTGAACCTTGCACCACCTTACTAAATTAGCACTCTAGTGAGTGGGAAGGTCAATTAATTAACCAAGACTTACGTGTGAATAAAAAATACTTATAAAAACCTAACTCTAATTATGAACTGATATTTTGATTATTGAAAACAAAAAGCCTACATCTTGGATGCTAGTGTGAGTCCAAGACTTAATACAAATTTGGGAAACAAGTGTGGTGTGCGCGTTCCATACGGTTATGGTTCAAAGATTACAACTAGAGAGATACAAAAACACTAAGTAGGCTAACAAAATTAAAAGTACAACAAACATAATTATAGAACGTAAACAAAAGATGATGTGAAAAGTGGTTGGGCTATTTGTTTTAGAGGCACAACAAAGTCAAATCTCCGTATTGGTGTTTCCACCTCTATGGACAACAAAGATACAATAGATTTGATAACGTATAAATCAACAAATGATAAAACAATAATAATAAAGATAGATAATGGATTTGATCATCATAAGAAAAATGAAGAATAGTAGAAAAATTAAAGATGATGAATGTCAATATGTGACTGGAAGTTGCACTAAACCATGGGAGAGTAGGTATCAGGGTTGGATTCATTATTGTGGATTATAGTGGTCTAGAATTAATTCCTATCCCAAAATTAATTGGGTTCTATGATTCATTCAAAATTTTGGTTCAACTTTTAAAACTACCCCTATATTTGTTTGTTATATTATAAAATAGAAAATAAAATTGTTGGATAAGATACATAATAATATAAAAATTTGGTCCAAATTCACATAATTTATAAGCCAAGCTTAATTGGACATCACTAAAAGGAAAATCCTTGTAATATTAAATTGAGGATCA
Source organism: Chamaecyparis obtusa (assembly GCA_027943335.1). Classification (NCBI taxonomy): domain Eukaryota; kingdom Viridiplantae; phylum Streptophyta; class Pinopsida; order Cupressales; family Cupressaceae; genus Chamaecyparis; species Chamaecyparis obtusa. Next base: position 180,338 of record BSBK01001547.1, read on the forward strand.
CCACACAACTCTATCCAGTATCTATTATGTTTTACATTGCATTATACTACTTAATGGGCCAAAGATGTTGGTATTGATACATCATGGTGGTGGGGAGTCTCTCCAACTTTAAATCTACCTTTGACTTCTTTCAGGTGGGAATGATAGGTTCTTTTATTTGATATAAATGTGACGTTGGGTTTTAATTTTGTGGCTTAATTCAAAGTTTAATTTTTAGGCATTTTTTAACTCGCCTCGATTGTGCTTTCCAAAATTATTGATCATCATGTTTGGTGTGATTTAAATGTTGGAATTAGTATACTCCCATGATTGTAGTAATATTGTGCTATTGGAATGGATTGAGGACATGCTAGGTAATGACTATTGTGATCCAAACTTACCCTTTTGATGTAAAATGATGATTTTGGAAGCTTTGTCAAATTTTGCCCAATTTTGAGATTTTAGTGTATTTTGTGGTTAACAAACTTTCTTCATGTCCTCATGAAATGTTTGATGGATTCTATCAGAATTCAAGCTCTTCATATAGTGGCCAATTGAGTAGTTTGTCATTTGACTCATGTTATTGCCTTGCTTGCTTGTTTATGCTTATGTTATCCACGTCCTTGGTTTAGGCCAAGTAGACGGTGCATCTTGTACTTTTGTCATTGGTGTAGACTGAGTGGACAAACTATGGGTTCTAGGTAAAAGCACAATAACCTGTCACCCTTTTACAAAGGAAGAGGCTAACAACACAAAAATTGAAAAACTTCAAGGGCATAAAAGTCACATTTCTGTTGAGAATTTGAAGATGATGTAAACTAATGAAATGTGTGAAATAGGATGAATTTTATGCCTATAATTTTTAAAAATTAATTTGAGCAAAAATTAATATATTTTTAAAAAAAATTTAGGTCTATTTTTCATATCCTGAAAATACTACAAATAAGGGAGTTCACTTCCCGTCAAATCATTATAAGTAAAACAATTTTTTTCCCTCCAATTTCAGAATATGTTTTAGATGACATGTATATCTAGTGCAGGAAAGAAGAAAGAAGTTTTTTCAATCTATAGTTTACCTGTTATAAGTATTGAAAGTTGACCTTACTTGAAATCAACAGTTTTTGTTTCCCGTCACTTTTACCCTATCAAAACTATACCAAAAACCAAATAAATAATATATTCTTGAAGAGGACTCTCTCCTCTAGTGCCGTATATAATTTCAAAAAAAATTTGAATTGATTTAGTATTTTTCTATATTTTTCGAATCAACATCTTCTCAAAGTTTAATATACCTGCATGTAGTTTTTAGCAAATTTGTTTAACATTTTGTAGATGAAACAATATAAAATTTATATGTCTAGAATCATACTTCCGAGATCTAGAAAAGGGTACTTTTAGTTTTTTAACATTTTCTATTTTGATCTAAGAAAGGAACAACAGAAGTGCAAAATTCTAGTTTTTTTGTGTTTTTGGTGGTTTGGCTACCAACATGGCATGCCACCTAAGTAGACTCGGCCGAGTCCCCCTAGGGGTCGGCCCCACTCAAATAGCCTAATAGTGTGCAAATGAGTGGTTTGTGATGTTTTTTTATATTAAAAATATTTTTTAGACTCAGCCGAGTCCTACTAGACCGAGTACCACTCGACCCAGTCCAATAGGCCACATAGATGCCATTCGGTGCCATGTGGCACCTACGTGTACTCGACCGTGTTAGACTCGACCGAGTTTAACTGGGCCGAGTGAATTGAGTTAGCCCAAAAGGTGACACTCGATTGTGCTTTTACCCTTCTCTCATCCTCGGTGTAGACCGAGTGGATGAACCCCCTAGTTCATGTCCTTGGACGTGAGACGTTTTATTAAGTGCATGTATGGTGGAGACCACATTCAGGCATGTAGTAGAGCTATGCTCCTATGCTGAGGTTTAAGTGATCCAAGCTCTTGGCGAGGCCAATTGGAGTACCTTGTCTCCCTTTTGTGGCATGGCATCTATTTTCTTGGTGTTTGTTGAGCATTACATTTTGATCAGTAGGTGTCGAGTAGTGGGATGGAGTGGCTCCCCAAGGTGGGTTGGGACAAAAAGTGTTCCTAGGGTAACCCTTGGTGGAGTTAATTATGACAACTGATAACATTAAATAAAATGAGGTTAAAACACTTAATGAAAGATAGTTTGGCAGTGGTATTGTGGTCATTCAAGTGGCGTGGAGTCGGTATAGTTGTGGCCATCTACGGATGTTGAGTTGATATAGCCGTGACCATCCATAGATTTTAAGGTGGCATGGTTGTGGCCATTAGTGGATGTTGAGCTTGCATGAACCTAATTTATGGGGAGGATGATTTAATGATTATATCTAATTAGACGAACAAGCATTTTCCTTTCTTTTAAATCAACATGTGATAACAAGTTTCCCTAGCTATATCTAGGCTATTTTTTATGTTTATCTATTGTTAGTATGCTATGTTTTGATTAAGTAAAATCAAGTTTTGAAAGGACCTAAAACCTTGTACAAAAAACTCAAAAGATTAAGCAATATAAGGCTCAGATACAATAGTGGAAACCACCAAAATAGTAGAGGGATAAACCACCAGAAAACCCCCACCAGCGAACAACAATCTGCAACAAGGGACCTTACGATTTAGATTTAGAGCCACCCTTGTAGGACCGAAGATTCATATCCAAAGGAGGAACAAAAGTCTTTGGTTTCTTTCCTTTCACAGTTGTCCAACCATCCTCCAACTTGGTAGCATCATTCAACCAAACCCCTGAAGAGACAAAAGAATGGATGTCCAAAGAAGCAACCCCCAACAACACATTCCCCCTGGGGGAAACCGAGAAGGGCGAACCCACAGCTATAGCAGACTGGACAGCAAGGTCGAAAGTCTGGATAGTAGCAACCGCCATAGCAGAATCATTCTGGACAGTAGCAACAAGCTGGACAATAGAGTCAACAGCAAGCTGGATAGCAAAGTCAGCAGCAGACAGGACAACAGTAACCAGGACAACATCCGACCCTGTAGAAGCATCCACAGAAGAAAGAACCTCCTGAGAGGATCCCGCAATCGGCTCCCGAACCTTTGCTGAAGATTTATGCACTGTATAATGTTAAGTAGCTACACCTGACCACCAAGAAGGCGGTTGTTTCGATTTCACCTTCACGGAAGAACATCGGGCACCCACATGGCCAGTCAAGTGACAATTCCTACAGTGGAAGGGAATACCCTCATAATCCAAAGTCTATATCCAAGAGACCCTCGAAGAGGCCAACAAAATCTTCTCAAGGAGGCCCTTAGAGACATCCATCTCAACAAGGATGCGAGCAAAAGTCGAATGTAAAATATCATAGGTATCCGAGTCCACAATCTGGAAATCCCCAAGAGTATTCCCCACAGATTCCAAGACCAGATCCAACCAGAGATGCATGGGAAGATTCGATAGAGTATGCTATGTTTGTACACCCTCAAGATGTGGTTTTGTAAGGGTCAACACCCTAGTTTTGTTGATGATTAATATAAAAAATAAGAATATATAAAAGCCAATTACATAAATGTCAATTGATATTAAGGTTATATGGCCAATGTGTATATGTGCATAATACTTTTATGTGGGTGTTACATCAATGTTTACATAAAGCTACACTATTAAATTTGTATGGTGACCTACATTATATGTGTAAGTTGAGTTTTTATGATGACATAATGTGAATTAGATTTTAAAAATTATGCAATTGTCTTGCATAAATATTCTTTCTTAAATAGAACTTATAATTACATCATATGTATACATTCTATTTGTATGGTGCGTATAAACAAGAATGTATAGAATTCAATTGAAAAAATGTCATTTAACTTGATTAACATTAGGTCACCATACAACTTTAATAAAAATAGCTTTATGTTCACACTTTATACAATAACATATGGTTTATATTCACTCAGTTCCCTATTTGGGTTCGTCTTCCTTATCTTCCCCTGCATCTTTAGATCAACTCACTTTTTGAGGGGATTGGAAATGCTCTCGGGGAATTTTTGTTATTGATATTGATCCTTCTAAGGGTCCTCCTGCGGAGATAGTGATCAACTCCTCCGAAGGAAGCTGGACTCAGACCCTGGATTATGAAGGGATTCCCTCAGATGTTGAAGATGCTTTAAAACTGGGCATATGGTTGCTGAGTGTAGTTTGGGTAAAGAGAAATATGTTGTGTCTTGGTGGAAGGGTGCTTTGGATCATCACTATTTGGTGGAGAAGAAGCATGCTTCAATGAAAAGCTTCTCCTAGGTAGTTGTGCAAGTCCCCCCTCCCTCTTCTGTTGGTTAGGACCCGGCTCCTATTTATCCTCATGTCTCTATGATTGCTTCATTAGCTAATTTGGCAAGGGAGGCAGCGCCTTTGTCCTCGCTTGGTGGTGCAGGGGTCGTGGGTGCCAGTGATTTTGTGGTCGCTTCTCCTGTTTGGTCTTCTGGTATTGTGGCTACCTCTGTTGGTAGCCAAGATTGCTCTGGCTTGATTGATGATACTCTACTTTGGCAGGTTGAGGCAGCTAGAGTTGAAGAGGGTTGGATTGCTATCAAAGGAAAAAAATTTAAGAAGTCCCCCTCTTCGTTTGATATGACTCTTGGCTCCCATCAAAAGGTTGTTATAGGAAAATCCTAGTTTTGGATTTCTCTCTAGCTAAGGTTTGCATGAAGGTTATTTCAATGCTTTGAATCATCTAGGTTGTGGGTGCCTGTTGTAAAACCCTTGCTTTGGTCTTGACCCATTCTATTTAGTGGGCTTTCTTGTATATCTTTTGTGACCATGATGTACAGGGTTTCGGGGCCCCTTCAAAACATGTATTTACCTTAATAAAAAACAAATGGTTTGTATTCCATATATACCATACTCATTCAATTTGTACCTGACATGTAATCATACAATATTTAATACAAACATGTATACAAGTCAATTGCATAAGATCAAACTAATTCACATTAGATCACCATAAAATTTTAAATTAAAAAGTAGTATTATGTATACACTCGATGTAACACCAACATATATGCACATATAAAAATTGGCCACACAATATAACCTTAATATGAATTGATATTTATGTAATTGACTTGTATATACATTCTTGTTTAAAACTTATGTTATGATGACTATATCAGATGTAAATTAAATTTTTATATGGAATACATATCAATCACACCCAACTAAATGATTTAGAATACCATTTGATCCCAATGCACATAATCAGATGACATACACCATAAAAACTTGATTTCTACATGATTTAATCATAAAATAAATTTTGTATAAACAAGAAAATATATACAAGTCAATTGCATAAATATCAAAGCCTAGTTTAAATTAGATCAGCATACAAATTTAATAAAGAGTATATGTGTACACACTTAATGTAACACAAACATAACAACATTATGCACATACACATTGGCCGCACAATGCAACCTTAATATGAATTGATATTTATGCAATGACTTGTCTACATATTCTTGCTTGTATTAAATCTATGTTTTTAATAATAGCAGCAAAACAAGAGGTGCTGACTAGAAGACATAAAACAAACCACAAAGGCTAGAAGCCCATCAACTAGACTCATACCTTATGAAAAGATGGGCGAGAGTTAGAAGAAGAGTTCTTCCTATGCCGCTGGACAACAGTCCAAGCAATGCTATCCTTAGGCTCACAAACAAAGGACACCCTACTAGGACATACATCAACACAATGGCCAAAGTGATTAAGAGTCTAAGAATTATCAGTAGAATTTCGCTGCAGAACAAAAGTGGGAGTGGTAGAATCAACAAAAAGGGCAATAGGGCCAACATGCATTGAAACAAAAGAAGCAGAGGCAACATTGAGGGATGAGCTAGGAGCAAGAGTCGAGCAAGAGGTAGAAGTCTGGTTTTGACTAGCAACATGAGCAACATCCAAATTATTAGTAGGAGTTTTATCTTCATCAACAGACTGTGAGTCCTTAGAGGAAGAATTGGAAAGATAATTAGAAGCTATGCCTATCAAATGGTCATTACTAGTAGCCTTCCACCATGTGACAACACCTTTTAGCTACAGAAGAGTGTAATCAGTGTCCATGTGCCCTGTAGAGAACCATCTCTGACAATGTAAGGGAAGACCCTCATAATCCAATGCTTGGGTCCATGGCCTCTTATAACCATGAGCACAACTTCAACTGGAAGCAGAGAGGAGATATTACAAGTGAGTACAACTTAAAGTCATGGAAAAATATAATGCAAGTAACCATGTTACACAAGTAGATTTTCAATATATTTGTTTCACAAGTGAGATCCACTCCTTTTTTTGAACTTGAATAATTGGAACATTTAGATATCACTTGGAATTAATTGATAAAGATCCTTGGAGAGTTGAGTAGGCTCACTATTTTATCTTTTCGGTAGTTTGAAAGATCATCACTATTTTATCTTTTTAGTGGTTTACAAGGTCAAACTTCACTTTTGAAGATTTTATATCATACACGAATTCATTTTGCTACCTAAACTTAAAGCTATATTGATTTGCGATCTCAATACTATTATATGAATTCTATTGCCTATGAATCCTATGGGCCTTCAGTGAACACTAAATAACAACAATAATAAAATTTTAGAAAGGGTTTTGTATGACCAAAATTCAGTAATTTTTTTTTAAGGAAGTGGGATGCATGACACCAGCAAACCACCATACCAGCTCCAAAGTAAATCATATTCTATTCTCCTATGTTGGAAGAATTGAAATGAAAGATTAGGATGGCCTTGTGCTCTTCATCCAAGTTAACTTATTGGGTTTACACATTAAACTCTAAAACTATGGGAGTCCGATTAAATCTTTCCATTCTCATCATTTGAAGGATTGTAGAAAAGATCATAATTTTCAAAAATAAAAATAAAAATCATTGAGTGGTTCCCTTCTCACCCTTGACACAATATCTCAAAATATTTTTTTTATTGGAGGTTCAAAGAACCTCTTCGGCTAAGAGTCAAGGACTGAGGGTTATCCATTCCACCAAAATCCGCACATGGCACAATCCTGGCCTCATCCCTTATGGTGTCAGAGCCTTTGCACTCTATTGGTTCCCAAAACCACAGATTGGAAATCCAAGAGCCTACTAGTTCTCCAATAGGATTCCAAATCAATTATGGCCAACAAATGCAAATAATCCAAATTCCCCGCACTTTAGGCTTCGCTACACCTAGGCGGGTAAACCTTCACCTCGAACCTGATCACTTTCTTCAAGGTTTTTCTATAGCGGATTTAAGATTGTGAGTTTTTCAACTGGCAAATTCTTCGAACTCAATCAATATGAAATTGAATGCTGAATGTTTGAATTAAATGTTTTGTGTAATGATTCTTAATAATAGATTTGAGGCTTGTAGGAAGGAATTGATAGATTTTCTAACTTCATATATAAACCCAATACTTCAGAAATAAAAAGACCAGTGCCTTTGCTCATTCGGGCGATAGAGTCAACTTCAATGAAGATTACGTACAACTTTATAATGTTCTACGCACTTATACTGCCAATCAATTAAATAATCTAGATGCGACAGATCAAATATTTATGCAATCTTAAATTAGTCTAGATTGAACTTTAACTCCTCAGAGACAAACTGGACACAAATTCAGAAATAATTAAATATTTCACAATATCTGTGATGATCGAGTTTAAGATGCTAAATGACCATGTCCACTTATCTGACATTTAAATTGTATACAGAATTCAAAAAATAATTACAAAGGACGGTTTATCTACAGTTTAATTCTCCACACCTTTAATAATAAACAAAAGACATTTTATTTTATTATTAAAATAAAATAATTGAATAATAATAAAATAATTGAATTTATATTACAAAGTCATATTATTGCTCCTTATCCCTCCATACAATTAAATATATATGCTTCTCGGAATATATCTTTTTTTCTTTGCAAGTAAATAGATCTTCATTTATATCTTTTGATATCATCTAAAAGGTATGTCTTTATAACAAGGGATGTATCTTATAGATTTCATAACTATTAATTAATTTCCTTTTATAATATTCTCATAAATCCTTAATGACACCATTTCATAATTTGATTAATGTCAAAATAATGAAGCCAACGGATTTCATAGAATTCTCCCATATTAAATAAAATATTATTTAGAACATAGATTTCTTCATACTGCCAGCCACCATATTCTTTATCACATCCTTAATCTTTCGTCTCAATCATATTACCGTGCCTCCCTTTTGCTATGGTTTGAATTATCACTATGAATTAATTTTTTATCGTGCCTCCCTTATTCTTTATCGTTGTGTATGCTAATTCAATTTATACATGCTGACGACATTACTGTGCTTCTTTGGTGATGTGGAGACTCAGTTTCCATTGCTATAAATACACACTTACCTTGAAATTTATCGTCTCTATCTTATTCTCAATATCAAACATCGAGATATATATATAAATCATCCGTTGATGTCCAATGTTATCGTTGCTTTCTAGAATTAAATTGTTGAATCATAAGATTTTATCTGGCGTCCCCAAATTATCAAGCTTTGTCTTCATCGAGCTCTTCAATAAAAACATAGCTAACGTAGTATGTACTATGAACTCTGGATGGCATTGCACACGTTCTTTCAAAGTTGTTTCTTAGGATTCATATCCATGTTGATGTCTCTTTTATTTCAAACTATAACCATCTTTTGAAGTCATTGCAACCTTAGATTAATATCTTCCTTTGAATATTATTGAATGTCCTTGGGTGCCAAATTTGATGCAGACTAAATCTATCCACCAGATCACATTTGGGCTTCCATTTATATGTTAAGTTTTTTTGTTAATAATAACCTTTGGCTTATATATTTGTTGTGCTTGACTTGAAACTCTCAATACCATCTCATGTATAGCTTAGTGTCTGCTCTGTCAATCTTCATACCATTTGTTGTTGTTGTACAGATATTTTATACTTGATCATTTCACTTACCAAATCATGTTATGTGCTGTTAGCACTGTATTTGCTGTAGTATATTTGCTGATGTATATTCTTTAAATATTTAAGTTTATATTATTTCTTACCTTTCCTTCACATATCTAGTAAGGTGAATAACATCAATGACAATACTACCAAGTCTTCAACATTACTCTACAAATGGATGCCCGGATTTTTGCCAAAAAATAAGGCTCCATCATACTCAACAAGACTTTATCCTTGATGGGCTCATTCAAAACAAAACAACTTCACCGGCAAACCAAGGGTCCATTAACAATAACTCAAAATATTGATGTTCAAGGATTTTAAGAAGTTTTGTCTCATTCATTTGTGACACTTGCTAGGTAAATACACTTTGCAATATCTATGAAATCAATTTTCTAATTCTAAGGTCTGCTCTAAAATCTTCACCATGCTTAAGAATTTATCCCAATTCTATGGCTACTTATATGTAAATCTAAAGCACTCGTATTTGGGATAATTCAGAGACCACAAAATTGTTGTTCACATTGAATTCACTTCAAATAACAATCAAAATATATACTAGAATGTTTAGCACTATAGAGAGTACAATTACCATTGTATTGCATAGGAAACTTATGAAAAATACATTAAAAAAAATTGATGGTTGAACTGCATGGGCGGGAAGAGACATCTCTGAAAGTGATTGGAGATGGGTCTTCTTGCCCATGCATTTCAAATGTTGGGGTGTCCCCTTTTGCTGGTTCAAAGGGGGGTTCCTCACAGTCTGTTGCTCCCATTGCCATTGGGATTTCTTCTTGCCCGTCAACTAGTTCTCATGTTTTTGCACCTATGTGTGGGATTGGAGCTTCTACGGGTGCAATCTCGGGTTCATCTAGTTCAAGGTCTCCCTCGATTATTTTTCTAGTTATTGGTCCAGCTCAAACTACCTGTATTGCATGTGGTGGATTTTTTCCTAAGGTTGTTGTTGCCTCTGAACCATCTGCCTCCACCTCTTCTAGGGTTTTGGGAGGCTTGAATAAAAATAATGGCATTATCTATGGTGATGGAGATGTTTCAGGGGCTTCCTTCGCAGTGGGATCCCTTGCCAAGGTTGTTTCTAATACGAATGTGTTTGGGAAAGGACCTAGGGCTTCTGCTATCACTGCTGGATTTGCATCTTCCAGTGCCCCGATACTAGTGAGTTTCTCTCTCTATGTTAAGCTCTCAACAGAGGCTGAAGGGGTTTTGTTGAACATCACTGATATTTTTAAATCTCATGGTTTGATTTGTCGCTTTCAGGGTTTCTGGCCTAGCCTCCCTCAACTACATGAATGGATGTCTCATAAATGGGAACCAATTCTATTTGATACCATTCATATATTTCCTATGGCTAAGGGGTTTTTCATATCCAAGTTTCATAGGCCTGAGGATAGATCTAAAATCTTGTGTGAACATTTCTTTAGTTGGGAGGAGGAAAATTTTATGCTTATGCTTAAAGCCCTAGCACCCTAATTTTAATCCTTCCTCTGAAGTCTTCAGTAAGATCCCCATTTGGGTTAGGCTTCCTAACCTCCCCCTTCATCTTTGGCATGAATCCATCGTGGAGGAAGTGGGTGAGGCCTTAGGGGATTTCTTAATGTTGGATCATGATTCTTATAATATTTATCACTTCATCGTTGCCCATCTTTTGGTAGATCTTGACACCTCGAAGGGTCTTCCAGCTGAAATAAATATTGAGTCATCATTGGGATCTTGGATCCAACAACTTGACTATGAAGGTATTCCTTTTAGGTGTCAAAAATGCTTCAAGATTGGTTACATTTCTACTCAATGGGGATTGGATTCTAAGCAGTCTTCTCCCTCTTGGTGGAAGGGAGCTTCCTCCCAGCATTACACAGTTTTAAAAACTCCTCTTAGTCATTGAAGGAGGCTGCTCCTATTTTAGGCAATCTGGTGTCTTCTGTGGTGGAGGATGGTTCATGCCCTACTTCTTCTGGACTTTTCCTAGCTGCTAGCCCTGATCGTGTCCACCCTTCTACTAGTTCTGGACCAGCTCCTTTGTTGGATGGAGTCAGGCCCCCTGCTGGCAGTTCTGTGCACATTGATTTTGTTGACTCTGTTGGTGTTTTGGCAATGGTTGGTACTAGTTTTGTTGACCCTCTTTTAGCTAGTCCCTTGGTTGGGAATGTTGCTAGCCATTTGCTAGATGCTTCATTGGTTGTTTCAACACCTTTGCTGGTGCTGGTGTTGGTGCTTCGGTCTTGGATTCTTCATGCTGGAAGGATGAGGCCACTAGAGTTGAAGAAGGATGGATCATAGTCAAAGGAAAACATTCTAAGAGATTCTCCTCATCTTTTGACATGACCCTTTTGTCCCATAAGAAGGGATCAAAAGTTTAATTCCCTCTCTTAATTGTTGTTTTCCTTTGGTTTATCTTACCTAGCGGATTGGGGTTTTTCAGTTGTACTTTCTTTGGCAATATTTTTTGTGTGGTGTTTGGGGTGTCTGGCCTTGGACTGTTGTATTCTGGGAACTTTTAATGTCCTATCTTAAGTTATAGCATTGTTCAGGGTTTTGGGGCCCCTTCAAATCCTATTTTTACTCTAATAAAAATATTTGATGGTTGAACCTCCAACTAGGCATAAAAAGCAATACCCAATCAACACTAAAATATTGAGGCTTAGTCTAAGGAAGGAATTCTTTATGCTCTAGCTCAGACCAGAAAACTAGAGGAAACCTATGTAATATTCGCTAAAGCTGCAAAAATCTTCAAACATGAAGATTGTGGTTTAATATAGAGAGCTTGTCAATGGGTCTTATGAAAATGATATGGAAACTCTGAACTAGATGATTTTGATAGAATGGATAAAGGGACTATGCTCTACATATAGGAGAGCTTGTCAATGGATTTTTGATATGGTGGTGAGATTAATTAGATAGGTCAAAATCAAATCTTGTTGCATGCTTTTGGAAAATGACAGGTGGAACTATGCCCTACAAAAATCTTTGATAGAATGAATGGAGGAAAAATTGTATGGACAAAGGGACTATTTTGGTGATGTCTTTCACAAAACAAATATCCCTCAACTCTGAAGAGAATAATTTTAATATAAAACCCTTTAAAAACTAAGAGAGCTTGGAGTGCATTCTATTTATTTGGAGTACATGTAATACCCCAAAAATGGGCTATAGGTTCATTAACCTCCTATATCAACATATCGAATGAAATCGATATCGAAGTCCTAACCTAAGGCACATCTGAACATCATCGAATCCTAATTGATCATCTTAAATTCTGCATCAGGGAATATTCCTAGTAATATTCCTAATCATCTTAATTATCTTTAATTTAATGATTATTTGGCGATAAATCCTATTTATCCTAAAGTTTGATTAATTGAATATTCTCAATATTTAATTAATTAGATTTAATACTGCCACTTAATTATTTAATTGAATTTATTTATATTTATCCCTAATTATTATTATTTAAATTTGATAATAAATCAAAATTCCTATCATTAATTGATTAAATTCTTATTTAATTGATTAAAGCAAGTTGTCATATTTAATGATATTATTTTGGAATAAAGTTTGATTTAATAATTGATTAACCCATAAATCAATTGTTTTATTTTTAAAATCAGTTAAGTTGGAAATAAATCACTTTATTTATTTGTTTAATTCATAATTATCATGCACATTCAAAAAATAGTTAAACTTGAAATCAAAAAATCAATTCAAGTTGTTTTAAAAATAAACTCAACTCTCTTTTGAGTTAAAAAGCTGTTTTTGCATGATTTTGTGAATTAATTATCTTTTATTCTTTGATAACTCAAAAATCAATCTGAGTTTATCTGAGTGATTTATGGCTTTTTCATGCATCCCCAAAGCCCTAGATTTCTATAAAATCAAGGCTCAGCTCCTCATATTCATATCTCAGAATTTGCAAACTTATGCTGGCAAATTGGTATCTGAAGGATTGAAGCTTCTTTTGCGAATCAACAACTTTGTGAGATCATTCATATTTTAGCATATCATTGTTAGATTAATTGTATTGCATATCAGTTTTTCATATAGAATAGATTCATATCAAATTTTTATATTATTGCATAGAAAATCCAAAAAAATATAGATTAATTTGCATCCAATTCATATCTAGATTTTGCATTCAAATCCTTCGTTTAGGTGTCGTCAAGGTCACTGATCTTGGTCCAATCTGAGAATACATACTCACATCTATTAGAAGATAGTAAATCATTTGGTTAGTTTAGTTTTCAATTACTTGCATGATTTTGATTTTAGCTAACCTCTAATGTTTTACTGAAGTGTTGTGTCTACAGACAAGTACAAAATTCACACACACATTTCTAGCACCCACCATGGGGCCCTGAAATGGGTTTCCATTCAATTTCTATCATCTTCTTGTCATTTTCTATTCCAAGCTGCGATTTTTAATTTCTATCTGTACAGTTGTCGTACGAATTTTGTCAAAAACTCATACCAGGAGATACCCACTATCATATGACAGTTTATTTGATTGAGGATTGTACCACCAAGATCACAGTGTCGTTTGGAATCTATATTGTCGTATGATTTGGTACCCAGTGTCGTACGAGTTTCTAGACTGTCATTTGGTGGGTGACCCACTATCGTATGAGTTTTAGTGCCAGGTTTTGATTGTCATTTCACTTTTTCAGGTAGTTTTCCAGATTTGTTTTTTTGATTTGTACTAACAGCTAACATTAACAATTGAAATTTGTTGTTTCTAATTGATTTTTGCTGATTTGATTGGGAAAAAGTGCAAGAATTACTAAAAATAGGTAATAATCTACTAAGCGTGTTGCGAGGAATTCAGGTAATCTTTTCAGCTAATAACATTTCGATTTGGATTAAAAAGAACTCTTGCATGTCAATCTTGTGTGACCTTTATTGCTTTCATATCACATATTTCATTTTGGGCTATAAAAATGAACATAGATTTGCTTTTCAGCATCTTTGTTACACATAGTAAATAGGCCCTATGAACACTATTCATGGCTCTTGAGAGAGTGTGTTTCCAGTGAAACTCTTCTCAACGAAGGAACCCTTGTAGGTAGGGAGGATACAGAGAGTCTCTCACATTCTACTAGATTTGTGCGTCTTCAGCTCCTAATTGATACATTCTCTCTCTAGAGAGGTTGATAGATCATGAATGGTTGACATTATAGATCTTTGTGAGATAATCTTGGTCTTAGCATGTTGGATTAATCTATCTACTTTGTTTGGGTTAAAAGTGAAAAGGCTAGAGGATTATGCTCTACTCACTTTTTGGGTAGCACCAGAAACTCAGATCCTTGAATCTGGAACCAGTCTCCATGTGGTATACTTTGTGAGTCACCTTTAGAGAGGGTTAACCATAGTGAACATTCCCTTAAGTGGGTCAACCACATTGACAGAACCTCAAGCGGTAATAGCCATTTTTATCGTGGTAGTGACAACCGCTATATAAATGTCCTTGTGGAAGAAATCTCCACATGTGTGGTCTCTTGTTGGGCTGTCAGATCTCCCTAGCAGATCCTGAAGATTAAGTTCTCGGACTATGTCAAAACCTCAGTGCTCCTAGATTGGAGTTTGCCTTCTTGAGATCATAAAAGTTGCAGAGTCAGACCATTACTAAAAACCCTAGTGAGGCCAAATTTTCATTTTTCTAGGAATATGTGCATTATTGCAAAAAATTTTGGAACATACACTATTAGCACTCCTAGGGATTAGCACAATTCAGTCACTTGATTGTTCATGCACAGGGTTGCTTTGTCCCTTGTTCATTGTTTTCAAACGTGCTTGAAATCACTTGTTGTTTTGCGTACTTATTTATCTATCTGGTTACTAAGAATGAATCAATCCGCTACAATCTTCAAATCTGGACAGATAATTTTGTGAACAATCTGAAACTGAAAATCTCAAAAATTATAAAATTTGATGTCAAACACCTTTCTAGAGTCAATAGTCATTTTGTAAAGTCAGAAAGTGGTACGAATTTTGGTTATTGTCGTTTCAGAACCCCCATATTGTTGTATGGTATATGGTACATTGTCGTACAAGTTTTGTTGCCAGTCAATTCAAAAGTCAAAATTCATGGAATCAACTGTCGTGTGAGTTTGACAACTATCATACAAGTTTTTCAATTGTCGTTTCATGCTATACCCATTGTCGTATGAGCCTATAGAAAGTCATTTGGGAAATTTTGAAAAGTTGTCAGAAAGTTGTCAAAACTGTCAGAGACCTCACTTTTCCAGCCTATTTCCAGAATCTATCAAACAAATCACTGTATCAGGAATAGAGCAGCAAATACTGAGAATCCAATCATTTTCCTAAAGTGGCCTTTTGAATCTGATTTAGTCTTCTATGTAATCGATTTGAGTCTTTATCATCTTGTGTCAAAACCTTGTCATAGCTATCAATCTTCAATCAATCATCAAAACAACTAAGTGTTGTGAACTCGTGTCCACTATCTTTTGGGAATCTACCCATACATCCAGGGCACAATCTCCTTCATCTACATCTAATCTAAGCTTCAATCAATCAAACCTTGACAAGGTTGCGTCATTTGATCTTCTTGAATCAGATCTTTCTTCAGTCATCTTCATCATATTCTTTTGTTTCACCCAAGGTTAATGGTGGAAACTAGAGCTTCCTCTCACAAGAAATCTAGGGAAGTATCTCATACGTTACCTTTGACTCATATCCAAAGTCCAACTCTTGAGCAACTCTACAATTCTAGTCTTTACGAAGACGACAGTCTTGGCAATCTTTGATTAAAAATTGGTTACATTCCTCCTTCATCAACTCACGGAGGTAATCAACAAACTCCTCATCAATCTATCCCAGGTAGAACTCCCACCATGTCTCAAGCAGGGACAAACTTTGGCTCTCAAAGAGCTCAATCTCAACATGGTGCAAATCAGGAACCCACACTTGAAGAAATTGCTCAATATCAAAATGATGATAACTTCAAACGAATGATGAAGCATTTCTTGAAAGAGGATAGGGAAGCATACTTTTTACAATTAGCTCATCAAGGAGCTAAACTTCCTCCCAACTTTAATGTTGAAGATATCATTACACATGAGGAAGAAACTCCACTCACAGCTATGATGAAACAAATGCATGCCATGCAAGTCAAACTTAATAACCTTGAGAAAGAAAAGAAACCCAAGGAGTTCTCCATGGAGGCCCTATGTCCTTTTCCATTTGACAAAGACTTGTACATTCCACCATTCCCAAAAAGAGTGGAGATTCCAAAATATGATAAGTATGATGAGCACTCAGATCCTCAAGATCATGTCAGAGAATTCTGTACACAATCTATGGAGTTCATGCACGAACCAACCTATCTGATGCGTCTCTTTCCTCAGTCTCTGGGAGGAGCAGCCATTCATTGATTCTCTAGATTGCCTTCTACTATCAAAAATTTTGAGGAGTTGATCAAATTTTTCTATCAGCAATACTCCTACAACATTCAACATCCAGTCACCATGATTGATATCTGTAATCTCAGGCAATATCCAGGTGAACCATTCTTGACATTTCTCAAAAGATGGAGGAAGAAATTCTCTCTATATGCTAGGCCTATTCCAGAAACTGAGAAACTGGAAATCTTCATCAATTATCTTATCCCAGAAATCAACTACCCTTTACAAATGCAAGATCATACATCTTTTGATAAGATGGTAGACAATGCGATCAAAATTGAAAAAGTACTTGTGAAAAAAGGAGAAATCACACTTCAAAAGGACAAGTATGAATCAAGATCCAGTTCTAAAGACAAGAACAAAAACTAGAACAAGAATAAAGGCATTGTCACAGATGGTGTTGTTGATACTATCCATGCCCCATCAAAGGCACCAGCTTTCAATCTAACTATTGGCACCCAAGCCATCAAAGCTTTAGAGAAAAAAGTGTCTGAACCATCTCAAAAGAAGCCAGAATACAAATCTTGGTCCGCTGATAATAAATGAAAGTTCACTCCTCTTGGAGAATCTTTGGAATCAGCTATGAGAACTCTGTTGACTAATAACATCATTTCTTTGCCTGAGATCTCACAATTTGATCCTGATCCTAAACCAAAATGGTGGAGAGAGAATGAATTCTATGATTTCCATCGAGGTAAAGGTCACAAAACTAATCACTGCTTACATTTGAAACATACTATTCAAGATCTTATTGATAAAGGAGACATCATGATTGACAATCATAAGAGCAATAATGATCATACTGCATTCACAGAACTATTTCTAAAACATGGTCAAGAAGTTTCATCTTCTCAGCCTAATATGGGGGCAAAGGTCAATTATGCTTACCCTGGAAATAATGTTGTTATCAATATGGTTGAACCTTGTCTCTCTGAGCATTGCAATGTCATCACAATTGTGTGAAGAGATAGAGATCATACTTTAGCTAATGCAGTGACTCGATCACAAGCTCAGGCCCATCTGAACAGACAAATCCCAGATTCATCAAATGTCCCTAAGATGCCCTTCAATCTTTCTTCCGCTTCCAAACAGAAGGCTATTTCCAAATCTTCCAATCCTAAAGATACGATGCCAACATCTTATAGCATTGTTCAACAACTCCAACACACTAATGCAAAAATCTCCATGTTTGAATTGCTTCGAATATCTCTAGCTCATAGAGCTATTCTAGACAAAGCTTTGCTCGGATCCAATGTTCCTAATGACCTTGATTTACATAGGTTCTAGACAATGGTTGGACATCTTACATCTCCACAATATATCTCCTTTTTAGAGGAAGATGACAACTCCTTGAGTCACCCACATAACCAGCCCTTGCATATAGAGGTCTTGATCTAGAACCGTAGAGTCAAATGTGTGTTGATAGATGGAGGCGCTGGTCTAAACATTTGTTCTTACAGCTTGGTCACACAATTGAGATTTTCAGAATTGGCTATTGATCCTAGAAAGAAAATAACTATAAAGGCCTATGATGAACAAGAAAGATCTTCTAAAGGCACCATTTTCTTACCTATCAGAGCAGGTCCAGTTATCAGAGATACTATATGTCAAGTTCTTGATCTACCTTTGGCTTACAACATCCTTCTAGGGAGACCATGGATACATGAGATGAAGGCTATTACTTCTACGTTCCACCAATGCTTGAAATTTCCTTATGAAGGAGTAGAAGTCACTATTCTAGTAGACATATCCACCACTTGTAATACATTGAAGGAAAGTGCAGATAAACTTGTGCCTAATTACAGAGAATCTTCCATTGAGTCAACAAAAGAAGCATCCACATCTAAAATGGAAGATCTTGCAAAAGAGGTCAATATCAAAGAAAATGGTATGGGAGAATACACTATAGAGCCAGTCTTATCTTTAACATCTCTCCCTATCTCACCTAAGTCTTATGGACAATCTTTAAAACAGTCCAAATCAGACTCTAAAGAACCTCTTGAGGCATATAAAAAGAATTTTGTAGCAGAACAAGTCTCCAAGCAAGAATTTGAAGAGGATGAAGCCGTGCTTGCATGGCTATACAAAGATGAACCTGAATCTCAAGTTGTTCAAACTAGTGACTCTACAGTATCCAAAATCCCTTCTAAGGCATATGATCTAGGAGATAAATTAATAGCTAAGATGGGATATTTAGGTAAAGGACCTCTAGGAGTCAGAGGAGAAGGTCTTATAACACCTATTTCACATACTGGTAGGGCAAACAAAGATACTGTTGGCCTAGGCTTTAAAAAGAAACCCTTCCACCTCAAAGGTAATTGTTCTCATGTCATAGAGCAGATCGTACCAAGAGAACCTCTTCTTAAGAAGGAAGAAACCAAATCATCAGATAGTGATTCAGATAGCTCTAAACTTGTTCCTTATGAACGTTTGCCTAAGGAAATCAAAGACCTTCTTGAAGCTGAAGATTATCCAATCAAAAGAATTAATGTAGTAGAAACACAAGAATCTACTATCAGTCAAGAGATAGTTGCCACACAAGAACCAGCTAACCTCAAAGATAATCAAACAGACAAAGAGGAAGGTGGTAGTTATTTTGAGACAGATTCCCATGAGTATGAATTCAAATCAGAATCTGAGGGTAACCCTTCTTGGGGTATTCATCCTAACTTTACTCATGTTCTTAGATTTCCTAAGGCATAAATGAAGAATCTAATGACTATGAATGGGAAGCCATTCCAGAAGAAGATGAGCTTATTACAGAGAAACATGTTGATGTTATTCACCAATATGCACCTGAAACCAACGTAAGTCTAGAGGAAAATGATGAACCTATCGAGTCTGATCCACCTATGGCTGAATTAGACTCCCACAATGACATTGAGCCTATTCATGAATTGAATGTCTTAAGTTGTAATATCACCTTCAAACTTGAGCATTGGGTTAGGACCAATGATGACAGATCCATATCCGTAAACACTATCTCCCAATCTTTCCCCGCTTTGACTATCCAATATCTAGACCTTATTGATCAAACCTCCACAAATCCGAGCCATGGTATTTATACCTTCCCGAATGACTATGCACTTTCTTGTTACCTCAATGCAGTTGAGCCTATGAGTACTTCCATCAATGAACCGAGCGTTAGCATGATAGAGCCAGACATCAAGTATCTTAGTCAGAAAAATAAGAATAAGAATAAAAAGAAAAGGAGTTCTGAGGGTGAAAACCACTTTGTGGCAGTCTTAGAACCTACAAAAGTAAAAATAAAAGATGTATCCAAAGGTGAAAACCTCTCTGAGGTGCCTAAGGATGAGATATTTGATGTCCTTCCGAGTCATTTAAAGGATAGATCTCTAGTTCTAATTGAGCCCACTCAATCCATCAATTTGGGAACGACAAAAGAACTACAGTTGATTCATGTAGCCCAATCTTTATCAGAAGAAGAAAAGCAAAAATTTACAACATTCCTAACAAAAAAGAAGATCAACTTTGCATGGAAATATTCAGATATGTCAGGGTTGGATCTTAATCTTATCATGCATCATTTATCTATAGCTCCAAATGTCAAACCTGTCAAGCAAAAATTGAGAAAGATGCATCCTCATGTTGCACTCTTGGTAAAAGCTGAATTAGAGAAGCTCCTTGTTGCCTCACTTTTCACCCCATACCTATGTTGTTAAAAGTGAAAGATCTTGAAGTCATAGTCATGTCTGGTCTGGTTAGTGTCTAGGTCTAAGTCCTTCATAGGTAGGCTATCCTTGTCGGGTTTCCTTTTCTCTTGCCCTCTCATTTATAAGTCGGGTGGGTTGGTTCAAAGTGTTGTCATGTTGGGTAAGTGATAGTTCCTAACCCAGCAAGGATGTCATGTTTTCATTAATGATCTTCTCAGATGAAGGATGATTGTGAAGCTATGATCTCCAGGCATATACCGGGGATCTGATGAAAGTCTTCTCACATGACTGATGCAATAACAAGTCTAGCATTTGAAATTTAAGAGATTCACTCCATGGGGCAGTGTATACAATCCAGTTGATAAGACTTCTCTTGTCTTAATGTGTACACTGGTTATAAAAGTAGAGCTTGCAAGTGGAAGGCTTTGATTATAATAAAATTCTGCAAATTTAGAAGATCTCAAGGAACATGAGTATTCTGATATGGTTTCGAAGTGTGATCAGAAGACACATTAAATACAATGATGGTGCATTCAAAAATATTGCAGTTCAAAGTCAAAACAATGAAGATAATGCAAGGCATAAAATGGCACAGTGACTATTCCATGCAGATTTCACACCCTCTGCATACATTTTTCGCCAAGAACATCCCTCTACCAACAATGCGGTCCACGTGTGCCAAAGACAAAGTGGTCGCATGATCGCATGAATTTAAAACAAACTATGCGATCATGCAACAAGGCGAAATGGAAGCTCAGGCAAATGGGAGTGTGTTTTGCTAGGACCCATGAAGGCCAAAAATGCAAGTGCGATGATGAGATGGAATAGTTATTAAATATTGTGCCATTCATAGAGCGGTCGCATGATCGCATGAATTTAAAACATGTTATGTGATCATGCGACAATAGAAACTCAGGTCGGTGAATGCGATCAAGCAAGATTGAAGCCATGTGGAGCGGTGGGTCCAAAGGTATCTATACCGTGTGGCGTACTAAAGAAGAATCAACGAAGGTCGCAAGACTGAGAAAACTATCTTGTGATCATGCGAGATCTCACCACGTGTTCCGATGGGCTCTGTTTCTCAGCGGGACTTGAGTTATGACGTTGGATCGACGATTCAAATCACCCAAAGCTTCGATCTGAGGATGGTCGGTATTTCACGATGGAAAGATGCCTGAAAAATAACCAATGCGACATAGCGAGATCTTGACACCTGTCATATTCTCCTACATAGCTCTGTGGGCCCGAGAGATTTCATCTACAGTTGTCATGCTTTGTGCATTAGTTGTTTGCTTAACCCCTTTGCAACTCTTAATGAATCTATGGTTGTCGCTTTCCCTGAATGATGTCATGTTATATTGGTGGGAAAGCGGGATAAAGACACGTAGCAATTCTATGTCCGATGAGAAAAGACAAAATGGTTGACAACAGCAAGCGTTCCCAAGATCCTTCCACATGTCCAGGTGGGACCGAAGATGCTTAGAGTTAACCAATCATAGAGTGGTCGCATGATTGCATAGATTAAAATATTGCTATGCAATCATGCGACAATGGGTCCCACGCAAATAGAGAGGTCTGGCGGTTGGCAGGTGGATATTTAATGAAAAGACAAAGGAAAGAGGAGTAGTCGCATGATCACATAGATTAAAATATTGCTATGCAATCATGCGAGATTGTGCCACGTGTCGTCAGCTACAGTCCAGCGCACATCAAATGATAGAGTGGTCACATGATCGCATGAATTTAAAACATGTTATGCGATCATGCAACCATGGAAACTCAGGCCGGTGAATGCAATCATGCAGGATTGAAGCCATGTGGTGGTGGGTCCAAAAGTTTTTTGTACGAGGTTAGAATATTCCTAGTTCCAAATCCATGGTCCCCGCTTTGCCGCTATGGGAAGGAAGATGCTTTGAAGCTTAGCGGGAGGTGGACACGTAGCCCGTGGGTCCGAAAGAGTGGTAGATACTTAATCGACGGCTCCTCGCTTTGTCGCTATGGTGTGGGAGATTCTATGTGATCATGCAAGATCATGCCACGTGTACTCGCTCACTTAGTGTCTGATGTGATGCGGTGAGATTCAAGTGTTTAATGAAGCACGTGCTCTAAGTTGAGGAACTCACATACATAAAATTGACAATTGGAAACATAGCGAGGCCAAATGAAGTGCAGCTCAATGCCATGAAACATGTTCATCAGTATTTGAATTTTAAAATAAACTGCAGAATTTAAGTTTTAATGGAAGATGTTGGTTCGATGGATAATGATAAAGTAGACAATGAGAGCCTTGAAATGAAGTGTCATAATTCTGATGTCTGTTCCTATTCCTATATCTATGATTGGCTTTCCAAATTCTTTTGTTAAAGATGTCCTTTCTCGGTGCCTAGTCTTTCCAAATTCTGGAAGTTGAAATACTTGGCATTCTCATGGAGGTTGTGTATTGTAAACTCTATATATACTATTGTAAAAGTAAATACAAAGGTCGGCAAAATTGTTGGTGTAAGAGACTTGATGTTGCAGAGTCAATTGAAGGGTGTTTTATGTCAATGATTTTGTATTCCATTTAGTTAGAAATTGTTGATTCTATGATTTTTTCTTTTAATCCAAATTACAGTAGGAAGGAAAGGATGTTTCATTCCTTTGTCATGAGGATATGAATAAACCACAGTAGGATGTGCTTTGGGATATTCGGGGAAGGATTCATTAGAAGTCTTTAATCATTTCATTTACATTTCTGTAAGTAGATGCTGAGCATATAAATTCATAGGATTTGTGAGTTTGTTGCTTGGTTTTAGATTTGAGAGCTTTTCCTGCCTGGGTTAAGTCCTGTTTAGGCTTAATTCGGTTTGCCTCTTCTGCTCTCAGGTTAAGAGCATACCCCGGGTTAAATTTAGGAGCAAAACATAATTCATTGCATATCATTCCATAAGGGAGTTGTACCTTCCAATTCAGAGAAAAGCCAGCAATCATAAAGCGGCTTTTCAACTATTGTATTCAGATATTGTTCATAGTTTGGGCATTAAGAGTTATTATCATAAGAAATAAGAAAGGACAAATCTGTTTACTAACACTCCTAAAAGCCAGATTCATCTGAGTTATTGACTATGCAGAGTGGATCTCTAATATTGTACCTGTTTCAAAACCCGATAAATCAATCAGAGTATGTACAAATTTTAGAGATGTAAACAGAGCATGCCCTAAGGATGATTTTCCATTACCTAACATCGATATGACAGTGGACATGACTGTGGGCTTTGAGGTGTATTCTTTAATGGATGGTTTTTCTGGGTATAATCAAATAAAAATTGCTCCAGAGGATCAAGAGAAAACTGCTTTTACATGTGCATGGGGCACCTTTTGTTGGAATGTCATGTGATTTGGGCTTAAAAATGCTAGTGCTACATATCAAAGAGCCATGACTTCTATTTTTCATGACATGATGCATAGGACTATGGAGGATTATGTTGATGATACTTTAGCAAAATCTATGATTTGAACTGAACATCTAAATGACTTGAGCAAAATACTGGATAGAATGGAAAAATTTAGTCTCAGACTAAATCCTAAGAAGTGTGCTTTTGGTGTCACTTCTAGAAAGCTCTTAGGATACATAGTTTCAAAGAAGGGCATTGAAGTTGATCCAGCTAAAGTAAAGGCTATCATGGAAATGCAACCTCCAAAGAATATTAGTCAAATTAGGACATTGCAAGGAAGAGTTCAATCTATCAGAAGATTTATATCACAGCTAGCAGACATATCACAACCTTTTACAAAAATAGTACATAAAGGTGTGACCTTTGCATGGAATGAAGAATGTGAGAACAACTTTAATCATATCAAGAAGTATCTATCAAATCCTCCTATCTTGATGCCTCCCATTCCAGGGAAGCCTTTGATCTTATATGTCTCCACAACAGATACCTCACTGGGGGCATTGCTTGCACAACATGATGAGAACAAAAAGGAAAGAGCTATATACTATATCAGTAGAACATTGGTCACATATGAGAAGAACTATTCAATGATTGAGAAAGCTTGTCTAGCTATGATCTTTGCATCATAGAAACTAAGACACTACATGTTAGCTCATACCACACAATTGATAGCTAAGATTGATCCACTCAAGTACCTACTAAGTAAAGCTGCCCTCACAGGTAGATTAGCTAAATGGGTCATGCTCTTAAGTGAATTTGACATTGAATATGTGGAACAAAAAGCTATCAAAGGGTAGGTTATTGTTGATCAATTAGCAAATGCACCTATGATTGATGATACACCAATGCAAATGGAATTTCCAAATTCCTCTATCATGACTCTTTCTTCTAGAGAATGGTAGTTATTCTTTGATGGCTCCTATACACAGAATGGATTAGGAGTAGGCATATTGTTCATAACTCCTCAAGGATACTCAATCCCAAAAGCATTTAGATTAAAGTTTCCTTGCACAAACAATATTGTAGAATATGAAGCCCTTTTGAATGGTATGAAAATACCAATTGAATGGAGAGTGACAGAGCTACACATTCATGGAGACTCTCAACTTGTTATCCATCAAGTCAATGATGTGTACCAAACTAAAGATGAAAAGCTCATTCCTTATAAGAGAATGGTAGATGATCTAAAGAAGTATTTCCTATCTATCACATTTGAGCAAATACCTAGAACAAAGAACAAAGCTGTCGATGCAATGGCAATGCTATCTACTTTATTACAGTAGCCTGAACATGAGCTATGCTACGAGTTCCTGGTGGAAGCACTATCTTATCTTGCATATGATTCCCCTGAAACCCACATGATCCGCACTGTTGTTGGTCATGATTCATCCAGATAAAAAAACCCTATTTTCCTATCTCCAAGACCAAATCATTCGCGATACCTTCAACCACCATGAAAAGAGATATCTTATCCGTAATGCCTCCCGATATGTCATCATTGGTCACGATCTGTACAAATGAGGTATAGATGGTACACTACTTAGATGTTTAGAATAGGAAGAGTCTCAACATGCATTAGAGGAAGTCCATGATGGTATTTGTGGGTCACACTCGAACGCTTTAACATTAGCTCGAAAACTTATTAGGGCTGGGTACTATTGGTCTGAAATGGAGAAAGAGTCTATCAAGTTTGCTAAGAATTGTCAAAAGTGTCAAGTGAATGGCAACTTAATTCATGCTCCAAGGAGGGATCTAACTCCCTTTACTACACAATGGCCTTTTCACCAATGGGCATTTGATCTTATAGGAGCTATACATCTTCATTCTTCTAATGGACATACCCATATAATCACAGCTACAGATTATTTTACAAAATGGGTAGAAGCAATCCCTTTGACACAAGCAACTAGAAAACAAATATCTATGTTCATATTGAAATATATCATATGCAGATATGGGATACCTCATTCTATAATCACAAATAATGGTGGACAATTCAAGAACAAAGATCTAGATGATTTATGTGCCAAATTCAAGATTACACAACATTGGTCATCTATCTACTATCCTCAAGGGAATGGACAAGTAGAGGCTTCTAACAAGAATCTATTGAAAATCTTGCACCGTACAGTTAATAAAATAGGAAGAGACTGGCATCTCATGATCAATCCAGCTCTCTAGGCCTACAGAACAAGTATCAGAACACCTACTGGGGCTACAACTTTCGCTTTAGTTTATGGGTCTGAGGCAGTACTACCTATTGAGGTTGAAATCCCATCATTAAGAATCAGAATGCATGGTCTAGTAACTGATGATGACTACAGAGTGTCTACTTGCAAGAACTTGAACTACTAGATGAGTGCAGACAAGAAGCGTATGATCATCTCAAAGTATATTAGAAGAAAATGTCTAGAGGTTACAACAAGAAAGTCAGACACAGAGAATATCAGGATGGTGATCTAGTCTTGAGAGAGAATCCTAAAAATCAATCACATCGCGAACACAAGGGGAAGTTTGAACCCAACTGGCTGGGTCCCTTTGTAATCACTGCTATTTTTGGCTCTGGTGCCTATCAACTCTCAACGACTGAAGGACAACAGCTCCGAGAACCAATCAATGTTCTGCATCTGAAGAAATTATATGCCTAAGGCATTCAGTGTATGGTAAAATGTCCTGAAAAATCTTAAAAAAAGGAAAAAAGTCCTGAAAAATGAACATCTTGGTGAAAACCTAGCAATAGGCACCTTGATGATTCACAAAAAAATAAAAAATAAATCATAAGTACAAAAAAATTGAAAAAAATGAAAAATACAAAAAAATGTAAAAAGAAAAAGGTGCCTTGGTGAAAACCTAGAAATAGGTGCCTTGGTAGCAAAAATAGAATCTCTGCCAAGATGGTGAAAACCTGGCAAACGGGTGCCACTTGTTTCAAAATGCTCCATCTATCAGTGCAATCTTGGTCTTTCCCAACTTTCAATTTTGCTTTAGTTTGTACATATCTCCCGGTTTGTTTCTGCATTCTTGTTTTCAATAAGTCGGTCTGTACACCAATCAGCTCAAGCGTCGGTATCCTATCAATGTTAAAACTTGGGGGCACTCAATGTCATATCCTATGGCCTCCAATGTATCTTAGACGTATCATATCTAGTCAAAGTCCTTTGAAGTCTCATCCAAGTCAGTCAGTATGTCTTGTCTCTAGAAAGGATTTTGCATCTACAACAACACAATCAAACATCAAACACAAACTGAAAACAATCTGTGCTTTTTACATGCTTTTATCTCCTTGTATGCTTACTAATTCACATTGAGATTTCTGCATATTTTGTTCCCACAAGATCTTCGATGATGTCCTTTATAGGATTTAGAGAGTGATGACTAGGGGCATAATCTTTTCTTTGTCTTCTGCTTGTATGTGAAAATCTAACAACTTTGGAAATTCTGGATTGAAATGGTGTCCGACTGTAAGAGCCTCTATCTCGAATTGGATGGTCATGCATACCTCGACCATTGATACCCAAAAAATTCAAGGAAGTTTGATCTAACTATTATCTTTTTGAGTGAGTGAGTTCTCCTATTGTGAAACGCGATCTTACCTAAGGATGTGAACAATAAAGGGTCACTACGGGTAATTCACATTGGATTTAGAATGATCTCTTGACTGCTTGATGTGTTTTTAAACACAAGGCGTATTCAGGTCATCATGACGTTTATGTTTTGATGCTTATACAAATTGCAATATCAAAATGGACATGATATTCAGGTCATCTTGGCGTTTGTGCCTTGGTGCTTATATCTAATCTGACATTCTGAAAATAAAATCAATATTCATATATCTATGGTTGATTGACTAGTGGATGTTGTATTGATTCTTGTGTATACAAATTGATATTCATATGTCTATGGTTTCATAACTAGTGGGCATTGTATTGATTTATTCGGTTACCCAAAAATTTAATGATGAAAACGATCGACACATGATCAGTGACTAGGTCCTAGGTCCTAGGTTGCATTTCATATTGCATGTTTCTTTGCATTTTGCATGTTTCATGATCTCACAATGGTTAAATGAACTTCAATTCTTAAACAATTCTTCAAATGTCTCTTCAAATCTAACAAGAGTTGAATCTCACATGAAGGTTCCTCCAACGAAATAGTAAGTAGAATCTTTTTTTAGGATCAAAATCAAAATCTGCGATCATTCATATTATTAACTACTTGCATAATCAACCTTCTATCATCACATAAATCTATAATTCAACTTAACTGATTATCTTACATCAAACTATCAAAATTTCAACTTGGTCACCCATGGTCAACTCATGGTTTGACCTAGTCAAACTTGGTCTCCAGGACCTCTAAATGATGCAGAACGTGTTCTCAGACATGTTTAACCACTTCTCAAATCAATTAACATGCTTTTAAACCATTCAACGCTGACTTTTCTTGTTAGATTTCAATTTTAATCCCGAAGGGGGCATGGTATTGCACATCATTCAAAGTCTGTAAATCTAAAGCTGAAATCATATCTTTCCTTAGTAATCAAGACAATAACCACGTCTAGTTGTTGATTCATCAAAAAGACCTCATCGATCGGGGAAAATCAATCATCACTCGGGGCATATCAGATTCATCAAGATCCATATCAATCTGATATTCTCTTAATCTTGTAAATTGTATCAGTTTTTGTAACTATCGGTTCAATTGTGTTATTTCCTTGGTTCTTCGAAAACTGAAGGGTTCAGATGTGATACCAATGTGATTCAATACAAGGACAATCGGGTCTGGAATCGGTCACTCACTTCTTCGCAATCATAAGGTTCGAAATCAGGTGTTTTGACACTTTTTCAAAATCATCGGTTCATTGTTGTTATAGTTAACATTATCTTTGGTCATTCAGGACCTATTATCTTCATATCAATTTCAATCAGTTTCTACTTCATATAAATTTCAATTTCAAACATCAGTTTCAACATCATACACATACTGTCTTTGAACCACTGCGCTTCGCACAACAATTCAAAGAGGGGCAAAATGTAATACCCCAAAAATGGGCTATAGGTTCATTAACCTCCTATATCAACATATCGAATGAAATCGGCATCGAAGTCCTAACCTAAGGCACATCTAAACATCATCGAATCCTAATTGATCATCTCAAATTCTGCATCGGAGAATATTCGTAGTAATATTCCTAATCATCTTAATTATCTTTAATTTAATGATAATTTGGCGATAAATCCTATTTATCCTAAAGTTTGATTAATTGAATATTCTCAATATTTAATTAATTAGATTTAATATTGCCACTTAATTATTTAATTATATTTAATTATATTTAATTATATTTATTCCTAATTATTATTTAAATTTGACAATAAATCAAAATTCCTATCATTAATCAATTAAAGCAAGTTGTCATATTTAATGATATTATTTTGGAAGAAAGTTTGATTTAATAATTGATTAACCCATAAATCAATTGTTTTATTTTTAAAATCAGTTAAGTTGGAAATAAATCACTTTATTTATTTATTTATTTAATTCATAATTATCATGCACATTCAAAAAGCAGTTAAACTTGAAATCAGAAAATCAATTCAAGTTGTTTTAAAAATAAACTCAACTCTCTTTTGAGTTAAAAAGCTATTTTTGCATGCTTTTGCATGATTTTGTGAATTAATTATATTTTATTCTTTGATAACTCAAAAATCAATATGAGTTTATCTAAGTGATTTATGGCTTTTCCATGCATCCTCAAAGCCCTGGATTTTTATAAAATCAAGGCTCAGCTCCTTATATTCATATCTCAGAATTTGCAAACTTATGCTGGTGAATTGGTATCTAAAGGAATGAAGGTTCTTTTGTGAATCAACAACTTTGTGAGATCATTCATATTTTAGCATATCATTGTTAGATTAATTGTATTGCATATCAGTTTTTCATATAGAATAGATTCATATCAGATTTTTCATATTATTGCATAGAAAATCTAAAAAAATATAGATTAATTTGCATCCAATTCATATCTATATTTTGCATTCAAATCCTTCGTTTAGGTGTCGTCAAGGTCACTGATCTCAGTCCAATCTAAGAATACATACTCGCATCTATTAAAAAGCAGTAAATTGCTTGGTTAGTTTAGTTTTCAATTACTTGCACGATTTTGATTTTAGCTAACCTCTAATGTTTTACTGAAGTGTTGTGTTTATAGACAAGTACAAAATTCACACACAAACACACATGTACACCATCACGTACAATATTTAGGACATAAATTAGCATAATATGAGGCAATTATAAAGATTTTATTTAAGGAAGATGATTTTATGCCCCAACCCAAATAAAAAAATGGACAAAACCTATGCAACACAGGGTAAACGAAAGGCTTTGATAGAACATATAGATGTACCCTTCAACTCTAAAGCAAAGAAATAAAAAAAAAACAATTCTACAATTTTGTTAAAAAACTCTGAAAAGACCAGGAAGCTTGGAGGGCAATCTATATAGAAAGAGTACATGTACAACATCCAATAAAATATTTTTGATTGTAATTATTAAGACTTTTAAGGTTGGCTATTTTGCACCCCGACTAGGTGCAAATGAAAAGGCTTTTCACTAAAGCTGGCTGAATTTGCAAAATGCAAAAGGCATATATTCAATACAAAGAGCTTCATGTGCATTTCATATAGCTTAGAGCACCAAGTGAATGCCTTTATATTATCATTGGTATCAGAGCTCCCACCACCAGAGCATCTTCAAGGTGTAACAACATTTAGAAGTGAAAAATAAATAAAAAGAGAAGAAATCATAAAGCATTTTGGGGTACTATGCAATTGACTCTCTAATTTAGAAGTCTTGCCTAAAATTTCATTCATGTCAATCCTTATTCTATGGTTACAGATATGAAAATTCTAAAGCACACATATTTGGTATAGTTCAGAAGCCACAAAAATCAAAATTGTTGTTCTACTTGAATTCACTTCGAATGATAGTCAAGAATGTAAATACAGAACAATATTTGCACAACAACATTTAAAAGCAAACAAAAATGAAAAGAAAAGAAAGAAAACATATATTGACAAATAAATGTTTACCCTAGAAACACCAATGTGGAGAAACCAGATGTAAATAGCAATTTCTCTACTTCATTAGTCTTTTTATGGCCAAAAAAATGATACAAAGAGCATAATAAGAAAATAACTACAATAAGAAAATTTTGGTTTCTCACACAATCACTTTGTGTTGCAAACGTCTCTACTACTTATGGTGAGCAGATAATACCCTTGTGTGTAGTAAAGTAGTTGTAATAGTTACAATATTGAATCAATGACAATCACTGTCCTTGTTACAAGAATAACAAATCCCCATAGAACTAGCAAAAAGGATACACATGGTTACAAGAATAACAAATCCCCACAGAACTAGCAAAATTTGAAAGATAAGAAAGCCTCAAAGCAAGCTAATGTGGAGGATATTAGAGGTCACCTCTAATTTGAAATCTAAGAACCCCTCAAAGAAATATTTGTATTAATAATAGTCAAATACAACCAAGGTTTATTTTGTACAATTAAGGTTTATTTTGTGCTAAAACAAACAATCTCAAGATAAGATAAGATAAGATAAGATAAATTTATTAATGTCTAATGGAAGACCAACAAGGATCTATGGGACAAGAATTATACAGCCAAAATAGCAAGAAACCAGCGGACCACCAAACATTGGTCGAGGGAACATGCTAAAAGAACAAGGAACCAAACAAGAAGAAGCAAAGAACAAAGAACCACTAGGGCAAGGACTAGGGGTCCTTCTTGAGTGGAAAGAAATCCAACACAAAAGGATAGTGACAAGAAAGCATGTAATAACTTATGAGGGTCTAAGGGCCATGAGATTACAGATACTTGAAGATGAGAATCAACTTGTTAAGTCTATTATTAAACCAAATGTCTTATTATAATTTTTTTTAACCTAAACTTCAGAAAAAACAATTTCCATTTTGAAACAAATATGATCAATTAAAACTCCTTTATAGATTTATTTATTTAATAAATCATAACAATTACAACTACTAGACAAAGCGCACAAGAGACCATTAACCTTTACAATGTCCCAATGATATATAACTAATTAACTTGCACCAACTCACCCAATGGCGATTAGAAATTTTGATTTGCACTTCTACTTTCTATGACGCTTCAAAAAAAGAAGATGATGTAGCATCAAAGAAAATCTTGATCATCTTTCATACAAGACCCTCAAACATAAATCAAAACTCCAAATTGTTCGCCAGTAACCTTCATATCTGAGTAAAAATAGGAACTATGGAATAGGTATACACATCTATCAAAATATGTATGCAAGTAATCCAACCACAAATCTTCCAAATCCTCAATATTAAAAGACATCTATGCCCAAGCCACAAATTCACTAGACCCAACATTACAATACGCATATTCTCAAGACTAGTCATGATAAATTACAATAATATTTTTTCAGGGACAAATTTAAAATCATATGAGTCGTAAATATTGGAGACCGTATCTGCTCACCACAATAAGAAGGTAGAGGAATACTAGGACCAATTAGTCCGATAGATTTTTGGATCTACAAAGTATGAGACAAATCTTTATCATTATTTATATATAAAATAATTTATCGCATTATGACAAAAATGTAAGAATCCAACCACAAACCTTCCAAACCCTCAATAGTAAAAGGATCTATTAAAGCAAGCCACAAATTCTCTAGACCCAATATTACAATACACATTCTCCAGACCCCTCAAGATAAATTATCATTCCCTCGTAAGTTTCGAGAGAATCCACAAGGCCAAGCATCAAATCTTTCATTATCAGTTCAGATTAAACTTTTAAAAAATTATTGTCTGTCAAACTCAGAATTCATACTCTGCCCTACGAACAACACTATTGCTGAGCATAATTTGACTGCCTAGAGCTGGAAATATAACAAAGAAAAATTATTGATGCCAAATTTTGACTAAATTCAAAGTACCACGTCCCAGGTTCAAATCTCTCTATCACCATTACCCAGTAGGCACGTAAACCAACACTTCTAACCAAAGTATGGAGAATATTCATTACTGACAGCTAGTGAGTAGTGCACTGACCATATCCCAACAAATTCTTTCAAATAAATTATTCTAGTGAACAGACAATTTTTTTCAAATAAATTATTCCAGTGAACATGCCATATAATAGGACTTTAAGTTAAGACTATTTACACATGTGATGTAGATCAACGGTTAAAACCTTTTAATTACATCACAATAGTCTAAGAGATTTTATTTTTGATTAATGTACTATTTATGTTGCAGATTAATTCCAAACAATTTGGAATCAATTACATGGTTAGTACATCACAAATTTGGGTAGGAACATGACTCTCTTGCACAACATCAATTTTATTAAAGATGGTGAGAAGATTTGTCCAAAGAAATAACTAAAAACTACTCTCCTTCAGTCAAGAGTTCTCTACTAAATCCTAAGCAAGAAAAAGATGGGCTATTACTACTTAAATGAATGACTGCAAAAAAGGACTTTTAGACATAAGGGTGAGGTATCGTTTCAGAGGCTAGAGCATTAAAATACCAAAACTTGAAGGTAGAAAGACACATTAACCAAATTGAAGTACAGATCTAAAGTTCTACAAGTTATAAAATTATTAATTTATAAATTTTTGAAAAGTAGCTTATCAAAACTAACCCAGAAATTATCAACCATTATAATACTCTTATATTAGAATACACCCATTGTTCGAACTACAATATCTACAAACACAATATTCCAATATACAAATTTTCCAAACCCATAAAAATATGCCTAAGTAAGAAGGTAAAGGGAATCCCAAAATAAAGAGAAACTTTTACTAACCTTTTGATCACTTAGAAACCAGAAGCAGGCTTGAACCTTCACTTGGAAATTAGGGGAAGCTTTCATTTGCTGTTGCCTCATGTATAGCTGCCATGTCAAACCTCCCAACAAAAACTTAAAAACTAATTATTAAACTTAATAATACAAAGTATCTATTTATCAAGG
Organism: Chamaecyparis obtusa; assembly: GCA_027943335.1. Taxonomy (NCBI): domain Eukaryota; kingdom Viridiplantae; phylum Streptophyta; class Pinopsida; order Cupressales; family Cupressaceae; genus Chamaecyparis; species Chamaecyparis obtusa. The sequence goes on from BSBK01001547.1 coordinate 213,885, forward strand.
ATTGAAACAACAAAATAAGTATGTAAATAAAATACTAGGACCAATTAGCCATATTGATCTATGGCACTACAAAACCATGAAAAAAATCTTTATATATTTTATATTTACAAAATAAATGATTTTCTACAAGAAAAATCTAAGGAAATCAATTTTATTAAGGATGGTGACTAGATTTGTCCAAATAAATAACTAAAAACTACTCTGCTAAAACTATGGATGTGCCTTCACTCATGGGTTGTCTAATAAATACAAACGGAAGAAAAGGTGGGCTATTACCATACAGATGAATGAGATGAAAGTTAGTACTGTAAAATGACACAAGGGTGATGATGGATAAGGTATTGGTTCTCACTAGGGTTTTGCTTGCAAAAATTTAAATTCGTGAAGATACAACAAATTTACCATCTGCTATGATGGATCTAAGGTGGTGATTGTCCAAACATATACCAATAACAATTGTTTCTTGAAACATATTCTATAATGAATTGATGGAATTATTATAATAGATTGCCCTGCATCCACATTAAGATACACTATCTAGTTCTGTCATTGCAACTAAAAACTTCAAATGCTCTATTTCACAGCATCCTATTTCATCAAATGCAACTAAAAACTTCAAAATTTTACTCCTTTACTCCATTTACAACACTTAAAATCAAAATTCCTAGATTAAAATCAAATTCATTAAGTGCCCTCTAAAAAAATAATGAATGAATTTGATTTGTGATAAAATAGATGCATGCAAACGTATTGAGCAGTCATTATGCTTTCATGGAGTCGTTAATAGATGTATTAACTGTCTTGATTTTTTATTTTTGCCTTTAAAAAACTAATGCATGCCCGCTTCAGGATCAAACACATAAATAATAATAGAGAATTTCAATGCAAATGACATTAAGGAATACACTGAAAATATTGGTATCTGGGATTTATAATATTTGGGATTTATAAACCACTAACCTTGAAACCATCAACTATGGCTGAGTGGCTATTTCATAAAGCACTCTTATAAAATAATTTCATAGAGATAATTAAGGGTAAAGAACAAATTCTAGTGAAATGCAACAAAATTATATTATACCACATCAAACGCAAGAACACAAAACTTTAGGGATAATTAAGGGCAATGAACAAGATTTCATATGCTGCCTCACAATGGTTGGATTGTTATTGTTACTCAGAGAGATTCACAATTCTTTCGATTATATACTCCAATATCTACAATACGAAATCAATTCAGGTACAAAGTACAAGTCTAAGTTTCAAAATGAAATAAACATGAAGTTATAAAAATACATTAATCAAATCAAAGTACAGGCCTAGAATTCTACAAGCCTTAAACTTAATAATTTATAATCATTTTAAAATCACTTATCAAAATTAACCCAAAATCATATCAACAAATACACCCAATGTTCAAACTACAATATTGTAATACACAAAATTCTCTAAACCATTAGATTACGCACAAAAATGCCCAAATAAAAAGGTAAACAAAATCCTTGCCTAATAAAAAGTCCATGAAATAGAGACTTCTAAGTGTTAAAAGAACTTGAAACACCAGAATAGATTTAATACTAACCCTTTTGATCCCAGCGGCGTTGGAAAGATGGGGAAGCTTATTTATGGAGTTTCATCTGCCTTTGCAATCCTACCAAATTAACACAGAAAGTAAAAGACAAACTCAAATGTATGACCATGATGAAATCCTGAAAGAAAATCATCACAGAAAAGGTGAAACCAATCAAAACAAAATTTTATTACAATCCATATCCATGTAAAGATTCTTCTAGAATATATCAATGTACAACATTAACCTTCTATAGATGTCTCGTTGATGCCACATAACCATCCCCTTCCTCAACACTTTTCACCTCCTTGTAATGTCACTCCAATCCTATGAAAGCGCTACGACCGCTAGAATGGCCAACGCCTCATTCGCCATGACACATTTTCCCCTATTGCACTCAGAAATGCACAAATTGAACAAACATCTCCAGAACTTAAACAAAAAAAAACACAAATATTTACATAGAAAGAAATGAGCCAAACTTAAACACTAAAGTAAAAAACATGAAAAAAAACTCAGATGTGTGACCACGCTGAAACAAAACACAGTCACTCAAAAAGACAAAAATTCAATAAAAACAATTACAATCAAACCCTGAGGCTGCAAAGCACTTTCTCTACAATGATAAAATACAAGAAAATCTCTCCTACTTATAATGACTTAGCCTATGGTTTTTAAGCTTTGTTTTTTCCTTCAACTACTTTTTAAAGCTTTTCAATGCTTTAAAGCTTTCTAGCTTCTTTCTTTTTTTCTTTTTTTTTCTTTAAGGACTTTTTTTTTGCTTCATGTTTTTTTTTCCTCCTTTAACACTCTTTTTGGGTTTTTTTTTGGTTTTTTTCAGCTTTAACACATTATTTCTATTGGTGATATTTTGCATTTTGGCTTTTTTTCTTAACCATATTCTTTCCCTTTCTCTTTTTAATAAAGCTTTATTCAATTTTAGTGCCTTTTTAGTTCCTGTCATAGGCTATAGAACTATAGGCATCGACTAGTGATTAAACTAGTAAATTTGCAAAGTTCAATATGGGCGATTTTTCTGGTGAGCATTTCTTGTAGTAGAATAATATTATTTTTATTTTGAATGAAGTATTTTTGTAAGGGAAATACTTATGCATTCATGCAAATTTTTTTGTTATTAGTTGAACCAATCATAGTATTGAATCAAAAAACTTAACCAAAAAGTCTATAGTTTATATTTATTTCTTATTTTAAATAATTATAGAAATATCAATTTTCTACAATTTTATTGGTCCATATAACAAACAGTCACTCTATAAATCAAATTTTCTTTTATTTCAATTGCATTTTTAATCTACTCAATTCATTACATCACATCAAATGTCAAATGCGGGGTCTTCAATTAAAAATTAACTACCCATATGCCTTTCACAAGATGAATTTTCTTTCAACAATAAGGTGGCATTAAGTGCAAGACTCCAAATCTCTTTAATATGGACCAATCAATGCAAAATTTATTTTTCCAAAAAGTAAATAAATATTTTTGTACAAATGCCATCAATATTTAAAAAATTGAATAACAAGAATATTGAATTCTATCACTGTTGTCTATGTCATACATTTTGACTTATTATACACTCTATTAAAATCATGTCTTTTCACATAGGTTATTGTTGTATGATTTATACAAAGCAAATATGATGCAATAGATTTGAGAGGATATTGTCTTCAATATTTGGTACCTATAATTATGAATTTCATTGAATAAATTTCCAAACCTCTCTGTAATTATGCATACCTTGTTGATAGAGTACAAATTAAATGTAATTCCAGAATAATATTTTGCACATAGATCACAAATATCTTATAAGGTTAGATTGTATATTGAATGCATAGATCATTTTGGAAACCTTTGAACAATTTTAATATTTTTTGATTGTGAGTCTATTCTTACACGTGCCTTGGATGCACATAATGTTCACTTGGTTTATGTAGCTTGAAATTTCAATTCAATTGGTCATAAGAATTCACATGTTGAAGCTCATTTCATTTGACATATACTATTCTCTACATATTACTCTAGTTTTTGGTTATAGATACAAGACCTTGTTTATGTATTTTTTCCTTACTGTTGACAATCTCAAAACCCATGTGGAAATAAATTTTTTGAAAGTTTGCCGATGTAGGAAAGCCAATCTTTGGGAACATTTGTACGTACAAGACAACACTAAAAACATAATTCATTTTCTTTACATTATTCATAATTCATTCTCTTTACATTATTGACCTTAAATTTCAACCAATATGAGGGGAATCTATTTTAATTAAAAAAATTGAATAAATTTTATAAAGTTGTTTGAAGTGTTTTCTCCATATTTCTCATTGGTAAATAAATGTTTGCCTAGCTTAAAGAGCAAGGAGAAATTATTATCAGTTTATATTTATGGCTATGTTTTTTGCTCCACATTTCACTCCTCGGTGCCATGAAAATTAAAGTGGGACTACAAGAAGATTTAAACGACAGACTTCCATGACAGGGAAAAAGTAAATTTCAAGGAATATAAGAAATATGTTACAGTGCACGAGAAAGAAGGGCATGCACTATGCATGACTCCTTCATTCTCGCCATGCTTACCTATGGTGGGCATTGTCTGTGCTTTCCACATCTCCCTTATATCTACCACCGCCTCCATTTAGCTAGTACTTCTATTTCCACTCTTCCAACTTTCATTTTGGTTGTATGAAAAGAGTCTTTATGATTCATCATTATCTAGGTTTATCTATTGCTTCAAAATCCCTAGTTTACATATAATCCCTCCCACCATCATATTGCGCATCCAGTCTCCTTTGACTAAAGAAGCAAAAGTGTAAGGTTTTTTTTCCATTTATTATTTTATGTTCTTCACAATGTTATTCAATTAGTTGTTTTGAGATTTTTTGTTAGAGTAATAAATTGTTTTCTTATTAATTAAATCAGGTTTGATTTAATTACTAAGTCACTTATTATCTCTTTCTACTTAAGCTAAACTTTAGGCATATAATAATTAATTATTTTATTAATTATTATTGTGCAACCTAGGTTTTACCTTTTTAGGTTTTCAGATCTCCTTTTATAAGGATTGATCTCCTTTGTATTCATACCTTGGATAACGGATTATTCATTATTGAATTGCAACTTTTGTTTTTGCACATCAAGAATGATTTCTTCTCTCTCGTGGATCAATGCGTTCAGACCTCCATAGCTTCTTGCTTCTTCTCTCTCTTTCTGTGATAGATGTTTGCATGCAGGTGTTCATGGGAGCTATGGGTTGTTTACTCATCAACTTCAATATGGTATCAGAGCTTTAGATCTATTTTCCCATGTCCTCTTCTTGAGAGATTCAGCTATATTCATCAAATCTGTATTTTTAGAGGGTTTTGTGTCAGATCTAGGGGGACCTCTTTTTCTGGTCATTTTGGCTTCAAACGGACCTCATAGTTGCATTCACAACATCTGAGAACCCCTGGATCCATATAAAATTTATCTTATTTGGACAAATTTGGAATCTATGGCAAAAAAAAATTTGCAACCGGCCATAGCACAGATCCTAAGGCAGTCGCTAGTTTTTTCGTGCACTTTAGGCCTAAACAGACCTCACCATTGAGCTCGTAGTGCCCAGAAATCCCTATTTCCATATAAGACATGTCAAATTTGGATGTCGTTGCATTATGAGGCATTTTTTTTTGCATGTTAGGTTGTACATCCCTGGCATACAAATCGAGGCAAAAATTATGCCGCCCTAGCATGCAAATCGAAGCAAAATTATACTGACCTAGCATGCATATCGGGGCAAAATTTTACTGCCCTAGCATGTAAATTGAGGCAAAAAAATTTACTACCTTGGCATGCAAATCGATCCAAAAATCCATATGACTTGGCTCACATCCCGAGGTGCACATGCAGTTTTGAAAAAGAAAATTATTATTTTTAGGTGACGACGACCATTTGGCCATCAAATTTATGCCAGTAGTGGATGCAACCTTACCCTTGGTCATATGGTGACTAGGGGCCTAGTTTTATAGCCCCATGGGCCTTTTGTGCTAGAAAGGCCATTTGGCCATCAATTTTAGCCTCACGAAGTGCTGATGTCAACACATCTAGACACTATTTTTTGGGCCCATCAGTATATCTATAGTTTTTTGTTCATAACTTGAGCATACGGTGTTGAAATCAGGCAAATGAGATATCATCGGAAAGCTAGTTCTGATCTCTATCCAAAAATGGAGGTTGGAATTTTTCATTTTGCTTTTTTGATGGTGTTTTTTATTGTCAAAGCTAGATATTCATTTTTACACTCCAAGAGCTCTATCTTGCACATCCAGATTCCGTTTTGGGCAAACGATATATCGTTGGAAATCTTGTTCTATAATATTTCCAATGTTGTGAGTCTTTTTTCCAGATTCTGTTCCAGGTATATTTTATTTAGATTTTTGCAATACGGTGGATATCTTAGATGTTTTAGGTCTTGGGATCTCTTCCCTTTAAGAGATGTCTCATCTTAGGTTTTTCCTTTGTTTCAGTAGCCTTCGCTCTTTTTTGAGCAATGTATAATTTATTTTTGTAGAATTCTTTTATGCACACGCACTAAGATAAAGTGTCATTCTATTGCATGTATGGGATCTTGCACATATTTGTGCTCTATGTACTCGCACTCCATTATAAAGTGTCAGGGAGGGTTTGATGTTTGCCTTTATTTTCCATCTATTTTTGTCATGTGAGTGTTCCTCCAACGACATTAGCCTCAAGTATCTCTATTTGTGTTTGTACTCTCTCTGTACCTTTGATGTTCTTAGTATCATGCAGTTCTTATTGGATGATCTTTTTAGTGTACATGTCATTACTCCCTTATCAGTATTATGGTGGGTTTCTACTATTGGTTCTACTACTTCCTTGGTTTGATAGTGTGAGCTATGTATTCAGTATTTGATTCTATGCACTAGGTAGATGCAGTGGCTGGGTACCTATGCATTCTGGTGAGATGGATCATTTACCATATGGACACTCTTTCTTTCCTATTTTTGGGATGCACTATTCCAGCTTTGATTAATCAACTCTTCAGACTTTTGGTATTTTTATGCCATCTAAATTTTCAAGTTCAAGTGTTTGCCTTTGTTTGCCTCTTGATTCGAGTAGTGTCATTTGAGGGCACTCGTATAGATTATATTATTCTGTATCTTCGACTTCAATTGTTTGTCTTTGTTTGCCTCCTTATTTGAGTAGTGTCATTTGAGGGCACTCATGCAAATTACAGTCTACTCTACCTGGTCATATTTCAATGGAGGATCTTCAGATCATTAGTTACTTCTTGATAGAGTTTGCAGCTTCTTACTTCAGTGATGTTGTACATGTTCATCTTTGTTCCTATTTTTTGGAACATTCCTAGTTTTGGAGGCTTCTTCAGTCCTTCAGATTAGTCTTTGTCTATTTTTGGAGTAGACTTTTTCCCATGCGGTTTCTCTATTTCTTTGATTTTTAGAGACTCTCTTTTGTACTTGGGTATTTGATTAGGCCTTTTATTGCTAGGACCCATTTTCTTTCAGTAGTTCTTTCTAGGTTTTTAGCTTCTCCCAAAGTTCATCTTAAGGGAGGGTGTTAGAGTGATAGAGTATTTTCTTATTAATTAAATCATGTTTGATTTAATTACTAAGTCACTTATTATCTCTTTCTACTTAAGATAAACTTTAGGCATATAATAATTAATTTCTTTATTAATTTTTATTGTGCAACCTAGGTTTTACCATTTTAGGCTTTCATATCTCCTTTTATAAGGATTGATCTCCTTTGTATTCATAACTTGGATAATAGATTATTCATTATTGAATTGCAACTTTTGTTTTTGTACATCAAGAATTCTTTCTCCTCTCTCGTGGATCAATGCATTCAGGCCTCCATAGCTTCTTGCTTCTTCTCTCTCTTTCTATGACAGGTGTTTGCATGCAGGTGTTCTTGGGAGTTGTGGGTTGTTTACTCATCAACTCCAATATTTTTTTGGATAAAATTTTAATTTCACATGGGAGTAATCTTGATTGAATTTGACACTGATGGTTCCTATGTGTTTCTAGGTTACAAAGAAAAAAGGGTGTAGTAAAGGTTACAGAGAAAAACAATGCAAAGAGAAGCTTTGGTGGTAGTAAAAATCTCACTTTGGAGTTCTGTTTGTTTTCTTTTCTAGCAGTTGTGTTGAGAAAACCGAGGTTATCTAATTTTAGAACTCAAACCTTATAGACCGACTCTAAAAAAATGTAAAATTAGGTTGAAGATTTGTCTTTTGATGAGCAATAATAGTTCATAGATCTCATCAATATACCCACCAACATTGATTCTCCAACCAGCCGTCTTTTAGCTAAAGATCCCTATTCTATTTATTGATACTTCATATTTCTTTGCCTTTTTCTATTATTAGCCCTTTTGCTTAAAGGAAGAAGTTTCTTCTTGTCTAGCTGAAGATAGCATCCTTGGGGCTTAGGTACATACTTGATCAATGTCCTAGGGCTTCGCCATCAAAATAGGTTATACTTGGTGTCCAAACAACCCAATAATATATTTCATCAAGACTGGCTCCTGCTCCATATGAAGTTGTTTAGCTTGGTTTTTCTCCCCTATCTTTTGAATACATCGACGAGTTAGATAATCCTAGAAGAATTATTGAGGAAGCTGAGGTTAACTACTGCAAAACTAGAGAGAGAGGAAAGGTTTGTAGCATTGTTAGCTCTTAACGGTGGTCAGATATCTCTATTGGGATTGTATACTACAATTTTTATGCTAATAGCTTTGGAGATTAAGTTTGAATTAGCATCATTTCCAATAGGATCCACCTACACTTTATAAAAAAGGTGCTCAATATTAAGTTAGAAGCATATTTCTGTTTCATTTCCAACTCATGATGAAAGACACCTCAAGCTAGTTCCGTTATGTAGTAATGATGTCATCTATAGTGTACATGGTGAACATTGATGGAATGTTTAAGGGAGTAAATCTAACAAAGACCAATAAATGAGCTATTGTACATCATTGACAATCAATGCATAGATTTTCCAATTGATTATGAGTGTAGGGAGAAATTTTTTTGGTCCTCCACAGCCATGACACCCTTTCTCTCCGAGCTAACAATACACAAATATATTGTTGTGATGAACCTTGAGAATATCTTGACCTCTTCCAATACTAAGCATTCTCTATCAATACTGTTGTGATTGGAAAATTAATCATGGTTTAGCATAGGAAATCCATCATTTGTTGACAAGGTAGGACAAGTGAAGCCCCTCTAATGTCTCATCTTCCTCTTTCTCCATCACTTTTCTCTACACTTGAGTTCTTTAGTGGAGATCAGTACGGAACATCTACATGTATGCAAGAAGACAACTTGATAACCCTCCTCATTTTTCCTTTCTTGCCTCTTGTGTGTTCTTCGCTTGAACAGTGTATTTTCCATGCTTCATATTCTTATAAAATTATTTAATTCGCTACATGGTTTCCTATTTTCCAATTAGATAATCATAAAAGAAACAAGGACAAAGGTTTGAGCTAAAGTGTTTGGAATTATGAACATTCTCTAGGAAATTTGATTTAGTACGTGTTTTCTTCTATTATTTAAAAGTTGTAAAGGAAACATAAAATAGAGGGAAAAAATTAGGCACACAAAGTTTTTCCTTAGAATTAAGTATGATTTATTTATCTGTATGGATAAAATTTTATCAAGGTCCTCCCCTTCCTATTCTCTAAATTTCTTTTGAGTATTCATAAAAAAGCTAGTTACTTGGCCAAGAATCCATGACTTAAAAGAATGTAGGGGGCTACCTAAAGTCTAATTTTTCCAAGCCACCCTCTAAATAGATGTTTGTAGTGGTTTTCATTACTCCTGTCATTAGAAGTCATTTAATCTGTAGACTTGTGATTAGAAAAGTCAACAATCTCACTAAAAACTCGTGATTTTTGTGAAAACTAGTCTAAATTAGTACAATTTTTTTTTCATGCAATGTTTAATGTTTTACATGATTTTAAAGCACTTCTACAAACAATGAATCACTAAACACCTAATTTTGTTCTTAAATAATAACCTTTTGAAATTTCATTGCCCGTCGACCCAAATGTGGGCAACCCAATGAGGCCATTGCTCCTCAACCTAGTGGGGTGCATTGCCCCTAAACCCTGTTGATGGCATCACCTCGAGGAGGGACATTGCTCATGAACCCCATTATGGTCTATGACTGTTCTACAAATTTTGTATTATGTTTTTCTAAAATAAAAATTAAATTATGTTTTTTTCAAATGTTCGATAAAAATCACAAGGTTTTTCTTGAGGTTTTTGCTAAATCCCAAGTTTTTAAAAAATTTAGGGCTGGCAAGTCTATGCATAGTCTAAATTTTATAACTATGGTTCATAGATTTGTCTCCTTGCTCTCACTCTCAATATTGAGACCCAATCTCCATATTATGTTCTTGTTCAAATTAGTATAACCACATTCATGACTCATATTGATTCAATTCAACAAGACATTCATCCTTTATGAAGCCAACCAGTTGGGATTCATATCTAGCAAGCATATAATTTGTGTCTATCGAGTCTCATACTACAGATTTGGAGGACTATTTTGGGGATATATATCTCCTCTTTCAAGAGAGCCCCACCATTGTTTGCCCATCACTATTGTCATTAGAGATCATTCTGCATCAGTCTTCAAGGGTTCTCGATTGGAATCACCTAACTCCATTGTGTGGACATTTGAGCAGTTTTCAAAGACATGATCTTGGATTTAGATTCCTCATTCATCCAACTTATAGGAATGGCTTCTCCAATCACCAATGGATTTATTTCTTCCTAAGAGAAGGAATTTGTTTGCAGGTAATGTATCATGATTTGTCGTCCAAATTTCATCATTGGCACAAGTACTATTTTATGGGGGGAATCCATATCCTCATTTTCTCCCCTATTAGGGAGGCATTTATTGAACCTATCCGACTGTAGTCCTTGGGGGTCATATCAAGTCCTTTCATTCTTTTACTAGTATGCATTTATTTCATTTTCTCACTTCTGGAGAGGGGTTTTGTCACATGATTTTTTCTACTTCTCTCTGAGTATGAAAGATTTAATTATTTGTACAAGGGTACATCATCAGGGCTTGCAGTTGGGACCCATCCATGCACCCATTTCTATATTCATCATTAGGTTTTTAGCTTCTCCCCAAGCCGTAGTTAAGGGGGCGTTATAATTAAATAGAAAAATCAACTAATTGATTAATATCAATTAATTAATTAGGTCCCCCTTTATTAAGCTTAAGCAAAACTTAGGAGTGATTTTCTACTTTTTGGTCATGTGCTTTTTTGTCACATAGGATGAGGACAGTTGTCATGATCTAATTTAATTCACCTAAGATTTTATCTACATTCTCTTTTTTTCCTTGTCTCCTTTATAATGATTCATTATTCATCATTATAATCATCTAGATTCTAATCCTTTCAAAATAGATGCTTGTTTGGATCAAATCAATTTTTAAGTTTGCAAGCACTCTCTCTCTCTCTCTCTCTCTCTCTCTCTCTCTCTCTCTCTCTCTCCATGTGATGGGCCTCTTTTGGTTGCAGGTGAATTCTGGGAGTTGTGGGTTTCAACAGTCATCTCCGACAAGGTCCCCCATATAGTTTAGATATCCAAAGGTGTGGAAGCACATGTATGTGAACCATTTAACAAATTTACATATCATATTTGTAACTACTAGGAAGGCAAAAAAACCACAAGAATTTTAGAAACAATACGACATGATACCAAAGGCTAGAGTGGTTTTTTTTTACTAAGGTATTTTTTATTTTCTATGTATAAAAATTTATGGTTTCCCTAGCAATCTCTACCATCTTCCTAAATTTATTGATAGATAAAAAATTATATAAAAAAAAGACAGGGTAAGTACATAACTAATCCTTCACAATTCTACTTAAGAAACCTCCTTCAAGATTTACACTCCAATTTTGAATTTACAAGGTTTCATATAGAACTCTTAGATTTCTATCCAAGTAGGAGTTTATTTCATTGTGTAGTAGGGTATTTTAAGCAAGTGAAAGGTAGTGGCGTAAGTCCAGATTATTTGCAAGATGGTGTCATTTCAAGAACTAAAAATATTATGACTTCATTGGACTAAGAGCGGAAGAACTTCAACAACTCCTTCCCTTCCTCATATCAGGATTGATTCCCCTTTTAAAACATACATTAAGTGGGAAAAATTTATTAGTCCACAGAAACCCTTTATCGCAATTTAAAAACCACCATTGAAGGGAGGACAGGGTTGATTCAAATTCATACCCACAAAAAATCTTGCATACCAAACATGCAACTTCTACCTAGCAACAGAGAAAAAACATTATTATATGTAATTGCCAAAAACGGACTGCCTGCAGATGTTGCTTGCCGAATTCATCTCCCCGATCCTAAATCTCCATAAAAATCTCAGAATTAAAAAACTAGGGAGCTCCCTCACAGATTGTAGCTGATTCTTCTATGAGAAACAACAATAGAGAAGGCACTAGATCTAAAGTTCAAGCTCACTTTCCTTTTGTTTACCAATCCTTATATACTCATTAGGAAATAACTTTCTGCCTTGGCCAAGGACCATGAACGCATCAGATATGTGCTCTATTCACGAGCTCTTTAATTTACATGTTCTTCATTTGGCTGAAGGAGGTGATTGCCGAGAAGAAATGTGGGTAGAAAATGCTAAGCTCCATTGAGGAAAGTAAGTGCCCACATGAAAAAATGTGAGGAAAGACGCGGCAACAGTTTACCAAATATCTCATTGGCCAACACAGATTCAAAACCATGTAACCATGCCAAGCTTCCATCCCAATTCTTTTAAATAAGCAAGTAATTGTAGGCAAAATGATGGCTTTATTTTGTATCTAGTTTTTAAGGATCAACACTTGGATTTGAAGTTGCAGCCCCTAAGAAATAGATTTTTGATGTTCAACCTATAGGCCATGCCTTCGACTAATTTACTGCAAAATGTATTTCTCTGCATTTTAGCAGCATAGGAAAGTGTTTTCTTGATAAGAATCTTTTCAACAAGCAACTGAACTAAGATTAATTGGACCGTGTGCAAAATAATCTCTCTCTTTTTGTTGACTCTTGTCAAATAAATTTTAAGGACTAGCTAATATGAAACAGATTTAAACGTTCAAACCATAGGCCTTGCCTTTTATGTAAACCAAATTGACTAAAACTTTAGTTGTCCAACTTAAAGTGGTATCCGCAAGTGTATTCTTAATGATAGTCATTCAATCCAACAGTTGAATGAAGATAAATTTGCTCTGACCAGATTCTCTATCACTTCATTCCATATAAGCTTAGAAATAAATTAATAGGCAGAAAATTTACTTATATATTGGAAACAAAACCCTTATTGAGGGGAAAAAATCTAGAAAAAAACATTTGTTACTCTATAGTTGATGGACTCCTAAAATTTTGAGATCATCCAGAGCATATAATGTTCGGCCACCGTAATAATGAATGGTTGAGGAGGTCATCGAACATCTTGAGTCCGTTAGATGAGCTAACTATAATAGCCTTGCTATGGTTATCTATAGAGGTAGGCTTTCACAACCTGGAAGCAAGCATTTGACGAGTATAAATGCATTCATTCAAAAAATTTAATCTATATCAAACCATGCGTGCATTCTTGTTTCTTCGAAGTCCAAAAAGGGTACAGTTACAAGTGTGTGAAAGAAAGGATAAAATTTTGTAAAACAATTTTTTCATTTATAGAACGCACAAGCTCCAAGAATATTGATCTTGAAATGACTAAACAAAATCTCATTTGCGAAGATTACTAGCATCAAGAGATGAGACAAGGACGGTTGCTCACTGTACAGTTCTTTGGCATGTCAGATTCCATTTCTACTCAAGAAATCTGTTAGGAGACTTTATAAAATTCAACTATTATCATTTCAATTATTTTTATTTTTCCTGATCAGTATGTGTTACTTGAAGAAAGTGGCAGACTATTCACATAATGTATACCATGTTTCATTGTAACTATCCCAAAGTGATCAAAAGACCTGATATAGGACTGACACACCTTGTTGAACTTGATGTTGAAGACAAGCCAACTAGTAAGCATGAGAGTGTCAGTGCCAATTGCATTGTTTGTGGTTCTTCCAATTTACTAGTATTTACATAATCTAATATGGATAGTGATGGTGATATTTTTGAAGACTCGTGTGACATTGCCTGGTCAGTGATGGATGATCATTAATACTTATATTTTTTTAATTTTAATATTTAATATAAATCATGACAATTCATTTTGAGCAATCAACATTGTATATTTTATGATGGTTTTTTTATTATGCAATATATGATACTGTGTGGTGTGTGGTATCTTAAAATGAATTACTGCTGCAAATATATATATCATTTTTATTTTTATATGTTTTTGTATGGACAAACCCAACCCTAAAAAAATTGACTGAACTTGTGAACAGAACTGCAGACGCCAAACCCAAACCAATACCAGGACAGGTAACTTAGAATATATGCAGATTTGTGTCCTTACATTATTGTTCTAAATTACATGATACTCAACCACAATAAGCTTAACATACGAGTCAAAACATGACAATTTATCTTATAGCCATCCAATGCACTTTGTACAAGTTGAGATATAACAATAAATATATCTTTGAAAATGACAAGATAAGTTTTGAAAAACCTTGTTGTGGTTGAATAATTTCAACACTACGACCCTGAAGTTCCATTGAACTAGGATATTCAACAACATGAATTTCTAACCCATACTCATCATCAAGAAGAATTGGGCACACTCTGTAGAAAACTCTAATATTGCCTTTCAATTCCTGCATAAAGAAATTATTTATTTTGAGTTATTTAATTCCTTGTCTAGCATGCACATAAATTATATGCTTTTATATATTTGAAGCAAAAAAACATCATGTTAAAGAAATTATTGATCTTGAGCAATTCATTTCTCTATCCTCTTTCACATGTTTGTCCCATTACTTTACTCTTTTTCAAGTTCATGCATCTCTCTCTACTTCTTCACAAAATTGTTGAACCCTTTCCTACACTCTTTAGCAATTGCCATGTTTCCCCGCTTGTGGATAAATAAAATAAATTTATTAACAAAATTTTATTTAAGAATTATTACTTTTATTTTATATATAGTTTTGAGCATTAAACATCAATAATAAAATTATTATGTTTTTTATTTTTATCTTGTTATATAATTTGTTGTTGCAAGGTGTATGGCAACTACATTGCAATCTCCACAAGGTATGCACATTTATTTTCAGTGAGGTTTAATCTTTTTTATGTGAAAACTTATTCTATATTTTCTTTCTCTATTTCTACTTTTTGCGGATGCGATTGTTACGAATTGTAGGAATTTTTGTTGGGAAAATGACTTTCGGAAAATAGAGGATGAAGATACCTATAGTATGGCATAACATATTATGGTATCTACGTATGAGTACTTTTTGCATTTCCTTTTCTATAAGCTGTTTTATGAGAATATATTTTTGTTGGGTGTAGATTTCTTGCATTGAAATACCATTGAAGCCTTTGTCCATATATATATATTGAGTTTCTTTTTTTTCAATTACTTTGTAAGTTGGGTATCCATAGGCTACTTCCTTCTTGTGTAGCTCTACTTTTCCATCTTTATTAAGCTCCAAGAATTTCTCTTCTTTCATCTTTAGTATCACTGTTACTTGCATATCTCATAGGCACATTAAGTATTCATTTCAAAGTAAATGCAATCAACTATTAAATACAATTGCAATATTAATACTAATACATAGAAAATTGTACAGGTAGGATAAAAATGAAGTTGTACTATTACATTGGTGTAGTTTTCATTTTGTGTCCACAAAATGAAAAGAAAGACTTAGTCAATAAAAATGTTACATACGATGATAGATGTGGACAACTACGAATCAATGTCTACAAATGTACAGGGGACAATTGACATTGTATTTCAAAATAATAACTTGTTCAAAATAAGCCAGTTTGTATACACTATAGGAGATTGCCTTTTTTACACTCTCTAACTATTGTTACATATGCGCTACACTTCTCTACAATTACGTAGGGGAACCATTAACCATTTCATACAATCCCTGGCAAGAAATGATCCTCAAGCTTTGTTTTCACATGTACATATGAACTAAATCCTGAGACTTTATATGAATTGCATGGAGTTACAGATGTTAATACCTATCTATGACATATGGCATTGTCTGCAGCTCAAAGAATAGACAATGAGGAATATGGCCTTTAGGGGGACATATTTTGTATCAAATGACATGAAAAATGGATAAATATTGAAATATTTATTTGGTCTTTGAAAAGAAAAAGAAAATACTTATATTTCAATGAAAATCTGCAAACCACTGCATATTCTATCTTGTTTCATGATGAGAATCCTCTTCATGGATATTTTGAACCACTTGTGTCAAAGAAAGCAAAGCCATTTGAACCTATACTTGCCTTGTCTAAACACTCAAAACCAAATTGCACTTCGACAAGTGGTTCTCAAAAAGTTAGCTCAAAAGATGCAATGTCCAATTTGTGTCAAAAAGAACTATCAATATCCGAGTGTGGTGATAGCCTTTTTCATAGTATATATATTTTAACAAATAATGAATGCGATGGCCAATCTCTCTGACTATACATGTTTCAGTCCTTTTGTAATGCAGTTTTATGTAAGGACCAAGTAGCAATGGATTTCCTTCAGACATGTCTCAAGATTGATTCCCTTGTTTATTATGGTGTGATGAGTTGGGAAACATTTATTGCCAAAATAGGTGAACAATATGAAGAGAGTAGAATAGAAGGACACACATTTTGTTTACAGTAGCTATCTTATCTTTTGCAAATAAGTATACAATTGTGGAAAACAATAACACAATTATAGAAGAATATTTTAATTGTGAAAGGCCAACAAAGGTGTATAAAATCATATTTTGGGAAGTCAATGACAGTCATACACATTATAAACCATTTGGAGTGGACATTATAATGTCACATGATGTTAATCTTAAACAATCACAAGAAATACAGAATTTGAAGCTGAAAAAAAATGAAAATTTACGCAAAATAAAGCAGTCAATCCAAATTAATGATGGTGACCTTAAACAGTAACAAACAACACCAAATTTAAAGGCTAAAACACTAAAAGTCCGTGGAACATAGAGAAATCCATCTAAAATAATGAAGATGCACAAATTTCCAATCCTTCAAAGCCCTCAACATGCATTAATAGAATTGTTGGAGAATCTCTTTGCAAAATAAAACAACAAATGTGCAAACAAATCACAACTCATGAAAATTACAATCCAAGAAAAAGAAAAAAATCAGCAGTAGAAATGTACATGACAAAAAATGAAGACACACCTAAACATGGAAGAGCAATTTGTCAACAACTACATTTTAAAATGAATACAACAAACTTTACTCAAAAAGCAAAGGAAACATATGAATTGCTATTGTCAAAAAAACAAGAATTGGTTAAAAATAAGATATGCAATTTTTGCAATAAGCAGCTACAACAAAATAAAAATCCACAACAAATTAGAACCAATAAGCCATTAAAATACACAAGTACCTTGACACAACTTGAAGAAAGAATACTGGCCCTTCGAATTGCATTTGCACAAATTTGGCAGCTAGGACACAAGAGATCTCAAATTGGACTGAGTGGAACTATAATAAATGTGCCAAAAAAACATGAACATCATACAAACAATTTTTCCACGATCATCCACTGAAACTTTCACAGTTGTTGTCGCACTAAAGAGATGTTTGCAATACATGAATGCATACCAAAAAGGAAGAGTCTGACCAAATACCATTATGAATGCTCTAAAGGAGTTATGCAAAAGAGAGCTATACAAAAAGAAAAATGTAAAAATAAACAAAAAGTGACATACACAATTACGCCCTATAGAAGAAGACATGCTAAGTTGTACCTCTTCATCTACTGATAGTGACAATGACACAGTTAGTGCCATGAAACTTTAAACAGATAGTTTGATACATGGATTTACAGAAGCAAGAACTATCCATGCTATACAAGACAAAATCATTGAAATTGCACAAGTTGAAGGAAAATAACCTCTTGGTATTTTTCAAGATAAATATGCAGAAGAGATGAACTTTCCAATATTATTTTATGGACAGCCAAGGGATGAGAAAATAACAAAATAATTCTCATACCAAAAAATTGCACAATGGGAATTAAAAAATTCAAATCGCACATTTTCTTATCATACGACCAACTTATTTTTCAAAACCATTAAAATACTTATTCACCAAGTCTTCTCTACCATATGGGTGTGAATTTACGCAAAGCAAAATTAAAAGGTAGAAAACTAGTGGAAAAAGATGTCAAACACAAACCGAACCTCAAAAAAACATTGCAATCAAATATTCGATACACAAAACTCAAGAAAATAATAAATTCACCAAATTATTTGCATCATCTAAAAAAAATTTGCAATGATTTGACAGCTAGGCCCACCAACATTCTTTGCAACATTCACAAGTGCAGAACAAAACTGGGAGTCGTTGACAAAAACATTAAAAGAATTATACATTTTGCACCTAACCAAATCAAAACAAGACCAACAAGAAGAATTTGACGACATTGACATCTCATCTTTGATAAGAAAAGACCATATCACTTGTACTCGGTACTACAAGCATAGAATTAATGCCATGACAAAATTAATTTGTACAAATAATTCATTCTTTAACAAAGTCATCGATTATTTCTCTGTTACAGAGTTTCAAAATTGAGGAAATGAACATGAACACTTCATGCTATGGGTTAAAGACACACCAAATTTGAAGCTGAAAAAAAAATGAAAATTTGTGCAGAATAAAGCAGTCAATCCGAAATAATGATGGTAACCTTAAACAGTCACAAACAATGTCACCAAATTTGAAAGCTAAAAAAACTACAAATCTGCGCAACATAAAGCATTCCATCTGAAATAAAAAAGATGTACAAATTGCCAATCGTTCAAAGCCCTCAACGTGCATTAATAGAATTGCTAGAGAATCTCTTCACAAAATAAAATAACAAATGCGTAAAAAAATCACAACTCATGAAAACTACAATCTAAGAAAAACAAAAAAATTAGTAGTAGAAACGTACATGACAAAAATTGAAGACACACCTAAACATGCATGTCCAATTTGTCAACAACTACATTTTAAAATGAATACAACAAACTTTACTCAAAAAGAAAAGGAAACATATGAATTGCTATTGTCAAAAAAACAAGAATTGCTTGATAGTTCAAGATATGCAATTTTTGCATTAAGCACCTGCAACAAAATAAAAATCCACGATATGGATATCCATAACAAATTAGAACCAATAAGCCATTAAAATACACAAGTACCTTGACACAACTTGAAGAAAGGCTAGTGGCCCTTTGAATTGCATTTGCGCAAATTTGGTAGCTAGGACACAAGAGATCTCAAATTGGACTGAGTGGAACTATAATCAATGTGCCAATAGACGTGAACATTATACAAACAATTTTGCCACGATCATCCAATGAAACTTCCATAGTTTCCATCGTATTAAAGAGACGTTTGCAATACACGAATGCATACCAAAAAAGGAAGAGTCTGACCAAATACCACTATGAATGCTCTAAAGGAGTTATGCAAAAGAAAGCTATACAAAATGCAAAATGTAAAAATAAACAAAAAATAGGATAAACAATTATGCCCTATAGAAGAAGACATGCTAAGTTGTACCTCTTCATCTACTGATAGTGACAATGACACTGTCACTGCCATGGAACTTGAAATAGATAGTTCGATACATGGATTTACAGAAGCAAGAACTATCCATGCTATACAAGACAAAATCATTGAAATTGCACCAGTTGAAGGAAAACAACATCTTGGTATTTTTCAAGATAAATATGTAGAAGAGATGAACTTTCCAACATTATTTTATGGACAACCGAGGGATGAGAAAATAACAAAACAATTCTCATACCAAAAAACTGCACAATGAGAATTAAAAAATTCAAATCGCACATTTGTTTATCATACCACCAACTTATTTTTCAAAACCATTAAAACACTTATTCACCAAGTCTTCTCTACCATGTCAAACACAAACCAAACCTCAAAAAAGTATTACAATCAGATATTGGATACACAAACTTCAAGAAAATAAGAAATTCACCATAATTTTTGCATCATCTAAAGAAAAATATTTTTGCAATGATTCGACAGCTAGGCCCACCAACATTCTTTGCAACATTCACAAGTGCAGAACAAAACTAGGAGCCCTTGACAAAAACATTAAAAGAATTGTACATTTCACACCTAACCAAATCAAAACAAGACCAACACGAAGAATTTGATGACATTGACATCTCATCTTTGATGAGAAAAGACCCTATCACTTGTACTCGATACTACAAGCATAAAATTAATGCCATGAAAAAATTAATTTAAACATTTTGTCGACAAATATTTGACTTGCAATACTCAAAATTTGGATAATCAAATAGCCAAGTTTCATAGACACCATCATACCGAGCAATGTAGAAAGATGAAAAAGGGTCGATGTCACTATGGTTTCCCACAACCACTAATGAGAACAACCAAAATACTAGAACCATTTGACAACACAGACAAAAACATTACGTCCATTATTGAAAGAATCAAATCCAATTTAAAATGTTCTGACTATGAATGTTTTGTATTATTTAAAGATTTCTTAGTCAACATAGGCACAATTGAAAATGAATATATTTTAGCCATTAGGTCTACATTATCTAGGCCATCAATATTCTTGAGAAGAAAACCAGCTCACATATGGAACAATACATTTTCAAGACACATGGGCACTATCTATAGAAAGAAAACACAAATGCACAGTTTGTTCTTAATGCATATGTAGCAACAATGTATATATGTCTGTACATGACAAAAACCAATAACTCAATAACAAATGCCTTCAACAAAATACACAGTGACCACAAAGCACATAACCTTGATGCAATAAACATGATAATAGATCTACAACAAATATCTACTCAACATGCTATACACATTGTGCTCTCACTCCCTCTTAGTTCTAGTTCAAGAAAATGTTCATTGATGAACACTTCTAGTATGAACGATTACACATTTACATTGAAGAACTCAAAGAAATTAAACAATGAACCAGATGAATTGCCAAATGTTTCTTGCAAAAGTTTAATTGATCATTATATTTCATGAACCACAACCTTGATTCATATTTGCTTTGCAGACTTTGTTTCACAATACAGAATAGAAAAAGGTAAGGCAATTAAAAGAACAAAACCAACAAGTTATTAGGTTTATAAGGTACAACAAACATCTCGACACTGATAATCACTACAAAGAGAAAATTTTACTATATGCTCCATTCATGGAAGATGAAAACAATTTAAAACAAGGTTTTCTAACATGGCAAGTGTTATCTCTATTTGAGCATTAGATGTTGTGATTAGTATCAAAGTATCCATCGGTAAAAGGAAGAACTTAAAGCTACATTATGCTAGCCGGTTAAACAAACAAGCCTTAATATGGTGAGTATTCACAAGGCAATACCGAGAACTAAATGTAAATAGGTTTAACTGGGCACCAAAGAAGTTTTACCAAGTGTCAATAAACACCGAGCAGACTGGACATCAAGCACTAGTATATTCACCGAGCAGAATTGGCTGTGTTTACCAAGCAATCTAGGAAACTACATAGTAATCAATTATGGCACATTCATCTATGTAAACAGTTACACGAATTCATAAAATGTTTTACCAAGATTGAGGATTATTTATTGTAGATGTAATCATTAAAAATAATGATGATTCCTATGTAAAGTCAGATCTAGGCTAATTTTGTACACCATAGATCTTAGGTTTTCCTAAGAAGATGTAAACCTAATTAGGTCATGAAAGTCATGGAAATCATAGTAGTTTTTTATATATTTGAAATTCATGTCATATTGACATAAGTGTGAGAAACAGGAATAAGTGCGAGTAATGCAAGCAAGTGAATCAAGCAGAAGATCTTGAAGCAATAGCCACCTTCAAGACATCAGAATTCAGACATGGTTTGAGTAGTGCTTAGAGATACAATTCATTTTATTCAGAAGTAGTCAAGGCTACCAAGCAGAACAAAGGACAGATTACTACACATAGAGATGATATTTATTCAATATATCATAGATCTGATTCAGACAAAGTATAGTTGTCATTTACAAATACTTTCTATTATCTTATAATCATTGTAACAGAGTTAGTTCAGAGTAGACTTAGCAGTCTATTTGTAAATCTCTTAACTGAGTATACACTCAACTAGTGTTGTTTAAATCCTTTAACAAGGTAGATCTAGTCGATCTAATTGTTACTCCTAACTAGGTAAGATCACCAAAAGTGATCACAACTTGTAGCCTTAACCGACATAGTTTATTATCTACATTAGTGAAGAATTTGTGGGTGTCATCCCCACCATATTTTTTACCTTCTAACAAGGGTTTCTGCGTAACCAAAATACTTGTGTTGTGAGATTCAATTATTGTTTGTTTTCATGCACTTTACATTTACCAAGTCAATTGAATGAATGTTGTAAACAATGGATTCAGTTGGACAGATAAGTTACTACTATTTGTAGATTGAGTATTTAGTTTAAAAAAATTGAGGGAACTGATTCACCCCTCCCCTCTCAATCCTTTATCTTTCCATTCCAAAAATTGGTATCAGAGCTAGATCTCTTATTGGAAGGTTTAACCGCTGAAGAGGAAAGATCTAAACATGGAGAGATACAAGTTGGACAAAACAATAGAGAATCAAAAGATTCAGATGCAGATCCTTGTTGAGCAATACAAACAAGCTAAGGATGTGTTGAAAAAGTTACTAGTTTAGAGAAAGGACATGGCTATTCGGGAATGTGAGACTAACTATCAAGAAGAATATATTAATGACCCATCTGAGAATATTGGGTCTAGTATAGGCAGTATATCTGACATATATGAAAGTGCAATTTATGATTTATCTAAGAAAAATATTCAGTTGACTAAACAAGTGAAAGCCCTGTAGATCAGTCAAGAAACACAAATGGTAAGAATGATTGATGTGATGAACAATGCTAGACAAGATGAACAAGAGAGAAATTTGGTTGTTAAAGATAGAAGACAAATGACTGAACAACTACAAGTGAAGGAAACTGAGATACTGAGACTTGCCAAGCATCACTTCAAAATATCCAATCAAATGATTGTTGTAAGCCAGTAGATCAACCGAGTAACTAATGAGTTATCAAGGAAACTTGAAGACATTGGTGTACTCAGGGAAAAAAATGAAAAATTGAGAAATGAAGTGAAGATGCAGCAACAACATAATGAGATGATGAAAAAGGCTGAAGAGAATTCCAAGAAAATTGATGATTTTTTGATTAGTCAAAGAGGACTTGGAAGTACTACTGGATTAGGCTACACCGAGCAAGGAGAATCATCTAAGCAAGATGAACAAATGAATAACAACAAGAATCAGAGACCTCAGATACTGACATGCTATCATTATGGTAAACCATGCCACACTTCAAATGTTTGCAGGAGTAAAGCACAAGGTAAACCTAAAACCACTCCTAAATTAAATGGTCATTGTTATAATTATAACAAGTTTGGACATCAAGCATATGAATATAGATCTAAGTTGAATAGGACTCCTAACAAACCCTACATAGAGAAACACTAGCACGCTTGCAACATGGATGGACACACCTCACAAGAATGCAGAACAAAGATGAAGCAAGTCTGGATGCCGAAAGGACAGAATAAAACATATCAACTGAGAAGACAAGGTAATGCTTGCACTTGGGATTATAACACATGGGTTAACTACATAGTATGTAGAAGGTATGGACATATTGTAGCTAATTACATGAGGAAGAGATGGGCTAGAAAATCTCAAAGCTAGACAAGAACTAGAATGGCATGTTTACACTGTCACAAAGTCAGTCACCTAAGTAAAGATTTCAAAGACCGAGCACCAGAAACACAAGTTTTTGAGAATAGAAATACAATTAAAGATATCATGAGAATAAGAAACACTATGTGGAGAAAGGAATCTAATGATAATGCTGAGTCAAGCAATGCAGTTGGTGAAACCTCATAGATTGGATTGGGTGACATCGGTACCTCCACCTAAGCTAAAAAAGGTATGTATGGAACTGATATTTCAAGATGATCACATTTTTCATACAGTTCCTTATGTTAGATGTGCACATACCAAATCCGCATGAATTGAGATGCATTATGGTTTTACAAGCTTTGAACTTTAAAGAGTTTGTAGTCGGTATATGCTAGATCGAGTGAGAAGTTACTCGTCGGTGACTACTATGCAAGGTTAACTAAGTATCAGTATCAACCGAGTGAAAATTTATATGTTAACTGAGCTATTGGATTTTTTGGTACTCACCGAGTTTGACATTTGTCGTTGAGCTATGAGTAGGTCAAGCATTTATTGTGAAAAGGTTTGAGTGGGAATTTAAAAAAGCTATAAATATGTGATGAGCTTAGTTCATTCTTTCACCAGTGTTTACGAAGAGCGAAGATTTTCCAGAGAAATTTTGAGCATAGGATTTTCAAAGTATTTGAGCGAAGTTTCAAAGTCTTCCAAGTGATTTCATCAATATTTTTTAGTAAGTACTGTTATCACCGAGTTGTTCATACGAGTACTTACCGAAACCCTAAATAAAGAGATTATGGCATTTGCATCAAAGATAAACAAGTCTAAGTTTGCAGAGGAGGAGGAAGTTAATCTTATAGTTTCTACAACATGGTAATGAACTCTGATACAAACTTCATCCCAAAGTTGCATCCCAAAATTGACCAAATGGGAGCTTTCTCAAGCATACCACCTAGGGTTTTACTGGTTGAGGACGTACACTCGTACATCTACTACAAGATAGGAAAAATTAGATATTTTTCAATATTTATGCAGCTTATCAGAAGTTATGTGGAGAAGATGGAAAACTAAAATCTAATTATAAGAAATTGGAATTAATAGGACTGGTGAATGCCCTAAATTTATCGAAAGACTTCAAGAACGAATGGATTAGGGTTGTTCTCGGTAAATTACATGATGGAAAGTTTTGGTTGGATTGAACCCGTTAAAATCACTAAGAACATGATTCATGCTGTCATCGGGTATCCTACCACTTACAAGACAAAAGCACTTCACGGTGCATCAAGGGAACAAATTGAGAAGAACATAGGAGTTGAGTGGGATGGTCGACCTATGAAGATTAACACAATCAGAGACCCAGAGGTAAAATTTGTAGCTCATGTCATCGGTTACAAGACCTATCAGTCGAGTAGATTGAACAATGTACCATGTGGTGTCATTGACATAGCGTTCAAAATGATCAAGAAATAGGACTGGTGAATGCCCTAAATTTGCTGAAAGACTTCAAGAATGAATGGATTAGGGTTGTTCTCAGTCAATTACATGATGGAAAGTTTTGGTTGGATGAACCCGTTAATATCACTAAGAACATGATTCATGCTGTCATCGGGTATCCTACCACTGACAAGACAAAAGCACTTCACAGTGCATCAAGGGAACAAATTGAGAAGAACACAGGAGTTGAGTGGGATGGTCGACCTATGAAGATTAACACAATCAGAGACCCAGAGGAAAAATTTGCAGCTCATGTCATTGGTTACAAGACCTATCAGTCGAGTAGACTGAATAATGTACCATGTGGTGTCATTGACATAGCGTTCAAAATGATCAAG
The DNA here is from genome assembly GCA_027943335.1 of Chamaecyparis obtusa. Classification (NCBI taxonomy): domain Eukaryota; kingdom Viridiplantae; phylum Streptophyta; class Pinopsida; order Cupressales; family Cupressaceae; genus Chamaecyparis; species Chamaecyparis obtusa. The sequence continues at coordinate 239,254 of BSBK01001547.1, forward strand.
AAATAGGACTGGTGAATGCCCTAAATTTGCTGAAAGACTTCAAGAACAAATGGATTAGGGTTGTTCTCAGTCAATTACATGATGGAAAGTTTAGGTTGGATGAACCCGTTAAAATCACTAAGAACATGATTCATGCTATCATCAGGTATCCTACCACTGACAAGACAAAAGCACTTCACAGTGCATCAAGGGAACAAATTGAGAAGAACACAGGAGTTGAGTGGGATGGTCGACCTATGAAGATTAACACAATCGGAGACCCAGAGGTAAAATTTGCAGCTCATGTCATCGGTTACAAGACCTATCAGTCGAGTAGACTGAACAATGTACCATGTGGTGTCATTGACATAGCATTCAAAATGATCAAGAAAGGTTTTTAGTTGGACCTCGCCAAGCTTCTTTTGAAGCTGATTGAAGAAAACATGAAGACAATCCAGTCAGTGAAGTCTAATACATGTAAGTTTGGATCCCTTCTAGTTTGCATATTCTTTTATGTGCAAAGATTTTTTCCATCGTTCGGTAATATAGAATGGTCAACTGACAAGCCAGTCATAGTTGAAATTACAAATTTGATTAAGAACTTGGGAAATAATTTTAACAGTGTTTTAGATAACTATTTTGGGAAATTCAAAGGTAGAATGAATTCTCAGAGCATAATTCCAAGGCAACTAGTTGAAGATTATGAACATGAAATATGTTTTCTAGTTGACATTGATCATACATTGATTAAGGATGTGGAGCCTAGGATAAAATGGTTAGCCCCCATGGGATATGAAATAGATATTGATTTTTCTTCCAAATCAATAAAGGCTTTATTGGCTATGCCTAAGGATTCTAATGCAGAAAGATTTGGAACTTATGAAGAGGCCAAGACAAGAATCAAAACTGGCCTAGTCATTGATAAAATAACAATGAAGTCAAAGAAAATGATGAAACATTTGGTAAAGAAATTTGGTGATGATGCTGGATCATCTGAGAGTACACCGGTCAAGGTAGAAACCGAAGGTCGGTTACTTCTTTCTAACAAACCACATGACAGTGAAGAAACCGATTCAGACAATGATGTAGATACTACACCGGTTTCTCCTTCCCCCACTCCAAAGAAAATGCAATTAGAAGTGCAGACAAGGGCACGTACACAGTCAACAACTATAGCTTCATGACCACCAAAGAAAGGAGTTGTGAAGATATTAAGGCCAATAGCAGCAACACTGACGAAGACCTATAAAAAGAGAGGTACTAAATCTACCACTGAGGCCCCTAGGAAAAGAAGAAAGTTAATTAGAGGGAAAGATGATTTAGATGATGATGAAGATGATAATGATCAGTTTAAAATTGTTATAAATAAGAGTCAGTCAATTGATGAGGTTGCTAAAGAGATAATTGAAAATGGAAGATTAAGTGATCTTGAAATTAGTCGGTTTGAGCACTTGTCAACCAAAGACCAAAATAAAATTGAAGAGGCTATCATCCAAATGATGATTACATTCAAGAGGGTACCAATAGAATTTGCCAAATATTTACCCAAGGCATTAGAAGAAAGAATTTCATAGAAATGGACATATGCCTTGAATGTAGAGAAAAGAATGAGGGAACAATCCCTAGTTTTGGCAGTACCAACATTAATAATTCCTGAAATTGGGGAATTAATGAATAAGTATTCAAAGAGATTTCAAGTGAAGAACTGGGCACTATAGATATGATGAAGGGTGCTCCCCTTAATACCACAAACACATAACAGAAAAAGAGAAACAACAACAATAATATGCAAGAACAGAAAAATTGGCTTCTTATTATCTCCACAAATGTGGAATTACAAACTTTCAGAATTACAATATGCAAAGCCACATGGGCATTCCCTTACAATATTCTATAGGACAAAGCCTCGAACTATTACCCAGAACTATTCTGAACTGCCTAAGACAATAATACAGCCTTCCTTATATAGGCAATTATCCACCGCCTGGGAAGGTTCCAGAATTTTAGCCAATAAGGCCGACCAAACTTAGAATTATTTTATTTTACATTTTATTACATCATAGTCGGCTCAAGATAACCTTTGAAACCCGAACAAAAATTTTGAAGAAAATTATTTTTCACCATTTCAGGTGGCCCAACTTCCGAAGACCATAAGTCATCACCAGTTGACCCGATCGGCTATTATAACCCCATTTTGAAAATGCCACGAAGCGCTTTATAGGCTTGATTGGCGCAAGTGCCTGTCACCCAAATTTTTGACCTCATTCGGGGCCTCTAAAGCCTTCAAAACTGAGTTCAAAGTTTCTGTACCCTGTTGCCAATACCAAAAATCTTCAATATCTTCCAATATACACTTGATTTGGCAATGAAACTTTACTGACAGACTTACATGACCAAAATGAACCTCCAAGAAAGAAATCAGATCATTCTGAGCACATGCAAAAATTACCAAAAATAGTAACTTTCCATAAATAGCAGCTCTGCACTAAAATAGCCCTTATTGAATATAAAAATAGAAATATTTTTGGGTGATGCAAGATTGCTCTTACACCCAGGATGCTCCTGCATCAAACACCCAGGGTAATTTGAGAAGTGACCCTGTCACGACTCAGGTGTGCAGAGGAAAACCAAGATGGTTAACCTCCTCCTTTGTTAGCCACGATGAATCTTCTACAAGTCATCCTTTCCATTTGACCAAATACTCTTCATATGTCCTATTCCTTGTGCTTCTACCAACATGAATGTCCAGTATGTCTTCAATCTCCTTAGTGTCTGAACTAGTTGCTGGAATACTCCACTGTGCTGATGTGATCTCATCTTCAACACCTCCTTCATGATACTCTGTCAGATCTGAAATGTTAAACACTGGTGAAATATTCAGCTCACTAGGCAATTCTACCTCATATGCATTTCTTGAATCATGCTTCTTCAATATCTTACATGGTCCAAACTTCTTCATTTTCAACTTGTTATATGTACCAACTGGAAACCGCTCCTTCCGCAAATGAACCATGACTTCATCACCAACCTGAAATTCCTTATACCTCCTTTTCTCATCTGCCTTAGCCTTATACTGTGCATTCATCTTGGTAATATGCTTCCTCACCTCCCCATGGATGTTCTTCAAATGTTCTACAAAATCCTCAGCTTCAGCACTACTTATTTCTCCTTTATCTATCTTTCTCAACTCAGATGCATTTCTTGGACTACTTCCATATATAATCTAGAATGGTGATTTACCAGTGCTCCTGTTGATAGAATTATTGTATGCAAATTCTGCTTGTGGTAAAATCAAATCCCATCCTGTTGGCTTATCCCCAACCAAACATCTCAGCAGATTTCTCAAACTCCTATTCACCACCTTTGTCTGTCCATCAGTCTGTGGGTGATGTGATGAACTGAACTTCAAATCTGTCTTCAACTTCTTCCACAATGTTCGCCAGAAATATCTAACAAACTCAGTGTCCCGATCTGAAACTATGGTCTTTGGCAAACCATGAAGTCTCACTACTTCTCTAAAAACAATTCTGCTACATGAACAGCATCATTAGTCTTCTTGCAGGGAATGAAATGTGCCATCTTCAAAAATCTGTCAACTACTACAAAAATTGAATCATGTCCCTGCTGTGTCCTTGGTAAACCAAGAACAAAGTCCATACTGATATCCTCCCAAGGCTTCTCTGGTATAGGCAATGGCTGGTACAACCCTGTATTCTTCTTCACTCCTTTCGCCATTTGACATATTCTGCAACTTTGTACAAACTTCTTCACATCTTCCTGCAACTGTGGCCAATAATAATTCTCACTAACCAAACCAAGGGTTTTATCACGACCAAAATATCCAGCCAATCCTCCGCTATGCTTCTCCTTAATGAGATTCTCCCTCATAGAACTTTGTGGAATGCACAACTGACTCCCTCTGAATAGCATATCATCCTGGATGATGAAATCCAACCATTTCGTCCTGTCTAGAGTAACAGGTTTTGTACAAGCTTTCCAAGCTTCACCAAAATCAGGATCCTCTGGATACAAATTCTTGAGTTCCTTGAACCCAACCACTTCAATCTGCATTTCTGTCAGCAATAGTTGCCTTCTGCTAAGAGCATCTGCAACCTTATTAGACTTTCCACTCCTGTTTTTCAAAACAAATGTATAACTCTGCAAAAACTCAACCCATTTCAAATGCCTCTGATTCAACTTTCCTTGACTATTCAAATATTGCAAAGCTTGATGATCAGTATACAAAACAAACTCCTTAGGAAGTAGATAATGTCTCCACTTCTTTAATGCCTGAACTATAGCATAAAATTTCTGATCATAAATAGAATATTTCCTCTTAGCATCATTTAACTTCTCACTGAAATAAGCAACAGGTTTACCTTCTTGGCTCATAACAGCTCCTATTGCAGTACCACTAGCATCACAATCTACTTGAAACACCTTATTAAAATTTGGAAGTGCTAAAACAAGTTCTTTTGTAACTTTTTGTTTCAACAATTGAAAACTCTTTTCTGCCCCATTAGTCCACTTAAACTCTTTTCTATCCCCTCTCATTGTTTCAGTCAAGGGTCCACAAATACTGCTAAAATTTCTGATAAACTTTCTGTAAAAGCTAGCTAGACCATGAAAAGATCTTACCTCAGTAGCACTCCTTGGAGTAGGCCATTCAAGGATAGCCTATACCTTCTCTGGGTCCATTTTTAGACCTTCTCCTGAAACTACAAACCCCAAATACACCAACTCTTTCTTCACAAAACTGCACTTCTTCAAATTAATCAGCAATTTCTCTTCTCTCAACTTCTCAAATACCATACGAATATGCATCATATGCTCATCCAATGTCTTACTAAAGATCAAAATATCATCTAGGTAAACAATGACAAACTTACCCAGAAATTCTTTCAGAACCTTGTTCATGAGCCGCATGAAAGTGCTCGGTGCATTGGTTAGCCCAAAAGGCATGACTAACCACTCATATAGTCCTTCCTTTGTCTTGAAGGCAGTCTTCCATTCATCTCCTTCTCTGATCCGAATCTGATGATATCCACTCTTCAGATCTATCTTTGAGAAATACACAGCTCCACTCAAACAGTCCATAATATCATCTATTCGTGGCAATGGAAACTTGTACTTGATTGTGATCTTGTTTATTGCCCTAGAATCTGTACACATCCTCCATTCTCCATTCTTCTTTGGTGCTAATACCACTAGTACAGCACAAGGATTCAGACTCTCATGGATCAATCCTTTCTGTAACAGTTCATGTACTCGTCTGTTCAACTCCTCACTTTCTGTAGGTGTCATTCTGTGTGCTGCCTTATTCGGCAAACTCACTCCTGGGATCAAGTCCATCTGATGACTGATCTTCCTGACTGGTGGTAATCCATCAGGCACGTTATTGAATACAATATCCTGAAACTCATTCAACAAATCTGCAACTTCTACAGGAACATCTTCTACTTCCTCTTTACCAGCTTTTGGAATTAAAGCAAAACATACATGCTCATGCCTCATACCATCTAGGAAATTTCTTCCATCAACAAAAGTTATCCTTGCATTACCACATACCTTTTCTTCAGTCTCCTTCAATGGTTTTAGCTTATGTCGCACTCCATCCTTTGTCAGGGAATAGGTATTCACACGACCATCATGTACAGCACATCTGTCAAATTGCCATGGTCTACCCAACAACATATGACATGCATCCATAGATATATCACACAATACCTCATCTTGGTATTTTCCAATCTTGAACTTCACTAGGCATTGTTCATTGACCATGACCTTGTGGTCATCCTGTACCCAGGCAATCCGATATGGATGTGGGTGTTTCTGTCTCTTGAGCTTCAACTTTGTCACCATCTCTTCTGACACCAAATTGTCAGTGCTTCCACTATCAATAATCACATCACAACATTTACCTTCACACTTGCACCTGGTGCGAAACAGGCTCCTCCTTTGCTCAGGTTCATTCTCACCACTCAACAGGACTCTTCTGTTAATCAATGTTTCTCCTCTTTCAGCATCTTCAGAATTTGATGATCTGGCATCTTCATCTACATGTGCAACTCTGGCCTAGCCTTCATTTCTCCTGTCCGTTCTGCCTTGGTGCTGAGGACATTCAAATGCCCTATGACCTTCTTCTCCACAGTGAAAACATGTTCCACGGAAGCCACCTCTTCCAGATCCTTGTCATTTTCCTCTTCCTCTCTGATCTCTATTATTCTGATCTTGGAAGCAATTAGAATTATTTCCTCGCTGATTTTGACTGCTACTGGCCTCATCCTTCTTTTTCGGATTTCATTTCGGCCACCATATGACCGTCCACTAGATTATCCACCGCGACCTCTTCCGTTTTGTCTGCTCTCGAACTTCTTGTTCAGCTTTTCCTCTACTTTTAGGGCAAATTGGTATGCCTCCTCAATACTGTTCATTCGAACCAGATTCAACTCCTCCTGAATTCTTGGCCTTAACCCATTAAGGTATCGGGCAACTTTCTCCTTATCAGCTTCGGCATGGCCTGTTCTGATGAGGAGTCGATAGAACTCCTCTGTATACTCCTGAACAGATTTTCCTGCTTGCTTCAAACTTTGCATTTTCTTCAGTAGGTCAAGCTCATAATCAACAGGAATGAACTGTCGCTTCAATTTTTCCACCATCCGATCCCATCTTGTGATTTTATCTTTCCCTCTTCTATTTCGCTCCAATTGAATTTCTTGCCACCAGATCTTCGCATGACCTTTCAGTCTGGCCTTCGCAAATTTGACCCTATCAAGATCCTCAACATCTTCATACTCAAAATACTCCTCACATTCATTGATCCAGTCGATCAATTCCTCTGGGTTAAGATTTCCAGAAAATGTAGGAACCTCAATCTTAGGTCTTTTCCCAATCTTGGAAATCGCCCGAAAAAGTCTTTCTTCCTCTTGGTTCACAATTTTAGCTTCTCCTTCTTGATATTCTTCTTCGGCTTCATCCTCGCTTTCATCTCTGACATTAAGATTCATTCCTCTGCGAATCTCTTCTTGCAATGCTCACACTTGTCTCTGCAGCTCTCTAACCTCAGGTGTTACAACACCAGCTCTTTAGCCATGTTCCCTTCGTGGAGGCATTTTCACGATGCGCACTGAAACCCTAGCCACGGTCTTGGTGCAAACTACCTCACAGTCGGTGATCTATTTACACACCCAAGAACTCCTACTCTGATACCACTTGATGAAGGGTGCTCTCCTTAATACCACAAACACATAACAGAAAAAGAGAAACAACAACAATAATATGCAAGAACAGAAAAATTGGCTTCTTATTATCTCCACAAATGTGGAATTACAAACTTTCAGAATTACAATATGCAAAGCCACATGGGCATTCCCTTACAATATTCTGTAGGACAAAGCCTCAAACTATTACCCAGAACTATTCTGAACTGCCTAAGACAATAATACAGCCTTCCTTATATAGGCAATTATCCACCACCTGGGAAGGTTCCAGAATTTTGGCCAATAAGGCCGACCAAACTTAGAATTATTTTATTTTACATTTTATTACATCATAGTCGGCTCAAGATAACCTTTGAAACCCGAAAAAAAATTTTGAAAAAAATTATTTTTCGCCATTTCAGGTGGCCCAACTTCCGAAGACCATAAGTCATCACTAGTTGACCCGATCGGCTATTATAACCCCATTTCGGAAATGCCATGAAGCGTTCTACAAGCTTGACTGGCACAAGCGCTCGTCACCCAAATTTTTGACCTCATTCAGGGCTTCTAAAGCCTTCAAAACTGAGTTCAAAGTTTTTGTACCCTGCTGCCAATACCGAAAATCTTCAATATCTTCCAATATACACTTGATCTGCCAATGAAACTTTACTGGCAGACTTACATGACCAAAATGAACCTCCAAGAAAGAAATCAGATCATTCTGAGCACATGCAAAAAATTACCAAAAATAGTAACTTTCCATAAATAGCAGCTCTGCACTAAAATAGCCCTTATTGAATATAAAAATAAAAATATTTTTGGGTGATGCAAGATTGCTCTTACACCCAGGATGCTCCTGCATCAAGATACTTGATAAAATATAGCAGACATAGATGAGAATAGTCAACTCATTTGTGTTAGGATTAACAAGGAAGAAATAACAATTATGTGCAAATATAACTAATATCAGAAAATAATAAACCACACAGAATAGAACGCAAGACACAGATTTAATGTGGTTCACCCAATCCCTTGGCTACGTCCACCAACAACGAGTCCAATATTATTATTATCCAGTGATTACAACCTGATTACAATCCGTAATCCCTTACAGCCCAATTCTGTCGCAAGTACTAAAATCATACATCATTAAAAAAAAAATCCCTAACCCTAAGCCATATTATATAATATTTTCTCGCTTTAGGGTTAGAATGAGTTATAAGTAGTCAGCCCAAATAACCGAAAAAGTAGTCGGCCTCAAAAAAATTTGAGAGCTGCCCCCGAACCCCTACTCTTGGGGGCTGCCGCCCCCAAACCCCCACTCGGGGCTCGGCCCAGCCCCGAACCCCAGTGAGGTCGGGAGGAAAAATGTACAGTACTTTCCTGGATAGTACTTTCCTGATTAGTCACCACAAGCTAACAATCTCCCACTTGGTGACTGATCAGTATCCACACTATACTAAAAAACCTCCCACTTGGAGACTGATCCTGTAGCAATACCGCTACCCACATGAGGCTCCCACTGGATTGAACCACCTTGGACTCAGCTGTTCCTTTATTTTGTTTAGTCTAGAAGACCAACTGAAGCTGAACATGAGTTCAACTTCTCTCTTGTTACTACCTTTGTAAACATATCTGCTGGATTATCATCAGTATGAATCTTTTCCAGCCTTAACTATCCATCATCCAAAACTGATCGAATGAAATGGTACCGCAACTATATGTGTTTTGTCTTTGAGTGCAAAGCAGAATTCTTTGCAAGATGAATGGCACTTTGGCTATCTGTATGTAGAAAATTATCCTTTTGTGGATGTCCCAATTCTTCCATGAAGAATTGAAGCCATATCATCTCCTTGGCTGCCTCTGTAGCAGCAACATACTCTGCCTCTGTAGTGGATAAAGCAACCACCTTTTGTAGTCGAGAAATCCAACTCACTGTTGTCCCACCAACAGTAAATATATAACCTGTAGTACTCCGCCTGCTATCTATATCTCCTGCCAAATCTGAGTCAACATAGCCTTGTACAGTAGTAGTAGAACCCCCAAAGTGTAAACACTTACTGGATGTGCCTCTCAAATATCTGAGAATCCATTTGACTGCATTCCAATGCTCAATACCAGGGTTACTCATATAACGGCTAACGACTCCCACTGCGTGTGCAATATCTGGCCTAGTACATACCATAGCATACATTAAGCTCCCTACAGCTGAAGCATAAGGTACCTTAGACATTTTAGTCTCTTCTTCTGGTGTCTTGGGACACATATCCTTAGTCAATTTCAAATGATCAGGCAAAGGTGTGCTGACAGCTTTGGCATTTTCCATAGAGAAACATTGCAACACCTTCTCAATATAATCAGCCTGAGATAGAGACAATTTCCTATTTTTCTTATCTCTACAAATTTTCATACCAAGGATTTATTTTGCTGCCCCCAAATCCTTCATAGCAAAAGATTTTGCTAACTGTTGTTTCAACCCCTTAATGTGATCCATGTTAGACCCAGCTACAAGCATATCATCAACATATAAACATAAAATAATGTAGCTGTCATCATCCAACCTCTTAAAATAAACACAATGGTCAGAATGACACCGACTATATCCATGCCCATTCATAAAAGTGTCAAATTTAATATACCATTGCCGAGGTGCTTGCTTCAAGCCATATAAACTTTTCTGCAATCTGCACACCAAATTCTCCTTACCCTTGACCTCAAATCCTTGTGGCTGAACCATATATATTTCTTCATCCAAATCACCATGAAGAAAGGCTGTTTTAACATCAAGCTACTCTAAATGCAAATCTTCAATAGCCACGATACTTAAAACAGTACGAATAGAAGTCATTTTAACAACTGGAGAAAATATCTCATCAAAATCAATACCATGTTTCTATGCAAATCCTTTTACGACTAATCTGGCTTTAAATCTTTTCGTACCTCCATCCTCTTCTTTGATCCTGTAAACCCATTTATTCTGTAAAGCCCTTTTACCTGCAGGTAACTTACATAAATCCCATGTCTGATTTTTCAGCAAAGAGTCCATTTCATCTGTCATTGCAAACTCCCACTCAAGCTTTCTATCCACCTGCACAGCTTCATTATAACATTCAGGTTCACCAGCATCTGTTAACAGAATAGAATACAAAGATGGAGAAAATCTTTCTGGAGGTCTACTTAGCCTTGTTGACCGTCTAACACTCACTGGGGTGTGTGGTATTTGTTGTTGCTGTTGTTGCGGAGCATAAGGAACTACTGGAACATGAACTTGTGGAGTATCATCCAGTACTACATAGTCATTTTCTTTCTTCTCATGCTGCAGCAACAGATCTTTGTACAATACTTTCTCATTGAATATGACATCCCTGCTTCTTACAATTTTATGATTTTCAAAATCTCAAAGCCTATAACCAAAATCATCAATGCCATACCCAACAAAGACACATTTCTTTGACTTAGCTTCCAGCTTGGTTCTATTTTCAGAATCTATAAGTGCAAAAGCTTCACAACCAAAGGTTTTGAGAAAAGAATAACTCACCTTCTTACCACTCCATGCTTCCTCTGGAATACCACAGTCCAAAGGAGTAGAGGGGCCTCTATTGATTAAATAAACAGCAGTGTTCACTGCCTCTGCCCACATATTTTTGGGCAGCCTAGCATGCAACCTCATACTCCTTGCACGCTCCATTATTGTCCTGTTCATGCGTTCAGCCACTCTATTTTCTTGTGGAGTCCTTGGTACAGTTTTCTGCCTACGAATACCATTAGAGGAACAATATTCTTCAAATTCTATGCTACAATACTCACCACCATTATCAAATCTGAGACATTTTAACTTTTTACTAGTCTCATTCTCAACCAAGCATTTCCATTTCTTAAAAGTTTGAAATACATCAGATTTCTGTCTAAGGAAATAAATCCATACTTTTCTTGTTGCATCATCTATAAATGTAACATAATACAGAGAGCCACCAAGGGAAGAAACCTGAGCTGGTCCCCATACATCTGTATGCACAAGCTCTAATCTCTCATTTTTCTTTTCCTTCCCACTTTTCACAAAACTAACTCTCTTTTGTTTTCCATTAACACAACTTTCACAAAAATCCATATTGACACATTTCAGACCAGGTAAAACTTTCTTTGAATGAAGTAATTTCATACCTTTTTCACTCATGTGCCCAAGTCTGTTGTGCCAAAGTCTGTTGTGCCATAGTGCTGTGTCAGAATCTACAGCAACAGTTTGATGTTCTTCCTGCTCAACTGCAGCCACTGTTCCTGAACATTCATTATCTTCTGAAACAATTAAAGTAGAAGGAATAGTATGACCTGTACAAAGATATAAGGTGCCTACTTTCACACCTTTTGCTACTACTAAGGAACCTTTTGAAACCTTCCAATTTTTATCATTAAAAGTAACTGTGCAACCCTCATCACCCAGTTGCCCTGCTGAAATTAAATTCCTACTTAGCCTTGGAACATGTCTTACCTCTTGTAGTAGCCAATGATTCCCATTCTGCAACTTAATCTTAATTTTTCCCTTTCCAACAATCTGACAAGGTTCATTATCTCCCAAATAAACTAGCCCAAAATCCCCTTGGACATAATCAACAAAATAACTTCTATGGGGTGTAGCATGAAATGAAGCCCCAGAATCTAAAACCCATGAATCATCAATACTTTCTAAGGACAAGAGCAAAGCATCCTCCTCAGATTTGTTACTTACCACATTTGCCTCCTTGTTTCCATCATTTTTGTCTCCTTGATCTTTCTTCCGAGACCAACAATCTTTCTTCTTATGACCTGATTTTCCACAGTACCAGCAATCATTTGGCCCTTTAGATTTGGACCTCTTTCCCTTTGATTTTCCTCTTGATTTCCCATGATTTCTAGAGTTGTTTCCTCTATCTCTTGTTCTACCTCTACTTTCTGTGTTCAATACACTACTCGATGTGGATGCCCCTGAGCTTTTCCTACGAATTTCCTCACTCAATATAACACCAATAACATCATCATACTTTAGGGTATTAGAACCAGAAATAGAATTACTAACAGCCATTACCAAGCCATTCCAGCTTTCTGGCAAAGAACACAAAATCAAGAGAGCCCTAACCTCTTCATCAAAAGTAATTTTAACTGAGGTTAATTGACTTGTAACTATATTAAACTCATTCAAATGATCTGTAGCTGATCCACCTTCTACCATTTTCATATTAAATAAACGCTTCATAAGAAATACCTTGTTTGAAGCTGAAAGCTTTTCATACAACTTCGCTAGGGTTTCCATCAGATCTTTAGCTATCTTTGCTTCAGTAATATTGAATGCCACCGATTGTGCCAGGCATAGACGAATACTCCCCAATGCCTTCCTATCCAAAATATCCCAATCCTCCTGAGACATTGATTGCTCTTTCTTGGCTACTCCCTCTAGTGGCCGCCATAGATCCTTCTGATAGAGATAATCCTCCATTTGCATCTTCCATAACTGAAAGTTCTGCCCATTAAACTTATCAACCTTCACCCTACCCTCGTCTGCCATTTCTCCCACTTAACCGAGAGACTCTCCCACTAACTTGTGAGACCTGCTTCAGAGAATAGATGAAAGAACAAATGAAATAACCTCACTCTGATACCACTTGTTAGGATTAACAAGGCAGAAATAACAATTATGTGCAAATATAACTAATATCAGAAAATAATAAACCACACAGAATAGAACACAAGACACATAGATTTAACGTGGTTCACCCAATCCCTGGGTTACGTCCACCAACAACGAGTCCAATATTATTATTATCTAGTGATTACAACCTGATTACAATCTGTAATCCCTTACAGCCCAATTCTGCCGCAAGTACTAAAATCATACATCATAAAAAAAAAATCCCTAACCCTAAGCCATATTATACAATATTTTCCCGCTTTAGGGTTAGAATGAGTTATAAGTAGTCGGCCCAAATAACCGAAAAAGTAGTCGGCCTCAAAAAAAATTTGAGAGCTGCCCCCGAACCCCTGCTCTTGGGGGCTGCCGCCCCCAAACCCCCGCTCGGGGCCCGGCCCGGCCCCGAACCCCGGCGAGGTCGGGAGGAAAAATGTACAGTACTTTCTTGGATAGTACTTTCCTGATTAGTCACCACAAGCTAACAATTTGGACTTCAATTATACAAGCCCGTGAAAGGTTAGAAAAGATGGCCTTAGCCATTATTCCTGAGAAGAAACTTAAGAGAAAAGGTAAGAGAATTCACACTAATGATACAGACTGAGAACCAAAATACAATATTGATATATCAGATACCGAGGTACCTAATTTAACAGATGCCACTGAGGAGATGAGCTTAACTTAGGATGCACCTAATCAAGTTGAAATCCAAGGGATTGATAATGATGCACTTGATGTACTCATTGAGGACATCACGAATGGTGATCCTGATGACATCGAAGATGATGAGGATATCACTATTGCTAGAGCTAAATCACAAGAAGAGGGAACCATAACTGAGCCAACAGTAAGCTCTATACCATGTGATCTTCCTATCCTAATAGAATCAGTTGAACTTATTGCTATGGAGGAACCTGATGGCTCAATCCCTGAGAAATCAAAGGACACATCGGGAAAATAAGGAACAAGCACACCTGTAGAGACAAAAAAGCCTAAGGAAAAAGAGGTAGATACATAGGGCCAAGTTTACCCTAAGCCTACCAAGACCACACCACTAGACACTACATCCAAAGCTCCATCTCTATCAAATGACACACATGTTACTGAGGAGCAGAAGAAGGAAGATAATGTGTCTACCGGGCAAGAAACATTGAGTGTTGAGGTAAAGGATATCATTCCTTTTGTTAAGATTTATCCACAAGAACCTAAAAAGAACAAGAAAAAGCATGGAAAAGGGCCAATCACACTTGATGAAGTAATTGAAATACCTAACTATGACCTAAGGACTTTGGACCCCGAGGAGTTAAGAAAATATGGGGAGCTATGCATAAGGAAGGTAGCTTAGGAGAAGCTAAGGAAAGAGTGCAAGAGCAAGAAGATTCTTGAAGATGTAAGAGACATCTTGCAATAGGTTGTACCTAAGGTCTAGATTAATGAAGACACACCTATAATGGACCAGCTTTCCACTCTTGTACAAGAAATTAAGGCCCCGGACATTGATGTAGAAAAGAGACTTGAAGAAAGGGCAGAGTCTAAGATTCGGGACAAATTGATAGAAATGATCACCCAGGAAGTGGTAATAAACAAAGTAAAGTTTTCTGAGGTAATCATCAATCTCAAATCCATTACTCATAAAATAATTCAGATGTTAGTTAAGTTATGCACTATGAAGAGTTTCACTATTGAGATCAGTGAAATGATTAAAAAGTTGGATACCAAAATCCAAGCCAATGCAAATGCCTCCTTAAACAATCCAGATTCTTTTCACAAGCATATACTTAAAGTACAAGATCTCAGGCAATTAAGAGTAGATTTGAGGAAGTAGGAGGATAAGACATGTGACCAAGTCACCAAGCTATAGGTAGAGTTGCTTCTCCACCTGAAAATTATTGAGCGACATATTGTCAAGGAGCAAGCCTTAGTTGCAACACCAAATATTTTAGTGTTGGAGAACATCTTCAACATGGATGAACAAGTCATTCTTGAGCATATTGCTCTCACCAAATTGAAAGAGGAATGGGAAAAACTCTTATATTCTCTGAAGAAAACCCATCAGCACATTTTTTACAAGATGTAAGTACATATTTTTTATTATGGCATTAATCTCAAAAAGGGGGAAATATAATGTATATGCCAAGTGTATAAATATATGCTAAGTGTACTACATACATAGTGGGAGCATGCACCAAGGGGGAGTTATATAAATTTTGAGTAAATTTTGTCACGTATATATGAAGTAAGGATAGTGTGAGATTTATCTGTTTATATACATTACAAGTTTTGATACTAATGCCAAAGGGGGAGCTTGTTATCTCTATCTGAGCATTAGATGTTGTCATTAGTATAAAAGTGGATCAGTTGGTAAAAGGAAGAACTTCAAGCTACATTATGCTAGTCAGTTAAACAAACAAGCCTTCATACCAAGTATTCACAAGGTAGTACCAAAAACTAAATGGAAACAGGTTTAACTGGGCACCAGAGAAGTTTTACCGAGCATCAGTAAACACCGAGAAAACTATACACTAAGCACCATTATATTCACTGAGTAGAATCGGTTGTGTTTAATGAGCAATCCAGGAAATGATATAGTAATTAGTTATGACACATTCATCTATCTAAATGGTTACACGAATTCATAAAATGTTTTACCAAGATCGAGGATTATTTATTATAGATGTAATCATTAAATGTAATGATGATTCCTATGTAAAGTCAGATCTAGGTTAATTTTGTACACCGTAGATCTTAGGTTTTCCTAAGAAAATGTAAACCTAATTAGGTCATGGTAGTCATGGCAGTCATGGAAATCATAACATTTTGCTATATATTTGTAATTCATGTCATTTTGACATAAGTGTGAGAAAGGGGAATAAGTGCGAGTAATGCAAGCAAGCGAATCAAGCAGAAGATCTTGAAGTAGTAGCCACCTTCAAGACATCAAAATTCAAACATGGTTTGAGCAATGATCAGAGATGAAATTTAGTTTATTCAGAAGTAGTCAAGGCTACCAAGCAGAACAAAGGATAGATTAATACACATAGAGGTGATATTTATTTAGTATATCACAGATCTAATTCAGACAAAGTATAGTTGTCATTTTGGTGTAGGAACACCTAGGCTAGCCTCCATTGGTTAAGTGTTTTGGCTTGTACTTGACTCTAGCCAAGTCAATAAGTTAGCTTAGTTTTCTTGAAGACCTTAGAAGGTCATTTGCTATGTTGGCTAGGTGAGTTAGTCATTAGGACTAAGGTCACAATAATAGCCTTTGTTAGTTGTTTATTTAAATTCTTATTGTTAAGAGCTTAGCTAAGGTGAGAGTCTTAATTGTGTTCTAAACACATCTTGTTATTGTAAAGATTCCATAAGACCATAAATGGATTTGGCTCCTAGAGACATAGGAGGTTAGAAGCCCTAGAATATAGGAACATGGCATATGTGGAAGTTGCCAAATGTTCAAAAGAAGTTGTCATCAACATTTGCAATTATTGCAAAAAGATTGCATGCCATCCGGGTATCTTTTGATTCCCTAAAGTTTAGGAGATGGTTCTCAGCCAAAAATCCTTTAAATGAAGGAAATGACATCTAATGTAAATGAATACTCGAACATCAAGCTTGGTTATGCATTGTAATAGCTTTGAAGATAGTGAATAGAGCTCTGCAAGTGATTTTCAGTGTAATTCTTGAGACTTTGTGTTGACAGTCCTATTGGATGGATTGAAAGTCTAAATCTAATGCTTAATTTGGGTTCTATAGACTGTTAGAATACTTTTCCATTTGAAGAGAAAGTTGTTTTGAGTTCATCTAAGTTCTGATTTTTGGTGTTCTAGTACAGGGAGTCCATTTTTATCTTGTTTTGAGTAGTTTAGAGAGTCATGGCTCCCCCATGAAATCTAGCCATGCATAATAATTCATGTTAGATGGAAATGAAAGAGGAGTCATTAGTGTATATAGATTTAGGAATTATGAGTCTTGAAAGTATGAGGAACTATTTTATATGCTAGGCCCTAGGCGAGCATTAGAAGTTCGGTTAGAGGTCTAGAGGTAAAATATTGAAGAAATATTGCAAGGTTGTACGAAACTGTACTACTCCAGGACTTTTTCATATAGGTGAACATCATATCTAAATATTATATACAAATAGAAGTCCTACCAATCATTTTGGATTTGGTTTGAACAAGTTTTCTATCAAGTTCATTGTTCAGTCCTAGAAATTAGGCCTATTAGGCCTCTTGTCCTAGTTTGTAGGAACCCCCTGTACAATCACTGTCAGACCTAGAACCCTTATGAAGTTTTAAAAATTCCAAAAGGGTATCTGAATCAAGTATTAAATTTTCAAGTTGTTTGGAAAATTTTTACAAGAAACAACAAAAGGTGACTGGTAAAGGCTACTAGAATAGGCCTATTTTTAAGGTATCTATTTGATGAATTGATGAAGTCGATAAGAAGATGATTCAAGATCCTTCCAAAATGGATCAAATGGGAAAGAATAAGAATGTTTTCATGATGGAGAAGACCCCTACAATTTTGGAGCAATTTTATGGAGATTTGACACTTAGAGTTTTCTAAGTGAGAGTGGAGAAGTGAACCAAAACTAGGGTGTTGATCCTTCAAGGTGAAGTTTTAATAGATTGAATCTTATAATGGAGTTTTTATAGGCCTTAGTTAATGATCTAAGCCTATTGGGAGACCCTATAGAGGAATAGGATATTAGGAATTATAGTTGAGTTTCTGGATTCGATTGTGTGTATTTTTAAGCATCGACGTTTCGGATCACACTCTGTGATTCATCATCAAGAATAGAGAGTGCAAGAATGGTAAGAATGAAGAGTGCATGCCATTTTCTCCTAGGATATTAGGAGGCAAGTGAATTCTATTGGAGGGTGTGAAAACAAGCCTTGAAGTTATCATACATCATATTGGTATCAGAGCTTGGTTTGATCAAGCTTGTGGTTGATGTTGCAACCTTCTAAATTAGTAGGAGAGAATACACCAGATAAAGCCATGGTGACTAAGTCTGAATTAGCCAAGAAGGTTGAGGAACAAGAGGAGGATAACAAATTGCTAAGACAAAGACTATCTCAAATGGAGCAACTCTTGGGTGAAGTCCAAGACAAAGCAAATAAGGTCAAGGACAAGATTGACCAAAAGGAAGAAGCCGAAGCAAGGGAGAAGGAATTATATTTGGAGGAGGAAGCACCAACACCTGACCCTATTCTTCCTAAAGATAAATTCTTAAAAGCATTAAAAGCATTGAGTGGTAAAGCTTTAGAAGGTGTGCCACTATTTAGTGGACAAATGGATCCAGATTCAGTTGTGGATTGGATAGATAGCATTGAGAACCATTTTGAATGTGATGGTACCTCTAAAGCACAAAAGGTTATGGTGGAAAAGTCTAGACTAAGAGTTTCAGCTCTTACTTGGTGGAAGTTTGTGCAAATCGAGAGGGAAAAAGATGGAAAATTTCCTATTGTGACATGGAAGGGCATGGTATCCAAAGTAAAGCAGACCTACCTTTCTGATGACTATGAAGTCCAAATGCATAGAAGGAGACATAATCTAAGACAAAAATATCTAGATGTCCAAGCATATACCGAGGATTTTCAAAAATTTTGTTTGAGGTCCAAGGTAGTTGAAGAAGAGAGAATCAATCTTGCAAGATACTTGGATGGCCTCAAATGGTCAATTCAAGAGGAGATGAGCCTAGTGAACTTCAAATACATTAGGAAATGTTATCAAATGGCCTTGAAGATAGAGGAGAAAAGAAAGAGAAAGAAAGAAACCTCCAAAGGAAAAGGTAAAGGCAAGGACACCAAAGGCCAAAGAGGTGGTTATGGTGGAAGATGTTCTGATTCAAGAGCTCAAGGTGAGGTAAGGTTGAGTGAGTACCAAGAAGGAAGCTCAAGTAGAGGTGGAAGAGGAAGAAATTCTAACTCTAGCTTTAGAGGAAGAAGTGGTGGTTCATCACAAGGAGGAAGAGGCAATTATTTTGCCAATATGAAGTGCTACCATTGCAATCAAATGGGTCACCCTACCTATAGATGACCAGAGAAAGGTGGATCACCACAAGGAGGTGATAAGAGGACTAACTTAGTTCAAGATGAGTCTAATGCAATAGACAAGCATGCTGAGGTACCACTAAATTCAAAGGAAGGAGAGAACCTTATGATGAGGAGAACTCTAATCAAGGAACTGGTGAAGGAGGAGCCAAGCCAAAGGAGATCTTTGTTTAGGATCAAATGCAAGATAATGGGGAAAGTATGTAGGGTCATCATTGATTCAGGCTCTATAGATAACATAGTGTCAGAGGAAGCAGTCAGCAAGTTCAAGTTGACAAGAATATCCCATACCGATCCTTACAAGGTCACTTGGATTAACAAAGGCCAACATGTGTTAGTGAATGAGAAACTTGGGTGGAGTTCTCCATTGGAAGGTACAAAGATAAAGTGCTATGTGATGTGTTGCCTATGGATGCATGCCATTTTCTCCTAGGTAGACCTTGGCAATTTGACCGCCAAGCAATACATGATGGAGGAAAGAATTCTTATTCTTTCAAGAAGGACAATGTGACCTTTAAAATACAGTCATTATTGGAGGATGCTAAAGTAAAGGCAGCAGGTCTAAATGTACTTATGGTAAGTGAAAAGGAGTTCTTGCAAACCATGGAAGAGAGTGAAGGCATAGGCTATGCATTGGTGTTGAAACCAAGAGAGGGAGATGAAGGAAAGGCAGCCAAGAAGATTGAATTACCAAGGGAGATTCAAGGTATGTTGCAGACTTACCAAGGAATTGCAAGTGATGGACAACCATCAACCTTACCCCCTCAAAGAGCCATAAGCCATAGGATAGACCTTATTCCAGGAGCTACCCTACCTAACAAATCTTCTTACAAGATGACCCCTCAACAAAATGAGGAAATAGCAAGACAAATACAAGAGCACTTAGACCAAGGCCTAATTAGGAAGAGTATTAGTCCATGTGTTGTACCCACTATACTTGCACCTAAGAAAGGAGGAACTTGGAGGCTATGTACTGACTCAAGGGCTATCAATAGGATAACAATAAGGTATAGCTTTCCTATTCCTAGAATTGAAGACTTAATGGACTATTTAGGTGAAGCAAAGTAATATAGCAAGATAGACTTGAAGAGTGGCTATCACCAAATAAGAATCCATGAAGGTGATGAGTGGAAGATAACCTTCAAGACCAATGAAGGGCTGTATGAATGGCTTGTGATTCCATTGGGATTGTCAAATGCCCCCTCCACATTCACGAGGCTCATGAATGAAGTCCTCAAAGACTACATAGGCAATTTTGTAGTTGTATATCTAGATGATATATTGATTATTAGGAAGACAAGGAGTGAGCATTTGGAACATCTTGATGTTGTTTTCAAGAAGCTACATGAGGAGAAGTTGATGATCAACTTGGAGAAGTGTGAGCTCATCAAAACAGAGCTAGTGTACCTTGGGTTTGTCTTATCACATGGCAATCTGAAAATGGATAAAAGAAAAGTGGAGGCTATCATGAATTGACCTACTCCAAGGACAGCAATAGAGGTAAGAATTTTTCATGGTCTTGCACAATATTATAGAAAGTTCATAAGACAATTTAGTGCAAGTTGTGCTCCTATGTTGGATACTATCAAAGGAGGAATGTAAACCAAGTTTGTTTGGAATGAAGATGCTAACAAGAGCTTTGTGTTGTTGAAGGAAAAGATAGCTACCCAACCTATTTTAGTGCTGCCAAGGTTTGAGAAGATATTCACCATTGAGTGTGTTGCTAACAATGTAGCAATTGGGGTTGTTCTAAGCCAAGAAGGTAGACCGGTGGCTTTCCATTTTGAAAAGTTGAGTGAGGCTAAAAAGAAGTACTCCTCATATGACCTAAAAATATATGCATTGGTCCAAGCTCTAAGAAAATGGAGGGATTACTTGCTTCCCAAGGAATTCATTGTGTATTCAGGCAATCAAGCACTTAGTTTCTTGAATTCACAAGAGAAGTTGAGTCACAAGCACATGAAGTGGGTTGAGTACCTACAAGCTTACACCTTTAATATCAAGCACAAGAAGGGTGTTCTAAACAAGGTGGCTGATGCATTGTCAAGAAGAGCCCTCACACTCCAAGAAATTTAGTTGAAAAGCATGGGGATAGATCTTTTCAAGGATCTATATGCAGATGATGAAGATTTTACTGACATTTACAAGGTATGTGTTGAATACAAGAATCATTTTTATAGTAAATATGTTGAATATACTTTGCAAAGTGATATCTTATTCAAAGGAAATCAATTGTGTGTTCTTAGAGGCTCTATCAGAGAGAATTTGATTCAAGAAAAGCATAATGGTGCTTTGAGTGGTCACTTTGGGATTGCTAAGACTTGAGACCTTGTTAAAAGGTTTTATTATTGGCCAAGGATGAATCTAGATGTTAGGAGCTATGTGGAGAGTTGTGTAGTATGTCAAAATGCCAAGGGCACTTCTACAAATGCTAGTCTTTACCAACCTCTACCAATTCCTACTAGGCCATGGGAATGTTTAAGAATGGATTTTGTAGTTGGATTACCCAAGACAAGACAAGGGATGGATAGTGTTTATGTGGTTGTTGATAGGTTTAGCAAGATGGCTCATTTTGTGCCATGCAAGACCAAAAATGATGCAAGTCAAATAGCCTCTCTATTCTTCAAGGAGATAGTAAGAATCCATGGGTTACCTATAAGCATTGTGTTAGACAAGGACACTAAGTTTATGAGCCATTTTTGGAAGACTCTTTGGTAAGGATTGGGCACCAACTTGTCTTTTGGATCAGCCTACCATCCCCAAACTGATGATCAGACCGAGGTTGTTAATAGAAGCCTTGGAAAACTTCTAAGATGCTTAACTAAAGAGTATGGTCAACAATGGGATCAGTTGAATGGGTAAGCTAAATATGCCTATAATGACACTACAAATAGATCAATAGGGAAGATTCCATTTGAAATTGTATATGGCCTACATCCTAGAGGTTTCTATGAATTGAGAGATTTGAAAGATGTAAAATAATAAAGTGGCTATGCTGATGATTTTTCATATGCCATGAAAGAGGTTCATGAAACAATGAGGAAGACATTAGTAGACAACACCAACAAACACAAAGCCAAGGTGGATAAAGGTACAAGGATAGTTGAGTTCAATGTTGGTGATCTTGTCATGTGCATCTAAACAAGTCAAGATTGCACAAAGGAGTACCTCACAAGCTGCAAATGAGGAGGATAGGACCATGTCCTATATTAGCAAAGTATGGTGACAATGCTTACAAAGTAGACCTGCCAGAGGATAGTGGACTGTCTAATGTATTCAATGTTGCAGATCTTGTCCATTATAAAGGGCCACAAGAAGACATGTACTAGACCATACATGAAGTGATCAGGGATGTAGAAGACATACAACTCCCTCTTGCTACAGATACAGGACCAGATAATGTACTAGACACCAGGGTCTATAAAAAGACTAGACTCAAGGAGTATAAGGAACACCTCATTAAGAGGTATGGGTAGAGTGCTATGGATGCAATTTGGGTCAAGGAATCAGAGTTTAAAAGGATGGGCATAGATCCTACCATCATCAATCCAAGGATGGATTAAAGTTCTTCTTTTTGGGGAGGATGGTGCAGGAGCACCTAGGCTAGCCTCTATTGGTTAAGTGTTTTGGCTTATACTTGACTCTAGCCAAGTCAAGAAGTTAGCTTAGTTTGTTTGAAGACCTTAGAAGGTCATTTTCTATGTTCGCTAGGTGAGTTAGTCATTAGGACTAAGGTCACAATTATAGCCTTTGTTAGTTGCTTATTTAAATTCTTAGTGTTAAGAACTTAGCTAAGGTGAGAGTCTTAATTGTGTTGTAAACACATCTTGTTGTAAAGATGCCATAAGACCATAAATGGATTTGGATCCTTGAGACATAGGAGGTTAGAAGCCCTAGAATATAGGAACATGGCATATGTGGAAGTTTCCAAATGTTCAAAAGAAGTTGTCATCAACATTTGCAATTATTGCAAAAAGATTGCATGCCATCCGGGTATCTTTTGATTCCCTAAAGTTTAGGAGATGGTACTCAGACAATAGGCCCTAAAATGAAGGAAATGGCATCTAATGTAAATGAATACTTGAACATAAAGCTTGGTTATGCATTGTAATAGCTTTGAAGATAGTGAATAGAGCTCTGCAAGTGATTTTCAATGTAATTCCTGAGACTTTGTGTTGACAGTCCTATTGGATGGATTGAAAGTCTAAATCTAATACTTAATTAGGGTTATATAGACTTTTAGAATACTTTTCCATTTGAAGAGAAAGTTTTTTTGAGTTCATCTAATTTCTGATTTTTGGTGTTCTAGTACAGGGAGTCCATTTTTATCTTGTTTTGAGCAGTTTAGAGAGTCATGGCTCCCCCATGAAATCTAGCTGTGCATAATAATTCATGTTAGATGGAAATGATAGAGGAGTAATTAGTGTATATAGATTTAGTAATTGAAAGTCTTGAAAGTATGAGGAACTATTTTATATGTTAGACCCTAGGTGAGCATTAGAAGTCCGGTTAGAGGTCTAGAGGTAAAATATTGAAGAAATATTGCAGGGTTGTACAAAAATGTACTACTCTAGGACTTTTTCATATAGGTGAACATCATATATAACTATTCTATGTAGATAGAAGTCCTACCAATAATTTTGGATTTGGTTTGAACAAGTTTTCTATCAAGTTCATTGTTCAGTCCTAGAAATTAGGCCTATTAGGCCTCTTGTCCTAGTTTGTAGGAACCCTCTGTACGGTCACTGTTAGACCCAGAACCCTTATGAATGTTTTAAAACTTCCAAAAGGGTATCTGAATCAAGTCTTATATGTTCAAGTTGTTTGGAAGAGTTTTACAAGAAATAGTAGAAGGTGACTGGTAAAGGCTACTAGAATAGGCCTATTTTTAAGGTCTATATTTGATAAATTAATGAAGCCGATAAGAAGATGATTCAAGATCCTTCCAAAATGGATCAAATGGGAAAGAATAAGAATTTTTTCATGATGGAGAAGACCCCTGTAATGTTGGAGGAATTTTATGGAGATTTGACACTTAGAGCTTTCTAAGTGAGAGTGGAGAAGTGAACCAAAACTAGGGTGTTGATCCTTCAAGTTGAATTTTTAATAGATTGACTCTTATAACAGAGTTTGTATAGGCCTTAGTTAATGATCTAAGCCTATTGGGAGATCCTATAGAGGAATAGGATATTAGGAGGCAAGTGAAATCTCTTGGAGGGTGTGAAAACATGCCTTGAAGTTATCATAAATCACATTTACAGATACTTTCTATTATCTTCTAATCATTGTAACAAAGTTAGTAAAATATCCTAACAGAGTAGACTTAGCAGTCTGTTTGTAAATCTCTTAACTAAGTACACACTCAAGTAGTGTTGTTTAAATCCTTAAACAAGGTAGATCTAGTCGATCTAATTGTTACTCCTAACAGGGTAAGATCACCAGAAGTGATCACAACTTGTAGCCTTAATCGACATACTTTATTATCTGCAGTAGTGAAGTATTTGTGGGTGTCATCCCCACCGCATTTTTTACCTTCTAACAAGGGTTTCTGTGTAACCAAAATACTTGTGTTATGTGGTTGAATTATTGTTTGTTTTCATGCACTTTACATTTACCAAGTCAATTGAATGAATGTTGCAAATAATGGATTCAGTTGGATAAATTAGTTACTACTATTTGCAGATTGAGTTTTCAGTTAAAATTTTTTGAGGGCACTGATTCACCCCTCCCCTTTCAGTCCCTTATCTTTCTATTCCAACATCAAGATGTTTTTTATCACAACAAGAAAGTAATTCAACATAATGTAGAAAAATACAAATACAAAATAAATGAGCTATGGGGCGATACAGACATTGCAATTAAAGATGAAAATATTGAGTCTAATAACTGTGATAATGCATGCAATGCGCAAGGATTACAAAAAATAACAAATGAGCAATACAATTTGGAATCAGATTTAAATACAATGCAACACAACATCTACAAGAACCATACAAATAGGCCATTTGAAATAGGTAACCTTCCTCACTTATTAGACAATGCGGAGTATTAAAATATTAGAAGGATGTTAAACAAAGAACAACAAGCTGTTTTAAAGGACATACTAATGATAAAAAATAAAACAAACACCAACTGATTCATCTATTCTTAACGTGTGGTGCTGGAATAGGAAAAATGTTCACAACAAAAGAAATATACCAGGGCCTACTTCACATTTACAACAATGCAGTCCATAGTGACCCAAAAAAAAGAAAGGGCCTGCTACTTGCAGACACAGGAAAAACATCATATAATATAGAAGGAGCAACTTTTCACTCTGCACTCCTTATACCATTCAACAAATCCATTTCTACTCCATTGAACTCAGAAAGATTAGATGCGTTGATAAAACAATATCAACAATTGCAATTAGTGCTTATAGATGAGCTACCTTTGGTTGGAGCAAGGCTATTATGCGGCATGGATAAAAGATTGCGTGAAATTATGAAAATACTTACCAAACATTTTGGTGGTCTAGACATCATTTTCTATGGTGACTTCTACCAAGTTGAACCTATACATGATTTCCTAGTGTTTCAAAATCCAAAAATAAATATTGAACTACTATCATACATTTTTTGGCAAGAACACATCAAATACTACATCTTACAAACAATGATGAGACAAAACAATGAAATATAAATTATTTTCATTCTTAATAGGATGTGTATAGGGTCCCAAACAGACAATGACATAGCATAATTGAATAGCAAATGCCTACGCCCTCTACCAACAGACCCATTATTCCCATTTCTTTTTTACAAGAGAAAATATGTAAATGCACACAATGAAAAGATATTGTATGGGCTTCCTAGACAACTAATCACAATCAATGCAATTGATGAACAAGACAACTCAGCCAAGATAGAACATTTGAACAAAGAAAATGCAAGCCTTCTTGACAAAATAATGCTCAATTTTGACATTCTAATTGAGATCTATGGATTAAACTACAATATTCAAGATGGCTTGGTTAATGGATCAGATGGTATATTTAAAGTACACATGAAAAATGGTGACATACACATTCTATGGATTTACTTTAATGATCAAAATATTGGAAAATCACAAGCTGCAAAAATTGGAAATTTGAACCAAACATACATCAATTGACAATGGATGGGTGCCAATTCTTAAGAAATTCAAAGGGTCTCTGTGAAAGGAAATATGACTATTAGGAAGCAATTTCCAATACAACTATCTTGTACTCGAACAATAAATAGACCACAAGGCCTTAGAATGCATGGTGTTGTATTTGACCTGTCAGGCGTCATTCAACATGGATTAACATACACATCTCTTTCTGGCACTTAGGACATTGAATCATTATTCTTGTTGAGACCTTTATCAGTTAAAATTTTTAGAGTGAAACCAACAATCAATGAAGAGATGAGACGGCTTCAAACAAATGCTACTTGGAATTTACAAAATGACGTTGATCAAAAAACCCAATAAACTTGTATTTTCATATCTAGCTTGAACACTCACCATTTCCAATCCCACAAACAAGACATCTTATATGACAAAGACTTAAGGTCATCAGATATTATTTTCCTACAAGAGACACTTGGAAACATCGATGACAAATAATGCATTGCTAAATTATAACTATTTCCAATAAATTATGTTCATGGTATAATGACCTGCACTAAAAAATACATTCAAGTATCACAACAAAGACCCCTAATGCTTGATAATATTGAAGCAATTTTCCTTTCTTTGATTTTTACCTACAAAGAACTTTACATTTGTAATATCTATGCGAGCCCGGTTGCAACGATTACAAATATCATACACATTGTTGATGAGGCAATGTCATTTGTACCCCCTAAAACTCTTGTTTACATTGTAGATGACTTTAATGTTGACATGGTACAATCCTAAAAAAAACATGAATGCTTAATGAAAACATGCAAAAGCATAACTTGCACTTGTTACATGAAAAACCAAACCCTCTATCAAAGTCTATTATTGATCATTTTTGGACAAATAATCATGTGCATACAAGTATGATTTAGAGACCAAAATCATACTGGACTGATTACGACATAACTCTAACTCACCTTGGTGCCACTTTGTAGTGATGCTACTACTCTTTCAAAAGGTGATTATGTAGATTTCAATGTTTTAAACAAATATACTATTGTCTGTCATCATGCACTTACATTATTCTTGTGCAATATATCGTTACAAAAAAATTCATTGCTCAAATAATACACAAAAAATATGTAAAAGCTTTGTTTCTTTACAAGTGTCTTTATATCATGGATCATAGTCAAAACACTTCATCTGATTCAGTTTCAACCAAAGCAATACCTCAAATTCACGAAAGGTAAGACATTTACACAAACTACTAAAACTCCTCCCATCAAAATTCATGTAGTTTATGATACTCAAAGTTATACTACTAAATTATGAAATAATTATGCTATAGTTAACATTTTCATTTGAAATGCGGGACCGCTTAATAATTGCACTATCAATCAAGCTGAGGGCTTGGCTCTTTTATGGGGGGTTAAATTTTATATTCAAATGAACACTAAACTGCTAGAAATTGAGGGGGATTCCAAAGTCGTGGTGGAGGCTATCAAAAGTAGTGCTAATGCGGGGTGGCGTGTTAGCACCATTATTTTGGAAATCCGTGAGCTTCTCAACAATCTCCAATGCATGACTATTTCCCACACTTACAAAGAGGGAAATGCAGTGGCAGATTCAATGACTGCTATTGGTCTTAAACAAACCAAGCTAATTAGTTGGGAGGAGATTAACGAGCTACCTAGGGAGACTCAGCAACTGATCGGGCAGGAGAAAAATGATAACGTTAATATTTAAAATGTGCCAAGCTGTCAATTTTGCTAAAGGCCCTACCCTGATTACATGTCAGTGTAAGTTGATAATGGTTGTGATTATGAATAAGCATGCCCAAAACCCCAAAAAGGATCATAATTGCCTTTCATGTGAATATGTCACAAGAAAGATAGAAGTCTGCATCATCAAGTTTTTTTTGGTTAACAAGGACACTAAATGCAGCTTTGGTGTAACTGCTAATTATTGCACCTAGAGATCTGATGGATATCACCATACGAAGCTCGGCTCCCCAAAACCATCCAAGGCTTGCCTTTTGAGCATACTTTCCCCTTTAAACTGCTAACTCAAAACAACTAGTTTTATGCTCTATTTCACGAAGCTCGGCTCTGTAATTCTCAAGAAAATTTGGTGTAGGATAAGGAGATTATCGACATGAGAGGCAATACCCTTCACATTGAACCTGATAAGATTGATGAGGTGTTCACCTCTAACCCTCTGGTGACCCACTACTATAAAGAAAGTGTTATCTGGGGTTTCATGGAGCGAATGAAGGGAGGGCATGATGAGCGATTATCCAAGTAATTCGTCTCTTCCTAGAACAATAGGAATGTCTCTGTTGGAGGTATTCACTTCCAAATTAACAAGAAAGTTATTACCAAGGCGACGGGGCTCTCCCTGGAAGACAGAAAATATAAAAAAACCATCAGGACACCGGACCCAACCAGCCTCAACCAATTCTTCAAGGCAGGGGAGAAACCTGTGAAGAAGTCTGGAGTTTTCAATCGCGAGGAGCTCCTAGAGTTATGGCCCAAATTGTGCCTCATTGTGATAAAGTATTTCACCCTGGAAGGTAAACTTACAGTGTTTTAACTATTACCAATAACCTTTTCTCAATCACATCAAGAATAAAGATCTCATATCCATTCCCTTTTACCTCCTGCATTCTATTGAAAGTAATATTCTGGATATTAGGGAAAACCTTGAAAAGCTGATTCCTATTCTCCACCAGGGCCTCCTGCTCTGTCTTTATAACTTCCATAAGGCCATCTTCGCATTGCCCCAACCTCCCCCTGTTATCCAAGAGGTCACCCAGGAGGACTCTCCTCTGAAAATCAACAATCCCACTCAATCCACCTCCCACTCTATCTAGGAAATCCTAGAAATGGACCTTGTCCCAAAAGATGGAAAAAGTTGTAAAAGGTGTGTGAAAAACCCTTTGAAAAGGGCAAAGGACCTAGAGGAATCCCATGTCTCAAAGTCCCTAGAAGCTAAATAATTGAAGGAGATGAATAGTATCTGTGAGACCGAAAGGAAACCCAAGAAACAAAGGATTTTGGATAGCCAGGTCAAGTTAGAGGTGGATTTGGGGGGCTCTATCCACCATTCTAATCGAATTGCTAAGGAGAGATGCAAAACTAGAATTAGGGAAATGGCCTTGAAGGAGAAGTCCCCTTCAGAAAATGACTCCCATACCACTGAGTCGATTGAGGGCTCTTCTAATGACCACCCGAGCTCGCACAGGACTAGCACCACTCCCCCCTAAACCCCTAGCAAACCATGGAGAATCCTCAAAGCATTACCCCTCCCCCGGCCTCCCCCCATGATCAATAGACCAAGTCCACCACTACCGAGCACAACTTTGTCTTTGTATGGTAATGACAAGTTTAAGGGCTCCCTGAAGCTGAAGTTTGCGAAACTGGACAATGCAATTTTAGGCATCAAACAGGAAATGCAGGACATCAAAAACTGCATCATGGTTACTAACAAGTTTTCTCTCAAGGTCATGCATGCGTTGGTTGTGACCCTTTGCACTATGTAGGAAAAGATGGCTGGTGGCAAACTGGAGGCTAACGAAGACAACAAGGACCTCTTCATGTTCCTATAGGAGGAGTGGGCCATGACCCTGATGTCCAAACATCTAGGTAGGAGATCTTAGCTTCTGCTACTGTCATGAGGTCTTTATTTTTTATTGGGCATGTTGGCCCTAGTTTTTCTATGGTGCTTTCATGTTTTAAGGATAATCTGTCTAGTTCCTGGTCTAGACTTGTGTGGTACAATACTATTAATTTGGTTATTACTATTTGCTTAAGATACTTTGGTTTGACTTTTTTGAAAAGAACTATTTTTTTTGTTTTTGATAGAGGCAGATTAGACTTTGGTTTTTCTGCTGACAAAATGCTGATGAAATGCTCTAGACTAGTGCTATTAATATATCGTTAATGTTCTTCTAGTCCCCTGTACCTCGGGCCAGCACCCTCTTGATGCTTTTATCTATCAAAAACATTTTCATTTGAAAGTGAAAGGTTATGAATACAAATTCTATTACAAACTAAAATGCATTAAAAAAGTTAAATGCATATGAATATGTTCATTGTTGCAAGTCTTCCAACAAGATCCAGAGTAGTGAACCAAACCGAGAGACATTGTCTTACAAATTGAACACATAAATTAGACAAAAGAAACAAAGGTCTGTTTCTAATACTATTTACTATCTTTGTTGTTGTTAACCTTATATTTTTTAACCTATCATATGTGCATGATTACTATAAAATTTGATTAACAAAACCACTTTAATAGTTATAAAACTAGATCACTAACAGTTTCCATAACCTCACAAAGAAACATATTTAATGCTCTCATTTTGTAGATCTCTTGAAGAAGTTAACATCACTCCAGGACACCCTATCCCTCCTAATCTTCTACTTGAAGAAGAGTCCAACAAACAATGGTATGACATGTCAATAATGCTACATACATTGAAATACAATACATATTTTTAAAACTTATTTGACTCCCTATTTCATTTCTTCACCGTGTACAACCAATTACAAAGTGTTGAATCAAAGAACACATTATCTCAGAAAGAAAATCTAGAAGTTAGCCAAACCAAACAAAGGTACTGCTTCAAAAACTAATATCCAACAACATACTTGGTTGACCTTTCTCTTATTATAGATTAAATTACATGTTCCATTGTTAATTATTTTGTTAAAAAAACATTATCTTCAAATAAAACTATTCAATTTCAATTGTTAGGTTTCCATTAGTACCTCTACGCCCCAATACAATTATTGACATTTGCACACAATGTATGGGGCCTTTATTTGAGGGAGATGTTCTTTTTGTATATTGCCCTGCCTCTATGAAGTACTAATTATATTGGTAGTAAGGAATATTGGTAGTAACCAATATATAATTAATCAATAAATAAAAACTAATAATATTAATAAGGAATATCAAACCATTTTTCTATCTCCACGACAATGATACCATCAATGTTTTTATGGTCAAGAGGATACGCCAAACAGTGATATTCGATAAATATCGTCAACCTTATATATGTAATGTTAATGAACATTAATAACAAATGGAATCAACACTAATTGGAAGGTCATGAGTATGGTCGCGACCCATAACATGAACAATCGGTCTCCTCTTCAGACATGAGACATATAAAACATGGAAATAAAGGAAAATGAGATAACACAGAAATCAGAGAATCAACAGGCGAATCATAAAAGAAAGAGGGAGGGCATTAATCTCACAACATAATCATGTATTAGTCGACCCCTTACCTGACATGATATATGGACTTGAACATAACATATCGATGAAGGTTGATAATATTGGTAGTAAGGAATAGTTAACACATGATTAATAATTGGGAGAAGATGTGCCTTATCATTACCAATAGATGTGAACCATTCAATAGAGTAATATAAGAATTAGAACCATTCCATTCCATGGGCAAGGAATTATATACTGTGGAAGCAATAGAAATTATAAGTATGCACTGTAATCAGAATTACCACACGCAACGTACGTAGAATATGCACTCTCGTCTTTCATAATATAGAATGATCGCTGATATATATATATATATATATATATATATATCAAGGAAGAGCCAATGAATATTGGAGACCATATTCAGGGGAGATACTTAGAATTTAGGAAGGAAAATAATTAATTAAGTCTTATAAAAAATTATGAATCCATTCATATCTACTAAATTAATTTAAACTCGGTGTAGAGTTGAGATAATTCTTATTCACAATAGAATACAATAATAAATTGAACATAAGAAGTCAATTTAGGATATATATATATATATATATATATATATATATATATATATATATATATATATATATATATATATATATATATATATATATATATATATATCGGATTATATAATTGGATCATATAACTAGAAGACTTATTATATTTGGAATATAAGAATTACTATATTCCACACATGCCAGTTGGCTCCAGCATCCGCATAACCAATTTCATCATAAAAAAAGATACAATATGAAAGAGGAGATGCATATTCTTGCCTTGTCCTCACTCCTCGAACCATCATTGAAACAATGCCACTTGTTTGCAAAGAACAAAGGTTAACACCAGACATGACAATCTCCCAAGTTATAGAAGCAGACTGCAACTATTCAGTTGGTTCTTTGGGAGCAATTGGTACAAGTTACCACATGAATAAAAATAACTTTGAAGTGACCATTGTACATTTCTAACTATAAGTTCTACTTTTTCTCATCTACTTAATTGATTATCATAATTTAACATATATTGACAAAAAAAAATTCACAGGTTCTTATTCTCAATAGCAATATAGACTTGTGTGCAAAACTACAAAACTTGTTCTCAACAACAGACATGACATTATTGTTGTTTAAAAATGTTGTCTGGAATGGACCAAAAGGCACAACTTCCTCCCACATTTCAACCTCCACTTTCATTAATGAGATGAATGATGAATGCACTAGAGAACACTTGCAAACTCTTGCAAGACCCAACATTCAGGTAAGAAAACAAAAATCTCATCAAAATAATTATATAGTTTACTACAAAGCAGAAGATATATACTTACATTAAATTACAAAAGACTTATCCAAGTTCAAATTTGCAAGTTTTGGGCACACTAAAGGCCAAAAATGCCCACATCCCTCCATTTGAAGCTTGCTACAAAATGTGCCACCACACGATGCCTCTGAACAAAGATTCTGCCAACTGCATACATTACAAAAATCCTACCCAACTCTCATATCAACCAACTCTACAATGCACACTGCAAAGGCACGAGGGAAACATTGATTGTTCCTTACATGGTGTGCCGCTAAAAGAAGTCTTTCCAGAGATTACACAAATAACATACGAACATTACAAAAAAACATGTCACAAGGATGCTTCTTGTTGCAAACTTTCCAGCTACATGGAAAGTTTACGCTATCTATAAATAATTCCATTATTAACATTCTGAAGCAGTGACCTGCTCAATACTTTTTATAGTTACAGTATAAACAGATTACACACTTGTACATGTTTAGGCTATTTTGTTTTTTAACTACATTATGTAAATAGTATTTAAGATTATTTGAAGCCAAACTCTATTTGTTGAACACAAACACTCACACTTTTCTCGCTCTACATTTTTAGATACTCTTTCACTCAATAGAATTGAATAACTTAATTTTCACTTGTTAATGATATTATGTTTAAAATCTCTCCATAATGTTCCAATTGACTAGGGCAATCTCTCTTGATGGTATGCCCAATTTGGATGATTGTTCATATATGTCATAACTAGTAACTATGGCTCTGCAATTTTGAATGTACAATTATGATTGGATACTTTGCCTTTACTAGTTTTTGAGTTCATTGAGTATGTTTTAGCAGGGCTTGAATTATGACTATACAAAACTGAATTTTTTTGAATTTAGGCTCTATTTTCTTATTCTGCAAAATACATTTGCCAAGGCATTCTATTGATCTATAATCTTCTATGATTCCTTACTGAGCATAAAATTTCATAAATATTTTTCACTAAACTCATGGTGCATATCTTTAATGATTTCACATTTCATATGCATATTACCTAGGTACTCACAACCACAATTTCTAATAAAGATTTATTTTCACTCTACCCAGTAGGTGAACAAATCTTATTCTTAACCTTTGTTGTCATAAGGCTCTTGCCTCTACATACATCAAAAAATACATATTCAATTTAATGACCTATCTTTAAGAAAATCGGTTTGTATTCTTTGTGCTCCATCATTCGATTAATGAATGGTGTCTTTTACATGTATTGTGCATATTTCCACAACAATAGCGGTCATGAATGTACTTCATGCAAATCCAATAGTCCTTGCACAATATGAGATCAATGTACTATGCACTAATATGAAATTTTTATGCTTCAACATTTTACAATATGTATGTCTACCAGGGTGCTCTTCCAATTCTGTAATACTTTGTCAAAATTTCTTTTGCACTTTTGTGCTACGCTCGTTGCATACATGTTGATGATTAATTTGAGGCACCCAGATATGTTGCATAGAGTCTCAATCTTGTCTATTTCCTATTAAAATCTTTGAATTCTACTTATTTGTTTTTAATAAGGTTATATAGTTTACTAGTACAACCTTAGATACAACTCTAAATGATGCAAATTTTCTGCACCCAGGTTTTGTCTTCTTCCACGGCTATACTTTCTAGCATTTTTGTAATAGATTTATATTGGTATAGACATATGGCTGAATAATATTGGTAGAGGCATATGGCTCACTTTATTTTTCTTAGAAATGAGAAAAAAAGGTTTTACTAAAGTCAAAAAAAATAGAGAGTACAAATGATTACAATGCAGATCTGGATACAGAAAACAATTCACAGGAAAGTAACGACCACCAACTACAACCACTCAATATTAGTATCTCCAGAAAAATAATTATAATTTTTTTGATCATGCGATGCCATTCGATATGAGATTGGACTCTTCTACTTTTGTTTCATCCATTGTTGAGAAGATACGTGTAGCATGCATGACTACTTATCAACAGTCACATGGATCGATATTGTTTTGACCTCTGGATGGTGTTATTTGGATGTATGCGCTGAATCATAATCAAGAGTCTTAGCCTCCTAATCATTTGAGTCAAAAGGATCTTGAAATTTAATCCATTTTATGGTTCCATATTATAATATTTCATAATCAGTTCATAGTACATACAACAGTCCCCATCTAGGGACCACATCCACACACATCTGAGGAAAATTGATTTTCAATATCATTTTTGTAGACTCTTCCACATTGGTTAACAATAGAATAGAATGACCTAATTTCACTTCTGAAACCAAATATAGGGAGGTTCAGAAGTCTCATACAATTATGAACAAAAGTAAGGATTTGATATTTCTATAGTTGAATAAAAAGTTAGGGTACACATAAAGGTCTAGAAACGTACAACTAACAACTTCCAAAAATAACTAGTAGATAAGTTAGTTAATCAACTTATGAGATAAATGTGAAAAAAAAAAATTGAAATCCCCACTCCACATTCATACAAAATATGAGATGGGAAAATAGGTCCTCTATTTATTATTGGAAAATATATTATACATTTAAAGCTTCTTGAATTAGATCCAAAAAGGTGTAGACTATGGGCCAAACCCAAAGAGGTATGCTATATTTGATAATATCTTACAAATATAGTTTGTAGTTTACAATGTCCAACATGATCATTATTGAGAAAAGTAGAGTTGTAGGATGTGTAGATTAGTTCTACATGACAACTTAATTTGATTTCAAGAACCTTTGATATGCCAATTAATATATTTGTTCATATCAATTCTTGACTTGGAAGATGAATTGTCATGTGATTAGTTACTTCATTCAAAGATCTTCCAATGTTTCAGCATCATCTTCTTGTCTACTTGAGGAAGTATACCATGACTAATCAGTAATATTATTACTATAAGAGAGCAACCAAGGTTGTTTGTTTGGGATTCAAATCTTAAGGATCAGTAAAGATTGTTGTGACTTCAACTATCAATCACAACTAGAATAAGAGGTGCCCAGCTTGTGACATCAACAAAGAAAGTCTATTTCTATTTCTAACCATATATTATTTACCTTTTACTTCCATATTATGTTTTTGAATTTAGTTTATGCAGGGGCATTATGAATTTCTTTTTGTTGTTTCCTTTCATATTTCTGATAAAAAAAATTGCTCATAATTCCAGACTAACTTGGTGTTGGACATACAAGCTTTAGTGATATGGATGCTCCTGAACAGTTGGTTCTTTCTCCTTAAATCATTCTACTCATTTTGAATTGTGTTGGACATGTGATTTTCATCTTTCTTATTTATTTTTTATGTAGTTCTGGACTCTCATTTTTCAAAAAACTTCAGAATCTAGATATGGGGAAATCTTTGTTGGTATAAAAAGAAACTAAATACTACAGTATCCTGGACTAAATGCTGAATCTAAACACTACTATTTTGAACTAAATTCAAAGGCAAGAAGATGTAGCAAGGTGGTCATTGTGTTTCATCTTTCTTCATTAATTGTGTTCACTTGTTTGCAATGGGCATCCTTGTCTCAGACATTTATTCAGCTATTTAGAAATCTAATAAGAGAAAAACGCTTTCAGGGAAGGGTTAACAACTTATAAAATTCAAAAATAAAACTTGAATTTCCAACAACTACCAAGAATACAGAACAAAATATATAAATACTCAAAAGCATGATTTTTTTGAGGCTCACAAAGATGAAGATTGGCAAGTTGTACTTCAAACATCAACATCTTTTTTACTAACATTATATAAAGGTATTTTTTCAAAACTCTTATAAAAATTCTATATTAAGACTCTTCTTATTTGTCATGTAGGCTAAAGGATAAATATGGCCCTTCACATTTGGAAGTTGTCATAGAAAGGTTAATGAACAAACTTATCTCTTGCACCTCATAATTTTCTTTGACAAAATAGTTAAATCTATGTTTCTTTCCTTAAAGAAGATCTCTCTTTATTTGTTGATGCAAATATTTGAGGCTCACAAAGATGAAGACTGGTAAGCTATACTTCAAATAACAACATCTTTTTGTTAGAATAACTAAGAGGGGGGGTGAATTAGTTAAATCATTTATCCTATAGTCCCAAACTCCAAGATGTACCTTATAAAACAATTTCAACAATTTATGTAGCTCGGTAACATAAAATATCAATATGTCTGTTCACTTTACTGAATACTAGTAATTATCCAAACTGTGATTACCGACTAAATCAACTATGCAGTATGTAAAGTATGATAACAAAACAATCATAAAAAATAAAACATAACACAATGATTTAACGTGGAAGCCCTACTAAGGGAAAAACCATCTGGGACTGGTAAATCAAAATAATTCACTCTTCTAAAGTGAGCTCGGTTAGGAGCCAATCTTGTTAAAGGTTACAGTGCACACTGTTAGGTGTGACCTGGCTAGAGGATTTATCACTAACAGTTAACTTTTGACATACATTCACTATGGGGTCAACAAGATAACAATTTACATTCAATGAATGTCATAAGATAGTACAATAAGACTGTTAAGTCCACTTGGTTAAGATATTTTTCTGAATCAATGGTTAAACTAATACAGTTCTAATCTGATTCAAATACAACTCAATTGCAAATATTCAGATCTATGCTATGCTCATAAAATCCTCTAATCATTAATAAATTCACTTCCTCAATATTTCTCAACTTACTTCACTTAGTAAATAGTTCTTTGATGCTTGGTAATGTCTACAGCTCAGTTCTTTCTATAACCAGTTTGATCAAGAATGCATGAATAAAGTCTTCACACAAAATCTCTACAGTCTCCTTTTTTCTGGCATGTTTCAACAATAAAACTCATATCTCTTAAAAAGACAAGTAAACTATTTTAATATTAGCCATCATATTTTTCCTCTTAATCTCCTTTGTCCATTTTATCGCTTAAACCATCCTTGGCAGATGTGTCCTTAACACGTTTCAATCTCATCCTTTAGATCATCTTTGAATTATGTCAGTAGTGGATCTCATAACTAACTTCATCCTTAACCTCAAAATCATAACAATATCCAGCTCCATTTCAATCGATTGTTCTTAGCATTTAATGTTTTCATCCATACTCGCTTAATATTGAAATGCATCAGTGATAACTAATTTGGTTATTGTTGTCACTTGGTATACACTACACCAGCTTGGTGTATATAGAAGTCTTCTATTACCAACCACATTGAATTGATCAATTCAAATATTTTCTTCATAATACATTAATGTAACATGCTCAAGTCAACAATATAAAGCCATAGACTCATCAATAAGTTACCCAATGTTTACCTTATCCTTATCTATCATATCCATCTTTCCTTATGTAGATATCTCAATTTTTCATATTTTCTTCCTTTTACAAATGTTCAGATATTTGTAACTATCATGATAAGTACCAATGAAAATATATTGACTGATTTAATCATCTTACATATCACTTCAGTAGCACGGTGATCTCTAATCATTGTTGCTTTAGTTCATCTAGATATTCAATCAGTTATAGATCACAACTTTTTTACTGACATTATATAAAGGCATTTTTAAAAAAAATTCTTATAAAAATTCTATTAAGGCTCTTTTTATTTATCATGTAGGCTTAAGGATAAATATGGCCCTTTACATTTGGATGTTGTCATACAATGGTTAATGAACAAACTTATCTCTTGTGCCTCAAAATTTTCTTTGACAAAATTGTCAAATCTTTGTTTCATTCCTTAAAGAAGATCTCTCTTTATTTGTTGATGAGAAAAAAATGTATATTGTGATTTGGCAGGAGAAATGAGAATTCAAAGGCAACAACAAAAGAGTTTATGCAAGAGTTAGAATATGGAACACTAGATGTGTAAGCTACCTATACTATTGTTGAATTAAAAGCATTATTATTTATAAACTTATAATTAATGTCAAATATTATCAAATTCCTCTGATATTTTATTGATTTTTTATTCAGAGGTCTAGGTGCTAGAGGATTGATACCATAATCTACCAAGGGAGGGCAAGGAAGAGACCAAAACTTGGATGCTTATGCAAAGGTTAGTGGAAAAAGGACACCCTCAAACTGGTGCTTGTGATGACCTGCTACAACAGCTTTTGCATGTTGTCATTGGAGACCCAACTGCAAATTCTTGCTACCCACTATTGAAGGAGCTTGTGGAGCTTTACACTGCCATTTGCTTGTGTAATGCAATCAGAATCAAGCTTCTCAAACTCAATATCTTGCTTTCCTTTTCTTTTCAACTTCTTTCCATTTGTGGGTAGAATCCCCCTCCTAGATTCACTTGTGCATGTAATTGATCAGGTGACAAATGCATTAGAAAACAATATTCTCTTCTTCATCTTGGTTATTGATCTCCTCTACCATAGCTTGCACATGCTATGAAAATCTTGTACTGAGTTTCAATATTGGTGTTTTTCCTAAGGTCTTTGTACTATCTCTTAGATCAAAATAAATTAAATATTTTTTTAATAGACTAGAATTTGAAATTGTCTTTTCACACACAAAGCGAAACAAATTATCTAATTTTTTATTAAAAAAATTATTTTATTTTTTTAAAACCAAACTCACATTTTTAAGTTCAACTATTATTTTAAACATTCAAATTCTATAGATAAACTAAAATAGACCTACCACTTTTTGGAAGGAACTTAGCTGCTCTGCAGCCTTGTTTCAATAGGATTAAAATTTTAGGATTGTTATTTATTTTTTATTAGATATCATGAGCCAGGTATAGAATATGATGGTAGTAATGGTTGTTTTTGTACTTTTAGACCGTATATGAATGGATAGACATGCTATATTTATATAAAACCGTAAATATGACACTTTAAATTAATAACAAATTGTAAAAATTTATTATACACAATATAGTATTTTAATTTATAATATAAATATATAGTATTTTAAAATATTTATGATAGAATATAAATTAATTTAGATATTTTAAAATAATAGATATGAATGTTTCTAAATTTTAAAATATTGTAATATGAATTTAGAAACTTGTTATTAATAATTATTAGGTGATCATCATTTAATATTAGTATGGAATATAAATGTGTCTATTTTGTTTATTATATATTCATATTAATTTAGAATCCTTTTTAAATAAAATATATAAATTTTAGAAATTTATTTAGTATACTTATATTTTTGGATATATTTCTAATTTATGATATATATTAGTATGTAATATAATGTTTCTATATTATTTATTTTGTATTTATTATATTAATTTAGAATCCTTTTAAAATAAAGTATATGAGTTTTAAAATTTGTTTAGTTAATTTAAGATTTTTGCATATATTACTAATTTATAATTATTTTTTAATTTAATTTTCATTTTAAAACAAATAAAATTTCTATATAGTTTATTATATATTATTAATTTTTTTAAAAATTAATTTAAAATAAATTAATATAAATTATTTGCATATAAAAAATTGACAATCAATATTTTTCATAAAACGTAAAATGAAAGGCATTAAAATGACCAAACCGTCATAAAATAATCATATGACAAGTAGGGGTGACCATCAAATTGTAGGCCTATCACTGACCATCCATTTACAAATTCATATTGTTCATAGTTAAAATACTATTACTCTATCATGACAATAAACCCAAAAAACCATGTCATATAATACAAAAAAAAAGACTATGAGAAGCACCATAATTACAAACAACAGAGTAACAACTATGTCTAATGTTGAAGGTGGATTTAGTACTAGAGTTGAGAGTCTAGAACTGCACAAAATATACATCATATTTGATCATGAAATCCTAGCATCACTATATGATCCCATTAGGGTCTCTATCATCCTTTATCCTTGTTACCCAAGTGACCTAGATAGCTACCCACTCCATCCATTTCAGTTCCTTTCCATCAATGATTTGTTAGGCATATGGGTGGTTGACTGAGTTTTTGTAACTCATGGAGGATCAACATCTTTAGTGTTAGCACCTTCAACATTAGCAACATCAGTACCCACTGCCTCTTCATTCTCAGGATCAACCTTAGAAGGAAGGACTATAATTGGTACAACAACATCCATAAATTTTTGCATTGCAATTTCAAGTTGTATATGCTCTTTGGTGGCTCTTCCCCATGTGAAGCCATGGGAGATGTCTTCTTTGATTACCCGAGTCATGCCATCCTTAAGTAGATCTTCAAACTTTTTCTTTTTAATTCTCAGTGGAACTGAAACCTGCAAGGAAATGTCATGATATATGAGTCTCAGTAAGAACTCTAGGTCTACCACCAAAAATATGTTCAATGTTCCATAATGACATTGACTTGTGTAATGTGTGCAAATAATGCAAAACTATTAAAGACGTCTTTTTTTTTCTATTTTACTAATAAAGAAGTGTGGAATATATTTTGTAATGGTCTTATTGGTTGGAATATAAATATTTTATGGAATAAAAATTTATTTGGTAAAATTAATAGATTATCTAAAGAGATTAATATACTTTGACTTTTACTTTCTACTAAAACTCTTTGGAAAATATGGGTCTTTAAAATGAGGAGAAATTTAAAGGGAAGGGGAGGGTTTTTATTGAGAACTAAAAGAATCATTCTTCTTAATATTTCCTCATAGCTTACTATAACCATGTAGATATCAAAAAAGAAGTTTGAAAATTTTCTTTAGGAAGGGCTTATTCCTGTAAATGCATCAAAAATACTTATGGTCAAACATGGGTGAGAAAAAAAAAGAAAATCAAACCTTTCTTTAAGGGTTGTTAGAATTTGTCAAGAGATATAACAAGAGGGATGTTGAAGGAGAGTAGTTAAGGAACATTGAGAAGAGAAGTAGAACTCGATACCATGCCAATGAAGGCATAAATACATTTAGTTAAGAAGTGAGATCCAATGTTGATCTTGTCATGGAGAACTACCCCAAGGATAACAATGAAGTAGAACAATTTAGTGAAAGCAAAAAACTATTAACACATCTCCTTTTGGC
Organism: Chamaecyparis obtusa; assembly: GCA_027943335.1. NCBI lineage: Eukaryota > Viridiplantae > Streptophyta > Pinopsida > Cupressales > Cupressaceae > Chamaecyparis > Chamaecyparis obtusa. The sequence continues at coordinate 280,836 of BSBK01001547.1, forward strand.
ATTTTAAAGGTTGTTTCAAATGGTTATTGTAGATAGGGAAAATATTAGTGTACATATGCAAAAAGATCAACCACAAAACAACATTAAAATATATTCAACTATCCCTAATCACTCAATGAAGTTTTTAAGATATTTTTCATAAAAAATAATGTAAAAACATAAATAAAAAATCATGCATACTCAATATCACGCTCCATTATTCTTCTCCTCCAAAATAATAGTTCTCTTGATATGACAATTGCACTAATAACATCTAAAAAGGCAAGTATGAACAATTTAAAAATAATGAGGATATTTAGATCATGGTTAGTCACCAAATGAGAAAGAAATACCAAATTACAAATAAACCCAAATCAAAAATTGAGCAATCACAAAGATGAAACGAATAGTCAGACGGAAAGGAAGAGCCAATAGACAATAATAAAGCCAAGTAATAATATCAAATTGCAAATTTCCCTCCAAAAGCCCAAAAGCCACTTTAAATAAATTCATATTTAAATGAAAAATAAAAAGAGAAAATAAACCATTTGAATATTAAAATATTCAAATGTAAAAACAAAAGACACAAATGCATAAATAAATGAACTTTATTTATCTCTAAGGGGACTTTAAGATAGGAAATTAATGAACAAATTAATTCCCTGGGAACAAACATTAGTAAAATAATTAAATAATTGTTAAAATTAATTAATCATGCCAAAATGACCAACATAAATAAAAATAATCCAAAATGATGAAAATAACTTAAAATGACTTGAAATTGATTTTAAAATGGTTAAAATTGACTAACATAAAATATGACTAAAAAGGGGAGTTAGGCACTTCAACCATTTTTAGGTTTCTATGGTTATAATATTTTTTATATTAGCAACAACCAAAACAAGGGGGCTAACCCTTGCCACAACCCTAGGTTTGTCCAAAAAAAAAACACAAACTAGTTTATAGGTTGATACAACATAAAGCCACTAGTGACACACAATCAGTAGAAAAACATTATAGAAATACCGCTAGGCAAGCACAAGACCTTAATAGGCCGAATGACATAGGTCAAGATAGACCTCCAAAAATACTTAACCAACAAACCACTGGTTGAAACATTCCAAATTTCCTTGGTATGAGCAAGGTTGTCAAAGATATTCCTATAAATAATAGAATCACCATAACTGTAGATCTTCCCTCTACCTACAAAACCCTTTCCACCTCAATAGAAAAGGAGCCCACCTCAATATGAGCAACAAAGTGAAAGGAAAACAAAATAAGGTGCATATCGTTAAACCGCCTTTTATCAATACATACAAAAAAAGTGAACCCTCATGGAATTACAAGCCTCCATATTCATGAAGGAAGTCTCCACCTCAATAGGAGAATCATCCACCTCCAAATTCATGAATAAAGTCTCCACCTCTATAGGATACTGCTCCATCTCCATAAGAAATATGAAAGAAGAAACATATAGTAAATACCAAACCCACCTTTTTATTAACAACACACTTCCCTCAGCCACAGGGTTGGGAAAAGCCTCCCAAACTATTTGTAAACTTTAGCCAAAAACATAATACCAAAGTGAGCCCTTGAAAACTATCAACAATCACCTAGTCATAGGAGAAAAAAGAAACCAATGTCCAAACTGAACAAAAGGAACAATCCAACCCAACACAAAAAAAAACTAAAAGTGAAAACCACTTCCATCAAATAAACTAAACAATAAACTTAGGCTATAAGTACCATGTCAACCAGTCTGACTCTCCTTATTGGAGAGTTGTTGCCTTCTTTATAAATAGTATGGTAGTGACCATTAATCAAAACACCATCCTTCCTAGCCACAAAAAACTCTGGAGTCTCATTTCTAGTCATCACGAGAGTACCCCACCAATATAATGTATGGTCCCAATGAAATGAGAAGAAACCTAAATCATTTTCATCAACAAATGGAAAAATGGCCCCATTTTTTGACTAGAAGTTGTAGTATGTAAAAATTCTATAAAGAACAAGTATTAATCAAACTAGCACCTATTCTAACATTATCATGATAGGATGAGTGGGGGAAGCGGAGCAAAGGGAAGAAAATTTTTGAATGGGGCGTTGAGCGGGAAACCTGCAGAGAAGGGACATGATGATCAGTCTACAGGCCTGGACCAAGGCAAGGACAATGGAAAGGGGGATGCAATAGAAGATGGGGACCCACGGGCCTTGCATCCGGATCCAGGTAAAAAAGAGGGTAATGCTCCAAAACAAAGTGCATCTGGAGGTGCCCTAGGTCCTTTGGGACAATGGACCAATCTGTTTGGAGTCAAACCATCGGGTAAATCATCTTTCCCTAAGATTAAAAATATATCAAACAAAGAGAAGGGGACTTTTTCCTTAGAAGTGCCTTCTGAGCTTATTGATCATAATATTCTGAGTATGGCTGCAACTCTTGTTGGCAAGTTCATAGGTCCTAGGTCAAACATAGGTTTGGTTAGAATCTTTGCTAAGAATAAGTGGGATCTAAAAGAACAGGTTGAGGTTATGGCTATGGCCAAAGGGTTTATGTCTTTTGATTTTTCCTGCCCTGAGGACTACTCAAAGATTCTTTGTGTGGGAAACTAGTTGATGGGGAAATCCACTCTCATTCTTTAGAAATGGACCTCTAACCTGGATCTCAACAATGACTTCTTGACCCAGGCCCCGGTCTGGATAAGGCTTTTGGAACTTCCCCTGGAATACTAGCACAAAGATGGTTTTGATGGCATTGTCAGCTCTTTTGGGGAGTTGCTATCTATTGATCCAGTTGTAGCAGCCAAGAAAAGACTCACCTATGCCAGAATATGCGTAGGGGTGGTCGAAGGTCAGGATATGCCAGAAGTGATTGAGTTCCAATCAAGATTAGGGAGGCGTGTACAATAGATAGACTATGAAAACGTGTCTTTCACCTACTTCCACTACAAAAAGGTAGGACACAAGGCCAAAATGTGCCCTATTTTCATAGAGAAGCAAAAATTTCGCAAGGCCCAAATCAAACAAGGGAAAAGAAAAGAGACCCAGAATTAGCAAAAAGGACTAAATCAAGCTGAAGGAACCAAGAAGGTGTGGAAGGAGAAAGCTCCCAATGAAAATAACCCTGAGGGTGAACCTCTAGGGGAGAGACCCAATGAAAAAATCGGGAACCTTCCTGATCACCAGTGTTTGGAAGGCAAGAAAATCAATGAGGACAAGGAGTAGCAAAAGTCCCAGATGGAAAGAGGAAATAGAGAAAAGGAAGATGGTGAAGCTAGCCCTGTTATCCAAGCTATTGTTGTTGGGGAGGGGAACAAAGGAGGTAGGATCCTCCCTGAGGATGGGGAGATCATAGTGGAGGAAATCAAAGAGGACTCCTTCATTACAACCATCCAGGAGATTGGGGGAACTATGGAGGTGCAGGGCCCTTCTTTTTCTCAGGAATCAAACTTGAGAAGAAGCACGTGGGTGTCTCCAAGGAAAATTAATAGAATCATTGAGATGGTATCTACCTCTACTCCAGGACAAATATCTAGAATGGAGGCTCTTTTTGATAGAGCTGCAAAGATGAAAATGTGGGACCTTGGATATCTGTTAAGGAAAAGAAAAAGAAAAATAGCAGGGACCCATCACCGGTTTCTCCTGCCACTACGAGGAGCAGAGCTAAAGCTGACATAGGAAGTAAATCTAGTACTCCAGGCAGGTGGAGCTAGAATCAAATTAGAAAGGAAGAAACATAGCTAATGGGACCCAGAAAACCATCTAGGAAACATATCCCCAAAATAAATTATGAAGATCATATCTTGGAACATTCGTGAACTCAATGGAATCCACAAATAGAAAATTGTTAGGAATATGATTAAGGATCATAGGCCAGAAATATTTTTGATTCAGGAAACAAAAATGAGGAAGGAGAATATCGAAAGCATTATTTTCAATAAAGGGATGAAGACTGCGGCTACTAATTCTGAGGGTGCTTCAGGTGGTTTGTTAGTGATATGGAAGGACAACTTAATTGTGGATATCATTTTTTATGAAGGCAACATTTTTCTTATTCAATTCAAAAATCTCAAGGATCAGGAAAGCTGGTTTGTTATGAATATCTATGCCCCAAACACAAAGAATGGTAGAAGACACTATTGGAATAAAATTTGCAATCTGATGACCAAGTTGGGAGATTCTAAGGGCATTATTATGGGAGATTTCAATACCCCCCTTATGGCCACTGAGAAGTTAGGCAGGCTCCCGCCAGACCTGGAAAGAAGACAACACTTGGATGATCTGATTAATGACCTAGCCCTCATGGATGTCGAGTTAGGAGGTGGAAAATTTACTTGGTCTAACAGGAGAATTGGGACAGATTGTATTCAAGTTAGGCTAGATAGAGCCCTTATCACTTTGCATTGGATGAACCACTATCATAGCAAACTTTCCTCTATGGCGAGACTTGGATCGGATCACTCCCCTATTGCTCTCACCTTAGAAACTAGCAATAGGAAAAAGGCTTTCCCTTTCAGATTTGAGAAGATGTGGTTTTCTCACCCTGGTCTTTCTAAAAAAATTAGGGAATGGTGGGGTATTGATGTGGAAGGCACAGCTATGTATAAGTTGGCTAAAAAACTCAAAAACATTAAAATAGAAATCATAAAGTGGAACAAAAAGGACTTTGGGAACATCTTTCTTTCTAAAGAAAGGATTATGGCGGATCTTGTTGAGGTGCAGGAAGAGATTCAGAATATGGGTTATGACAAAAGTAGGCTGAACGCTGAAAAGACTATTCTAGGTTATCTTTACAACATTCTGGGTAAAGAGGAAATGTTTTGGAGGCAAAGGTCTAGATTGGTGTGGTTAAAGGAAGGGGATAAAAACTCAAGATTCTTCCACCTCTCTACTATGAAACACGGGGCTGCCAATAGAATTAGTGCTATTAAAAAGGGGGATGATACTATAGGGGAAGACAAAGAGATTTCTAAGGAAGCAATTAGGTATTTCTCCTCTATCTTAACCAAAGAGCTAAACTTGGGAGAGGAGGACCAAGTGGATATTCTCAAGACCATACCAAGTGTGATTACTACTAGCCAGAACAAGTCTCTGGTGGATATTCTGGAAATTGATGAAATCAAGGAGGCTGTCTTCTCTCTGCCTGCTGAAAAAGCTCCTAGCCCAAATGGTTTCCCTACATTTTTCTTCCAGATATATTGGGAAGTTATAAAAGATGACCTTGTCAAAGCGGTTTAGGAATTTTTTGGTGCTAAGTGCTTGCTTAAAGAGATCAATGCTACTTTTCTAGTTTTGATACCCATAGTCATAGGTGCGGATTCTTTTGAAAATTTCAGGCCTATTAGTCTTTGCAACTCTTTTTACAAGATTTTTTCAAAAGTTTTAACTAATAGAATTATCAAAATTCTTCTGGAGATTATTGCACCTCAACAAACGGGTTTTGTCCCTAGTAGATAAATCCTTGATTCTATCATTGTCATGCATGAGGTTATCTATTCCTTAAATGAAGGAAAAAAGGATGGATTCTTTCTCAAACTTGATTTGTCTAAGGCCTATGATAGGGTAGACTGGATGTTCCTGGATAAAGTTCTTGAAGCTTTTGGTTTCAATGATAAAACAAGAAATATTATATCTCAACTGATCTCCACCCCCACTTTTGCGATGATGATTAATGGTTCTCCCTCTGATTTCTTTAAATCTTCTAGGGGGATAAGGCAAGGGGACCCCCCTTCACTGATCCTCTTCATCATTCTAGTAGAATGCCTGGGAAGACTTATTCATGATAAAAGGAGCAGAGGAGGAATTACTGGGTTAAAACCCTCTTTCGGACCCCTGATTTTCTCTCATTAGTAATTTGTGGATGACACCATTTTAGGGGGAGAGGCTTCGGTGAAAGAAGCCAAAAATGTGAAGACTATTCTCAATACTTATTCCAATGCCACGGGCCAACTCATTAACTAGAGCAAGAGCTCGGTCTTCTTTGTTAACACCCCTGAGGGTAGAGAGAGGAAAATCACTGGTAGTTTGGGTTGTGGTATTGGTTCTTTCCCTTCTATGTATTTGGGGCTTCTTATGGGGTCCAAACCTCCTGACCTCTTTTGGAACAATCTCACTGACAAGTTCAACAAAAAACTGGCAAGCTAGAAAGGCATTACCCTGAGTCAGGCTGGAAAAGTTCTACTAATCAAATCTACTTTGCAGAATTTTCCTACTTATGCTTTAAGCCTTTTTTGTATACCTTCCAAAGTGGCGGATACTTTGGAGTCCATTCAGAGGAAGTTTTTGTGGGCTAGACCTGAAGGTAATAAGAAGTATCCACTGGTGGCTTGGGAGAATATCTGTAGACCCAAAAAGTAGGGGGGACTGGGGATTAGGAATCTGAAGTAGTTCAATAGGCCCTGCAAGCTAAACAGATATGGAGGATCTTCAACTCCAAGGGGGAATGGAGGGATATTTTGAAGGATAAATATACTGCCAATATTAACTTCAAGTAGTTCACTAGCAGAGACTATGACCCAAGGGGTTCCAACATCTAGAATGGCATTCTGAAGACTAAAGGCATAGCCACTAAGAAGGTGAAATTGAAACTTGGTAATGGGGAAGATATAAATTTATAGCATGATGACTGGCTAAGAAAAGGGCCCTTATGGAACATTGAGCTATATAATAGATGGACGATCATATGTATGGAAATATTTGGCTGCAGAGTGAGAGACTACAAGGTTAATGATGAATGGGTGAACCTGACCGAGATATCCCAGGAGCTTAAGCCGCTGATGGACATGATAAGGCATATCCCTCTATCCCTTAACAAGGATGCTATTATTTGGGGGGAAACAAAAGATAGCAACTACACTATGGCCTCGAGCTACGAAACCATGCAAAACATTGAAACAATCCCTGTTTGGGCCAAAGCCTGGTATCCTGGCCTTATTCCCAAAATCAACATTTTTTCTGGATAATGCTTCAAAATCATATCTTGACGGTGGACAACCTTACCAAGAGGGGTCATATGATGCCTAATAGATGCATTCTTTGCAAAAATCATAGTGAAAGTGTGGACCACATCTTCATTCACTACCAATTCACTAGAGACATATGGTCTTATTTCCTGTATTTCTTCAAGTTGACCTGGGTTTTTCCCAATAAAACAATGGATCTCTTTGAACAGTGGCAATGTGGTGTGATTGGGGATGTGAACAAAGGCTTGTGGGAGTGGACTTTGCCTCATCTCTGTTGGGGGGTGTGGAAGGAGTAGAATAACTAAATTTTTAGGGAGAAAGAAACCAATGCTAAAGTTGTCTTCCACAAAAGCCTTAATGCTCTATTAGAGAACTATACTATCATTAAAGGTTGTAACCCTCTTCTCATCATAAAGGTAATTAATAGAAATAGGAGGGAGGACTGCAGATGGACTCTCCCGCCTGAGAGCTAGTGTAAAGAAAACTTTGATGGGGCTGCTAAAGGCAACCCTGGCAAGGTTGGGGTGGGAGGCATCATCAAAAATGACCATGGCAAAGGAATTGATGCTATTTCAGCTCCTCTAGGGGTGAAAACTAATCACTATGCAGAGGCGATTGTAGCCCATCAAACCATCAAACATTCTTGGGATATGGGAGTCAGAAAACTGTGGCTAGAAGGAGATTCAAAGAATATAATAGATTGTCTTAATGAGAAGAATGAGGCTACATGGATGATTGTGAATATCATTGATGAGTGCATTCAGATACTTAAGACTTTTGATAGTGTCTACATGGCTCATGAGTATAGGGAAGCAAATCAAGTGGCTGATAGGCTGGCCAACTGGGAAGTCAAGAATGATGAGATGAAAAGATGGATGGATGGACATAATATTCTGCTTGAAATCTTAGATTTAATTGAAAGGGAGAGGATCCCGGGCAGATTGGGAAACATTAAATGTTAATAATGAAAGTTTATGTTCTGTGGGAAATGTGCCGAGAAATTATGTGTAAGTATAATATCCAAAGTATGAAACACCTTAGTAATTGTCATCATCTCACTTTGAGGCCCGTTTTTGGGTATAATTTTCATGAGGTTAAAAGAAGGATTGAGAAAACCATTCATATCAATTAGAATCAGGCTTCAAAAGATATTGCTACCAGGAGAAAAGATTGTAGAGAGAATGAAAAAATGGTGGGGGGAAGACACAGGAGGGAACTAGAGGATGAAGCTGATAAGTGGCATCGATGCTCTAAGGTGTGGAGCATTTTGAATAAAGGTGAAGTTACTATGTTCATTGACCGGCTTCATGGGTGCAAACCCTATGTTACTCACACCATGGTTAAGAGTTGGAATGAGGGGAGTGTCAAAATTGATGGAGTGAAATTCATAGTGATGGAGGAGGTTATCTCTATGGTGACAGGCATACCCATTATTGGGAAGAAATTCTCTAGAGATAGGTGTATTTCAAGACAGGCAGTGATGGAATTTGCCAAAGGTGTGGAGGAAAAGAAGGCTTTAGTGAAGAAAAGTACCTACTACCTGCTGAAATCCATCAAGCCATTGTGGAGGTTTGTGCTGAGGGTGATTATCAAGTACATTTCCCTGGACACAAGATTCAACCACATCTACTCTTACCACTTCATGCTTCTTAACCATTTTAGGTCTGGGGAAAAGATTTCTATCCCTTTTTTCCTATATTTGTCTATCAATGAGAATATCAATGACTATAGGGAGAAGTCTATTGGTAACCCTGCTTTCCATGAGGGGCTTTTGCTGTTAATTTATGAATTTTTTAAGGCCAGGACTATAGGGAAAGAAATTAAGCATAGGAAGGTGGGTAAGGAGGGTAAAGATGATGAGGTTCAATCAGGAGAAGAAGAGTATATCCCATCCAATACTAAGGAAAACCAAGAGATGCATTTGGACACGGATGAGGAGGCTACCCCATAGACCAAAAAGGGGAAAAATAAAATAAAAATGGAGAAAAGGGAGAAAAAGGAGACGCCTGACCCTAAATAGAGCATTGAGATCTCATCTAATAGAGATTACAATGAGAAAGCGGAGGGCATGGATACGGAAGGTGACAGTGCTGATGAGGAGGAAGATACCTTTTGTGAAGAAGAGGAAAATAAGGAGAAGAAGGGTGGAAAGAGAATCATTACTATCAAGATGCATGTTGACAAAGAGGAGGCTTCTGCTGACAAACCTTTCAGGAGGCTAAAAAAAAGGAAGGACATTGAAGAAGAATCTAAGGAGGAAAGGTAGGAGGAGGGGAAGGATAGCGATGAGGAAGAGGAGAATCAGAGGAGAGGGAATGAGAATGAGCAGGGTTTTGAAGATTATGGGTCTGGCCAGTACACTTGCAAGATTTCGGGCAAAGACAACAATGTGGTTTGGAGGAATTTTGATAATGTCTCTGTCAGGATGGGTCTCAAGAGGGAGATGATGAAAACACTGGTTAAGGAGAATAAGGAGGGAAAAATTCAAATGGAGGAGCTTATTGATCTTGCCCTGGTCATTTTGAGCGACATCACTAAGGAGAACTGATGAAGGTGATCCCCTTAACTTGATGAAGGTGATCCCCTTAATACCACAAACACATAACAGATATAGAGAAACAACAACAATATGCAAGAACAGAAAATTAGCTTCTTATTATCTCCACAAATGTGGAATTACGAACTTTCAGAATTACAATATACAAAGCCACATGGGCATTCCCTTACAATATTCTGTAGGACAAAACCTTGAACTATTACCCAGATCTACTACCCAGAACTGTTCTGAACTGCCTAAGACAATAATACAGCCTTCCTTATATAGGCAATTTTCCACCGCCTGGGAAGGTTCCAAAATTTTTAGCCAATAAGGCCGACCAAACTTAGAATTATTTTATTTTACATTTTATTACATCATAGTCGGCTCAAGATAACCTTTGAAACCTGAACAGAAATTTTGAAGAAAATTATTTTTCGCCATTTCAGGTGGCCCAACTTTCGAAGACCATAAGTCATCACCCGTTGACCCACTCGGCTATTATAACCCCATTTCAGAAATGCCACGAAGCGCTCTACAGGCTTGACCAGTGCAAGTGCCCGTCACCCAAATTTTCGACCTCATCTGGGGCCTCTAAAGCCTTCAAAACTGAGTTCAAAGTTTCTGTACCCTGCTGCCAATACCGAAAATCTTCAATATCTTTCAATATACACTTGATCTGGCAATGAAACTTTACTGGCAGACTTATATGACCAAAATGAACCTCCAAGAAAGAAATCAGATCATTCTGAGCACATACAAAAATTACCAAAAATAGTAACTTTCCATAAATAGTAGCTCTGCACAAAATAGCCCTTATTGAAAATAAAAACAAAAAATATTTTTGGGTGATGCAAGATTGCTCTTACACCCAGGATGCTCCTGCATCAGACACCCAGGGTAATTTGAGAAGTGACCCTGTCACGACTCAGGTGTGCAGAGGAAAACTAAGACGGTTAACCTCCACCCTTGTTAGCCATGATGAATCTTCAACAGGTCATCCTTTCCACTTGACCAGATATTCTTCATACGTCCTGTTCCTTGTGCTTCTGCCAACATGACTGTCCAGTATATCCTCGATCTCCTTAGTGTCTGAACTAGTTGCTGGAATACTCCACTGTGCTGCTGTGATCTCATCTTCAACACCTCCTTCATGATACTCTGTCAAATCTGAAATGTTAAACACTGGTGAAATATTTAGCTCGGTAGGTAATTCTACCTCATATGCATTTCCTGAATCATGCTTCTTCAATATCTTACATGGTCCAAACTTTTTCATTTTCAGCTTGTTATATGTACCAACCGAAAATCGCTCCTTCCACAAATGAACCATGACTTCATCTCCAACTTCAAATTCCTTATACCTCCTTTTCTCATCTGCCTTAGCCTTATACTGTGCATTCATCTTGGTAATATGCTTCCTCACCTCCCCATGGATGTTCTTCAAGTGTTCTGCAAAATCCTCAGCTTCAGCACTACTTATTTCTCCTTTATCTATCTTCCTCAATTCAGATGCATTTCTTGGACTACTTCCATATACAATCTGGAATGGTGATTTACCAGTGCTCCTGTTGATAGAATTATTGTATGCAAATTCTGCCTGTGGTAAAATCAAATCCCATCCTGTTGGCTTATCTCCAACCAAACATCTCAGCAAATTTCCCAAACTCCTATTCACCACCTCTGTCTGTCCATCAGTCTGTGGATGATGTGATGAACTGAACTTCAAATCTGTCTTCAACTTCTTCCACAATGTACGCCAGAAATATCCAACAAACTTAGTGTCCCGATCTGAAACTATGGTCTTTGGCAAACCATGAAGTCTCACTACTTCTCTGAAAAATAATTCTGCTACATGAACAGCATCATTAGTCTTCTTGCAGGGAATGAAATGTGCCATCTTCAAAAATCTGTCAACCACCACAAAAATTGAATCATGTCCCCACTGAGTCCTCGGTAAACCAAGAACAAAGTCCATGCTGATATCCTCCCAAGGCTTCTCTGGTACAGGTAATGGCTGATACAACCCTGTATTCTGCTTCACTCCTTTCACCATCTGACATACTCTGCAACTCTGTACAAACTTCTTCACATCTTGCTGCAATTGTGGCCAATAATAATTTTCACTAACCAAAGAAAGGGTTTTGTCACGACCAAAATGTCCAGCCAATCCTCTGCTATGCTTCTCCTTGATGAGATTCTCCCTCATAGAACTTCGTGGAATGCACAACTGACTTCCTCTGAATAGCATATCATCTTGGATGATAAAATCTAGCCATTTCATCTTGTCTAGAGTAACAGGTTCTGTACAAGCCTTCTAAGCTTCACAAAAATCAAGATCCTCTGGATACAAATTCTTGAGTTCCTTGAACCCAACCACCTTAATCTGCATCTCTGTCAGCAATAGTTGCCTTCTGCTAAGAGCATCTGCAACCCTATTAGACTTTCCACTTCTGTGTTTCAAAATAAATATATAACTCTGTAAAAACTCAACCCATTTCAAATGACTTTGATTCAATTTTCCTTGACTATTCAAATATTACAAAGCTTGATGATCAGTATACAAAACAAACTCCTTAGGAAGCAGATAATGTCTCCACTTCTTTAATGCCTGAACTATAGCATAAAATTCCTGATCATAAACAGAATATTTCCTCTTGGCATCATTTAACTTCTCACTGAAATAAGCAACAGGTTTACCTTCTTGGCTCATAACAGCTCCTATTGCAGTACCACTAGCATCACAATCTACTTGAAACACCTTATTAAAATCTGGAAGTGCTAAAACAGGTTGTTCTGTAACTTTTTGTTTCAACAATTGAAAACTCTTTTCCGCCCCATTAGTCCACTTAAACTCTTTTCTATCCCCTCTCATTGCTTCAGTCAAGGGTCCACAAATACTGCTAAAATTTTTGATAAACTTTCTGTAAAAACTAGCTAGACCATGAAAAGATCTTACCTCAGTAGCACTCCTTGGAGTAGGCCATTCAAGGATAGCCTGTACTTTCTCTGGGTCCATTTTTAGACCTTCTCCTGAAACTACAAATCCCAAATACACTAACTCTTTCTTCACAAAACTGCACTTTTTCAAATTAATCAACAATTTCTCTTCTCTCAACTTCTCAAATACCATACGAATATGCATCATATGCTCCTCCAATGTCTTACTAAAGATCAAAATATCATCTAGGTAAACAATGACAAACTTACCTAAAAATTCTTTCAGAACCTCATTCATGAGCCACATGAAAGTGCTCGGTGCATTGGTTAGCCCAAAAGGCATGACTAACCACTCATATAGTCCTTCCTTTGTCTTGAAGGCAGTCTTCCATTCATCTCCTTCTCTGATCTGAATCTGGTGATATCCACTCTTCAGATCTATCTTTGAGAAATACACAACTCCACTCAAACAATCCATAATATCATCCATTCGTGGCAATGGAAACCTGTACTTGATTGTGATCTTGTTTATTGCCCTAGAATCTGTACACATCCTCCATTCTCCATTCTTCTTTGGTGCTAATACCGCTGGTACAGCACAGGGACTCAGGCTCTCACGGATCAAACCTTTCTATAACAGTTCATGTACTTGTCTGTTCAACTCCTCACTTTCTGCAGGTGTCATTCTGTGTGCTGCCTTATTTGGAAAACTCGCTCCTGGGATCAAGTCCATCTGATGACTGATCTTCCTGACTGGTGGTAATCCATCAGGCACGTTATCGGATACAATATCCTGAAACTCATTCAACAAATCTGCAACTTCTACAGGAACATCTTCTACTTCCTCTTTACCAGCTTTTGGAATTAAAGCAAAACATACATGCTCATGCCTCATACCATCTAGGAATTTCCTTCCATCAACAAATGTTATTCTTGCATTACCACATACATTTTCTTCAGTCTCCTTCAATGGCTTTAGCTTATGTCGCACTCCATCCTTTGTCAGGGAATAGGTATTCGCACGGCCATCGTGTACAGCACATCTGTCAAACTGCCATGGCCTACCCAATAACATATGACATGCATCCATAGAGATGATATCACATAGTACCTCATCTTGGTACCTGCCGATCTTGAACTTCACTAGGCATTGTTCATTGACCATGACCTTGTGGTCATCCTGTACCCAGGCAATCTGATATGGATGTGGGTGTTTCTATCTCTTGAGCTTCAACTTTGTCACCATCTCCTCTGACACCAAATTGTCAGTGCTTCCACTATCAATTATCATATCACAACATTTACCTTCGCACTTGCACCTAGTGTGAAACAGGCTCCTCCTTTGCTCAGGTTCATTCTCACCACTCAACAGGACTCTTCTGTTAATCAACGTTTCTCCTCTTTCAGCATCTTCAGAATTTGATGATCTGGCATCTTCATCTACATGTGCAACTCTGGCCTGGCCTTCATTTCTCCTGTCCATTCTGCCTTGGCGCTGAGGACATTCAAATGCCCTATGACCTTCTTCTCCACAGTGAAAACATGTTCCACGGAAGCCACCTCTTCCAGATCCTTGTCCTCTTCCTCTTCCTCTTCCTCTATGATTTCTATTATTCTGATCCTGGAAGCGATTGGAATTATTTCCTCACTGATTTTGACTGCTACTGGCCTCATCCTTCTTTTTCAGATCTTCATTTCGGCCATCATATGACCGTCCACCAGATCATCCACCGCGACCTCTTCCGTTTTGTCTGCTCTCGAACTTCTTGTTCAGCTTTTCCTCTACTTTTAGGGCAAATTGGTATGCCTCCTCAATACTGTTCATTCGAACCAGATTCAACTCCTCCTGAATGCTTGGCCTTAACCCATTAAGGTATCGGGCAACTTTCTCCTTATCAGCTTCGGCATAGCCTGTTCTGATGAGGAGTCGATAGAACTCCTCTGTATACTCCTGAACATATTTTCCTGCTTGCTTCAAACTTTGCATTTTCTTCAGTAGGTCAAGCTCATAATCAACAGGAATGAACTGTCGCTTCAATTTATCCACCATCCGATCCCATCTTGTGATTTTATCTTTCCCTCTTCTATTTCGCTCTAATTAAATTTCTTGCCACCAGATCTTCGCATGACCTTTCAATCTGGCTTTCGCAAATTTGACCCTATCAGGATCCTCAACATCTTCGTACTCAAAATATTCCTCACATTCATTGATCCAGTTGATCAATTCCTTTGGGTTAAGATTTCTAGAAAATGTAGGAACCTCAATCTTAGGTCTTTTCCCAATCTTGGAAATCGCCCGAAAAAGTCTTTCTTCCTCCTGGTTCACAATTTCAGCTTCTTCTTGATATTCTTCTTCGGCTTCATCCTCGCTTTCATCTCTAACATTAAGATTCATTCCTCTACGAATCTCTTCTTGCAATGCTCGCACTTGTCTCTGTAGCTCTCTAACTTCAGGTGTTACAACACCAGCTCTTCCGCCACGTTCCCTTCATGGAGGCATTTTCGCGATGCGCGCTGAAACCCTAGCCACAGTCCTGGTGCAAACTGCCTCACATTTGGTGATCTGTTTACACACTCAAGAACTCCGGCTCTGATACCACTTGATGAAGGTGATCCCCTTAACTTGATGAAGGTGATCCCCTTAATACCACAAACACATAACAGATATAGAGAAACAACAACAATATGCAAGAATAGAAAATTGGCTTCTTATTATCTCCACAAATGTGGAATTACAAACTTTCAGAATTACAATATGCAAAGCCACATGGGCATTCCCTTACAATATTTTGTAGGACAAAGCCTCGAACTATTACCCAGATCTACTACCCAGAACTGTTCTGAACTGCCTAAGACAATAATACAGCCTTCCTTATATAGGCAATTTTCCACCGCCTGGGAAGGTTTCAGAATTTTTAGCCAATAAGGCCGACCAAACTTAGAATTATTTTATTTTACATTTTATTACATCATAGTCGGCTCAAGATAACCTTTGAAACCCGAACAGAAATTTTGAAGAAAATTATTTTTCGCCATTTCAGGTGGCCC
The DNA here is from genome assembly GCA_027943335.1 of Chamaecyparis obtusa. Lineage (NCBI taxonomy): Eukaryota > Viridiplantae > Streptophyta > Pinopsida > Cupressales > Cupressaceae > Chamaecyparis > Chamaecyparis obtusa. The sequence continues at coordinate 296,298 of BSBK01001547.1, forward strand.
AACTTCCGAAGACCATAAGTCATCACCCGTTGACCCGCTCGGCTATTATAACCCCATTTCAGAAATGCCACGAAGCGCTCTACAGGCTTGACTGGCACAAGTGCCCATCACCCAAATTTTTGACCTCATCCGGGGCCTCTAAAGCTTTCAAAACTGAGTTCAAAGTTTCTGTACCCTGCTGCCAAGACCAAAAATCTTCAATATCTTCCAATATACACTTGATCTGGCAATGAAACTTTACTGGCAGACTTATATGACCAAAATGAACCTCCAAGAAAGAAATCAGATCATTCTGAGCACATACAAAAATTACCAAAAATAGTAACTTTCCATAAATAGTAGCTCTGCACAAAATAGCCCTTATTGAAAATAAAAACAAAAAATATTTTTGGGTGATGCAAGATTGCTCTTACACCCAGGATGCTCCTGCATCAAGAACCCTCAAATGGATGTGCTTAACAATGCTAAGAATAGTGTTATTAATAGCTATAGAACTACCAAATGGACTTATCATGAAATCCAGGAGCTAAAATATAGGGTGGGTAGACTAGAGAGAGATAATTGCAGCAATAAGAACTGGAATACTGAGGAGGAGAATGATATGAAAAATAGAGTGGAGGAAGTGAAGAGGAGAGTTCAGAGCATGGAGGGTACCTTGCAGAAAATTGCTGAGCAAAGCTATAATATTCTTAAAGCTTCTAACGATAACATAAAGGTATTGATTAACAAAATTGAGGAAAAAAGGGGTAGTAAGGAGGAAGACCAGTCTCCAAATAGTGGCAAAGATAAGCTCCTAAGGAAGGCCCGAGGAAGAGGACCAAATCCAGCACAATGAAAAAGGACACCCAGGAACCTGATAAAGATCTTTCAGACCTTAAGGAGGCAGCTGGAAGGGTGTCTGAGCTCAAGATTCATGCTGTGGAGATTCTCAGAGAAATTATCTGAGCTGTTCTTTTGGCTTTGGGCCTTTCCTAGTTTTTTGTTCTACTTCCCTTTTTTCTTTTACTATTTTTTTCTTGCTTTCTAATGGGGGGCTATTGTTTAGCCTATGGCTATTTTGTTGTTGCTACTTTAAACACTTTATCTATGTTAAACTTTTAGTTCTGTAAGGGTTTTAGGGCCCCATTAAAACCTATTTTCCATAATCAAAAATATTATCATATATAGTCCCAATGAAATGAGAAGAAACCTAAATCATTCTCATCAACAAATGGAAAAATGGCCCCATTTTTTGACTAGAAGTTATAGTATGTAAAAATTCTATAAAGAACAAGTATTAATCAAACTAGCACCTATTCTAACATTATCATATATACCTCAAATATGAAAGATACAGAGAAAGTATGCATACAACTGAGTAGAAAAAAGATGAGAAACAAATCTATTCTACTCAAAACAACACATGCAAACCTCCCAAAATGATAAGTATAGATGTTGTTGATGTTGAGGGTATGTAGTTTCTCAAAAATCCTGCAACATAATAATGTATGAAAGTTCCTTATTGAAATGAGGAGAGGGATCTCTATTTATAGATTTTTGAGAGAAATGGGTAGTTGAGATTCAAAATAGGATGAAGGGATAGGATTCACTTAGATCAATGAGGTGGATGCCAAGTGGAGGTCAATTGGATTAGGGTTTGACCATTCAAAAGGGATGAGTTTCTCACACATATGCGAGAAACTTTGAGGAGTGGGACAAAAAATGTCAAATCAAAGATAAGTGTAAGAGTTGAAAGGCCTAAGGTTTCTCACACATGTGTGAGAAACTTTGGAAGAAGAGAGCGGGGACAAAGGTGTAAGAGTGTGAAGCCCAAGAAACCTCACACGTGTGAGAAATTTCAAGGAGAAAGTGGGACACAAATGTGTAAGACTTGAGTGACACAACGTAAGTACACATGTGGGGAGTGGAATATGATGGGACAAGAGTTGACTTGGGTTTTCTAATCCATTTGATTAGGATTGTGAAAATGATTAGGGATCAATTATGTGGGAGATCATGATCAATTAGTGGGTAAGTGGGTTGGTTTCAGTTAGAATGATGGATTAGGTTAGGGAAGTGAGGTTAGGTGAGGGTTAAAGTTAGGAGCCATTTTCTCAAATAAAATTAAATGTATTATTTAATTCCAAGTGGAAGGAAAGAGATTATTTAAGCAAAGAAAGTCATTTACTTAATTAAATGAAGGGTTAAGATGTAAGCGGGTCAAGGGAAATAGGCAAGGTTAGTTTAATTAATTCAAGATTAATTAAACTCTAGGGAGAAGGGATAGGACAAAATTAAATAAATGTAAATTTATTTAATGAAGGATAGGGGATAAAGAGGATTCTAATTAAACAAATATGAATTTATTTAATTAAATGTAGGATAAGGAAAAAAATTAATTAAATAAATGTAAATTTATTTAATTAGGGATAAGGTAAGGATTATTAAATAAATAATGAACATCTATTTAATTGGCTAGTATAAGGGTAAATGTGTTCGGGTGGACAAATTTTGGTGTCTACTAACATCATGAAGTGGTGTTATATCAAAAAAGAATAAAATATAATGGATAAAATGAATAAGACTAGTAGGATGATGCCCCAATCACTAGAAGGATAAGGAATGCTAGTACATTTGACCTAGTTTTTCTATCAAAATTTTTGACCATCAAATAAAAAGGTTTTGGTTGGTCGGATTATAAAAGGAAAAATTTCACTTTTTTTAAGTTATGCCCGTGTTAGTCAAAATTTTGACAAATGCAGGCATAACTTTAAAAAAGAAGGTTTTATTTCTCATTCATTATTACCACGATGAATTTTTTCAAGGGAATTGCAGCGCGCGAAACACAAATTTGAAGATCTCTGAGACTCTTTTTTACAAATCTAGGCTCATTGCTTCATCTGGTTGAGCATCATCAGCTTCATCCCAGGTTTTGTCTGGAAACATGAATTAGAAGATCTTTGAGACTCTTTTTTACAAATCTAGGCTCATTGCTAGGTATGTATCATGATTTTCCCTAGGCTCTATTCTTTTGAAGGAGAACACAAGAAAATATATCACATTTTTATGTCTTTTACCTGTTCTTTTCATGGCTCGATGAGGGTTCCATTATATAATGTTATGGTCAAGGGTTTCTCTGCAATATTTGCACATTCTCAACTTGAAGGCTTTCTACATTCTCTGTTTTGTATTCTTCTTCTTTAGGGTTTTGTATTATGCTAGTTTGTTGACATATTTAAACAATATATAAATAACTTGATCGAGCATTAAAAATAAGGAGAAGTCATGAATGCTCTTTGAGATTTTTGCTCCTCCGTGTTACAATGATGTTTATTTATTTCCTTCTAGATCTACGGGTGGAAAAGGGGGATCAATCAAATGATATATTGCTACAAACTAAATAGAATAGAAACAAGAAAAAATATTGCAAACAGAGCTGGGTGAAACTTACGCCAGGATGAACAGACTAAAAAATGTATAACCAGGAGAAAACATATAGATTTACATCAAGATGAAAATATTAAATACCGCATAAGCAAGAAGAGCAGATTTCAATGGCTAGCTCTTTGAAATTATAACTTTAATGTACTCCCATGACAATAACTCTGTCTTCATGACAATACCTTGTGACTCTTCTTTGAGGATTGTCTTTAGATGATGTTTTAGTTCCTACACCACCGCTTTGATGTTGATAGTCATTGTGTTTCTTTATATTAGAGATTACTTATTGTGATCCAATCTGCTTGTTTTCATGTATTCATGATGAAAATATAAACCTTGTTAACTTTTAAAAAATGAAAAAATCAAACCTATTCTTTGAGGGCTCAATGTCAAAGATGCCTTTTATGATGTATTTAATGACAATGCTTGTCATTTTTTGTTTTAGTTTGCCTTATTTTGAAACAATGCATTTGTTTACTTCATGATATTGTAAAATACTATTTTGATCACTACAACTATGTATTGAAGCACCTTTCTATCCTATACTTTGGAATGCTTTAATACATTGATGACTATTTGGAAAGTATTTGGTGGCACTAAAATACAAATCATTTGTGTCACTGTCTCTTTTCTCTATGATTGATTATAGATATCACGGTCTTTTATGGAACTTTCATTAATTGTATCATGGTTGTTCTCTACTATTGTACTTAACCCTTAACATATCTCCAATGATTACAATGACTTGCACATGCTTGTACCTTGTGGTTGTTCCATCTTCTTATTGTGATTGGTGCTGATTTAAGGCATGATATGTCAATGTCTTCTTATTGTATTTATTCTATTAGGACTTCAAACTGAGTGACATTTCCTTTTCACATGAGCATAGAATTCAAAATTGCCTCTATAGAAGAAATTGTTCATTAATACTAGATAGATATTTTTTTCCCTATGATCTCATGATAATGGCCATATTCAATAACTCTATAACATGATGGTTGTTCCTTTTAAGAGAGATGGTTGTTCCATTATTCTAAAAACTAGACTTTGTTGTCCTTTTGACATGATAGCATTATATGTTAGAAACTTTGAGGTTCTCTTACCTTTTGTATGTCATGGTTTCACCTCTATGTAGCTGAATCTCACTCTAAAAATGATCTTCTTTTAGGAAACAATGAAAATCCTCTATGGGTTCATACTTATTGTGAATTCCCATGGTGCACTATCATTGCTTGTATGCTGTATTTTTCCAATTCTTTTAAATTGTCACTATCTTTGAAAATTAATGCCATATGTTGCTTACATTTGATTCAATTTCCATATTAATTACTCTCTTCAGTTGTATTGGGAACTTTTTCCTTAAGCATGTGTGATGCAAACCTGTAACATCTCTTTTATCCTCTAGTTTTTTTTGTTCATTTATAGTGCACTTTTGATGGCTTCTCTATATGTAATCATGATGCTCTATTTCTTGGTAGTTGTGACTCTTAATGATTAAACCATCTCTTGATCATGTGTTATTGCACTTGATTAATAAATGCTTTCAAATTCCAAGAACTATTTAACATTAGATATAGAAGTACAAAAAATAAGGCCCCAACATACATACATCATCAGAGAGCTTCATATTCTTTGTATGGATGTGAATCACTTCCAACCTACCTACTTCATCCAGAACCCCAATATCAATCTCCTTGTCGAACCTTCCAAACCTTTGGAGTGCTGAATCAATACTCTTTGGCTAGTTAGTTGCTCCCATAACAATAACATATCTCAAATTTTTGAAAACTTCACCAGCTATCCAACAGTAACCACACATATCCTTGGGATGTCAAATCTTCACCATACATGAAACATGCACAGCCAGGTGGTCATGTTAGGAGTTGGTTAAAGCTAGTCAGCTCCCAAATTGCAACGTGAAGAATGAAAAAGGGTGGCATGAGCCTCCTTTGTTGAAAACGTAGCCTTGGTCAAAACGTGACCTCCACAATGAAACAAAATCCCTTAAAAATAAATTGATGCTATTCTTTAGTAGTTCATAGCCTTCAAATAACATAGTCCGCCATTAAAGGAGATAATTCAGCCTCTTTATGATGCTCGATTAATGAAGAATTTTGAAATTCCAGCATTGATAATTTGCAACTTAATGTAATTGCTTCAACTTCACATTCTTGATTTACTTAAGCATCAAGAATAATATCCACAGATTCAGTAGTCTAGTGAGGAGATTTGTGTAACTCCAAAAATAATAATAACTCCCAAAATACTTATCCTTTTGAATATTTTGTGGTCTAGTAAGCATGATTTGTGAGTGTATTTGTAAATCTTGTATAATCTTATAACTATTTTTTATTATTATATACAAGATACTACTAATGTTTGTATGTTTACATTTTGTATATTTATAGCCTATGAAGAAAGTTCACACCTGGCAATATGAACCCAGAATAAAATAACGAGACAATTTCTAGATTGTGGTCTCAGTTCCAAAGAAAAGACGTTGATAAATGTAATTGTCCTTACAAAAAGTGTAAGGGCTTAAATAATCAAAGAATTCTAATCACAACAGCCCAGAGTCATTGTAGGCAACATGGTCACATTGAAGGGGGGCACAATTTTCATCGATTAATGAATGTGTATTTCCAATTGGAGGAACATGGAGGTGTGAATATCCAAGGGCCGATGATAACACTCCCATGAAAGAAGATGATCATGTGGCAGAGAACATAATTGAAGATGATGCTATTGGCATAGCTGATAATGTGCCAGAGGACATGATTGAAGAAGATGGTATTGGCATAGCTGATCAAGATGATCATGATGATGGTACTAGTGCATCTAATAATGATGATGAAGAAGCTCTTGATATAGCTATACTTGAGAAGGCATACGAGCCCCTATACCAAGGCTCCCAAATAACTCTTCTCTCTGCTATAGTGTTGTTGGTGAACTTGAAGGTTATGAATGGTTTATCCAATGTAGCAATGTCATGTATGCTAAGGTATACCATTTTTGTCATCTTCAATGGTAGCATACCATTACAATTCATTATATTAATAATTTATATTTTTTGTTGTAGGTTGTGAACAGTCTTACAATAGGTAATAATAATCATGCCAGTGTCTCTCTTAGGATCGATATACTCATACTAAACATTACTTTCCCTAACATGAAATGCATTTAGATTATCAACCTAGGGATGTAGACTTGAAATGGGACAGCACAGTTTGTGCACTAAGTTCCTCTAAGAGTCATTACACCTATGTTGTAGGAAGATAAAATGTATAAAAGGAAACTATACTATTACTGCAAGATAGTAAACACACTTGACCATTGAATGGAATTACTATAGAAAACTTATGAAATGAATCTAAGCCTATCGAACAACTCAAAACATTCACTATACCCATCTCTGCAAATGTTGCAGGAACAACCATAGTGGTAATGCTGTAGGAGTAAAATAGTAACTCTATTTGAAAATAGGAAAAGTATAGGAAGCAAATCTATCCTAACTTATCTATTCCACCAACCAAGTGGGCCCCCTTGGTTGGCTTCTGCTAACTACTCAACACAAGAGATAATCCAAAATCACTCTTCCATTAAATTCTTCTTAACTGGTTACATAACAATTGAACAACTCATGAAGAACAAAACAGAGCAAATTCCACTATACTGAATACATCATTCTATCTTTTCTCATTACCTACTATATCAGTCAAAATCCCTTTATATCAAGGATTGAAGCTTATTGAAAACATAACAGAAAAGTCTGATTAAACCTTGCCAAATATAGAGGAGATAAAACAACCACAACATAATACAATTACTGCTGACAACTGAATAATAGTTTTGAGGAAATATAGAATGACTAATTTCCTATATTCTCTGGAACAACAACTCCTTCAAAGCTTGGCATATCCATCAGAATCATGCTAGATTCTCCCACCATGGTTGGTCTTCTAACACTCCTTCTTTAATGCAGATGCACCACTCTTCACACTGCTCTGTGTTTACCTGAAAGGTTAGTAACATTCAGTAGACATGCAAGAAAACATTTTCAACTCCTACTTAAATGTTAGAACACAACTTGAAATAAATATATGAAGTACTACATTATATTTATAATAGTTAGCAAAACATATCACTCAAGCTACCCATATATTTTGTGCCTTTAGTTGTACTTAGCATAGGTTCACATAAGTATAAGTCATAAATATCTTGGAAATGTCTGTCAGAGTATCAACAAAATTTAAAGATCATAACAAAATTGGGGCAATAATTGGACTCATCGTCTGCCCCCTACTAATAGAATGCTTGTCCTCAAGCATTTTATTTCCTTGCTATGGTCTTGAAATCACCAATAGTCATCTTCCCCTTCTTTCCACTTCTGAAAGTGTAGTAAAACCCCCTTGTGTGCTCCCAGTGATCTCCTTGATACTCCTCAACCAAATGATCCAATCTAGAAGCATTGATGTCATATAAGGGCCAAAAGAGTGTAGGTGGTTGGAAGGATAAGGGCATCCATAATTCCCTTCTAGGTTGTCATCCTAACTGCATGTATTTAGTCACTCTGTGGACAACTGCTTCATAGTTAATTGAGCTATGTGGCTCTGCTTTCCTGAAAGCTTCTGGCAATCTATTCCACATACTTTTAACCCTTGAAAGAGCTCTTTGGGCTATAAAATTAGGCAATGTCTGATAGTCTCTATAAATTTTATCCCTCAATGCAAATACTTTCTCCCTAATTTCTGGCTTCGGTCTCCCATAGGTCAAATTGAGCCAATCCCTCAAAAGGACATCAGGCTTATGTGACTCAGCCCTTAATGGAAAAGGTTATGATTTCTCCATATCCTTGTAGGTGTTCAGCTATCTGTCATAGTTTGTCTCATTATGCATCCATGACATCAAGGCCCTTAAGTGAATGTCCCCTATATAAAGTAGAGGATTCCACTCTGTTTCATGTGGGATAATTAAATTGTACAAATAAAACTCACATAACATATTTTGTTTCCATGATGGTAGAGTCTGATACAAACCATAGCATTCTTGGGTTGACTTGAGTTCACAATCAATGTCCTTCATTGTCATCATAAGTTGGAACAAAAGAAATTGCTCTTTTAAGAAAATAGCATATACCCTAGGTGGTGGTCTACAAGCTATCACTTGGTCAGATAATTTTAAGGCCTTGTCCATTTTCTCTTTTTGTTTCTTTAGCTACTCTTTGAGAGACTCAATTTCCTCATCCTTCTCAAACATCTCCCTTTGCATTTGATTTCTTTCCTACTTCCACCATGTTTTTTGAAAGATAAAATTGTTGTATAGATAAAAGAGGACATACTGAATTGTTGATGAAGGGAACTCTTGCATTTGAGCTTTCTTTTTCTTCTCCTTAGCAGTCTGCTAAAAGAAGTTAGTGAACAACGTTGATCAGTAGGATATAAGGGATACATTAGAATATATAGGATGCTGAGGAGGAGTAGATTAAACATTCACATGAATGCTCTCTCACATTACTTCAGGGTTCAGCTCAAGCATTCCTTGATCATTATGTGGCATGCCACTGCTAGGTTCTTGCTCATTAGGAGATTCCTCTATATGTTGGGGTTCTTCTTGCAAAGGAGATTCATCAGGAATAACTTCAACAAAGGGTTTTAAAGTCAATTTTGGTGCTAGAACATCTGGGTTTTGAGGAGAAGGTGGAGACACCTATCCTCTCATGTGAGGGCTTCTACGCACAGTTGCCTCTTCAACCATTACAGTTTTAGGTTGGCAAGACCTTTTTGGTTTATGTGCTATAGGAGTAGATGCTGGAGGAGTAGTTACTGCAGGACTCAATCATTTTCTTTTATTTATTTGAATTGCAGGGTTTGAAATTTCTCCTTCTAAGTTAGGGATTTCTTTTCTCACTTTCTGCTTTCATTTTCTTGAGGAAGAAGTGGGTACATTACTCTCTAGAGTAGGTTCAGGAGGTTGGTTTTCTAGGGGTAATTCTAGTTCTTTTTCTTTCACGGTTGCTTCTTCAATAGAGCCAAAAGATTCTACTACATCTTCTAGAGGTTGGGCCACATGATTTACTTGGGGTTGCAAATTTTTAAATTGGACAAATTCTACCCATGACGTGGGAGAAACATCCCTAACAGATTTTTCAACCAAAAGCTTGATTAGCACATGGTGACTAATGGAATTTGCATTGCCCTTTTGCATTTCCTCGACACTGATACTTAACATATTATAAAGAAAATTGGGAATATTGACCTGAAGATTATGCCTGATATAGCTAAGTAGTTTAAAATGATGGGCATGCAGGTTCAAAAATCTTCCTTCACAAGTTAAATACCTGATGATGTGTGTAGCCAGTTCTGGAAATGGTTGTGGAAGAGACAATCTATTGCACCCCTGCTTAGTAATTTCAAGGGGAGGATCACTCGGCCTAGAGAACTGAGCTCGAGATGACCTAGCGTCATGCTCATTTGGATAATGTTCTCCCTCAATTGGTAACCCTGTAACTTCCACAATTCTCTCTTCAATAGCAACAACTGTCAAAGCCCACACAGTTGCTTGCCCTTCTTCAAATGTGCTCATGAATTCTACTACAACCTCCTCATTAAACTTTGTTAGTTGAAGAAAATAGCCAAGCCAGCCACATGCATTGAATCTGCAGACTGCTTCAATAGCCGTTAGCAAAATACCATGGATGACTAGTTCATGTCTCTGTAATTCTCCGCCCATATTAATAATGCCCAATCTCTAATTTTTCAGCTCTGCAACCCACTGCTAAGCTTTCAATTTCTCTACAAACTCCTTTTTGAAATGCAATTGTGATTCTTGAAAATACTGATATTTTCACTTGCATTACCTTTGTTTTGCTTGACATGAACTATAATAATGGCATTGATTTTAGAGGACATAAATACCTTAAGTGCGAGTTATCTCACAATTTAATTATGATCATTTTGAAGTCATGCCAAGTTCAGGAAATCAGAATTTGAAAGTACGGGAAATGTGTGAAGGATTAAAAGAATTAATGGAATGCAACCTAAGTACAACACTGATGTGATAGGGATGTGACAAGGGTAGTTTAGGAATGACACTTAGAAGTTAGTACACTTCCCCTACCCCCTATGAAATTGGAACAGTGTCCTCACTTGTTAAATTTAGCACGAGGTTGGGAAACTGGCTTAATGCATATATTATACATTTAATGTAGTACTAGATATAATTAATTAAACTTGTGTGCTAAAAGTAAGTAAGGAGTTAGAAATTTGTACCTAGTGATTAGTTACCATACATGAATGTGAGCTAATGAGAGTGTCAATTCTGGTGGTCGCATGAGATTGTTGATGTGGCATTTTATTAAAAGCATTTGAAAATAGAAATTGTGGGTGACATGGTTTTTAAGTGGGTGGTAGAAATAAGAATGAGATGAGTTGGTGAGAAGAAAAGAAGAAAAGTGAATGAATAAATATACCTCATTAAATGAAGTTTTATTATGAATGTTGGTGAAAGCATGTCATGGTGATGCTGCAGGAGGAAGGCTTTCACCTTCTGCTACAGGAACTATTTCTTGAGGGGTTGTTAAACTGTGCATGTTGAACTATTGTGAGAATTATTCTTTGGTTTGAGGCTTGTGATATAGGGGCAAGCGGTGTCCATTGACAAGTAGCTTAAATTGTACTAGATCAAGTGTGGTCAGCTAAATTGCTCCATTATCAAAGACATTGAATTTCATATGGTCCTAGCCATCTAGTTTGTAGCTTTCCTGGGATCTCCTTGAATCTAAAATCATATAATAGAGCCCAATCTCCTGCTTGAAATTGCTTGTTCTTGATATGTGAATCATGTCATCTCTTCCTTTGGTTATGGATTAGTTTTGTTCTCTCTAATGCTGACTTGTGCATTTCATCCAATGAGTTGAGATGGAGGAGACATTCTGTTTGTGTTGTAGGAAGATTGATGTTCAAATCCAGAGCTGTGTCTAATGTTTTGTGTTCAAATTCTATGGGAAACATTGCTGCTTTTCCATACACCGATTCAAATGGTGTGAACCCTTTTGTTGTCTTCCATGTGGTACGGTAAGCCTCGAATGCTTCTGTTAATCGACTACTCCAATCCTTGCAATGCAACTATACTATCTTTGTTAATATGGCCTCTATTTCTCTATTTGTCACCTCTGCCTATCCATTTGCTTGCAGATGATATGGACTAGAATTTTGATGCCTTATACTATACTACTTCATTAGCTCACTGATCAAATTTGATGTGAACTATGCTCCTTGATCTGTTACAAGTTCTCTGGGGACTCCATACCTGGTAAAAATTTCCTCATACAATAATTTTTCTACTTGTTGATCCCTTGAATTCTGCATAGCTTTCACTTCTACCCATTTTGTTAGATAATCTGTACAAACCAAGATGTAGGATTTTCCATTTAATGGAGAATCTATTGGTCTGATGAAATCCATACCCCACTTATCAAAGGGTGTCATTACTAATTGTGGATTAAGTGGCATCTCATCTGATTTCGTTGGATGAACCATCCTCTGACATTTATCACATTTTTTTGTATAGTTGGCTACATCTTTGTGTAATGTAGACCAATAATATCTCGTTGTTAAGATTTTTAGAGCTGTTCGCTTAGCTGCAGAGTGACCTCCACAAGGCTCATTGTGAGAAGCATGGAGTATATCATATACTTTATCTTCTCTCATAGATCTTCTCATAATCTGATCTGGACCAATGTAAAATAGATTGTTATCTATCCATGAAAATTGAAAGCTTTTCTCTACAAGCTTTTTCTTGTCTTTCTGAGAAAAATGTGGGGGCATCCTATTTACTGCAAGATAATTGTCTATGTCTGCATACCATGGGTTTTTTACTAGTATATGGAACAAGTGTTCATCTAGAAATGTATCTTCAACCTGGGTAGTGTCTTCATTAGCAATTTGAAGTCGAGACAAGTAGTCAACAACTACATTTGCCTTGTCTGGCTTATCAACAATTATTATGTCAAATTCCTTCAAGAGTAAAAGCCATCTTGCCAGTCTTCCTATTATAGTAGGCTTGTTCATTAGGTATTTTATGGCTGAGTGATCAGTGTGAACAAAAATGGGATAGCCTGTTACATAGTGTCAGAATTTATTCAATGCATAAACTATAGCTAGGAGTTCCTTTTCAGTAACTATATAGTTCAGTTCAGGTCCATGGAGGCTTTTACTGATATAGTAAATTTCATTCTCAAGGTTAGTAGGCTTCTGTCCTAGCACAACACCTATGGCATAATCTGATGCATCTGTATGGATGTGGAATGGAATAGACTAGTCTAGTTCTTTTAGGACTGGTGCAGTTGTTAGCAGTTTCTTTAGCTACAGGAAGGACTCATCACATGCTTGTGTCCAAATAAATTCAGCTTCTTTTGTAAGTAATGTGTACAAAGGACTTGCAATTTGACTAAAATTTTGAATAAAACGTCTATAGTATCTAGCATGTCCTAGAAAAGATCTTACATCTTTTTCTTTAGTAGGAGTAGGTAGTGTAAGTATTACCTCAACTTTAGTTGGGTCCACTTGAATTCCTATTGCTGAAATGAAATGCCCAAGTACCACTCCTTCCTACATCATCATAAAGCATTTCTCACTATTAAGGGATAGATTATGGTCCTTACACTGGATTAGCATGTTTTCAAGATTCTTCAAAGCCTCTTCAAAAGTCACTCTAAATGTTGTCAAGTCATCCATATATATCTCCATACAATCATGTGAAATGTTAGCAAAAATACTAATCACAACTCTTTGAAACATTTTTGGAGCATTACACAACCCAAAAGGTAGAACTAAATATGCATATATTCCCCATGGACATGTGAATGTAGTCTTCTTTTGGTCCTCTGGAGCAATAGTTATCTGATTGTATCCACTATATCCATCAAGAAAGGAAAACTACTTCTTACCGGCCAAAATATCAAGTACTTGGTCTATGAATGGTAATGGGAAGTGATCTTTCTTGGTAGCTTTGTTTAACTCCCTGTAATCCACACAAATCCTCTATTTGCCTCCCTTTTTGGGTACTATGACCAAAGGTGATACCCACTTACTGTCATATATAGGATATATAAAGCCAACATCTAATAGTTTTTGAAGTTCAGTTTTGACTATCTCCCTTAATGTTGGGTTAATCCTTCTTTGAGGTTGACGAAGGGGTAGGCTTCCTTCATTAATATATATCATGTGAGTACATAGTGTTGGGCTTAACCCCTTCATGTCCCCATAGTCCCATGCAAAGGCTTTCTCATGTGTTTGTAGCAGTTTAGTTAGTTTCTCCATTTGTTGTGGAGGAAGCTTATTGTTCACATGGAGATTATGACCTTTAGAAAGTTCCATAGTAGTTGTAAGTTCAAGCATGGACACTTCAGGGATTGGACTTGTGTTTACTTCACTAGGTATAAATTGATGGATAATGTTGGGTTCTGAAGGTAATACATGTACACACAAAATAGTGCACTTCTATGAATCATTACATTCAAGAACACTCAAGAATGAGGTCTCAAAAATCAATCCATAGCTCTCTATGTATGGAGTTGCAAGATTGTAAAATTGCTCTCGGCTAGAGCTAATAAACTTAATGACCTTGCTAGTCAACCACACAATGAGAGTTTCAAGTGAAGACAAGGGCGAGAATGCCAATATCTCCAAGAATCAAATGAAATGCAATGCAAGTAAGCTAAGAATGAAGATGCAAGTATGCAAGCTATGCTATGAAAATGAAAGTGCAAACTAGGCTATGAAAGGAAATATGCAAGTATTACAAAGCCTCCTAATTAAGCTAGATGAGTTATTCTAAAGCATGAAAGGAAATCTAAACTATGAAAGCATGAAATATGAAGCTACTATGCAAGAATGAAAACTAAACTATGAAGCAATGAAGAAAGCCAAGATGTGATGCAACAATGATCTCCAAAAAGCTTCAAAGTCTTCAAGAATTCTTGCAGCATAAAGTTAGCATAAAAGTGAATGACCTAGAATGAGGAAGAGAGCTCTTCTTTTATAAGAAATGAGGAGAAATGGACCATGGAGATTAAGAGGCAAAAGTCTTAATCAAGGGTGGAGCTTGAAAGAGGAGAAATCCATGTGCACAAGTATCCTCCAATAGGAAAATAAGAGTTGAATTTTATGTCCATATGAGACAAAAAGTATTTTTCCTCTTTTTATAAAATAAGAATAATGCTTTATTTGTGCAACTTAGGATAAGATGAAAAGTGGGGGCTTTTTATTTAATAAAAGGAGAGGAAATATTCCTTTTAATTAAATAAAGACTTTAGGATAAAATGGTTAGCCCATAGAAAATAATCAAATAAATGATATAAATAGGATTTGATTAAGGAAATTGATATAATTGATAAAATATTAATTTTTGAAAATATTGATTCAGGGATTTGATAAATTGCTGAATGGGGGCCCAAAGTCTAGGTGACCATTTTAGGCTACATACATTTGCCCCTCTTTGACTAATGTGTGATCATTCTTGGAACACATGTGATCAAAGAAGAATTGAAATATGATATTGATTTGGGATCACAAAACAATCCAGACGTGTGATCATTTTGGGAACATGCTAGGACAAAAATAAACGAGCTAAAAGACAAGACCAACACCATTGTTGTTAAGTGATAGTCAAGTCTAAAATCAAAAGACAAGATCAACATCATTGCTATTAATTGATAATCAAGTCTAAAAATAAGAGATATGAATCAAAAGACAAGATCAACACTGTTGCTATTAAGTGATAATCAAGTCTCAAAATAAAAATCTCAGGCTGAACTGAATGATAAGCTGAATCATAGATTAAAGTTGATAGGTATTTCCCCCTTGAAATTGAAATCAAAATTAGGTAGAGGAGAATAGAAAATTGATAAACTTGATCAAGTCACTAGAAATCATAATCGAAAGATGGAGCATGATAGGATAACCATCAAGCAATGAAGAGATGCCCCGGTTTGACTGGGAAAGATATAGGATAAAGATGAAGTCAAACCTCAAAGAGAGTGAAGATGAATGAAAGACTAGAAGGTTGAAAGAGATGGGGATGAAGAAATGAAGGTGCCCCAACGAAGATCGAAGGATTAGGCCTCAAATGGTCAGCCAACTACGCAGAAGAAGGGGAAAATTTTGAAATGTGATTTTGACTATCAAGATTAACTCAGATTTTGATTTGGAGTTTGAAAATGGATCCAAGACATCAAAATTAGCTAGGGGTGCAATTTTTACGCAATTCTGAGGTGTTTTGAAAATTAGGTCAAAAAGTCAAAATGCTATAAAAGGGGATAAAAAGGTCATTGAAAAGGATGTGATATGAAAGACAAGAAGCAAAAGACATGATTGAGAAGAAGTGAAAGGTGAGTGCAGTTGACTGACAAGTCCATGAAAGATGAAGAAGAGCTCTCTCCATATGCAAGGTGCAAAAACTAAACTATAATGAACCTACGAATGCAAGCTACTATGAAAAGTGGTTGACTTGCAAGGTCACAATGCCAATAGACATCTAATAATCATCATCGAGCTTTATTGGTAGTGTCATAAGATCATACAATACACACTAGTATGACTATGGGTATATGAATATGATCTATATCAGATTGACATGTGGAAATCTCCCCTAGGCACCAAAGACATGTAGGTCAAGATGACTAGTGCAGTGAGATTACCTAAATTTGATATGGTAAGATTATACTCGCATCGAGACACAAGGAAGGTCAAGATGGCTATAAGTATGCACTTGCACAAATAGTCAAGGATAATACCTTGTAGATCCCAATGTCAAGTGGATCAAGCATAAATACTAATGACAATTAGGACCAAAAAAATATACCCACAAGTAGAAAAATCAATAAAACATGTCCTCATGCCCTCAGTCTTCTAGCTATGCATCATCGAAAACTATCATAGGGAGAGAACACTCATCAAAGAAATCATCACAAACAACACACAAAGAAATAAAGTCAATCAAGTCTCAGCGAGTCAAGTGTTTAAGTGCATGTGTGTAGGTCATAGAATCAATCTTCGAGTATCACATCTGCTAGTGGGAGATATCATATCATGCTAAACTGTAGGGTAAGATATCTAATAAGTGTTGAGAAACACTTGATGCTAGGGTAGTGTTGAAAAACATAGTTGGGGTGGTGTTGAAAAACACTTTCTTGTGAAATGCCCCAAGAGACAAACGCACCTAGAGGACCTATGCTAACAAGTATGCCCCCAAGACAAAAATAAGACCAATTCCAGACCAAGTCAAATAAGGTCAAGGCATGATGGAGAATGGCTAAGTGTCGAGGACACATGCTAAAAGACAAGGGTGCAAAGGCCTCAAGTAGTGCCTATTTCTGAGTTTTCACCACTTGGAGATTTTTTTGATTTTTTCATTTTTTTGTATTTTTGCTACCAAGGCACCTGTTTCTAGGTTTTCACCAAGGCACTTTTTCTATTTTTTTGAATTTTTTTTACTTTTTTATTTTTTTGATGAGACATCAAAGTGCCTACTACTAGGTTTTCACTAGGATGCTCCTTTTTCAGGACTTTATATGCTTTTTAGGATTTTTTTAGCATCATATATGAATTTATTTTTTTGAATTTTTTCAGGATCATAAAATATGTACAAAGGATGCCCCCAGACTGAATAGGCATCATGGGTAGAACTTCTTGAGGTGCAAAATATTGATAGGATCAGGGAGCTGCTCCCCCTGTTCATCAGATAACAAGTAAGCACCTGCCCAAAAGTAGTAGTAATAATGTATGGTCCAAGCCAATTAGGTTCAAATTTACCCTTTTGTTCTCGATGTTGTTGGTTCTTAGGATTCTCACGCAGGACAAGATCTCCTACTTGAAATTCTCTAGGGTGAGCCTTCTTGTTGAATGCTGTGGACATACACTTTTGGTAAACTCTCATGTGATCAAATGATGCTTTGCATTTTTCATCAAGAAGTTCCAACTCTTGTAACCTCATGGCATGGTAATCCTCATCTATAATCAAACCTTTGAGAGAGACTCTAAGTGAAGGGATCTCAACTTCTAAAGGTAATACTGCTTCAGCACCATAAGTGAGGGAAAAAGTAGTAGCCCCTGTGGGAGTACGTATACTCATTCTATAAGCCCATAAGGTTGGATTGATCTATAGGTGCCAGTCTCTACCATTCTTGTGAACTGTTCTATGGAGAATCTTAAGAATGGTTTTATTTGAAGCCTCTGCTTGTCCATTTCCTTGCGGGAAGTAAATGGAGGACCAATGTTGTTTTATCTTGAATTTCTTGCAGAGGTGTGTAAGGTCCTTGTTTTTGAACTGACCTCCATTGTCAGTGATTATCTTAGAAGGTATCCCAAACTGACAAATGATGTGATTCAATATGAACAAAGAGATTGTCTTTCCTAAAGCAACAGACAGTGGAACAGCTTCTACCCATTTGGTAAAGTAGTCAGTAGCAGTAATAATGAATTTATGTCCACCTGATGAGTTGGGATGAATCTGCCCAACAAGGTCAAAGGCCCAGCACTGAAATGGCCAATGAGAAATAGAAGGAATAAGCTCCCTACCTAGAGCATGAATCAGGTTTCCATGTTTCTAACACTTTTCACATGATTTAGCAAAAGCTACAGCATCCATCTGCATGGTAGGCCAATAGTACCCCACCCTAAGCAACCTTCGGGCCATGGCAAGACCATTAGAATGTCCTCCACAAATTCCCTTGTGGATGTCAACTAATGCTTGGTTGGACTCATCCTTTTCTAAACACCTAGTAAGTGTCCCATCTAAACCCCTCCTATACATATCACCAGAGATAAGGGTGTGGTGAGAGGTATTACAAACAAGGTTTCTTCTTTCAGAATGATTGAAGGTTTCGAGAATAGTACCATCACGGAGATATGAATAGATGGCACCATAGCGAGATGATTCATGGCTAACCAAGGTACAAATGACATGGCTTTCTGAGGAGTCAAAAATAGGGTAACATAGCTCTTCCACCAAGAATTCATATCTGGACTCATGTTGGTCTAGCTGAAGAAGAGAGGCTAATGTAGCCATAGCATCAGCTGCTTTGTTTTATGCTCTAGGGATTTGTTGAAATGTAACAAATGTGAAATACCGTCATAATGAATCGACCATCTTCTTATAGGGTATAAGTTTGTCATCCTTTGTTTGATATTCTTCATTAACCTAGTTGATAATCAATTGTGAATCCTCATAAATGTGTAGTTTTGTAATTCCCCATTCTATGGCCATTTTCAATCCATTTGTCAAGGCCTCATATTCAACAATGTTGTTTGTGCATGGGAACAATAATTTATAGGACTTGGGAATAGTACACCCATGAGGGGAGACAAACAACACTCCATCTCCTAAACCATTGTGCATGAAAGAGCCATCAAAGAACATCTTCCATGTTCTTGTAGTCATGTGCATGATGTGCTCATCTGGAAATTCAACTTGAAGAGGCATACTATCTTGAATGGGAAAATCAGCCAGTTGATCAACGATAGCTAGTCCTTTTATGGCTTTACGCTCGACATACTCAATGTCAAATTTGGAAAGAATCATCATCCATTTAGCAAGTCTACCCGTGAGAGCAGCCTTGTTGAGCAAATACTTAAGAGGATCAATTTTGGCTATCAAGTGTATTGTATGTGCAAGCATGTAATGTCACAACTTTTGGGAAGCAAACACCACAGTAAGACAAGACTTTTCAATACTAGTATAATTGACCTCATAGGAAACAAGTGTGTGGCTAATGTAATAGATAGCTCTTTCTATTCCTGTATCATCAAGTTGAGCCAATAATGCCCCCAGGGAAGATTTCATTGTTGAAACATACAAGATGAGTGGCTTTCCCAGGATAGGAGGCATTAAGATTGGAGGATTAGCCAAGTACTGTTTAATTTGATCCATGCTTTTCTGGTAATCCTCGCTCCAGACACATTTAACCCCTTTATGCAATGTTTTATTAAAGGGTTGAGCTCTATCTGCTAATTGTGAAATAAACCTCCTAACAGACTGAAGACGTCCCTGAAGACTCCTCATTTGGCTGATATTTTTGGGAGGTGGCATATCCAATATTGCTTGAACTTTTTCGGGATCCACCTTTATTCCTTTGGCTGAAATAATGAACCCTAGAAGTTTACCAGAGGTGACTCCAAATGCACACTTTTTGGGATTTAATCTCAACTGAAACTATTCCATACGATCTAAAATGACTTCTAGATCTTCTAGGTGTGTATTCCTTTTTTTGGATTTTGCGAGGCTGTCATCCACATAGTCTTCCATGTTCTTATGCATCATGTCATGGAATATAGTGGTCATAGCTCTTTGATAAGTAGCTCCTGCATTTTTCAATCCAAATGGAATGACATTCCAACAATAGGTTCCCTGCGCACAAGTGAATGCTATCTTTTCCTAATCCTCAGGAGCTATCTTGATTTGGTTGTAGCCAGAAAATCCATCCATCAAAGAGTAGATCTCATATCCCACAGTCATGTCCACTATCATGTCTATGTTTGGGAGTAGAAAATCATTCTTTGGGCAAGCTTTGTTAAGATCTCTAAAGTCTATGTAGACACGAATGGACCCATCATGTTTTGAAACTGGGACAATATTGGAAATCCATTCAGCATAATCAATGGCTCTGATAAATCCTGCACTTAAGAGTTTCTCTAGTTCAGCTTTGATGAGTAGAGCTATGTGAGGATGCATTTTCCTCAACTTTTGTTTTACTAGTTTAATGCCTGGAGCTATGGACAAATGATGCATAATAAGACTAGTGTCCAACCCTGGCATGTTTGAGTGAGTCCAAGAAAAATTGATCTTCTTTCTTTGTAGGAACTTGGTATATGCCTCTTTTTCTTGTGGTGATAGAGATTGAGCTAAATGTACAATTTGTGGAGCCTCCTCTATATTCAGATTGACTGATTGTGTAGGCTCAATAAGAACTAATGACTTGTCTTGGAAATAGCTTGGAAGATTATCAAGTACCCCATCCTTAGGCACCTCAGAGAGGTTTTCACCTTTGGATACATCCTTTCTTTTTACTTTTTTGGGTTCTAACACCGCCACATAGTGGTTTTCACCATCAAAACCATTATTCTTTTTTTCTTTTCTCTTCATTTTGTGATTGAGGTACTTGATATCTGGTTCAGTCATATTTGTAGTTGGTTCGCTGGTGGAAGAGACTACAGGTTCAAGGGCATTTAGGTAGCACACTATTTCATAGTCATTTTGAAAGGTTAGGAGCTGAGGCTCTTGATAACATTGAGACCAATCAATTAAGTGAGGATTGGCAAGGGGTAGGTCAATGACTGGTTCAATATTGTGTATGTGAATGGCATCATCTCTAGTGATTTCAAAGTTAGGATCCGTCAAGTATCCCTCTAAGGTACCTAAATTAGGATTTATCCTACCGGATGAAGCATCATCCACTAAGACGAATCGTGGACTCCAATCCTCTAATCCTACCGTAGACTTGTTAGCTACCTCTAGTTGGTACTCACATGTATGGACAACAACAATGTCCATGTCAACTGTAGAACAATCAGAAAGAGTCTCCCATTCATATTCATGTGAATCTATATCTAAATCATGACTAGGATGCTTACACCAACCATATTTTTTAGGCCTTGAGGTAGAGGCATTTGTATCACTAAGGGTAACACCTTCTTGGATATCATTTGTATATTGAATAGGATCTTCAACATGAGTTGTGATAGTAGATTGTTCTTGTTCTAAAATTGTTGGATCGATAACTGAAGCATCTAAATCTCCCCAAAGGAGATTGGTGGAAGGGATCCAATCTTCACACTTGTCTTGCTAATTTTGCAAATTGGGCACATAACTAGACTCATCATCACTATCTGTCACAGCTAGGATAGGAACAGCTTTCTTTTTAGGATCTTCAAAGCCTACACCAACTATCTTTTTAGACCTACACCCAAAAAGAGCATGGTCGAGGGGTTTGGCTCTAGCATCTAGTCTATGACTGAGGGGACCATGACCTAGGTAGCCCATATTCTTGACTAGAGTATACCCTCTCCCATAGGTCTTAGGAGATGGGGAGAAATTTTCATTATGTAGGTACTTTTCCTCCTTGTAGATCCAATCTCTAATGGCCACTTCTTTTTCATCTTGAATGGGTACAGATGACTCCACAAAAGTGTCAAACAAGGTCATAGTTGAAGATGAGGATGCATCTCTTGTGATGGTTTACCATAGGACCTAGATGAAATTGGTAACTTCATGAAGGAGTCAATTTGATAATCTCCCATGCCAAGGTCAATGGACTTAAACTTACTCTTGCATTGCTCAAGCGTTGCATTAAAATTTTCTGTTGCTCTATTTAGGGGAACATGGGTTCCTATTGAGATTTCATTGACAAACAATGTGCTATCCCCAAGTATACACACTTTGACTCCATTATAGGGGAACTTGACACATTGGTAATAGGTAGATGATACTGCTTGCATGTCATGAATCCATGGTCTACCCAATAAGATGTTGTATGCTAGAGGACCAGCATCAATGATTTGAAACAAAATGTCCTTTTCAACAGGACCAATTCTGACTGGAATAATAGCTAACCCTTTAGAACTCTATTTAGCCTCATCATAGACTTTGATAGTAATTTTCTTCTTGGTATCAATGACATTCTCTGAGTATCCTAGATTTTTCAAAAGACTTAAAGAACAAATATTGAGCCCAGCACCCCCATCTATCAACACACACCTAACACGGGTTTTATTGATCATGACCTCAATGTGAAGGGCAAGATTGTGCGAATGGCTCAAGGCTTTATCATCTTCTTCAAAAAATGTAAGGTAATGTGGGCTAGCAAGGTGGTTGACCATGCTCTAGAATTGGTCGACATCTATATTATTAGGGACATTTTCTATACGCAAAGTGTCCTCAAGAATACGCTTGTGCCTTGGAGATAATTCCAAGAGTTCAAAAATAGAGATCTGAGCGGGTCTTCATTGTAACTAATCAACAAGGTCGTAACTCATATAAGGACCAACTGCAGACTTGGGAGGAACACTTTTGGACACTGGTTGCTTGGATTTGCTAGAATTAGGACCTCTAATGATAATAGGATCTTGGGACTGACTCCTAGTAACAGCATTGAGAGGCTGAGATGACCTTTGAGATTGAGGACCTCTAAGCACAATAATGGGTCCTTCATCAAATATGGGAGGTGAGTTTACATCATAACCATAGGGATATTTTCCCCTCATCATGTTGACATCATTGTCCACAACTTCAAGCATATTGATGACATTTTCTACCGCTATATAGGTATAATTGATTACGGCCTTGCCATTCTTGTTTTTAGAAGTCTCCCCCTTCTCATACTTAGGCAAGGGCTCCTTAAAGGCCTTGTGGTCTGCATTTGTGGTCAACCCATCAACCTATAATTTCCTAGTCTCAATAAGGTCTTGAACAAGATGTTTAAGTTTAAAATAATTTTCAATGTCATGTCCAATCCCATTGTGGTATACACAATAAGCTTTCTCATTCCACCAATAAGATTTAGGCTCTGGTATGTGAAACTTTTTGGGATCCTGAGGTTGTGCCAAATTATGAGCAATCAAGGTCTTAAAAATATCTGCATAAGAGTCTCAAAGCTTAGTGAATTGCCTCTTTCCTGACTTAGGTTTATCTTGATACTTGGGCTTGTGCTCTTGATGATCTAAGGATGTATGCAGCTTCATAGCTTGAACTGCATTAGATAGATTAAGAACTCCTTGTTCCTTAGGTTGTGGAGAGTCAACAACTCCATCATTGACTACTTGCTTATTTTTGTTCCAATATGAGTTCTTTTTATCCTTATTGTTGTTGTTATTGTTTGGGCCATTGTTGTTGTTACTTTGTTTGGCCAAAATACCTTGTTCTTTTAGAACATCCTTGATGCGACATGCAGTTTCTACCATAGTGTCGAAAGAATTAAAGACCATTTTTCTAACTTCATATCTTAATTCTGGCACTAGATTGCTCACAATTATATCAATCCTTTCTTTCTTAGGGACGGTCCTAGAATATTTGGAGCATAAGGGTCTCCACATTTGTAAAAATGTCACAAAGGGTTCCTCCTGATTTTGTTTTAGCTTGCACAAATCAAGCATGGTGACCGACCTTGATAGATTATATGCAAAGTGTTGCA
This sequence comes from Chamaecyparis obtusa, assembly GCA_027943335.1. Lineage (NCBI taxonomy): Eukaryota > Viridiplantae > Streptophyta > Pinopsida > Cupressales > Cupressaceae > Chamaecyparis > Chamaecyparis obtusa. The sequence goes on from BSBK01001547.1 coordinate 319,900, forward strand.
CAAACCTTTGAACAAGTTCTTTGAATGTTTTAACAGGAGGGGTAAGGTTAGTAAACCACTCCTTTTGGTTAGTAAACCTTGTGGCCATGGGTTTGAGCCCCACGGTGGGTACCAAAAATATACACACAAAATAGTGCACTTCTATGAATCATTACATTCAAGAACACTCAAGAATGAGGTCTCAAAAATCGATCCATAGCTCTCTATGTATGGAGTTGCAAGATTGTAAAATTACTCTCAACTAGAGCTAATAAACTTAATGACCTTGCTAGTCAACCACACAATGAGAGATTCAAGTGAAGACAAGGGAAAGAATGCCAATATCTCCAAGAATCAAATGAAATGCAATGCAAGTAAGCTAAGAATGAAGATGCAAATATGCAAGCTATGCTATGAAAATGAAAGTGCAAACTAGGCTATGAAAGGAAATATGCAAGTATTACAAAGCCTCCTAATTAAGCTAGATGAGTTATTCTAAAGCATGAAAGGAAATCTAAACTATGAAAGCATGAAATATGAAGCTACTATGCAAGAATGAAAACTAAACTATGAAGCAATGAAGAAAGCCAAGATGTGATGCAACAATGATCTCCAAAAATCTTCAAAGTCTTCAAGAATTCTTGCAGCATAAAGTTAGCATAAAAGTGAATGACCTAGAATGAGGAAGAGAGCTCTTCTTTTATAGGAAATGAGGAGAAATGGACCATGGAGATTAAGAGGCAAAAGTCTTAATCAAGGGTGGAGCTTGAAAGAGGAGAAATCCATGTGCACAAGTATCCTCCAATAAGAAAATAAGAGTTGAATTTTATGTCCATATGAGACAAAAAATACTTTTCCTCTTTTTATAAAATAAGAATAATGCTTTATTTGTGCAACTTAGGATAAGATGAAAAGTGGGGGCTTTTTATTTAATAAAAGGAGAGGAAATATTCCTTTTAATTAAATAAATACTTTAGGATAAAATGGTTAGCCCATAGAAAATAATCAAATAAATGATATAAATAGGATTTGATCAAGGAAATTGATATAATTGATAAAATATTGATTTAGGGATTTGATAAATTGTTGAATGGGGGCCCAAAGTCTAGGTGACAATTTTAGGGTGCATACAATACACACTTCTCAAAATTATCTTCATATGTACTTAACTCTAGCACAGAATTCTTAGATATATCTTTGGTTGCAACACAATTATTATTCAGATTGCTCTGAATGACTTCATCTTCCTCTTGGAGTTTCAGGAAAGATTACCTATGTAACATCATGAGCTAGACCACAAAATTTAGTTCTTCTTCCCCATCTCCTAAGTCTGGCCATATAGGTGTACTCAAATCTAGCTGCAGTTGAGCTGGAGGATACAATGCTAGTTTCTTAGTGGCTTGCCCATCTGAAATTGTCATGTTCCCTGATCTACAACTTATGTTTTCATCAATTTTTGCTAACCATGGACATCCTAGAATAACAAGGTCACCAGCAAGGTTGACCTTTGGTGAAAGGATCATGAAATCAGCAAGGTACTCCCAAGAATCTAAGGCAACTATTATGTCTTCTATCATTACATCAGGAGTAATAGTAGAGCTATCTACTAATTGAAATATTGTTGGAGTATCTCTCAACCCTTCAATACTTAGTTTATTTATAGTATCCTTAGTCATTACATTAATGGTAGCACCTAAGTCTATTAATGCATTTTTGATAGACTGGCCATTAATGATGATATTCACAACTAGACTCCCTGGATCTGAGTATTTTGGAATTACCAGTTTTCCTAGCATGATATCAGCCAATTGTCCTACAACATGAACTATTGTAGGATACTTTTTCTTCCTCCTAGGCTTTTTAAGACAAGCTTCTTTAATTGCTTTTCCATAAACTGGAACATCTTTTATTGCTTGAAACAGGGGAATCTGGACATTCATGTTCTTTAACTGGTCAACGATATCAAATGGTTGTTCTTCTTTTGGTATGGGCTTCTCCATGCTGAGTCTTTTAGGAAAAGGTGGTTTCACTGATGCATGAACATTAGCTGAGTTGGAAACATTTTCTGATGCAAAATTATTTGGCAAATCATTCTCTAGAAGTAGTACTAATGCTGCAAGAAGGTCTGGCACTTCAGTGATAAGGGGTGGTTCAGGTGCTACTAAGGTAGTACCTGATCTTAGGTGTATATCATCTATATCAAGTGCATAGGCAGGGTACTGTTGAGCATCAGTAGCATACATTTATTGTTTTGGTTGTTGACTATTGGGATTTATTTGAGTTTGGGTAGGTAATTGTGTCTTCTTTTGAGAATTTGTATTTGCGGGTGGTGGCATTATTGCAGGCATATTTGTTGGAGGTGGTAGAGGTGGATATCTAGGATTTGGATTTGGCCATTCCTAAGGTCCTCTCCACTAGTTAGTGGGCTGCCAATTCCCTTGTGGTTGTTGCCATTGGTTTGGAAATTGTGGCTATTGGGATTGTTGTAGAGGATACCATTGATTCTGTTGATTATTTGGCCAAGCATTATTCCAAGTGGGTTGATTATACTATGGAGGACTTTGGACATTTTGATTTTTCCACTGACTATTATATGGACTTGAAATTTATAATGGGTCTTGAGGCATACCTTGTCTCGTGGCCCATGGCTGACATTGAGAAACAAAGAATACTTGCTCATCCTCTCCTTCTATCTTCAAGTATTCAGTTGGAAGATGCTGGTTCTCCAAATTTGTGACTAATTTGTATTGACAATCCTTCTATTATTTGTGATAATGAGGGCAGTATTCAGCTAGCTGCACCTCTTCATTTGCATGTTTCTTCTTGGTGGTCACAGTGTCCAAGTGTGTAGCAACATCATTGATGATGTCTTGCTTGAAGTCTGATAACAAGTTTGAAATCTCCATCTTTGAAATACCAGAGCCACTTCCTTTGGTCAATGTTGAGCGAAATCCCCTGCCTTTCTTAACCGCTGCTCTAGAATCGTTCAAAAAAATCTTCTAAAGGTCATCCCAGGAGGACTGAGATATATCACCTCTAGCCATGAGGTCCAAAGCTTCAAGACAATTTTCATTCACTCCTCTTAGAAAAATCAGCTTCTATGAATCCTCCTATAATGTATGTTGAGGGTTCTTCTGTAAGCTAAATAAGAAGCATGATATGTAGTCCTCTAATGTCTCATCTTCCCTTTGCGACATACAAAAGATGTCATCTCCTTTTGAATCACTTCCCTTGCAGTATTCCTTATACTTTCTTAGAAACTAATCTATCATTCCATCCCAATTAGCTACTGCATTTGCTCCTAAGCCCATGAACCATCTGAGAGCTAACTCCTTCAGTGTTTCTAGGAACAACTTAAGCTTATGACTATAAATATTATAGTCAAAAATTTGACATAGTATGTTAAACTCAAATAAAAAGGTGTCAGGATCCTTTGTAACAAGGCCATAGAACTTTGGAAGTGTTGAAACGGGTATGTTCTTGAGGTTAGGATTGTTAATAAGACTTGGAATTGGAAATGGAAATGTAGGAGTTGCCATTACTAGAGGTGTTGGATATTGAAACTGTGGCTGGAAATTATTATTTACTGGAAGGCTCTAAGCAGTAGGTGGTCCTGGATTGGGATTGTTATGGAAACTGGCTAATATTTTTGCAAAAGGATGGAGGTCAAATATTTCTTGGGTTTATTCTTCTTCTATTGAAGATGTTGCAACAAACTCAGGACTAGCATTAAGAAATGGTAATTCAAGCTCTTCAACTTCTTCTTTTAGTTTAACAGGTTCTTTTGGAAGAAATCTGCCATGAACATCTTGCCTTCTTCGATGCATGCAAGTAAGTTGATCAGTTGTGAAGCAAGCTCACAACTTCTTGGTATTGACTAAAAATAAGAAACTAATCTAAAAAATAAATGACTCATTAAGGCTCCTAGTTTGACACCATCCCCGGCAGTGGCACCAAAAATGAACAGTCTCACAATAGGTAATAATAATCATGCCATTGTCTCTCTTAGGATTGATATACTCATACTAAATATTACTTTCCCCATCATGAAATGCAATTAGATTGTCAACCCAGGGATGTAGAATTGAAATGGGACAACATAGTTTGTGCACTAAGTTCCTCTAAGAGTCATAACACCTATGTTGCAGGAAGATAAAATGCATAAAAGGAAACTATGCTATTACCGCAGGAAAGTAAACACACTTGACTATTGAATGGAATTACTATAGAAAACTTATTAAATGAATCTAAGCCTATCTAACAACTCAAAACATTCACTATACATGTCTCTACAAATGCTGCAAGAACAACCACAGTGGTAATGCTGCAGGAGTAAAGAAGTAACTCTATTTGAAAATAGGAAAAGTACAGGAAGAAAATTTATCCTAACTTAATCTATTCCACCAACCAAGTGGGCCCCCTTGGTTGGCTTCTACTAACTACTCAACACAAGAGATAATCCAAAATCACTCTTCCATTAAATTCTTCTGAACTTGTTACATAACAGTTGAAAAACTCATGAAGAACAAAATAGAGAAACTTCCACTATACTGAATACATCATTCTATCTTTTCTCATTACCTACTAAATCAGTCAAAATCCCTTTATATCAAGGATTGACGCTTATTAAAAACATAACAGAAAAGTCTCATTAAACCTTGGCAAATATGGAGGAGATAAAACAACCACGACATAATACAATTATTGTTGACAACATAATAATGGTTCTAAGGAAATATAGCAAGACTAATTCCCTATATTCTCTGGAATAGCAGCTCCTTCAAAGCTTGACATATCCATTAGAATCATGCTAGATTCTCCCGCCATGGTTGGTCTTCTAACGCTCCTTCTTTAATGCAGATGTGCCACTCTTCACACTACTCTATGTTTACCTGAAAGGTTAGTAACATTCGGTACACATATGCAAGTCAACATTTTCAACTCCTACTTAAACGTTAGAACACAACTTGAAATAATTATATGAAGTACAACATTATATTTATAATAGTCAGCAAAACATATCACTCAAGCTACCCATAGATTTTGTGCCTTTAGTTGTACTTAGCATAGGTTCACATAAGTATAAGTCATAAATGTCTTGGAAATGTCTATCAGAGTATCAACAAAATGTAAAGATCATAACAAAATTGAGGCAATAATTGGACTCATCAGGTTGATAGGTGAGTTTTTGTTACCACCATCAAACATTCTACCTCGTTCATACTGAGAATTATCAACCATTATGAATCAAATTGGAATGAAGTATCAGACAATACATGCATGTCCCAACGATCACATTCTATATCATAAACAACATGAATTTTCAACAGAATGCCCTGATTGTCATATTAGTAGATATCGGTCAGATCAAATAACAAAAAAGGTGCCTCACAAGGTTTTTCGGTACATTCCCATTATTCCACGTCTTCAACGATTATTCAAGTGCACTAGCTTGGCACAATTTATGGATTACCATGCACGCAATAGAAGTGAAGATGACATTATGTGAATGCCTATGGATGGTTCTACATTTAAAGATAGAAACAACATGGCCACACTTTAAAGAAGAACCTCGTAATCTCAAGCTTTCATTGGCAACATGCGATGTCAATCCATTTGGAGATATGAGATCTATTTACTCAGTGTGCCATGTTTTTGTTATTAGAAATAACATTCCTCCTTGGAGTTATTTTGATATAATTTTACTGATATTAATGTCACAACTTCATACTTATTGATAGGGAAAAGCAAAAATGGCAGCAAATCAATTGCGATCTAAAATTGAGGCAACATTTATAGATGACATCACATCTAGCTCTAACCCTGTATTCATGGCTACTCAAATAAAAACTAAATATATTAAATAAATTCTTAACCTTGTAATTGAACCAAACAAAACTAAGGAGATAGAGGAACTCAAAGAAGAATTGATACGTAGAGTCAATTGAATTAATGTAAGCAGTAATTAATCTTAAGCAATAATTAAAGTTCAATAGATGTTTATATTTTATACTATCTTATGGATCATGATCTAAAATATGATGTGTTCTTCTTACGGGATTTTTTGACACCTATGAATCATGGTTAATATGGTGAGGGTTGTTGCACCGCACAACCTTCATGTAAATAATCCTTAAATCTTTAACCATTCATTTAACCTTTGTATGCATTATTGACTCAACTTATGTTTGGGATGCTTCTAGTACCCCATTTAATCTTTATCCAATGCAAATTTCTTTGCTAACAATGTATTCTTCAGCTCATGATGAAGTGCAAACACCTCCTTCAATCAACATTCTACCATCGACATCTGCATTGTCTACAACAAGGTGCTTGCAAACATCTTCCTCTGTACCAGCTACAACTGATAAAACCTTATTTTTCTATATTTTGTTATGTGCTAATCATGCATTGATTATTTTTCTTGTGTGAATTTTATACACTCCTATTTTGTGCACTAATAGATACACGTACATCTGGTACAAGAGTAAATCAGACTAGTACTAGTGAAGATCAACCATTTCCTGGATCATCCCGTGTTACTAGTACTGGTTCATTTGTGGGGTCATTGCTATTGAACAAGAAAAATATGTTTTCGTTAAAAGTACCAAAGCTTCCAGGTGCTTTAAAATTGTTATTATTTACAGTGTAATTGTAGTTTACTTATACATAACTCATTTTGGACTGATAATCCCATGATATTTTTGTAGGAAATGATGTTTTTATGATCATCTTTTTGAAATGACATTGAAGCTATTTGGGCCCACCATATGTAAAAGGTATGTAGCTTCATAATATTGGTACAATATTTTTCTTATCTTCCATTTATTGTACTATGTTAAAGTTATGATATCTAACAATTTTATTTTTTCAAAAAAAGTGGAATGAACAGGATGCTGACTTAAAAAATTAGCTCATTAAATCTTTAGAGGACCTCTTTGGAAATAAAACTTTTGACAGTGTCATGATTCTTAAAAAAGTATCCAAACATATAAAGACTGTGAGGGACCAATATAGAAGGGCTCTAAAGGAACCCAAAGTACGAGTGTCCTCCTATGATTCCACCGATGGAGTGGAATGAAATAATGGAAGATGCAAAAGAGAAAAGGCTGAAGGGTAGTGGAATTCAACTAGAAGATGACAAAAGAAGGTATGTCATGATAGTATTAAGTAGAATGTAATCATGCACTAATTAGTGATCTTTGTAAATATATAATCTAACATGTTTCAAACTTTTCATAGACTACAAGACACATCAAAAGCCATAGAAGTGAGATTAGAAAAGGTTGGCCAACACAAACTTGGCTCGAGTGGCTATATGAAACTTCACTCTTGACTTGTAAGTAGTAGCATTGGAATTTCATATCAATTTTTTATATATAAGGTTGCAAACAATTTTGTTTAATCAAATCATACATGTAAAAGTGACGATATTAAACAAAAAATATAGAGTAAAGAATTCAATGTAGAGCCCACAGATGAAGACAAAAGAATAGCCTTGAAGGAAGGCTATAAAGTCATGGTTGCATGCCTATGCCAAGAATCCGAAAGCCATAATGAAGAATCTGCTGCACCAAATGAGACACAGGTAAATTGGTCAAATGAAAAGTAAATCAAATTGAATAGTTAATTTTGAACATTAATTTACTATTTCATGATAATAATGCACATGACATTTCACTACAACCTTCAAATCCTATCACAGAACCTAGGTGTGATGAAGACCATGATGTGCATCACAGTGGTGGAGGTATTAATTTTCTATTGGAAATAAATTACATAATTATTAATAGAATTTAACATCTTTAATTGCAATTGCCCGTGTAACCTTTTTTTGAATATTTTAGAGAATGTTGAGCATGTTGAGGTGATGGAAGATCAAAATGTTATTGTACATGATGATGTGGCATTTTCAGGTAAAGAAAAATGCATGTTATGTTCTACTAGTCAATCAAATACATGTAACAGTAAAAAAAAGTATGTGAATTTAACCCATTTACTTGTTATTGTAGCAAACCCCCCTTTAGTGCAGCAGCCTTGTGCTCCTCGAGACATGAGGAAGCATCATAATTTGAGATCACAACTAGAAGAGGAGGAAGATAACATTGATGCTCCTCTTAGCCTTTACCTAATTAAGAAATATAAGAAAAACCCAAAAAAGAAATAATTTCTTAAAAATGCTCTTTGATAAAACTTGTTTGATTAACTTGGTTGGATGATGAAAGAATGTTGTTTTAAGTAATTATCTATGAATGTTGTGTATTAATATTGAATTATATGTCATGTTAATGAATATTGTTATGTGTTAATGACTTCTTGATTAGTGTTGCATATTAATGAATGTTATATCATATTAATGAATGTTATGTGATTGTATTGATTGAATGTTATAGTTCATAAATGTATGAATGAAGTGTGTAATTAGATGTTAATGGGGAATTTAGATTGATGTTAGGGGGAGGGGGGGTGAGGCTAGATGAGCTTCCACCTTCACATGGTTGGCCTTTCCAAGTAGGGAATATTAAAGTATTCTCGAAACCAAGTGAAGCTTAAACTAACATACCTTCATTATTTAATCAATTTCATTTGTTCTAGGTCTTTGCTCATAAGTGCATTTTGAATGTGTCATTGTCGGGAAACTATCAAATAAAAAACTAGAAGGGCCAATAGTCAACTTCTCATTGTCATTGTCTGGCATGATTCAGCTTCATTTTGTGTAAGTATTCTCGTATTGAAAGCATCAACCTCTCTTGGCCTAATGTGGATTATTTCATTGGTTTGTGTTTTTGATTAGGTGAAGTGTTAAATTAGTTCCTATCTTCTATTCTTAATTTGTTCAAACTATAGGAGGGCCTGACAGATATACTCAACATAGAATTGACTGCTAGTTTGGGCAATTGAACACACTAAGTCTTTGGCTTGAGAGAAAGAGTTTGGTAATGTTGTTTATGGAGACCTGTGTTATTTTCCTTAGTGGCCTCTTTTTTTTTAATAGGTTATTTTTATATATATGTAGTGTCCATGTTTTTTTTTAATACATATTCTTTTTGTGTTAGTGCTATGGAACCTAAATAAACAATTATAAATGTAATAGATAATGTATTCGATCAAGGAATTGATGTACCACATGTAAACCAAAATCCATGCTTAATGTCATTTTGTGCAGTTCTTGAGTGTCTGACTCAGGTTATAATGCAAAAAATTGATGCATATAAAGTGTCTTTACTAAAATTTTAATCTAGTGCAATGAATTTCATTTCATTGTTAATAGACAATATATATAGTCATGAGATTTTAGATATGTGATTGTTTCTTGTTCTTATTTTCAGCAAAATGAGTTTTTCTATTAGCATATCAGATTTACTATTTTGGTTGGAATTTTTTGTTTTCAGCTCCTAATGTTTATGACAATTCACTTTGGTCTAAAAACCAACAACTTTCTCATGAGAAATACTAAAATGAAACACATTGATTGTCTGTCCACTCCACATGCCCACTTGTCATTGCCCTCTGAAAAACTGACTTAAATTAGCCATATGCTACCTCACCTATTTGAGGTAAGCCAAACTCAATCCAATTCTCTTAACAATGTTACATATCCATCCAAGTGCAACAACCTTCAAAGATTTGCAGCGGTAAAGAGAATCCCCATATTTTATCAGCCTAACATAGTCTTTGGCCACTTTGGCAATGAGATTGCGAGCAATATTGATCTGGCCAAGGGCTAACTTGTAGTGATTTTTATCATATAAAATATTTAGTAGATCTCCATAAAATGGATGCACACCATACCTATCAGTTAAACTAGACTTTCTTTGTTTTAGAATTGATTTAATATATAATATTTTCTAGCAGGATTTGTTTTTTTAAAAACAAGGTTTTCATAGCATTATCTACCACTTGATAAAAAGTTTCCATAGCTAAATTTCCTTGCCACAAAGTTAATATTGTTGTAAAGACTTAAAAGTTAGTAAGTCCTTGGCTAAAGGGCTGATGAACTAAATAAAGTTTCAAACATATGAACAGATAAAACTCATACAAGAAAAAGTCAGAGCCAGATTGAATAGCATTGGCTATTTCTCAATGGAAGGTCCCTGCTAGAACATACACATTTGTCACTTCATTAAGATGACAATTATGCACTAAGTTTCCTAACTGTATAAGTCATCGTCATCTTTATTATCTATTGCAGAAAATACATCTGAAGCACCAGCGGGTCTATTTGGAAATCAAAATTCAGAACCAAAGCCTCGAGATCATTGTAGTGTTTGTGCAAAGGCTTGATACTTCTGAATATCAGCATCACTGACACTTCTTTAGGCATGAATGAGTGTGGACACCTGAAGATAAATATCTAGGCTAATCACCGATCAAGATGTCGTTGGTGATTAGTCTGGATATTTATCTTCATTTGTTTTTTTTAAACATTCCATATTTAGTCAAAATTTCAACTAACCGTAGTTGACGTTTCAACTAACCGACGTCAAAAGTCTGACCTAGTTTGATCTAAAAATTGACCATTCGGTGTCGAAATGTGGCATCGTGGGTTTGGCATCCTGGTCAGAGTGGCCAAATATTTTGACCAATATTGGTCTAAATTGTGATGCAATTTGGTCAAAATATGACCATCATGGTTTTCACATCTTGGTCGGACAGGCCAAGCATTTCGATCAACTATGGTAGAATGTTCAATGAATATATCACCACTTGTTAATGTAATTTTCAACCAAGATTGGCATAGAACATTCTACGGTTACAACAATATGTCAAAAATTCAATGCAAAAAATAGAGACCAACCAATTGATCGATTAGTCGACCCATTTGGGTAGAAACTTTGACCAATCGTCCATCGAAAATAGGTGCAAATTGTACTAGTGGAAGGATGATGAGGAATGAGTGGTATGCCCCCTCGAGTGGATAGGTGGGTTCAAACAACATGAGTGTTCTCTTGAAATGGATAGGAGTATGGAAGGGAAGGGAAAATGATAGGTATGATATAGCACTAGTACATTTGACCATATTTTTCTACCAAAATTTTTGACCATCAATTAAAAAGGTTTAGTTTGGTCGGGTTATAGAAGGAAATATTTCTTCTTTTTTTAATCCATGCCCGTGTTGGTCAAAATTTTGACCAATGGTATGTAGGTCAAAATATCGACGAACATGGGCATAACTTTTTAAAAAAAAGTTTCATTTCTCATTTCATTTTTATGGGCAAATTAGATCAAGGGTTGTAGCGCGTGAAGGAGGACTGCAGCCCGCAAAGGATTTCCATCTTTAGTCATTGTGTGAATTGGTATGGTCTTCGAGATCTCGTTGTTTGTGATGTGTTGAATGAAGATTGAAACAACAATAGAATAAGAGTTTTTTTAATTCTTTTAAAGGTTCCCGATCTGATAAACTAGATTTTAGTAATCACAGTTTAAAATTCTGGCTTTGAACACCAGTTTCATAAAATGCGGGGTATCCTACTTTCCCACCTATGGATGTGAACGCCGCCTTGGGAAATGCCAGTTCCTTTCATGTAAACTAATAATTCAAAACCCCAAGCCCGTAACTGTTCATTCGCGCATGGAGGATTGATGCCCTAGGCTAATTACTTAATATATATTTAGAATACATGTCTATCAGGGCATTCACAACTACAAAGTTTGTCGAATATCCACCTTCTATGATGGTTTGATGGATTCCTATACCTTGTTCCAAAGCTCCCATTTGGGCACAGGGTGGGAGGATGCTGATAAAGGTTGTAGAATTTGGCCTTACACCTGCTAATCGTATTTGCTTAAAAGTCTCTAGGGCTTGTTCAACAAACCCATTTTGTGTAAATCCTACGATCATTGAAGTCCATGAGATGACATCTCATTGATGCCCTAGGCTAATTACTTAATATATATTTAGCATACATGTCTATCAGGGCATTCACAACTACAAAGTCTATTGAATATCCACCTTCTATGATGGTTTGATGGATTCCTATACCTTGTTCCAAAGCTCCCATTTGGGCATAGGGTGGGAGGATGCTGATAAAGGTTGTGGAATTTGGCCTTAAACCTGCTAATTGCATTTGCTTAAAAGTCTCTAGGGCTTGTTCAATGAACCCATTTTGTGTAAATTGTGTGATCATTGAAGTCCATGAGACAACATCTCGTTGAGGCATTTTGTGAAACAATTTTTGAGTCTTCTAAATGCTTCCACATTTTGCATACATATCCATCAAGGCATTGGCAATCACAACATTTGACGAAAATCCACTTTCCATTGTGCATCGATGGATTTCCATACCCGGTTTGACAACTCCCAATTTAGCACATGTTGGGATGATGTTGACAAATGTTGTGGAGTTTTGTTTAACACCTGCTAATTGCATTTGATTAAAATCCTCCAAGGATTTCTTAGCAATCCCATTTTGTGCATATCCAACAATCATTGTTGTCCATGAAATCACATTAGGTTGAGGCATTCTTTTAAAAAACTATAAAGCTTCATCGAGAGCACCATTTTGTGCATATCCTGATATCATTGTATTCCATGAAACTGTAACTTGTTCAAGCATTTTGTCAAACAGTTCACATTCTTTCTGCATCCTTCTACATTTTGCATACATATCCATGAGAGCATTTACAACTACAAAATCTGAAAGAAACCCTCTATCTATTATACTTTGGTGGATTTCCATACCCTCTTCCATGACCCTCATCTTGGCACAGGTTGGAAGTATGGTGGTAAATGTGAAGTGATCCAGTTGAACCCATGTTCGCTGAATTTGTTGAAAAAGTTTTAGTGCTTCTCAAGGATAACCATGTCTTCTGTAAGTTGTGATGATCAAATTCCATAATGTGGATTATTTGGAGATATAACATGGAGTAGATTCTTCAATATGGAGTAATGTAAAATGTTCCCTATCTCAAATGTTTGTTCTATATCTATGAATGATAAAGAAAATTGATTAAGTTGAGTAAAGAAATGTTGGCAATTATGTATGCACTTGATAAGTTTAGAAAATATTTGGTACGTTAGATATTTTTGGTAAAAAATAATAATAACAGTCTCAAGTTCTTCTTGAACCAAAGGAATTTAAATGACTATCAACAAAAGTAGGCAAGTAAATTGCAAGACTATGATTTTGAGATTGAGTATATGAAAGGAAAGATAGATGTAGTAGTTGATGCTCTTTGCAGAAATCTTACTCTATGTTCTATATCCTCTATTTCTACTAATTGGAAGATCTCCATAATTTTAGAATATGCTAACGATTCATTTGTCTGTAATACCTTGGATGAATTAATCAAAGATGACAAGTATATTGTTGTTGATGGGTTGATCTACTACAAGAATAAATTGGTAGTAGAATTCAAAATTAAGGAGAAGATATTAATAGTACTTCATGATACACCCATTGTTGGTTATCAAGGGTATTTCAAAACTTATAAAAAATTATAAGATAGATTTTCTTGGAAAAGGATGAAAGAGAATATCCTCATATACATCAAAGAATTTTTGGCTTCTCATCAAAATAAGGGTGAGTAGTTAGCAAGGTTACTACAACCACTCAAATATAAGAGGGAAAATATTTCCATGGACTTTGTCACTAGATTGCCTAAGATTAAAGGTACATATTGTGCATATGTTGTGGTAGATAAATTAAAAAAGTATGAACATTTATTTCCTCTCACATATGATTTCAAGGCATCCCAAATAGTAGAGTTATTCTTTAGGGAGATTTTTATATTGCATGGTTCACCGGCCAAGAGTATTGTTAGTAATAGAGATAATAGGTTCCTTAGTTTCTTTTGGAAGGAATTCTTTCACTTGACATGTACAAAGCTCACACTTAGCACAAGTTATCATCCTCAAATAGACAAGATAACATAAATTGTTAATAAATAGTGTATGCAAATTAGATGTCTACCAACTAGAAATGATAAATTAACTATTAAAGTCAATGAATCTATCTAATGCAAACACAATGAAGAATGCAAAGTAACTATGAAATGATGAAACTAATTTAATTACCTTCACCTACCATGCAACTTGTCTCCATTGTCCTCCTAGCTTTGATTTCTTGAAAATGTTGAGCTCTCAGATTTCCAAAATGAAGCCTTCTCCCAAGATGCTACCAAAGTGTGGAGATTGAATGAAATTGAGTGCACAATAGCTTATGCAAACTAATGGATGAAATGCAAATCAAATGGTGATTTCTATGGAATGCTTGATTGCTTGAATGCTTGGATGCCTGAATGCTTGAATGCTTGGATGCTTGTTATCAAAAATACCTATTAGCTCTCAAATGAGAAATGAGGCTCCTTTTATAGAGTGTTGGAGGATCTAGGCTTAGGTGGCACAATCCTACGGTTGAGAATGAAAGGTGGAAGATCCTAGGGCTAGGATTGACTTGGTTGAAGGAGTTGAGAGAAAGGGGGATGTAGTTGGAATGTGAGAGGAAGAATAGGGATGATGTTCATCTCACATTGACATGGAGGAGAAGAAGGTGGAAGGAAAAGACAATGTCAAGTGTCTCACAAAGACCAAAGAGAGAAAGGGGGAGAGACATTTTCCTCATGAGGACTCTTTGTACAAGTGTCCCATGAGTCACCTTTGACCCTTAGAGGTGGCTTGAGAAGCCCCTTAGGAATAGGGAATGTCTCTTGACTTGGTTGTTGAGAGGACATGTGGTCATCAGACCAAGTCCTACGAGGCCACATAGCCCTTAAGAATAGGACATGTGTGGGTGAGGATAAATATGAATAAATAATTAATAATAATTATTTATTTTAGCCAAGGTGATGTGTTAGGTGACTAGGTGGATGAAGTGAATTAGAAGACTTAGTCATATTTAGGCGATTGTGTATTTATTTAAATCACTTTAATAGACTATTTAGAAGACTTAGGATATAGAATTAGACTATAGTGAATTTATTAAATAAATTGAATAATTTATTTAATAAATAGAGGAATAATTATTAATTAAATAATAAATATTTAATTAATTTATCAATAGTAATTAAATAATAAATATTTAATTAATTAATGAAGCCATTTTTAGGTGTATACAAATAGATAGAAGGATACTTGAGGAATTATGTTTCAAATTAGTAAGGTGCTTGGGTAAAATGGTTGCACCTAGGAGAGTATTGCTATAATACCTCTCATAATGTCTAGATTAATATGCCTCCTTTTCAAGATCTTTATGGTCATCATGCACTTTCTTTTTCTGATTTATTATTTCAAGTGGTAGCATGAACCCATTTCTAACCTTTGACATTGAGCCCTAGTCTAAACTGGCCACTTCGCCTAGAGAGTTTGGTGTCGGGTTGAGAGTGCAGGAGTGTAGATTGGAACAAGCCAAGGGTAGTTTGTAGGGGAACAAAACAGGGAGCAGAAATATATTCTGTCTATTTAGATTCCATCTTTTGCTGCCTATTTGAGGGCGTAGACAACAACAGGTCTAATTGGAATTTGGGGCCTGAATTTGAAAACTTATGTTGTGGGTGTTTGAAACCGGTGTTATAAGATTGGAAGATTAAAATAACACTTCAAATATTTATCAATATCAAATAAGTATTCTTAGTTCACATTGGGATCTATCTATGAGATTTCTTTTCAAAATGGATTGACTGATCCAAGTTACCTCTATCACTGCAGCAAGCACACAAAATCAGTTTAAAAATGATTGTTAGGTATTGAAACAAGGATACATATATTTTTCATATATCTTTAAGTTGATTAGGGTCCCTTGGAACCAAATCATAGTAATGGAAATTGCATTTACATAAGCCATTAAGTCTCATGGTAGTGACTGTCTTGTCTTAAGGTTGAATTACAGTCACAATCCAATTCATTCCATACCATGTCAATCTACCTTAAGCATTAAATTCATGCATGTTAGGGTCAATTTAGTGAGATTAATTGCTTTTAGCTTGGAACCTTTATTAAAATTGAGTCATAGGAGGGAAAGGTACAATTGAATCCATATAAGTCACGGTCCTAATTTTAGGACAGACCTTCACCAAGCTTTTGTAGTTTCAATTATTTGCCTCACAAGTGGTTGTCTAAATTGTTCATGAGTGTGGAATTATTTTTTTGGCTTTAGAGACCTAAAGGGAGAATAGTTTTCACAACTTACATGATTGAATTAGTGAAGTCCTATACATGTCCCACAAGGAAACACAATTTTTTCTTTTGAATAATAAAAAATGTTTATGAAATTAATCATCTCTGAGTGACTTTCATTTTGTCGGGGTGACTTTCATTTTATCATTTCAAGACGTAAACCTATACTAATGACACTCCACTTGATATACTGACTATCCATGGGTTCAACTCTTCGGGGTTTGGGAATCACACTATTATACTTCTAAGACCCCAAACCTTCAATAGTCTCTTATAATGATTCAAAATGTCCAAATCTCTAAGCAATTAAACACAGTCCCACTGCAACACCGAAAACCCCAATTTTGTGTCTCCAAACCCTTATTTTTAGGGCTTTCTCAATGTCCTATCTCCACACACTTCTAAATCAAATTGGTGACTGATTCACCATCCACTCAACATGTTAGAACATTTCCAAACATAAAACTCACCCCTTGTTTGGACAGATTAGCCACTGCTATACTTTGGCATTCATTTTCAATGTATTTTCTCACTATTCAATGTTGTGATCACCTTTAACCCTGCTCGATTATGCATATGCAATGTTAGGAATTTATAATAAAAGTTAAACAAAGTCACTCCATGAAGATTAGGCCTCTATGTTCATGGAATGACCCCCATTCTTCTTAAAGTCCTACTGTAGTAACAAAACAGAGAAAGAAAATTGTACAAGTTAGTATATGCCGTTGTTGTGTGGGTACAGTCACATTAGGTGACTCTCAAAACATTTCAAATCTTACTATGTGACCTTCAATTCCATGTTTGTGCCCATCCAAAAAATTGGAATTGGAATTTCGAAATTCCAATTTTGCCCCCAAAATGGGCATTTCATCTTCCACTCAAATAGGTGGAATTGGAAATTCCAATTTTTTGAAAAGCAAATTTAATATTTCTAAAATCTAATGTGTGTATATATATATACACACATGTGTGTATTTATGTATATATATAAGGATGTATATATATACATGTGTGTATATATACATGTGCGTATATACATATGTGTATACACACATGTGTATATGTGTGTATATATACACAAATGTGTGTGTATATATATGTGTATATACATACACACATGTGTATATGTGTGTATATATACATGAATGTGTGTATATGTATATCCACACATGTGTGTATTTGTGTATATATACACATGTGTGTGTATATACACACATGTATGTATATATATATATATGTATATATATATATATATATAGATATATATCTATATATATATATAGATATAGATATATATCTATATATATATATAGATATAGATATATATCTATATATATATATATAGATATAGATATATATATATATATATATATATATATAGATATAGATATAATATATACACATGTATGTATATATACATACATGTGTATATATACACACAAACATGTGTGTGTGTATACACACACAGATATATATATATATATGTGTGTGTGTGTGTGTGTGTGTGTGTGTGTATATACACACGTATGTATATATACATACATGTGTATATATACACACAAACATGTGTGTGTGTACACACACACAGATATATATATATATATATATCTGTGTGTGTGTACACACACACATGTTTGTGTGTATATATACACATGTATGTATATATACATACGTGTGTATATATAAATGCACATGTTTGTATATATACACATGTGTGTGTATATAAATGCACATGTGTGTATATGTGTGTATGTGTGTGTATACACACACATGTACACACATATGTGTATGTGTGTATATATACACATGTGGGCATATGTGTATATATGTGTGCATATACATACATGTATACACATATACACATGTGTGTATGTGTATATATACACATGTGTGCATATATGTATATACACACACATGTATGTCTATATATATATAGATGTATACACACAAATTTAAAGAAATTAAATTACAGAATTAAAATTCCTTATGCATCTTCTTAGTCATCTTTTGAGGGAACCAAATAGGTCATCTTATATTCCGAAAATCATTTTCAGAATTTGTGTCTTCCAGAATTGCAACATCTTCCAAAATTGACTATATCTGACATTTGGTATTCCATGCACCAAACGGACCCTTATTGCATAAAGAAAATGGAATCCAAAATAAGGCTCTTAAGACCTTTCCAAAATCACAAATTGCACACAAACTGGTTTTTATCTTTTATTTCCTGTTCTCATCCGTACATACCAGGGATCCTGCCTATACATTCCTTGTTTGGTGTATATATAATCCTATTACTACTTTCACAACCATATTTGGTTGGTCGTGATTTTAGCTAATGGAGCTTGTAGACACTGAAATAATTATTCTTTCATCTATCAATATGTTATTATTTGATCCATTAATAATATTCATCAACATTTATCATTATTATATTATTTATCTTCTATTATCATTCATAATTATTTATCTTCCATGATCAATCTTCTTTCTTTATCTAGGTTGATTTGGCCAAGAATATCTTGAAAGAGTGGTTCTATTGTAATGATGGTTCTATTTGCAACAAACTTGTTAGAAACATGAAAAGAAAACATGTTAGAAATTCCATCATTTGTCTGTTGTTTGGGACAGTCACCATAGAATTATTTGGACTATCTCTCCTCTTGCCTTGTAAGGTTAAAATGACCTTTTTTTCTTCCCTCCTTGAATAGACCCTTACCGTCTTGCACTTGTGCAATGATAGGACACCAATGTTGTTAATTAAGGTTGGCAGGATGATTATGCCTATCCTGAAAAAAGATTGTCAAATCATTATGCTTTCAAATCAATTACCTATCGACGTATCCCTTGCGAGGGAGAGAAGCCAAACACATAAAGAACATGCACATAAACATGGCAACTAAAAAACTTAAATGGAATACACCAAGAAGTACCAAATGATGAATGCTCAATTGTTGTAATGGCAAAGCAATATCATAACCGTCCATTTCTAGAACTTGATTTTTCTATAGTCCAAATGATTTTTCTTATTTCTTGTCTGTGCTTGGTGACAGGATTTTGAACATTGTTGACATAAATGGAATACACAATACCAAATGATGAATGCTCAATTGTTGTAATGGAAAAGCATCAAAACTGTCCATTTCTAAAATTTGATTTTGTATAGTCTTAATAATTTTTTTTAGTCCTAATGATTTTGAAAATTGTTGACAATGAGTGTTTCTTTTTTTGATTATAGTATAAATGATTTTTCTATAGTCGTAATGATTTTTCTTATTTCTTGTCTTTTGTCCCTTTTTGATTTCCTATCTCTGTGCTTCGTGATAGGATTTTGTCACCTTCTTTTGATGGTATATTTCATTCACTCTATGTGGAATACTATTTTTTTCAGTATTTTATTTCAGCTTCATATTTCTTTCATTTTTCATATACACAGAGACTACACATGCTGATAAAAAAATGAGCTATTTGATTTAGGTTTACTTTTCATTATTGTAAATAGTTAATATTTTTTATGGTACTCCTTGGTGTATTTCATATAAAAATAATAAATGTAGTAATGATGGTGCGGTGCATTATTGATATAGGTTCGATGACTCTTGTCAATATGCCAAACTGTCAATGTGGTGGTGGGCAATGTGTGTTGAAGACTTCACAGACACCGAACAACCCTGGACGACAATTTTGGTGCTGCCCAAATAGAAAAAAGGTTGCTAATGTGTATATATTTAAAGTTTCTAATGTAAATACTATTCATTATAATATAAGAACTAATGTAGATTGGGTATCATAGGGAAATAATGGCTACAGATACTTTAGTTGGGTCAATGACAACTCATCTGCATCTATTTGCCCATCTCCACATATCCGTGATGAAGGATTTGAGTGCAAAACATGTCAGGCTAGGGCAAATTCTAAAATTATATTTTTACGATGCCTTCTCTATATTGTAATCACATATCTTTGTTGTGACCATATGCGGAGATGAACTCAGGAATTAGTTAGTTTAGTATTTTCATATTGTAACTAATATTTTAATATTGATATGACATAACTTCTCTTTGCCTCAAGTGCACATATATATGGTCTACATCTTTTTTTAGAATAATTCTTCATGTTTATGGCTCAAGTGAGCCCCAATCTGCTATCAATCACATGATTTAATGTATAGTGTTTTCTTGGTTATTCCATTTGTTCCTTGACCTTGACTATGGATTGACTATCATTTTCAAGCTTGAGCAAGGCTTCGTACCATGCAGTGTCTGCAGATTTGTATGCAATGCTAATTTATGCTGGAGGTAAACTACATGTGTCATGTAAACAACATGGTTGAATGCAATCTCTTTTGCATGTTTTCAAGAGTTTTCCCACCAATACAAGTGTAAATAACACATTGAACGTAATCTATGAATGTTGTGTGGTATGAAGTCTCACTGAAGTTTGAGCACAGTGTGGTATGAAGTCTCCCTTTATTCCAATGAGGGATTGGAATGAGTTCATTTTGGATGCAAAGAAGAATGGGGATACTCAAAGAGGAATCACACCAGCAAATGAGAGAAGGTATAAACACGACAGCCGAGAAACATAAGTGTAGATTTCACAATAGTTGAGAAACATAATTGTAGGCATCATGGTCACAATTTTTTGGAGACAACGTAATTGAGTTGTATACCCAAGTGATGGAGTGCAACTTTTGCACCTCCGATTCCAAGTTGACACTATGGGATACAAAGACCATAGATAAGGAATAAATTTAGAGAGTGGAGGAGGTCCATAATGACCAAAATAATACAAGACAAACCTCAAGTTCAATGAGGCAACTGCAAAAATTTTAATAGATTTTTATTATTAAATAATGAAATTTACATATACTAGTGTTCTAAGCCCCCTCATTACATGATTTATTATTGTAAGTCCCCTCTAACTTATGCATCTAGAAAATGAAACTACAACCTATTAGGATTGAGACAAACCTTATAGAACAACAATAGCTAGGAATGATCGCTTTCCAACATCTGTTGAATACATATTTTGAATACATATGTACCTCATGAATACAAGGTCCTCCAATAGATGTATTCAATAGATGTTGGAAAGCGATCCTTCCTAGTTGTTGTTGTTCTATAAGGTTTATCTCAATCCCAATAGGTTGTAGTTTCATTTTCTAGATGCGTAAATTAGAGGGGGCTTACAATAATAAATCATGTAATGAGGGGGCTTAGAACACTAGTATATGCAAATTTCATTATTTAATAATAAAAATCTATTAAAATGTTTGCAGTTGCCTGATTTAACTTGAGGTTTGTCCTGTATTATTTTTGTCATTATGGCCCTCCTCCGCTCTCTAAATTTATTCCTTATCTATGGTCTTTGAATCCCACAGTGTCAATTTGGAATCGGAGGTGCAAAAGTTGCACTCCATCACTTGGGTATACAACTCAATTACATTGTCTCCAAAAAGATGTGACCATGATGCCTACAATTATGTTTCTCAGTTGTTGTGTCCCAGGACCCCTTATGACCCTTTACAACTGTTTACAACCTCTAAGAATACATCTTAGAGATCTTGAAATGTCGTAAAGGGTCATAAGAGGCTCCTAGGAGGGGCCAGATGAGCTTCCACCTTCATGTGGTTGGCCTTGTTAAGTAGACAAACAAATTAAATTAGACTTACTAAGCCTCTTATTGTAGTTTGTAATAAGATTGATTTGCAACCACTAGAGACTACTCTACAAGCTTGAAGAAGTGGTATATTTTGGCAAATGAAGAGTGGAAAGAAGATGATATTCATGAGATCATGGACGGACACAATGTTGCAAACTTTATTGATCCAGATATCTTGCAGAGGCTTGAAGAACTAGAGAGGGAAGAAGGGCTTAGGATGGTAGCTAAGGGTGATGAGGATTTCATAATAGCTGACAAACATAATTGTAGGCATCATGGTCACATTTTTTTGGAGACAACATAATTGAGTTGTATACCCAGATAGAGTGCAACTTCTGCACCTCTGATTCCAAGTTGACACTGTGGGATGGAGAACAACTTGGAACCGGAGGTGCAAAAGTTGCTCTCCATCATCTGGGTATACCACTCAATTACATTGTCTCCAAAAAAATGCGACCATGATGCCTACAATTATGTTTCTCAGAGAATCTTAAACTATTCTCGAAACAAAGAGAAGCTCAATCATTTAAGGTCTCAGTACAAACACTAGAATTGAGTTTTTTGGCACGGGCTGGGAAATTTTTATATATCAACATGTGATAGAGTTTGGACAAAAAACTCTATTAAATGTTGATATACAAAAATTTCCCAGTCGTGCCAAAAAACTCAATTCTAGTGCTTGTACTACATGACTGGTGCCAAAACAGGGCTCTCCCAATCACTGACTGTGACCCGCTGGCAACAAGC
This sequence comes from Chamaecyparis obtusa, assembly GCA_027943335.1. NCBI lineage: Eukaryota > Viridiplantae > Streptophyta > Pinopsida > Cupressales > Cupressaceae > Chamaecyparis > Chamaecyparis obtusa. The sequence goes on from BSBK01001547.1 coordinate 342,404, forward strand.
AACATAACAAGTGTGGACACTTGAAGATAAATATCAAATAGGGGAAAAGCACCTGCAACAACAGAGGCAATAGTTGTAGATACAGATGAGGATATCCCAAATCCCTAATATAATAAATACGTGAAAAAAAAGAGTAATGCAGAAATTATTACTATTTTGGAAGATGCAAATCCAACTGAGGAGATGTTGAAGAGGACAGATGAATTGATTTCTAGGATTTATTATGTTAGGGATTTTTGGGATATCATCATCTGTATCTACAACTATTTCCTTTGTTGTTGCAGGTGCTTTTCCCCTATCTTGAACATCAAATTGTGACAAAAATATCAGTAAAACTATCATAATAACTCCATGAACGTTGTTTTAAGTAATTATCTATGAATGTTGTGTATTAATATTGAATTATATGTCATGTTGATGAATATTGTTATGTGTTAATGGGGAATTTAGATTGATGTTAGGGGGAGGGGGGGGTGAGGCCAGATGAGCTTCCACCTTCACATGGTTGGCCTTGTTAAGTAGAGAATATTAAACTATTCTCGAAACCAAGTGAAGCTCAAACTAACATACCTTCATTATTTAATCAATTCCATTCATTCTAGGTCTTTGCTCATAAGTGCATTTTGAATGTGTCATTGTTAGGCAACTATCAAATAAAAAACTAGAAGGGCCAATAGAAGCTTAATTCTATAGAAAGGTATTCAAAACAAGAACAACAAGATGACATTTTTTTAACCAAAAAGTATTATTGGTCTCTTTTTCAATGTTTGTAACATAGTTCTATCGATGGGAATGCATGTGTCTGACCTCTATTCCAACCAAGTTTGGTCAAAATTTTGATGAACGTTGGTCGCATAGATAAAAGATATTATCTACAATTCTTCCAGGGTGAATCGATTACTTCAATGATGATTTGGTCGATAGTTCAACCACTAAGGAGGTCAGAATTTCAATGGTGGTTTTTCCTATCGTAATTTTGATGAAAAAATTTTAACAACAGTTTTGGTCGTCTGTTCGACCAATTTGTATCGAAAATTTGACTAATCCTTGTCGAAAAATAGGCTTAAATTTACTAGTGTAGGAATAATAAATGAAACTCATGCTACAATGGTATGAGAAACCTAGGTTTGATATTATACTTAACACTATGCAGCAAGGTATGAGGAACGAAGATGACAATGTGTTGAGTACATGATTAAAAAGGTTAAATACAACCAAGTTCCTATGACACGATGATATGGAAGACCATGATGCCTTGTGACAATAGGTTTCAAAGACCATGATAAATGCAAAAAATTATAACACATACAAGCAACAAGAAAGTATGCACAACAAACCAAAATTTTTCCTCTAGTCAAACTGAAAACCAATTGATGAGTTTATTGATGATTGATTGAGGATGAAAAAGGTAACCATAAGAACAATTGAAATCCAAAGGATTGGGAAGGATACATCTCATGATGATGATTTGAGATGGATTTTAAGTTGATTTTGATTAATATGATAGATTGATATAGATCGGTGTCATGATAGATTACAAGATTGGATGTCATGGATTAGTATTGATAACATTTGATTCGACTAATTTGGGATTTTGGATTATAGGGATATTTTTAGTTTAATGTTGCATGAGCGAGTTGTATGGAATGAAATTGGAAGACAAATGATGGATTGAAAGGAGAAGATAAATGGATGGAATAACATGTGATTAGATGATGCATAAGATAGTTTGGATAACATATGATAAGATGATGGATGAAGGAAATAGAGTGGATATGATTAGGAAAGGACCAATTGATTGGATGAGATTAGATTGAAAGATGCATAATGGATAGAAGAGGAGTAAATGGAGTGGATTAGAAGATAAGTGGATTTGATAGGAAAGGATTGGATGCATAGATAGAATGGATTGGGACCAATGACAAGGGAGAACCAAGGCATGGTAAAGGATGGAAGGGGATTAGGTGGTAGATTCGGGTTGGACGGGGGAGGAGGATTATGGATTTTGACATATGGGGAAGGAAATGTGTCTTAAAAGGAAAACTTTTCCTTCCGACCCCCATTTTGTAAGTTGAGGACAATGTTTCAAAGTTCTTCAATCTCTAGGGAAAGGTGGCTATGGAGGGAATCATATGTGGGTGAAGGATATTGAGATGGATTTCCCTACTCAAAGGTAGAGGAAGGATAAGAAATATAAGATGGATTAGGAGTGGATATGATGTGTTGAGGTAGAATGGACGGGGATATGGTAGATGGATATTGAAATTATGGGATTGACTTGATAAGTGGGTTGTGAAGAGAGATATGAGTAGTGAGGGGTTGGATTGTTGTGAGGTATGTATGAGTTGGATGTATACGATTGATAGGCTGGTTGGATTGGAGGAATGGATTGAGGATTGGGGTTTGTAATTTGAAATTCCTCAACCATTTTGTAAAACCAATCCATATTCATGATGGTTGAATGAGGGGTTTTGGATTTGGATTGGAGGATGACGTGGATGAAGATTTGAATTAAGAATGTATGAAGTGAAAAATTTGAGGATGGATGAAATATGAACTTAGGACTAGGAGAAAGTTTGAACTTTATTTTGATTATGATGGCAGAGCCTCAAAGATGTTAGAATTTGATGATGAATGTGAGGATAGGGCCTCAAGATTTGATTGGATTTGTTTTATTTTGATGTGAAGGCAGGGCCTCATGAGCTAATTTGATTTAGATTTTGATGATTTTATTATGAGAGCAGGGCCTCAAGATTTGATTGATTTGATTTGGATAATGATTATAGTCCAAAGATTATGATGGTGATCCTAAGCCAAAAGTAAAATATTTTATTTGAATTAGAAGATGATGTGGATGAAGATTTGAGTGAATGATGATATTAGATTAATGAAATTTTATTGGAATTATATGAAGTTGAGAAGGGGATTAGATTAGAATGATGATGATGATGTGATTATATTAGAAGGAAGATGAATGCTGAGATTAGATTTAGGAAGTGGATGTTGATATGGATTATGAAAGATGATTAGGATGGAGCTTAGGAAGATTGTGGATGTTTAGGATAAAATTATCTTAGGATGATGAAGATGAAAGATGATTAGGATATGGATTATGATTATGGATGATTAAGATAAGAGGGATGATTAGGATGATTAAGAAGAATGTGAATGACTTAGATGAAGTGATTGGGATGAAGGGAATGATGAAGAGGGAAGATAGTTAGGATGATTATAGATGATTAAGATGGTGATTAGGATAAGAGGTATAATTATGAGGTTGATAGATGAGAGAGGTGATGTGGAAAGCTTGAGTAAGTAGACTTAAATGACGCTTGTTTTTGTTTATTTTTTATATGTTTTGAGTTTTTTTTTTTTTTAGACTTTTAAGTTTTATGATGTTTTTCCTAATTTAAAACTTTATGCTTTTTTGGACTTTTGGAAGTTTTATGATGTTTTTGGATTTTTGAAATTTATGATTTTTTTGTTTTTGGAAGTTTTATGATGTTTTTAGATTTTTGAAATTTATGATTTTTTTTAGTTTTGAAGGTTTATAATGTTTTGGGATTTTTTTATTTAACATGCAAAACAAACAATGAAATTGTATACAATACAAAATTTCTAAGGCTTAATTTGGATGGTGTGTCCCCTTTTGGTTTCTATTTTAAATGGGAAAGACAATTTTAAACATTAAAGCACGTCAAACACACCAAAAATCCTATTCAAACTTCAACTAGGCTTTACAAGATCAACTAGGGGATTTCCTTGATATACACAAGGTACATGAATCTCAAATCTGTAGATGAAAGAGAATAATGTCAATAAACCAAGAGGAGAGGGTAACCCAAATCTTCACTTTCACTTCCCAAAGGTATAAATTTCTTTAGGGCTTAGCCAAAAATGACAAGATTCTTCCAAGAGAGGCATCTTTGGATTCACCTCCCTATATTTATACTTCAACAAAACATGGGAGTTGATGTCACCCTTTCAGGTGATAAAATCACCAAACAAACCTCTTTGAAAAAGAAAATAAGACCATGTATTTCTTGTGCACTTAAGGTTACCCAGAGGTGTGAGAAGAGGTAATGCATACATGATCTTGGGGTTTAAAAGGAACTTGTTCTTTTTAGTTCCAAACCCAAATGTGTATGTTTATTTTAAGCCCAATTTGAAAATGTATGGAAAACATGCCAAAATTTTTGTCTAAAGACAAAATGAGCTTCCTTACATTTTCTCATAAATTTTAAAAAATATTTGCTGAAAAGTGATTTCATTTGCTAAAGATGTGAGCATTTTAAGATTACAAAGAAGGGGTGACTTTGAATGAGTGCACCTAATTTCTGAAGAGAAATATAATGAATTGTCTTATAAATCTAGAAAGATCATAGAACCAACTTTCCAATGCTTTTTGAATCGACAAAATCAAAGTTATTTTGCATAAGTTATGCTTGTTTTAGTGAGACAACCTCCTTATGTGTATGCAAGGAGGAAAAGGGCTAAGCCCTTAAAGTTCAGCCCTAGATCCCACATGATCACCATCTGGACAGAGGGGGCTAGACATTTTAGCAGAGCCTGTGGTCGCCCATATGACCAAGGGATAAATCCATCCAAATAAAAATAAACAAAAACAGTTTTAAAAAACTAGTTATAAATATACTCTTTTGTTAAAGAGAACGGATTTGAAATCTATGAAAATAGACAAAATGAAAGTAAATCAAATATATATGTGTCTGGGCGCGTCTTGTTTGGTGGGTGATTTTTTATTTATTAAAATTTATTTTTGTTTTGTGTTGGTGGGATTGCACAAACACAATCCCACATGATTGTGTTACACACAGCCCTTGCGGATTGCGAGTAACATAGCCCACATGGGCTATGTGGGCTATGTTTGCACATCCTGCGGGCCTGTATTTACACAATCTTGTGGTTGTGTAAACACATCTTGTGGACTATTTTATTTTATTTTAATATTTTTTAATTTAAATTTTTTGATATTATTATTATATATAAATATATATTCAAAAAATAAAATATAAAGAGAGATTTGAGATTTTTTTTTACAAAATATAAATTGATAAATAAGTCAAATATACATAAAGTAGACAACTAAGAATCAAAATGTATATTCAATGTATATCTTCCTATAACTTAAAGTTTTCAAAATATGGAAACATAGGAAGTAATATATCAAAAAAATCTCTTGGCTGCCCCAAACACATTCGTGACCATTTTCACAATTTTGGACTCTTTGTAGAAGTTGACCTCCAAATGCAAGCTTTCAACCTACACGTTTAAAAACTCACAAAAAGCACTCAAAACACATTAGGTTACTTTGAACCCATGAAGTGGGTCGTACTGGATGTACCAAAATGTAGTATGTAAAAAATCTATAAAGAACAAGTATTAATCAAACTAACACCTATTCTAACATTATCACATATACATCAAATATGAACGATATGGAGAAAGCATGCATACAAATGATTAGAATAAAGATGAAAAAAAAAGCTATTATACTTAAAACAACACATGCAAACCTCCCAAAATGATAAGTTTAGATATTGTTGATGTTGAAGGTGTGGTTTCATCAAGATGTATGAAAGATCCTTATGGAAATGAGGAGAGGGCTCTCTATTTATAGATTTTTAAGAGCAACGAATGGTTGGGATTCAAAATAGGATGAACGGCTAGGATTCACTTGGTTTAATCAAGTGGAGGCCAAGCGGATTAGGGTTTGACCATTCAAAATGGATGAGTTTCTCACACATGTGTGAAAAACCTCGAGAAGTGTGATAATAAATGTCAAGTCTTGAACAAGTGTAAGAGCTGAAAGGCCCAAGGTTGCTCACACATGCGTGAGAAACTTTGGAAGAAGAGAGAGGGGACAAAGGTGTAAGAGTGTGAGGCCCAAGAAATCTCACACGTGTGAGAAAATCTTAAAGAGGAAGTGCGAGATAAATGTGTAAGACTTTAGTGGCTCAAGGTAAGTACACATGTGGGGAGTGAAATATGATAAAACAATAGTTGGCTTGGGTTTTCTAATCCATTTGATTAGGATTGTGCAAATGATTAGGGAGTGATTATGTAGAAGATTAGGATTAATTAGTGGGCTAGTGGGTTGGTTTGAGTTAGAATGATGGGTTAGGTTAGGGATGTGAGGCTAGGTGACAGTTAAAGTTAGGCTCGTGTGTGATCAAATGGAATTAAATACATTATTTACTTCTAAATAGGAGGAAAGGGATTACTTAAGTAAACAAATTCATTTACTTAATTAAATGAAGGGTTAAGAAGCAAGTGGGTGAGGGAAAATAGGCAAGGTCAATTTAATTAATTTAGTATTAATTAAACTCTAGGGAAAAGACATAGGATCAAATTAAATAAATGTAAATTTATTTAATCAAGGATAGGGGATAAGGAGGATTATAATTAAACAAATATTAATTGATTTAATTAAAGGTGAGATAAGGCTAAATTTTAATTAAATAAATGTAATATTATTTAATTAGGGATAAGGTAAGATTGATAAAAAAAATAGGGATAAGGTAAGGATTATTAAATAAATAATGAGCATTTATTTAATTGGCTAGTAGAAGGGTAAATGTGTTCGAGTGGATAGATTTTGGATAGATAAGGGTAAATGTGTTTGAGTGGATAGATTTTGGATAGATAAGGGTAAATGAACATTTATTTAATTGGCCAGCATTCCAAACTCCAACCTAGACCAAAACTGCCATCACAGTAGGCTATAATAAACCATAACTTCCTTAACAAATAGGAAATTAATCCCATTTAATAGCTTCCTCCAAACTTTCTTACCATTAGAAATCACACTTTGAACAACTAGTATCCTTCCCACCATCAATATTTCAACTTCATCTAGAATCACAAGCCTCATCAAGCCATACATCTTACTCATTCTCAAGAACACTAGAGGGCTTCCAAAAATCATAACCTCCAACCCAAAAGACCAATACAAAACCCAAATAGGGCAACACGAAGCAGGTTCTCCCTCCAACACTTTCCAAAATAATGGAGAGCCCTCTATACCTTTATTGACAGTCTCCATAGGCCGAGCAACCCAACTCACAATGAGAAGGGAACCATAACCAGTCCTAGCAACATAGCCCCAAAAGAAACAAGACCAAGCCACAAACCACTCCCCCACTAAACCCATAAGCTTGAAACTAGTCCTCATTAAAGACTATCCCCTACCATTAGAAAGTTTCCCCTCATAGTTCCAACCCAAAATTCTCCCAAAATGACCACATAGATAGGGAGAAAACATCTTGGGAGGACCCAAAATAAAGAGCATGTAGCCATAGATATCACAAAGGAAACAAACTAAAAGAATAGCTAGACGAAAAAACTCAAAAGTAGGGAAAAAGAAGAGGGAAAAGCACTCCAACACCAGGAAGCAATAGCGACAACTGCATTGTATACCAACTAGTGTAGGACCCCAAAAACCATGCCATACCATTCCCATCATGGGTGAAATGGTTCAAACACCACCAATAGCGTAGCACAAATATTATACCTAGAAACCATGTCGAACATTGGAACCCCACCGTAAAGAAGCTAAAGTGGAGGAAGAAAACTATAAACTACTAAATAAAATAGGGGCCATCATGGCCTCAAAGCCCTAGCGCTAAATGAACATAGTAGGAGCCAGGATAGGAATCAGTATAAGAGGCTCCCCAGATACTTCAGAACTCCCACATGCCACTAGATGGATTTACCTCCAGCATTGATTCCCGCAGGGAGCCCAACTACCACATGAAAGAATGCCACTAGAAAGAAAGCTCTAATGAAAATAGGAAGAGAGAGGACAACACACTATTAATCCCCAAGCATGACCGTTGGAGAACACATATGTAAAATGCATGCAACCAAATAAATAGACCTAGAACCCAAAGCTTAGGTCAAAATAGGGGCCAAATAAGGATCCCCAAACTTGAAAATCCAAAACCAAGCCCTCCTACACCCGCCTAGATCATCATCTGCTTCTTCTTCAACTCCCTCTACATCACCCAAATTTGAAAATCCCATCCTTCTCCTATTCTTGCTCATCCTCTAAGTCTACGGTTATAATGTTTCTAAAATGTATCTCTAGATATATAGATGTTGTAGCCCATATCTATGTTGTAAGTAGGTTGTTAATAGCTCATTTTCTAGAAAATAATCCTCGATATATTGAGTGGATTGTTGGTCTTACACAACCAAATTTGCATATTTTGAGTATTCATCATGAATGAAAAAATTTGTAATAGTTTATCTTATATAAAAATAATAACGTAAGGAGAAAATAGACACATCTAACATTGATATCTCTTGGCATATTTTATATAAGATTATTTTAAATATATGTGTAATTATAATTGAAATAAATAAATCCAATATATTTTTTTTGAAAAAAATCATTTTATTATTGTATTGAGACTTGTAAACGTAGAAATATATTTTTTATATAATCTAAATTTATTATAATAATAATAATTATATTTATATTAAATGATCATTAAATTATTATATTTTTGAATTATATTACTTTCATTTATTTCTATAAATAATATATAAATAGATTTATTTATTTAATATTGTTTATTTTATGCAATAGTCCATTTTTTTTCTTTTTTCTTTGGTTTTTTGTGCAAGAGTCTATTCTTCTTCCACATTTCGGGCTTCCCCTTATTTGTGCAACTTTATTCCCCTTTATAGCTCTACCCTATTCTTATTTTCTCTGTGCAACTTCTACTTTGCATTGCATTGATTATTGTCATCATTGTTGTCTTTTACATTCAAGTTTGAACATGCTTTACATTCTTTCTTGTCATGATTCATTCCCTTGATGCCCTTTTGAATGGTTACAACACCTGGGAACTATATTTGTTCGAGAATTTCTAAAGCCTTCCAATAAGTCTATTGGACATTATGTGTCTTTGGATCTTTCATGTGAAGTGTCTTACAACTTCAATATTTATATATGGCTTAAGCACTATGGTTGAAGTTACTAACCGTTAAGTAGGTCATGGGCCTTGTCTAGATCTCCACATCTTGCATACACAATCGCCTTAAATATGATTCTATCATGATTTTATGAGGTATAGAGATAGCAAGACTTTGCAAGACTATTTAGAGAGTACAATATGAGGGGATATGCTCCCCACTTAATTTCTTTGACAATTTAATTTTACATGCCACCAAACCAAACCACCAAAACCAATTGTAATTCTACTTTAATCCTAACTAAAAATAGATCCCAATTCAATTATAATCCTAACTATAAGTAAAAAGTAACCCCTAGCTAAATATCGTCTCTAATGAAACTCTAATTCATTGACCATAATTTAAATTAACCTTGACCCTACTCTTAATTGAAACCCTAACTATAATCATAAAGCTAAAGATAATTAAACCCTTACATTGATTAAACCATAACCCCAATCTTAATTGAACTCAAATGCTAATTGTAAACCTTGAATGAGTCATAATCTTAATTGAAATTTCATTACAATTCTGATAGTAACACTATTTGTACCATTTTCAAATCTCATCTCTAATTGACATGTATTCCTAACCCTTACTCTAAGCCTATTAAATCTTCAATTAGAGTTCAATTTAGTAATTATAATTACACCCTTATTGAATGATGCCCTTCTTGAATCATATTTGAAACGATGACCCTAAACATAACAACAACCCTATCTCAAATTTAATTAAATGGACATCTTATTTAAATCTACACTAATCAAAACCTAACAAACTATAACCTTTACTCAATACCAAACTCTTAAGTGAACACTAACTCAAAATATAAAAATTAACATTAATTGTAATGCTAATTATATTCGTTAATAAAAATAATATTAAAAACTTAAATTAATATTAAAACTAACATTAATTGAAACTCTAATTATAATCTATTAATGAAAATAATATTAAGAAGTTTGATTTTCCCGTGACCGTTGGGAAAAAACAGCAAAGTTTACCATTTATGCTTCAATCCAGGTTGTGAGGGAATGCCTAAAAATAGCACTGTTACCGTTTATGCTTTAATCCAGGCTGCGAGGGAATGCCTAAAAATAGCATTGTTACCGTTTATGCTTTCAATCTCTCTTATATAATAGGAGAAGTTCTAATGGTTTTTCATCCGGCATGGGTTTGCTCTTAATGTACATTGGGCAGTGCTCCTCACTTTTGGGGAGATACTCGCCATGGTCGCACCGGCAAAGAAGATCACAAGAACAAAGGCGGATTTAGAATGGAAGCTTACTACAACAGGCGGATTTAGAATGGGAGAGTATTATGGCGGAGGGTTTTCTAATCTAGCGAGGGTTTATGATGATTTAATTGGTCTTTGGAAAGGCAGATGAGAAAGTCTGGCGAGGGTTTATGATGGTTTACTTGGTGTTTGGAAGGGCAGATGAGAAAGTGGGCTCTTATATAATAGGGCTCTGAGAGAAGCCCTATGGAACGAGGGGCTTGGGTGATAATAAAATGGGGACTGTTTAAATTTATGGGATTATAAAATGGCTGAAGGATTAAAGCTTATGCTGGGTGCAGTGTTTATTTTATTTGTTCCGTTTGAAGAAAGATAATGTGACAGTGAAACATGCAAGCAACAAGAGAATGATTACTTTATCTGTTCTGCTGACTCTGCCCATTTAATTACTTGGTGGAAGTGGGGATAATGTTTGGAAGGGCAGATGAGAAAGTGGGTGTCTCAAAGAATTTCCCTCTTTCTATCATAGGCAATAACCCGCCCTCTCATTCCAAATCCTCTGCAATTTTTCTCAAGGATTCAACAGAATGCTCACGTGCAAAGGACTCATGTGATGACCAGGTATGCATTCCATCATTAGATGACTATATCTTATCATTTCTATCTCTTGACTGATTAAAATTAGCTAATATTTATATAGAATTTGCTAGTGCTTATTCCTTAAAGTACCGTCCATTTTACCCTTAGCTAATATTAATCAAGATAAATTTGAAAAACAATTTTATTTACTTCTCTCCCCAATAGATGAAGTAGGCTATTATAATAAGATGAGATACAACAAAAGCTCTCAACTCATTACTTTCATTAGTAATACTCGTCAAGGGAGGTGTAAATTGGTTGTTTTGTTCTTTGTCCCCTGCTATGTCTGCCTAGTGGTAGCCATCTCACATAAAGTTCTGGCAATAATATTAATTAAAAAAGATGAGAACTATATTGTTATCTTCCTCCCTCCCTGCAATATTTGTCTAGCTCAAGCTACCTCATGAAAACAACCGATCGACATTCTGGCTCATTTCAACTGCTAGTAATTTTATTTTCACTGAAGTTGAAATTAGCACATAAAGACTGGGTATGTTCTTCCAGCTCAAGCTTCACTGTCTACTTAATGTGCTAACATTTGTTGGAGAGCTTCTGTTTGTAAATATACAGCTGCTCCTCTAGTAGAGAGTTTGGATTGGGTGTTTGCTTGATCCAAGGATTATTATTTCCTTTTCATATACTAATTGATATTCAGTTTTCAGGGTATCCAAGCTTTGTTTCTGATATAGGGTAGCCAATCTTTGTTTCTGATATCAGGGAATAGTTTACAGAAAATATAAAACAATTCCTAACAAAAAAAAACATAGCTACTGAGATTTCCGGGGTACACCATATGTATATTTGATTCACCAAAAGTCAAGAATTTTGTTTCAACCAGTTCAGAAAATGGCATTTCATACTCTACCATCTGTATTCTATACTACCGTTGTGTTCACCATTGCTAGTTTATCCTTCTACACTTGGTAGTTAAATATTCCTCCAAAAATTTTGGAGCTTCCAATAATTTAGAAGAACTGGAGTACTATGGTCATTTGTAAACAGTACTAATTTATATTCTTTCTTTTCCATGTCTCAAAATTCAATCAGAAATATTTGGAAAAATTAGATGGGTTCAGATTCAAACTTTTTAAAATCATCTTCACATTGGTTTGTTTTATCTCAACAACCTTTTTAATTTTTCAGACTGTGAGTTGGCTAACTAGGCTTAGGTCCTTGCTGGGTTCCAAAACAACCTTGTGAAAACTGCTCTACTTCTATATTGGCTACCTATACAGAGTAAGAGGGAGAAAATTAGACAACTATCCGTCCTGTGGGCAGCTGTACTACTGCTCTACTTTCCCTTTAACTATAAATTTATTTCTGGTGATATTGAATATTATCTCTCAAAGAGTACGCATGTCTATATAACATAACAAATAAACCCCTAATAGTGTTGTTCAATTATCTAACAAGATATTCATCCAAGTGGTAATGAAAATGCAATATATAGTCACCTATAAAGTACTTAAGATTCAAAGAAATGTTTGCTCCAAATACAGGGAATGGTAATTCCCTGTCCTGTTTCAAATGTCATAGGCCATTTGTATATTCTATATCAACCCATAGATGTCTGGTATAGCCAATCCGCTTCCTCATTAATGAAGGGAAATCAGGGCGATTGTCATGGAATACGCAATAAGAAGCGCACATAAATTTGTGGAGCTGTAAAACATTGAAGAATCTATCAAGTTTGCATCTACGATTTCAATTTATAGAAATACTCAAGTATTTACTTCAAGTTTGTCGAAAGAATAAAGCAAGACAGGTTTTTCTTGGTCTGTCTGGAGTTCAGAATGGGCAGTGTGGTAGAGACCCTTTGTGGTCAGGTCTCTGGTGCAGGACAGATTCACATGCTCAGAGTTTATATGCTAACGTAGCAGATTTAGCTGGAAAATTTGTTGTCTATTAGCTGGGAAAAGTCATTGCCATGGCTTGTCTTGCCTTGATTAGATTAATAATCAATGTTTCTTCTTGATTTGGTTATTAATATTCTAACTGGGTTTAGATTAGTTGGAGTAGCTATTCCATTGTATGAATTGTTTGTTCGCTTTTTGAGATTTATGGGCTTTTTCTCAACTTGCAATGGCTTCAGCTATCATGTTATCTATAGAACGCCAGTATGTGTTTTCTCTTCAAAACTCAATTTCTGGTAATAAAAAGCTTAAATTAGGAGTAGAGAATGAACAATATCAAACAAACTGGGAGCCGCAAAAATTCTCTGTGACTGTAAAATCATCTTTAATATACCCACATTCTTATATGCCAAGATGTGGATAGTCCAGTTATATATTCAGACATATATATGAACATACTATTTTTATCTAATGTATATACACACAGTTGGTACACACATTTGGATACATAATAACAAGTCTCAGTGTGTGTATATATATAGATTTGGTAGTCATATAAACAGCCTAGACATCTTGATGTTATACATTAGTTTTTGTGTGTATATAAATATGAAAAATATATAAATGGATATATAATATAACTATGAATAGATTTTTTTTAATCTAAACACATACATAAATATAAAAAGACCTAAAGGACTTTGGTTTTGTGCTTCACAACCATGACAACTGTTGTACTTTAGAGTAGCAGATAGAATGTTTATTGATCTTTGTTTTAACTTTTTCATTAAAAATGTGAAGGATTGGATGGTGGCCGAATCCCCTCACAATAAATTTTCCACTCTTTCTATATTTGAATGGATTTGGAATGTTGAGGTTTATAAATAAGTACACAATCCCTAATGTTTTGCAAATCCACAGTTATAAGTAACTTGGATAGAGAGGAATTGATAATAGAGATGCCTTCATAGATATTTATTGAAAGGGGGCCAAGAGGCAATATTAAAACTAAGATAAATTCTAAAGATTTTGTCTAAACTAGTTCATTTCAAAATATCATGGAAACTACCTCGAAAAAAACAAGGGAATCTAATATTGAGCAAATGAATGTTGACTCATATGTTAAAAGCATCCAATGCTTTGATTTTGAGTTGCGGCAATATAAGTCACAATACTTCGAAAAACATTCTGAGTTCCTTTGAATCTTTACGTGTCCCCAGTACAGATCTATGGTTAGAAACCATTTAATTGTCACCTATTGTTCTGCATTAGGCATCTCTGTATGTATATTATTAGTATCAGACTTGTTTGTATGCTTAGGCATAAATATGGGTAGACCTGTTGTGTTTACATTTGGATTCATAAAAGTGGGCACATATATGCACAAAATATATAGGCATGAGGACATATATATAAACACTAAAACAATATATATATAGACACGATTGCTACACGTCTGTACAGGCTAGACTTCTTTGTGTCATATATATGTTTTTGTTTGTCTGCAAAAGTATAGAATGTAATACACAATTGGCTATATAATATAAATAAGGATAAGATTTACATATAGAAAGAAATAAAGGGGCTTGGTTTTGTTCTTCACGGCCATGACCTCTACTAGACTAGTAGTAAATACAATCACATGGAGAGTGGCAGAATCCCTTGACCACGAGTTTGCCTTTTCCTATTGTTAATGGATTTGGACGTGTAAAGCAAAGGTTTATGATTAAGTGTACAATCCCTAATTCTTTGCAAAGACATAGTTTGCCTTTTCCTATTGTTAATGGATTTGGACGTGTAAAACAAAGGTTTATGATTAAGTATACAATCCCTAATTCTTTGCAAAGACATGGTTATAAACAACCTAGACAGAGAGGAGTTGATAATAGAGATACCACTCCATAGAATTTTATTGAAAGGGGCAAAAGTAGCAATATAAATTAAGCATAGCTTGAAACTGAGTTGTAAAACTTGCCCTTATTTCAAGGGCATGTGTTGATGATGTTACTATGCCACATAGGGAAATGGGGAATTAATTGCACTAGAAATGGATGGAGTCTTTTGGAGGCATCCCCTGTTGCAAAAGCAGCATGGACTGCAGGGAAAATTGTTAACGAATGGAATCTTCAATTGGGTGAATCCTAATTTTTTTTGTAAAATCATGGGAACTACCTCAAATAAATGAAAAGATTCTATTATTGAACGAATGGAAGTTGACATAGGTATTAAAAGTATCCATTGCATTGATTCTGATCTACAATAATGCATGCCATAATGCTTTGGAAAAACAATTGGTTCAGAGAGCCTTACAATCTTTACATGTCCCAAGTACAGATCTGGAGCACTGATCATATATATGAATTTGAAACACAGACACCTTATCGCATTTTATGAGTGTTCGTAATTAAAACACATCATCATCTACAATAAATCTTTCGATATTTAAAATATCTACCCAAATACACATCGATGCCATTGGTGCACAACCATCCATTTTCAGCATACCACAACACTTAATCTTTCTATAAAAAATAAAGATGTTTGCAATTCAATATATAGCAGAAGCATCAACTTTCCACTTTCCATGAGGTAAAATTCCCTGAAAAAGTATGGTGAAAATTTTAGCCTCACACAAAGTACCCAAACAAATGCTTTCTACTAGCAACTAAGCATTCAATTTTTATATGAAGAAACACATTTTCCAAAGGGATGCATTCAACTTAGAAAAATCATCTTCCCATTGGTCTGCTTTATCTCTCAGCAACCTTTGGCTAGCTAGGCTTAGGTCCTTGAAGGGTTCCAAGACAACCTTGTGGAAACTGCTCTAATTAGACAACTATCTGTCCTGTGGACAGCTATACTACAACTCTACTTTCCCTTCAACTATAAATTTATTTTTAGGGACACTGAATATTATCTCTCAAAAGAGTACGCATGGCTATAGAGTATAACAAATAAATGGCTAACTAGGCTTAGGTCCTTGCTGGGTTCCAAGACAACCTTGTGGAAATTGCTCTAATTAGACAACTATCCGTCCTGTGGACAGCTATACTACAACTCTACTTTCCTTTCAACTATAAATTTATTTTTAGGGACATTGAATATTATCTCTCAAAAGAGTACGCATGGCTATAGAATATAACAAATAAACCCCTAATAATGTTATTCAATTATCTAACAAGAAGTTGATAAATTCATCCCAGTGGTAATGGAAATGTAATATATAGTCATCTCAAGGATTGAATATTTAAAGAAGTGTTTGTTCCAAATACAGGGAATGGTAGTTCCCTGTCTTGTTTCGAATGTCATAGGTCATTTGTATATTCTATATCAACCCATAGATGCCTAGTATAGCCAATCCGCTTCCTCATTAATGAATGGAAATCAGTGGGATCTTCAAGGAATTCCCATAAGAAGTGGGCATAGATTTGTGGAGCTGTACAATATTGAAGAATCCATTAACTATTGCATCTATGATTTCAATTTATTGAATACTCTAGTATTTACTTCAAATTTTGTGGAAAGAATAAAGCAAGACAATATTTTCTTGGTCTGTATACAGTTGGGAATGGGTAGTGTGCTAGAGACCCTTTGAGGTCAGGCCTCTGGTGTAGGACAAATTCACATGCTCAGAGTTTATATGCTAACATAGCTGGAAAATATGTTGTCTGTTAACTGGGAAAAGTCAATGGCCATGGCTTGCATTGCCTTGATTAGATTAATAATCAGTGTTTTTTTGAGTTGGTTATTAATATTCAAACTGGGTTTGGGATTAGTTGAAGTAGCTATCCCATTGGATTGTTTGCTCACCTTTTTAGATTTATGTGATTTTTGAATTTCAATGGCTCTAGCTATCAGTTTATCTACAGAACGCCAGTGTGTGTTTTTTCTTCCAAACTCAATTTCTGGTAATTAAAAAAATTAGGAGTAGAGAATGAACAATATGAAACAAACTAGGAGCCGTAAAAATTCTGTCCTCATTTTAGCTACCAAAGATGATTTTATCCTATTCACAGATAGTGAAGTGGTCATGAAAATGGTGTCAAACATAGCGACAATGGTTTTCAATAGTGTACAACTGGTTCTATAAACCATAATGTAAATATTAAATAAGACGAAATCAAGGTTGACATGACTATAATTCTGGAAGGTGGAAGGTTGACATGACTATAATTCTGGAAGGTGGAAGGTTCTATTTGGTATAATATAAATTTTAATTTGAAGTTACACTTTTGAATCAAATTGACCAACTAAGTTGTAAATTCTCCCATGAATAAAGTTGTAATGCATACAGCTGAAACCTTTGGTCTGAACTAGCAGACAAAAGTCTAACATTTGGTTTGTATAAATAGATATCCAATTGATATGCTTTCTTCATTCTCCCACGATTGCAATTGTAAATTCTCCCATAAATAAAGTTGTAATGCATACAGCTGAAACCTTTGTTCTGAACTAGCAGACAAAAGTCTAACATTTGGTTTGTATAAATAGATATCCAATTGATATGCTTTCTTCATTCTCCCACGATTGCAATTGTAATCCTGAAAAGACAAATCCCTAGGTGGAAAAGAAAAATGAAAATCATGATACAACTCATTTCCTGCATAGAAATATCGGCTTTAGTAAGTTTTTATCTTCTTACTGGTATGGAACAATGTCAAGAAAAACGTGGTTAATATCATTTATCGATTCTAAATATATTTGGACTCTTGAAAATAGTTAAAGAATATTTACTTTTTAAAATGTCATTTTTGAGATGCTCTGCAGCAGCTGCTGGTAAAATAGTTAAGACATCTTTACTTTCTTCCTCATCAATAATGGTGTTTTTATCTGTAGAGAATTTTGTGGAAACCTAAAAGAAAAACCTTTCTCTTGTTGATATATGCTTCAATCTCCTTTGCAATTTTAATAAACTGACCTATAGATTTCAGAGAAGAATGGTGTCGTGGTAAACTGAAAGAGGCAATGAGACTTCACAAAGTATATTGCTTTGACTATTCCCTTCTCCATAACGCTATGCCTATGTCTGATTCTTCTTCTATTCTAAATTATGACTTTTAATTAAAGATTTTCTTTAATATTATTTATGTATCATTTGAAGATTTTGATGTTAAAAGGTTTATTAATGTTAGGTGTGAAATGTGAAATGTGCAGGGTTCATTTGGTTTATAAAGAATAAGAAGAAAACAGTTAAGGAGTACTATTATTTCTAATTATAAATAGATTTGTGCATTGATGAATTTCTAAATCTCTTGTAAATATTGATTAACAATTGTAATTAATAAAAAATATATTACGTTTTAGGAGAGGTAGAAATACCTCTCCATAAACACTTAAGGATGGCCATGGACATCCTTCAAGAGGTCTTTCTTGTTCTCTTTTCATGTTATTTTCATGTTTTTTAATGTTTAAATATAATTTAACTATATAATTTTACTAATCATATATGTATTTTGAAAATTAGTTGTGTGAAAGGTATAATAAAAGATCATTAAGTTGTATGGATTTCTTGTTTGAATTTTATAGTGATCAATTGCTTAGGGTACATATTCATGAGGTAAGTTTGATGATTGCATGTAAAAAGATGGAGCACATTTCATAATTGGATTTAGCTAAGTCTTGCAGGTTTTATATAGAATTACCATAGCTAATTTACATCTAACTATTATGGAGTGTTTGGTGTTCTTTTGCATTGAGGTAAATGATATTGACCAAGTGTCACTAATTATTTTACTTTTTATTTCAAGTGTCTAATTGTAGGTATGTCATTATGGTTCATGACAAGTCTTAGGCTAAATATTTCATGATATTATCGTTGTATGTCAAAAGCCTATGTGATGCCTAATATGTTTGTCCATGCATCATGTTTGAGTGAAACTAACTCTATGATTTTTGATAAGTAGGAGATTTTCCACAAGTCAAATTGTGATATTGCTATTGGGATTCTATGTTTAAAAAAAAAAAGTCAAATTAAACTCCTATGGTGTAGGAAGATTGCCTAACTCTAGTGTGCTTATTTATAACATCATAGTTGAGTGAGATTGACTCTATAGATGATGATTGCATAAAGCTTATTGTAATCATCCTTAATACATGATAAAATGAAGAACTATATGTAGATTATCTATTCATAATGGTTAGTCATTGATTCACAATTGTTAGTGTCATTTACTCTTTTGCATTATTTATGACTTTTGTATAAAGGGTATATAAAACATCATAAAACTATATTTATGCGTAATCATATATAATAAAAAATGAGGGTTTGCACATATATTTATTATGTACAGGGCATGGTATTTTCTATTTTTACATTTTGATTTTCCTTTCTAGATTTGTACATCCCTATGCATAATGTATATGCAATAATTTATGGTTTTGTATGTGTGTATAAATGCATACGTGCACACAAATTCTCAACAAAGAGTTGATATGTATGTATGCATGAATGCATTTACCTATGTATCTATATATGTATGAATGAATGAATGCATGCATGCATCTATTGATGAATGAATGAATGTATGAATAGATGACTGACTGTATGTGTGTATGTATGCATATCTATGGTATGTATATATGCATGAACATGCATGTATGAATGAAATGCATGTATGTATGTATGTATGAATGTGTGTATGAATACATGGATGTATGTATTCATGAATGAATGTATGTATGAGTGGATGAATGACAAAATGTATGAATGTGTGTATGTATGTATGTATGCATGCATATCTATGGTATGTATAAAAGCAAAAATGCATGTATGAATGGATGGATGGATGGATGGAAGAAAGAATGCATATATATATATATATATATATATATATGAGTGAATGAATGAATTTATGTTTGCATAAATTTTCATGCATGCATTTATGCAAACACACATGAATGAATATATGAATGGATGAATACATACATGTATGCATGCATATATGTAAATGTGTTTGTGCATATACATACTTAACAAAGAGTTGATATTTATGTATGCATGAATGCATGCATGTACCTATGTATGTATTGCATTGTATGTATGTATGAATGAAACAATAAATGTATGAATGCATGTGTGTATGTATGCATGAATGGATGTACATGCATATCTATAGTATAAATGCATGCATGTATGTAAGAATGTATGAATAAATGGATGAATACATGTAATTATGAATGAATGTATGTAATATTGAATGGATGAATGGATGTATGTATGTGCATGAATACATGTATGTATGCATGTATGGATGAATGAATCTATGAATAGATGAATAAAATGTGCCTGAATTATTGCATGTATATATGTATGTGTGCATGTATATATGCATGTGGGTATGAATACATGCATGTACGAAAGTATGTGTTGATTTATGCATGCTTACATGTATGTATGTGTGCATGTATGAATGCATTCAAATACATACACATATATAAATATGCATGCATACATTCATTTATTCATACATGCATATATATATACACATTTATTTATGCATGCATACATTCATACACACTCATGCATCGATACATGTACACATTCATTTATACATACATGCATGCATGCGTGTATAAATGCTTGTGCATGTATGCACAAATGTATGTGTTGATTTATGCATGCTTACATGTATGTGTGCATGTTTGTGTTTATGTATGAATGCATGCAAATACATACACAAACATAGATATGCATGCATACATATGCACATGCAATCATTTATTTGAATACATATACATATTTATTCATGCATGCATACATTCATACACACTCATGCATGTATATGTGTTGATTTATGCATGCTTACATGTATGTATGTGTGCATGCATGCAAATACATACACATACATAGATATAAATGCATACATACATTCATTTATTCATACATACATGCATATATATACACATTTATTCATGCACACATACATTATTGTTAAGGTTTTAGGATCATTGCAAATGTAATAGCACTATCTGATTGTATGCATTTTCCAAATGCATCGATCTCTTGTATATATACAAGTTAAACACAAGAAGAGACACGTTGCTTCATGAGACGTGTCTATTCATGTATCAAAACATATACACATTTATTCATGCACGCATACATTATTGTTAAGGTTTTAGGATCATTGCAAATGTAATAGCACTATCTGATTGTATGCATTTTCCAAATGCATCGATCTCTTGTATATATACAAGGTAAACACAAGAAGAGACACGTTGCTTCATGAGATGTGTCTATTCATTAATTAACTATTTAGTTATTATAATAATAAATATAGATTAACTATATATATATATACATATATACATATTAATATAAAATAATATCAATTATTATATATATATATATATATATATATATATATATATATATATGTAATAAATCATTTCTCATAATAATCATATAGTCAGTTTTATTTATCTGACCGATGCTACATACATCAACACTCCCTCTTAGCTAGGGAGGATAAATCAATCCAATGTTAACACTTATGACAATGATAGCATCAACCCTAAGATGTAAAAAATAGAAGCATCATCCTCATGATGTAATCAATAGAAACATAGTCTCAAGATGTGGATTGCCTCCATCGACGATTCTATCCACAAGCTCTCTTGTGGATTGCCTCCATTGGCGATTCTATCCACAAGCTCTCAAGTGGATTACCTCCATCGGCTATTCTATCCACAAGCTCTCGTGTGGATTGCCTCCATCGACGATTCTATCCATAAGCTCTTAGGTGGATTGCCTCCATCGACGATTCTATCCACAAGCTCTTATGTGGATTGCCTCCATCGACAATTTCATCTAGAAGCTCTTGTGTGGATTGCCTCGATTGGCGATTTTATCCACATAATCACTAGATTTACTGTGGATTGCCTCTATTGACAATTCTATCCACGAGCTTCTCAAGCTTTAATGTAGATTGCCTCAATCGACGATTCTATCCATTTGATATCGTGAGTATTGGCCTATCAGAATGTCAACACATGACATTCACCTAAGTACTCAAGAGTTCATAAAGATATCATCTCATGATATCGAGAGCATTGGCTTGCAGAATATCAACTCTCAAGACATTCACCAAGTGCTTAGAGTAATGGCCAACCAACATCAATTCTCATGATGTCCACCAAGTACTCAAGAGTTCATAAAGATATCATCTCATGATATCGAGAGCTTTGGCCTAGAGAATATCAAGTCTCATGATATTTCACCAAGTGTTCAGAGTAATAGCCTGTAGAATATCAAGTCCCATGATATCCACCAAGTACTTAACATAAGAACATTCACATCATCTATTATGATTTGTTTCAGCCATCACATGATTCAAAGTCTCCAATCCGTTAACAAATCCAAGATATGAGGACATCATTCCCTGCAAGCCAGATTTGGAAAGACAGAGAGATACCACATCGCTTCCCTTGCATTTTACTCCGTTCCATTCACAATAACCTAATGTTGCTCAATTCACCACGGATTTGTGAAATTTTCGCACAAAACTACACACTACCAAAAAAGAAAAGTGGAATATTCATCTGCAATTTTCGTGGACAGATTTCTTTAATGTAGCCGTGTAATTTGTTTTTGGCATTACATCCTTACAGATTTCCGTCGTCAAGATATTTTTGAATGGGCCTATTTAAAAGTTTGGTTATATAGTTAGTATGAATTGCTTCCTAATTTAGGAATAATGATTTTCTTCTTATGCAACCGTTAACCAGAATCAGAGAAGCACTCTGTAATGGTGCCAAATGAGATCTCTGGCAGGTTTTATTGTCTCTTCAAAAAAACTCAAAGCTTTTTTCAAGCTCTTATTCATTATTCAGATTGTGATATGTAGGTCTTCTTCTGCCTTATCCTAACCACTCTCAGCTTAATATTATCCTTTGTGATTCAGCGATGTCATTCACAGACCTTCTGACAAGCATAGCCAACAATGCTTCTCAAATGAGCCATGCATTGGACAACGATGTTGTTCAAACCAGCCATGGTAATTCTTCTACCAGGATTGTATGGACGAAAGAGATGGAAATAAAGCTCCTAGACTTGCTCCACGAGCAAGTTCAGCTGGGAAGAAAAACTGAAGGCGGTTTCAAAAAGGAAGCTTGGACTGCTATTGAAAAGAGGTTCAAGGAAGAAATGAAGATTAATTTGACAAAGGAAAACTGTAAGAACAAATTGAAAACATGGAAACAGGATTACAAAATGATGAAAGAGTTAAAAAAACACAAGTGGTTTTGAATGGAATGAGTCCACTCAATGTATGGACGCTGATGAGAAGGTTTGGGAGGAGCTCTTGAAGGTGAAATGCTCTTTACAATTTTTTGTTATAAGTTAATCTATCTTAACAAGTTACAATTTTTTGTTATAAGTTAATTGATTCATTATGCCAACATGCAGCGAAAAGACTTAAAAAATGCAAAGGTGTTTAAGAGGTGGCCCTTTTACTACTTCAATGAGTTATCCGTCATAGTGGGAAATGACATAGCCGAAGGGAACGCGGCTGCAACACCTCTAGAGACTGAAGAAGGGATTTTTGTAAATGACAGCTTTGATCCTGATTATGAGGAGGATATCACTGCACGTTTTGAAAGTGCTGCTGATTTCAATGATGATGATATCCTTAAACATGTACCCACTCAATCTACTACATCTGGCAATGGGATTCGCTCATCAATGGCATCAAAGAGGCCAAAGAGGAAGCGTTCTAGCATCGTAGGTTCTTTAGATGCCATATGTGAAACCATAGGTAAGATAGGTGACAACACGAGGGAGACTCAAACTATGAAAATGGATGCATCTAAAGTGAATGTTGTCTATGAACAAGTATATGCCAATTTTTTAGTTTTTACTTCGATATGACTTTTTATAGAAAAATATTAAAAATTAATAAAACGAGCAACAAAATTGATAAAAGTTGAAAACTTAAAATTTGTAAGAAAATAATTTTTTTTAATAATTTTAATTTTTTAAAGTTAATAATACATATTTTAATTTAAAAATATATAAGTTAGAAATACATATACATTTTAATTAAAAAACCAGCAACAAAAATGATAAGTTAAAAAATGAAAAATGAAAAAAATGAAAAATAATCCTTATTCCCATTCCACATTATGGGATCTAAACGCAGAATAGATTAATTCCCAGTCATATTCTAGGTGCACCAAACAGGTCCAAAGCTTATTCCAGCTTTCGCTTTGAAGATTAATTAATCCGAGAATAGGTCCTTGTTCTAGAATAGGCCTATTTTGGATAAGTTAATTCCATGCACCAAACGGGCCCTTATATAATATGAGAAGTTCTGATGGTTTTTCATTTGGCGCAGGTTTGCTCTTATATATGTACATTGAGTAGTGCTCCACACTTTTGGGGAGATACTCTGCCGCCATGGTCGCACCAGCAAAGAAGATCACAAGAATAAAGGCAGAAGCTTACTACAACTGCCATTATGAGAGGGTTTTCTAATCTGGCGAGGGTTTGTCCGAGAGAGTATGATGACTCTTATACCTTGAGAGAGGCCCTATGGCTCTTATGATGGTTTACTCGGTGTTTGGAAGGGCAGATGAGAAAGTGGGTTCTGAGAGATAATAAGTAGGGACTGTTTAAATTTATGGGGATTATAAAATGGCTGAAGGATTAAAGCTTATGCTGGGTGCAGTGTTTATTTTATTTGTTCCGTTTGAAGAAAGATAATGTGACAGTGAAACAAGGAAGCAACAAGAGAATGCTTACTTTATCTGTTCTACCGACTCTGCCCATTTAAATTATTTGGTGGAAGTGGGGATAATGTTTGGAAGGGCAGATGAGAAACTGGGCGTCTCAAAGATAATTTATGGTCAGGGAAAAGTTTTGGAAGTTGCAGATGAGAAGTTAAATGGGGAGTTTGAGAAGGCAGCAATGGAACAATTGAATATAATAGGGTTGTGGTGCTCTCATCCAGATCCAGCTGCAAGACCAAAAATGAGGCAAGTGGTAACGTTGTTGAAGGTAGAAGATCCAGTGCCTAATCTTCCTCGAGAAATACCTGTGCCAACATACGCTGCATTTCATGGAGCCAATCTTTCAGTTGCTTCTTCATTTACAACGGAGCATTCCCATGTCTTTTGCTTCCACATCTCAATAAGGTACATCATCTCAAGTCTCCTCCTTATCATATTCAAACACGGAATCATAGGAGTTCTCTTTCACGACTCAACCTTTAGGATCTTTTATTTCGAATTTGAAGAAAAGAAATAAATCTTGAGTAATTGTATTCCCTGTTGATATGTTAGTTTCTTCATTATTATTTGCTTTGCTAGACATAAATTTTAATTGAAGAAAATATGTCTAGGAAAAGCTACTTGATATATTCTATAATCTCTGTGTTCTTGAAACTTTTGTTGGATGAGTAACATTTAATAGAAGAGATCCGTTTCCCTATACACTCCTTTCTATCCTTTATTTACGGCAATCTCCTTATATTACTGGTATGGCTTGTCGGAGATTGTAATCCTAATTAGTCAGCTGCACATCCTTTATATACACAAGGATATCTATAGTATTAAAGAGAAACTTTGAAGGTAGATTATGACAAGATTTGGTTGAACTCCAACAGTCTGTCCATCTGGTACATCGTACCATCTACAGAGTTCACCTAGTGGGTGTTTCAGAAATATTATTTTATTCTGCTCTCTCTCATACATAGATGCCATGATTTTTTTATATATTGAATGAATTTCCCTCTTTTTTATATTTTAGAAAGATAAATTTATATGTTGAAAGTGGAAGACCTCTGCAATTTTGCTCACGTGCAGAGGACTCATGTATAAATAATGCCTTCATAACCTGCATAGGGAGGAATTGATGATAGAGATGCGTTCATAGAGATTTATTGAAAGGGGGCCAAGCGGCAATATAAATAATGCATAGCTTAAAACCTTGAGTTGCAATACCTCGTGTTGAGTCAAGGGTGTGTGTTCATGGGGAGTCATTGTAGCAAGAACGTCCTCGGTTGCAAAAGCAAAGTGGAGAAACGGAAAAGGAAAATGTTAATGAAGGGAATTTTGAACTAAGATGAATTCTTAAGATTTTGTCAAAACTAGTTCATTTCAAAATAACATGGAAACTACCTCAAAGAAAAGAAGGGAGTCTAATATTGAGCAAATGAATGCTGACTCATATCTTAAAAAGCATCCAATGCTTTGATTTTGAGCTGCGGCAATATAAGCCACAATACTTTGAAAAACATTCTTAGTTCCTTTCAATCTTTACATGTCCCAATACAGAACTATGGTTAGAAACCATTTAATTGTTATCTATTGTTCTGTATTAGGCATCTCTGTATGTATATTATTAGTATCAGACCTGTTTTTATGCTTAGCCATAAATATGGGTAGACCCGTTGTGTTTACATTTGGATTCATAAAAGTGAGCACATATGCATGGGATATATAGGCATGAGGATATATATATAAACACAAACTGTATATATACAGACATGATTGCAACACCTCTATACAGGCTAGACTTCTTTGTGTCATATATATATGTTTTTGTTGTCTGCAAAAGTATAGAATGTAATATCATATAAATAAGGATAGGATTCTTAGTGTAAAAAGATATACATATAGAAAGAAAAAAAGGGTGTGCTTCACGGCCATGAGTTTGCCTTTTCCTATTTGTCAATGAATTTGGACGTGTAAAACAAAGGTTTATGATTAAGTAACGTGGATAGAGAGGAGTTGATAATAGAGATACCACTCCATAGACTTTTATTGAAAGGGGACCAAGTAGAAATATAACTCAAGCATAGCTTGAAACTGAGTTGTAAAACCTTCATTTGTTAACTTTTCCATGCACTGGCAATGGATGGAGTCTTTTGGTGGCATCCCCTGTTGCAAAAGCAACGTGGACTGCAGGGGAAAATGTTAATGAATGGAATCTTGAACTGGGTGAATTCTAATTTTTTTGTAAAATCAAAGAAATGAAAAGATTCTATTATTGAGCAAATGGAAGTTCACATAGATCTTAAAAGCATCCATTGCATTGATTCTGATCTGCAATAATGTATGCCATAATGTTTTGAAAAAAAAAAAATTGGTTCTGAGAGCCTTACAATCTTTACATGTCCCAAGTACAGATCTGG
The DNA here is from genome assembly GCA_027943335.1 of Chamaecyparis obtusa. Lineage (NCBI taxonomy): Eukaryota > Viridiplantae > Streptophyta > Pinopsida > Cupressales > Cupressaceae > Chamaecyparis > Chamaecyparis obtusa. Next base: position 369,244 of record BSBK01001547.1, read on the forward strand.
AGCACTGATCATATATATGAATTTTAAACACAGGCACCTTATCACATTTTATGATTGTTCATAATCAAAACACATCTTCATCTACAATAAATCCTTACATATTTAAAATATCTACCCAAATACACATTGATGCCATTGGTGCACAGCCATTCATTTTCAGCATACCACAGCACTTAATCTTTCTATAACAAATAAAGATGTTTGCAATTCAATATATAGCATCACCATCAACTTTCCATGAGGTAAAATTACCTGAAAAAGTATGGTGAAAATGTTAGCCTCACGTAAAGTAACCAAACAAACGCATTCTAGTAGCAACTAAGCATTCAATTTTCATATGAAGAAACACATTCTCCAAAGAGATGCATTCAACTTAGAAAAATCCTCTTCCCCTTAGTCTGCTTTATCTCTCAGTAACCTTTGGCTAACTAGGGTTAGGTCCTTGCTGGGTTCCAAGACAACCTTGTGGAAACTGCTCTAATTCTATATTGGCTACCTACACAGAGTAAGAGGAAGAAAATTAGACAGCTATTCGTCCTGTGGACAGCTATACTACAGCTCTACTTTCCCTTCAACTATAAATTTATTTCTAGGGACATTGAGTATTATCTCTCAAGAGAGTACGCATGGCTATAGAATATAACAAATAAACCCCATAGAATATAACAAATAAACCTCTAATAGTGTTGTTCAATTATCTAACAAGAAGTTGATATATTCATCCCAGTGGTAATGAAAATGCAATATATAGTCATTTCTAAAGGACTGAAGATTCAAAGAAGTGTTTGCTCCAAATACAGGGGATGGTAATTCCCTATCCTGTTTCAAATGTCTTAGGCCATTTGTATATTATATATCAACCCATAGATGCCTAGTATACCCAATCCGCTTCCTCATTAATGAATGGCAATCAGTGGGATTTACATGGAATTCGTAATCAGAAGCGCACATAAATTTGTGGAACTGTAAAATACTGAAGAATCCATTAACTATTGCATCTATGATTTAAATTTATAGAAATACTCAAATATTTACTTGAAAGTTTGTGGAAAGAATAAAGCAGGACAAAATTTTCTTGGTCTGTATGCAGTTGGGAATGGGCAGTGTGGTAGAGACCCTTTGTGGTCTGGTGTAGGACAGATTCACATGCTCAGAGTTTATATGCTAACATAGCTGGAAAATATGTTGTCTGTTAGCTGGGAAAAGTCATGGCCATGGCTTGCATTGCCTTGATTAGATTAATAATCAATGTTTTTCTGAGTTGGTCATTAATATTCAAACTCGGTTTGGGATTAGTTAAGGTAGGTATCCCATCGGATGGGTTGTTTGCTTGCTTTTTTAGATTTATGGGGTTTTTCTTGACTTTCAATGGCTTCAGCTATCATTTTATCTACAGAACTCCAATGTGTGTTTTCTCTTCCAAACTCAATTTCTGGTAATAAAAAAAATTAGGAGTAGAGAATGAACAATATCAATCAAACTAGGAGCCTCAAAAATTCTCTGTCCTCATAGTGACTGTAAAATTCGCTGTCCTCATTTTAGCTACCAAAGATGATTTAATCCTATTCACAGATAGTGAAGTGTGGTCATGAAAATGGTGTCAAACATAGCAACAATGGTTTTCAATAGTGTACAGCTGGTTCTATAAACCATAATTTAAATATTCAATCAGACAAAATGAAGGTTTACATGACTGCAATTCTTGAAGGTGGAAGGTTTAAATAGTGTACAATCGGTTCTATTTGGTATAATGTAAATTTTAATTTTAAAGTTACACTTTTGAATCAAATTGACCAACTAAGTTGTAAATTCTCTCATGAATACAGTTGTAATGCATACAACTGAAACATTTGGTCTGAACTAGCAGAACAAAATCTAACATTTGGTCTGCATAAATAGATATCCAAGTGATATGCTTTCTTGATTCTCCCACGACTGCAATTGTAATCCTGAAAGGATAAGCTCTTGGGTGGAAAAGAAAAATGAAAATCCTGATCAACTCGTTTCCTGCATAGAAATATCTGCTTTAGTAAGTTTCTATCTTCTTACTGATATGGAACAATCTCAAGAAAAACTTGGTTAATATCATTTATCGATTCTAAGAGCCAGCAATAATAACCCTCTCCAGCAAGTTGAGGCTGGCAAGCCTCACCACTTGAAGGATCCTATGAAACCACTTGGAGAAAGCTTTTCTTCCGAACAAAATAATGATCAGAAAAAGCACCCTTCCACCAAGAGACATATCTTTTCTTTTTCTCCAATTCGCACTGAGTGGAGACATAGCCGGTTTTGGAATATCTTCAACGTCTGAAGGTAATGGCTTTATAATTAAGCGGCTAAATCCGAGAACCTTTAGAAGACTCGATCTAGATCTCAGCGGGGAGCCCCTTGGAAACATCCATGTGAACTAAAATCCGAGTATAAGTGGACTGAAAAATATCATGTATGAGTCTTTATCCATCATCAAAAAATCCCCCAAAGCTTCACCCACTTCTAATAGGGAGTCAATCCATAGATGAAGGGGAAGATTAGGGAGCCTAACCTAAATGGGAATCTTATTGAACTTCTCATAAGAGGGGTTAAAATTTGGATGTCAGGGTTTAACGATCAACAAAACTTATCATCCTAGCTGAAAAAGTGATTACATAAAATCTTAGTTCTATCCTCAACATTATTGAATTTAGTAATTGATAGAGAGGTTGGGAGAGCCAATCACAAGCTTTTGCCTAAGTCCCTGTAGTGACCGTGAGGTGTTCTCTACCGACACCAAATGACCTATAGGATCCCCCTTGAGGCTTGATTCCTTGGTCCATTTAACCAACCCGACTATCAAGTAACACTTACCAAGACAAACTAAGTTCTTGGTGCTCTCCTTCATTCATGCATACCCTAACCCTTAATGGCACCTAAGGGCCCACCACCTCAAAACTGACATAGAACCTTGCAGAGGTGAGGAGGTGCTTGAACATGTCTTGTTTAGTTCATTTAGAGGTCTTGAAGATCTTACTTCCATTACTTTCCTTGTTGATCTCTTAGTTCCTTCACAAAATAGGGCTACAAGGAAGAGCCCCAATTAGGCTTCATATCTCGGGAAAATAGGGTTTTCTCCCAATTGATGCTAAAGAACCCTGCAACTTGATTATGGATTCTTGGTTCAATATCCAACCTCTCAAGGATTTTGGAAGTTTTAGGGTTTCACCTTTCCGTACAATCCCCTAACCAAATAATAGGTGTTTTGGGAGGGTTTTAGGCATTCTCTAATTGCATAGTTTGTTTACAAGCTTGGGGTAACCAAATGGATTGGTTAGACCCTCTGCTCTCGAATAGTTCTTGGCAAGTACCTTGTCTTTGACCTCCAATCACAAATTGATAGTCTTTTGCACACCTCTGCAAGTTATACTCACTTTGTCGCAGTCTCTCCTAGCTGGGCTCACCTAGGGCAAGATTTTATAAATGCTTGGCAAGCTTTCTAGGGCCCATGATCTTGTACAAGGTGTATACGTGGAGTCTACTCACTAACCCCAAGAGGCCGTATAGATTGAATGGTGGGATAGTGAGTTAGATCCTCGTTTCTCACACCTTCTTGGTTTGAACCAGTGAACAGGGAGAATGAAAAGATTTAAGAAAGAACAAAGAAATGAATAAAAAATCCTAATCTAATAGCACACGCTGCAAGAAAAAACACTAATCTAAGAATTCCATTAATTAAAATCCATTTCACATCTCAAAATATGCTTCATGAATTCATTGATTACAAAGATATATCAAACTCTCACACATTGTTCACACTTTCGGAACTATAAATCTGTACACAAAAGTATCCAACCTTGAGATTTGGTCCAAAAATGACTTATAGTTTGAGGATTATCTTAGGTTTTCTTTAGGGCACTCGTAGGCCGATTTAGGGTATTTGGACAATTCTGTTCAAGCAACTTTGAAAAGTTGCAGAAGTTACAACATTTTTACAACTTTTTCACTTTTTGCATACCAAAGACCTTGGTTAGGTCCTATAGAGTTCTAGATTCCATATTAGACCCAAATCTAACTCCTCACACACCCTAGACCCTATGACATCATCTAATCAACAAATAACCAAGAAAGAGAGTCTAACACTTAGTCTCAAGATTTCAAAGACCTAAGACATAGGACCTTCTTGGATCTCTAATCCCTATTGGATCCCACACTATGGTCAACATGACCTTAGGAAAATCACACACTTGCCAAAGATGGCTTACAACATAAAAAGAAAAGATGGATTGGATCTACCAACCCTTGGGTGCTCCTGTACCATGCTCCCCCTATACACAAGAATTTAAGGCACAATACGGGATATGAGAGAAGGATCAATGCCCAACTGTTTGAAGTTGCTTTCTTCCACAAAAGTAGCTTCAGATTCAGGGTGATCCTTCCACTGTACTAGGTGTTCCATGTAGACCCTGTGTCTGGTCTGCTTCTTTACTCTGGACTCCAAGATCCTCTCAGTTTGAGGCTTGGTCTTAGGAGGTATGGCCACTGTATTGACATCTAAAAGTACCTCCTGATTGTTCTGATTGATCTCAGACAATGGTCCCTTGTACTTGACCATGTCTGCAATGTTGAAGACTGGTGAGATGGCTAGATCTTGAGGGAGGTCTTTTTGTAGGCATTGGCTCCATACTTGGCTAGAATCTTACAAGGCCCTACCCTCGTCATCTGTAACTTGGTAGGCACTCCTTTCTGTAATCTAGACATGTTGAGATGGACCATGACATAATCACCTACTACACATTAGACATATCTCCTCTTCTGATACATTTTGCCTTTAGCTTTTGAGTTGCTTTTGCTAGGGTCTTTTTTACTTGCTCTTGAATCTCCTTCATAGTTTGGGAGAAGTCCTCTGCATGCCCACTCCTATATTTCATGCTTCCTAAATCTCTGAGGTCATTTACTCCCCTTGTGCACATATGCCACTGAAATTCCTTACGAATTTCCTATACAATTGAGCTAGGCCATGAAAACTTCTAACTTCTGTCCCTATGGTTGGTATAGGGTAGTTTAGAATGGCTTCCACCTTACTTGGATCCATCTTCAATTGACCCTTGGACACTACAAATCCCAAGTAGACTAATTCTTGCTTGAGGAACCCACATTTCTCCAAGTTAATGGCTAACTGTTCTTCATGGAGTCTCTTGAGCACAACCTCCAAATGTGATAGGTGTTCCTCTTTTGTTTTGCTGAAAATGAGTATATCATCAAGATATACCACTACAAACCTGCATGTATAGTTTTTTAGCACCTCATTCATTAATCTCATGAATGTGCTAGGGGCATTAGTAAGCCCAAATGGCATCACAAGCCACTCATATAACCCTTCAATGGTTTTGAAGGTTGTCTTCCTCTCATCCCCATCCTTTATCCTGATTTGATGGTATCCATTTTTGAGATCCAACTTGGTGAAGAATTGAGCTCCTCCTAGGCAATCCATTAGATCCTCTATCCTAGGTATAGGGAACCTATATCTGATAGTGATCCTATTTATTGCTCTTGAATTAGTGCAAAGTCTCCGCTTACCACCTTTCTTGGATGCTAAGACCATTGATACTGCACATGGACTATCGGTGATCCTCAAATTAAATTTATGCATGTTCGAGACTAAACTTGTGACCGATTAATTTTTTTTATGAAAATAATGTGATTGACCACCTTTTATTTTTAATTTTTTCTGAAAAATAATGTAAACAATTTATTTAAGATTATTTTTCAATTTACTTTTGTTTGAATTGGCGAGTTCATAATTTGAGAAACATTTTATGAATGACAGTTGAGAAAAACAATGAAGTTACCATTTTCTCCAGTTTCAGTGGAATGGTTTGATTTTCCCGTGACCGTTGGAAAAAAAAGCAAAGTTTACCGTTTATGCTTTAATCCAAGCTGTGAGGGAATGCCTAAAAATAGCATGATTACCGTCTATGCTTTCAATCTCTCTTAGGGCCCATTTGGCGCCTGGAATTAACCTGGAATAAGCATTATTGAATGCTCGAATAAGTTTATTCGCTGTTTGTGGCCACTTTCTTAATTCACGAATTGGAAAACTAATTCCTGTTTTTGGGCCAATGCATGGATAAAATAATTCCGAAAAAAAGCTGGAATTCATTTTATTCCAGAATAAGGCTATTCGAGAATTGAAAATTACTCCAAAAATTATAAACTCGTCGGCGTGTGTTTTGGTTTTCTATTTTGACGAAAACAAGCGTTGGGTCTGTGCGTTTTGGTTTTATAGGGTTTTCTATCTTCCACAGCCTCTAGTAGCAGAGAAGCAAAGGGGAGTTTCTGCATTGTAGGGAGCTTTGTATCGCCGGAAGAGGAGTTACTGGATTTCTTTCAAGAATCTCCATTCCGAGGTAAGTCTTTTATACTAAAATGAAATATTTGACAGCAAATCATTTTTAACTTCTGAATTTCAAATTGAGTGGACTGATTACAGAGTAAGAGATCTGAATCGATTCATGTTTCTTCATTGTAGGGAGCTTTGTATCGCCAGAAGAGGAGTTACAGGATTTCTTTCAAGAATCTCCATTCCGAGGTAAGTCTTTTATACTAAAATGAAATATTTAACAGTAAATCATTTTTAACTTCTGAATTTCAAATTGAGTGGACTAATTATATGTCTCTGTTACTACAATTCTTTATATCTGACAAACCAGTCTCTGGATAGCTTGAATGGAGGAAGCGTCTATTCAGCTATCAGAAATCTTGATTTTGTCTAAGGGGGGACTAAGTTTTTTTTTAATCTTCTTGACAAGATAGACACTGGCTTGAGGGGGATTTTTTTTTTGTGTGAGGATGATTTTCAAGTGACTTTGAATTGAATGGTAGTTAGGTTTTTGTTTTCAACAAAAACAATCTGTCTTTATGTAGTAGATATTACTGTTACGAAGTAGATATTATTGTTATGAAGTAGTTGTTTTCTCTGGTTAAATGGGTATGGGGAGGATATATTCTTGTTTCTTTATGATCTTTACTTTTATTCTTGAAGACGCTGCATTCTTGTTGTCCTCCAACTGTTGTAGTTGTTCTTCTGCCTTAACCTCTGTTTCAATGTGCTCCATTTCACTCTTTGTGGTAGACAGTATTTGCATGAACTTAATTCCACAAAATCTTTTAAAGAAAATCAGTTCATAATATTTTGTAAGAGGTAATCTTCAGTCAAATCGCCGCAATTTCATGGTCCCTTTCTTGTTCATGAATTTTTTTACTGCTGTAGCAGGATATTTTAGAGCCATATTTGTTTTGATTATCATCCTTAATGATTGTCTCTGCTATCCTGGGGGACGTTTTCCTTAAGCACCTTGGGAATACATTCATGCTCCTTATGTCTCAGTATGATCTAAAGCTGATTCATGTATGTATGTTGATGTGCATGCTACTTCCTTATTCCCCTAGTCCATTTCTCCCTTTGTCATTTATTTTTTCTTCCCCTAATATAACATCTAATATAATATCACCTAAAATTATTAAACCTTCATGATGCTGTCAAAGGTCATAAGTTCATATACTCATTCTGCCAAACCATTGACACACATATATATTATGGCACTGTCACTACAACATCTGACAAAAAAATATTATTCTTAAGAGGATGCTAAACTAGTCTACAATGCTTCCTTGTGAAATCGATTTAGCCCACATTACGCAATCAGCGCAGCAAATCTATTTTTTGTAGATACATCCCGCATGAAGTATTTCTTATATGCTTGTGATACTGGTCGTGGGATTTGGTTTCGTACCTATTTGGTTGGGAAGGGTCTGCTGCATATTACAAACCAAACATATATAGACACATCCCATCTACTCCAATTAAAGAGTGCAGTATTATTAAGAAACAATTGTGAGCATAAATGATGACAAGATGTAGCTAGATGAAGAATTCATGAGAAGATGCCCTTTGGTTACTTTCACAAACTCAGATTATACCCATAATCATACTACATAAAGAACAACTTCTTACCAGTTACACTGTAGCCTCGTATTGTTCTTGTAATTATTATTGAAATGGGTTGATTGACTGATCTAATAGCAAATGCAGTTCCCCCAAAATTGCTGAAGTCCGTAGAATGCCAAGTATTAAGCACACCATACTTGAACTGAAAATCAATCTTGATGTTGCTTGTTTTGTTGATAAATTTAAGCCTTGGATCGCCCACAAATTCATGCTCTGATAGAACACCGGGGAATTTAGTATGAATGAAGAAACATTTCATTGAGATAGCCCCCATTAATTATATTCAGAACATTCAGCGGTAAAACATTTCTCCTCTTCTAACTCGTTTTCCAATGGCAATAGAAATCTGTTTGAGTTTAATTGGCAAAAATGTTTAGATCTCTACTCCCAAGTACATTGTTTTCTATGTTTAATCACAGATGTATTGAAGAGAATAATGGATTAAGAGAATGATATTGCACTTAACATTTTGTTAAATACATCCAACCTACAGGGTTGCTTTTGCTGGTTCACTAGGTTTTGTTACTTTACAATATGATATTACATGTACTTTTTAGACTCCTATGTTGTTGTAGATGGCTGGAGTCACTATAACATGTGTTCACATATGTAGGCCTAGAAAACTCCATTGTTGTTTTGTTGTAGTTGTCATTGTTTTTAATTATAAGCAAGTACTAAGTTATCTTCCCTTTTAGGTAATGGATCTTACCAAACAGTCACACCTTCAAGGTCTCGCTCTTAGGAAGAAGAGAGTCAGTATTTCTCTTGCATGCGTGCTTGCAGCCATTGCGGCAGCCATAGTGGCATTTGCAGATGAAGAAAAAAATAAAATGCGTAAGCGCTTAAGGGATGAAATTCCTTTTTATAAGCGTATCATCCATTCCAACAACACAGATTGTCATGACCAAATACACATGACTAGACGAGCCTTCTTTCAGCTAGCAAATCTTTTAAGGCAAAAAGGAAGCATCACAGATACGGAAAATATCACATTAGAGGAACAACTGGTGATGTTCCTACATACCATTGGGCACAATCTGCGTAATCGTAAGGTTACCCATAACTTTGGGCACTCAGGAGAGACAGTTAGTTGATAATTCCACAAGATGTTGACGACTATCTTAGCACTCCATGTAGATTATCTTCTACCCCTTGGTCCTAACACTCCTCCATAAATTAGTGGGAAGGACCGGTTCGACCCATACTTGAAGGTAAATCTCCTTGCCATACACATTTATTTTATTGAGTCTTAATCCCGTTTCCACATTTTCATTGGATTATCCATTTGCTGACTATAGGATTGTGTGAGAGCAATTGATGGATCCCATATACCAGTCACTGTCGATGTTGACCTCCAAGCCAAATATCGTGATAGAAAAGGTAACTTGTCACAAAATGTTATGGGTGTATGTTCATTTGATTACCAATTTCAATACGTCCTTGTTGGTTGGAAGGGTCTGCTGTAGATAGCCATGTTCTAGCTTCAGCTCTCTCCAGATCAGATCCACTTGTGGTTCCTGTAGACTATGATTGTCATATTCCTACATACGATAAATTTTACATTGTTATATTAATATTCTTTATTATATACAGGAAAGTATCATTTGGTCGATGTTGGATATCCAAATGCACCAGGATTTCTCGCTCCTTATAGGTGTACACGTTACCACCTAAAGGAATTTGTAAGAGAAAACCCAATAAACACAGCACAAGAGTTGTTTAACCATAGACACTCGTCACTTAGGAATACAATAGAGCGTACATTTGGCATTTTGAAGCAGCATTTTCCTATATTGAGGCATGTGACATCTTATAAAACCATGACACAAACCAAGATTGTTTTGGCATGTTGCTTTTTACACAACTTCATTACGAGAGAGGATGGCCTTCCACCGGAGGAAGAATGTGAAGAGGAAGATGGTCATGACGAGATAGATGTACCATTGCTTGAGACTTATGGTTTGACTCAGCATGATAGAGATGACTAGGGGATGTTTCGAGATGAAATAGCAAGAAGGATGTGGGAAGACTATAGATCTGGATAATTTTGTGAAGTTTTTTTTGGTTTATTTAAGAAATTTGCCATGATATTTTAAGGTTAATGGAGATTGGCACTGAATTCTTTTCATTATTTCATCACAATAATTGGAATATTAATATGACATTCTATAATGCCATTTAATTTGAGATTGTAAGTTTGTTCAAATTCATTTCTTGCAAGATTTTCCTACATCTCTTGCAATCATGGCATTGCATTTTCTTGGAAGTCTTTCCTCTAAAGCGAAGACTATTGTTTTCATGTAACATATATGTTGTAAGTAATTAATTTGAGAGTTTTTCAGTGTGTATTGTTGATGATGCCAGAATGTTCACGCAATAGATTTGATGAAAAGATTTTGAAATTCTCATATAAATGCAATGGCAGATGTAAAACGAATTCAACTACCTTTCCCATTTCCCCTCATGACCTACCTTTCAATTGGAGTTATTTAACAACACAGGGATTGAGCCATTCAGGTCATCATTTGCAAGGCCCAAAAATGTAAGATTTTGGAGTTTACCAATGGATTTTGGGATGGAACAAGATAGAGGATTGTTTGATAGGTCCAGTTTTTCTAAAATTCCTAACATTCCAATTTCTTCAGGGATGGGTCCTTGAAGCAAACAAGGTGAGTTAAAATTTACCAGATTTACAAGATTGCCTATTTCTAGTGGAAATATTTCACACTGGGTTGAAATATTTCACTAAAATGCTTTGCCCTTTACTCCAAATTTCCTGTAAGTAAAGAAAAATACATTCTTTAACTGTGGACCTAGTTATAATATTTGATATAAATCCCCAAATCATATTTCTCAATCAATGTTAATACTCTATTCCATATATCTCCTCAAAAATACAATGCCTGATGTTCATACCCTATCATGAAGCTCCCATTTTTTATCTTGGCAAAATCTACTTCCATTAGACTTGATGGATGCCTCTACCATGATCTTAACTTTCAATTTGTCTGGGCATTTTAGCATTACTAAAATTGGTTCTATACATCATATCATGTCACGCCTTCAAACTCTTTCATAAAACAAATTTTATTGTTGAAATCCTTTTTTCTGCATCGCATTTAGCATATATTTCTCTTAGAAAAGCATCTTACCCAAATGCCCCAACTCGATGGCATCCACACACAGTTTCAGAGCTCCATCACTAAACACTGGAGTGTAGAATGTGTGCAGCGCTATTGAAATGGCTTTACAAAGTGGAGTGCATTTTCTTGGAAGTTTCTAAAGTCTGCGACAAATCCTGCTTTAAAACTCTCAGGATTGTGAGAGAACCCAACTCTGGAATTATTCTGCCACTAAAACTATTTTTGGCCAATACTAGTTCTTCCATATTCATAAGCTCCTTTACATTAGAATCAACAGTCCCTGATAGTCTGTTCTCACTGAGATCCAACACCTTAAGATTTTTAAGGTTCCATATCTGAGAGGGTATCCTACCATGAAACAGGTTGCTTGAAAGATTCAAAGTCTCCAATCCGAGAACACATCCAAGATGTGAGGACATCATTCCCTGCAAGCCAGATTTGGAAAGACAGAGAGATACCACATCGCTTCCCTTGCATTTTACTCTGTTCCATTCACAATAACCTAATGTTGCTCAGTTCAGCACGGATTTGTGAAATTTTCACACAAAACTACGCACTACCAAAAAAGAAAAGTGGAATATTCATCTACAATTTTCGTGGACAGATTTCTTTAATGTAGCCGTGTAATTTGTTTGTGGCATTACATCCTTACAGATTTCTGTCGTCAAGATATTTTTGAATGGGCCTATTTAACAGTTTGGTTATATAGTTAGTATGAATTGCTTCCTAATTTAGGAAAAATGATTTTCTTCTTATGCAACCGTTAACCAGAATCAGAGAAGCACTCTGTAATGGTGCCAAATGAGATCTATGGCAGATTTTATTGTCTCTTTAGAAAAACTCAAAGCTTTTTTCAAGCTCTTATTCATTATTCAGATTGTTATATGTAGGTCTTCTTCTGCCTTATCCTAACCACTCTCAGCTTAATTTTATCCTCTGTGATTCAGCGATGTCATTCACAGACCTTCTGACAAGCATAGCCAACGATGCTTCTCAAATGAGCCATGCATTGGACAACGATGTTGTTCAAACTAGCCATGGTAATTCTTCTACCAGGATTGTATGGACGAAAGAGATGGAAATAAAGCTCCTAGACTTGCTCCACGAGCAAGTTCAGCTGGGAAGAAAAGCTGAAGGCGGTTTCAAAAAGGAAGCTTGGACTGCTATTGAAAAGAGGTTCAAGGAAGAAATGAAGATTAATTTGACAAAGGAAAATTATAAGAACAAACTGAAAACATGGAAACAGGATTACTGAATGATGAAAGAGTTAAAAAACACAAGTGGTTTTGAATGGAATGAGTCCACTCAATGTATGGACGCTGATGAGAAGGTTTGGGAGAAGCTCTTGAAGGTGAAATGCTCTTTACAATTTTTTGTTATAAGTTAATCTATCTTAACAAGTTACAATTTTTTGTTATAAGTTAATTGATTCATTAACCCAACATGCAGCGACAAGATTTCAAAAATGCAAAGGTGTTTAAGAGGCGGCCCTTTTACTACTTCAATGAGTTATCTGTCATTGTGGGCAATGACATAGCCAAAGGGAACGCGACTGCAACACCTCTAGACACTGAAGAAGGGATTTTTGTAAATGACAGCTTTGATCCCGATTATGAGGAGGATATCACTGCACGTTTAGAAAGTGCTGTTGATTTGAATGATGATGATATCCCTACACATGTACCCACTCAATCTACTACATTTGGCAGTGGGATTCGCTCATCAATGGCATTAAAGAGGCCAAAGAGGAAGCGTTCTAGCATGGCAGGTTCTTTAGATGCCATATGTGAAACCATAGGTAAGATAGGTGACAGCATGAGGGAGACTCAAACTATGAAAATGGATTCATCTAAAGTGAATGTTGTCTATGAACAAGTATATGCCAATTTTTTAGTTTTTACTTCGATGTGACTTTGGATAGAAAAATATTAAAAATTAATAAAACGAGCAATAAAATTGATAAAAGTTGAAAAATTAAAATTTGTAAGAAAATATTTTTTTTTTTTGTCTTAATTTTTTAAAGTTAATAAGACATATTTTAATTTAAAATATATAAGTTAGAAATACATATACATTTTAATTAAAAAACCAGCAACAAAAATGATAAGTTAAAAAATGAAAATTGAAAAAATGAAAAATAATCCTTATTCCCATTCCACATTATGGGATCCAAACGCATAATATATTAATTCTAGTCATATTCTAGATGCACCAAACAGGTCCAAACCTTATTCCAGCTTTCATTTTGAAGATTAATTAATCCGAGAATAGGTCCTTGTTCTAGAATAGGCCTATTTTGGATAAGTTAATTCCATGCACCAAACGGGCCCTTATATAATACGAGAAGTTCTGATGGTTTTTCATTTGGTGCAGGTTTGCTCTTATATATGTACATTGAGTAGTGCTCCATAGTTTTGGGGAGATACTCTGCACCATGGTCGCACCAGCAAAGAAGATCACAAGAACAAAGGCAGAAGCTTACTACAACTGCTATTATGAGAGTGTTTTCTAATCTGGCGAGGGTTTGTCCGAGAGAGTATGATGGCTCTTATACCTTGAGAGAGGCCCTATGGCTCTTATGATGGTTTACTTAGTGTTTGGAAGGGCAGATGAGAAAGTGGGTTCTGAGAGATAATAAGTAGGGACTATTTAAATTTATGGTGCTTATAAAAAGGCTGAAGGATTAAAGCTTATGCTGGGTGCAATGTTTATTTTATTTGTTCCGTTTGAAGAAAGATAATGTAACAATGCAACAAGGAAGCAACAAGAGAATGCTTACTTTATCTGTTCTACTGACTCTGCCCATTTAATTATTTGCTGGAAGTGGGGATAATGTTTGGAAGGGAAGATGAGAAAGTGGGCGTCTCAAAGATAATTTATGGTTAGGGAAAAGTTTTGGAAGTTGCAGATGAGAAGTTAAATGGGGAGTTTGAGAAGGTAGAAATGGAACAATTGACTATAATAGGGTTGTGGTGCTCTCATCCAGATCCAACTGCAAGACCAAAAATGAGGCAAGTGGTATCGTTGTTGAAGGTAGAAGATCCAGTGCCTAATCTTCCTCGAGAAATACCTGTGCCAACATACGCTTAATTTTTTAAAGTTAATAAGACATATTTTAATTTAAAATATATAAGTTAGAAATACATATACATTTTAATTAAAAAACCAGCAACAAAAATGATAAGTTAAAAAATGAAAATTGAAAAAATGAAAAATAATCCTTATTCCCATTCCACATTATGGGATCCAAACGCATAATATATTAATTCTAGTCATATTCTAGGTGCACCAAACAGGTCCAAAGGTTATTCCAGCTTTCGCTTTGAAGATTAATTAATCCGAGAATAGGTCCTTGTTCTAGAATAGGCCTATTTTGGATAAGTTAATTCCATGCACCAAACGGGCCCTTATATAATATGAGAAGTTCTGATGGTTTTTCATTTGGCGCAGGTTTGCTCTTATATATGTACATTGAGTAGTGCTCCACACTTTTGGGGAGATACTCTGCCGCCATGGTCGCACCAGCAAAGAAGATCACAAGAATAAAGGCAGAAGCTTACTACAACTGCCATTATGAGAGGGTTTTCTAATCTGGCGAGGGTTTGTCCGAGAGAGTATGATGACTCTTATACCTTGAGAGAGGCCCTATGGCTCTTATGATGGTTTACTCGGTGTTTGGAAGGGCAGATGAGAAAGTGGGTTCTGAGAGATAATAAGTAGGGACTGTTTAAATTTATGGGGATTATAAAATGGCTGAAGGATTAAAGCTTATGCTGGGTGCAGTGTTTATTTTATTTGTTCCGTTTGAAGAAAGATAATGTGACAGTGAAACAAGGAAGCAACAAGAGAATGCTTACTTTATCTGTTCTACCGACTCTGCCCATTTAAATTATTTGGTGGAAGTGGGGATAATGTTTGGAAGGGCAGATGAGAAACTGGGCGTCTCAAAGATAATTTATGGTCAGGGAAAAGTTTTGGAAGTTGCAGATGAGAAGTTAAATGGGGAGTTTGAGAAGGCAGCAATGGAACAATTGAATATAATAGGGTTGTGGTGCTCTCATCCAGATCCAGCTGCAAGACCAAAAATGAGGCAAGTGGTAACGTTGTTGAAGGTAGAAGATCCAGTGCCTAATCTTCCTCGAGAAATACCTGTGCCAACATACGCTGCATTTCATGGAGCCAATCTTTCAGTTGCTTCTTCATTTACAACGGAGCATTCCCATGTCTTTTGCTTCCACATCTCAATAAGGTACATCATCTCAAGTCTCCTCCTTATCATATTCAAACACGGAATCATAGGAGTTCTCTATCACGAATCAACCTTTAGGATCTTTTATTTTGAATTTGAAGAAAAGAAATAAATTTTGAGTAATTGTATTCCTTGTTGATATGTTAGTTTCTTCATTATTATTTGCTTTGCTAGACATAAATTTTAATTGAAGAAAATATGTCTAGGAAAAGCTCCATGATATATTCTTTAATCTCTGTATTCTTGAAACTTTTGTTGGATGAGTAACATTTAATAGAAGAGATCCATTTCCCTATACACTCCTTTCTATCCTTTATTTACTACAAGCTCCTTATATTACTGGTATGGCTATCAGAGATTGTAATCCTAATTAGTCAACTCCACATCATTTATATACACAAGGATATCTATAGTATTAAAGAAAAACTTTCAAGGTAGATTATGACAAGATTTGGTTGAACTCCAACAGTCTGTCCATTTGGTACATCGTACCATCTACAGAGTTCACCTAGTGGGTGTTTCGGAAATATTATTTTATTTTGCTCTCTCTCATCCATTGATGCTAGACTTCTTTGTGTCATATATATATATATATATATATATATATATATATATATATATATATATATATATATATATATATATATATATATATATATATATATATATGAACAAAAGTATACAATGTAATATCATATAAATAAGGATAGGATTATTAGTGTAAGAAGATATACATATAAAAAGAAAAAAAGGGTGTGCTTCATGGCCATGACCTCTGTAAGGAAACTCAGGTGCGGAAATAGCTTCCTACGCTAATCTCTATAGGAGAGTATTGTGCAAATTCTTATAAATCCTTACAATTTCAGATTCATTAACTACTTTAACAAAGATATTGCAACCACATACAATGCATACAGAAAAATAGAGAATGACACAATGATATACCCTGGCGAAAACCTTTTGGTAAAAAACCTCAGCACTCCAAAACCTACACAATGTATTATCTTCAACACAAAGATTACAATACACTTGCAATGCAAGTTCTTTAAGGAGATGAGAGACAGAGCCAACAAGACTTAAATTTTTGTTATATCTCTCCCATAGGAGCAGCATCATATATATAAACTCCTCTGGACCCAAAAATAGGCACAACCACCAAGACCCATGCACAAAGCCACATGCACACAGTTGTTACATGCAATCCCAAGAATAGGCGTCCATCCCTAGAATAGACTATGACAGCTTGTCATAGAATCCGCCAAAAATAACGGTCACAAGAGAAGTGTAAGAGAATCTGTCATACCAACCTATTTTTGGCATATTCTCTTACACACACCAACCACTTCTTCTTGGGCACCCAAATAGGCCCAAGTCATAAGATGCTCTTACACCTGTCATAGCACATTCCTTAAATAGTTCTTACGCGTCATAGGAATCCGTCATGACCGTTTCAGTCATGATCTCCTTACGCACAAGATGCCGACACATCAACATGCCAACTAGACATGTACACTCACACTTAATTACATTATTTGAAAAAAAATACATTTAAAAAACAAATAATAAGAATAGGAATTATCCAAGGTTGAGACACCTTATTCCTAACATTCTCCCACTTGTCGAACACCTTGTAAGAGCAACAGGAACTTTAACCGCTATAGGCCAAAAGGCCCATAGACTCCGAACACCATCTGAACTTCTCAGTGCCCACTGGTATCGTTAATGCATCTGCAACATTCTTCAGAGTATCTACCTTCTCCAAATTTACCTTTCCATCTTCCACCATATCTCTCACAAAGTGAAACTGCACATCAATGTGCTTCGTTCTGGCATGGAAAGTTGGATTCTTTGCAAGGCAAATACCGTTCTGACTGTCACACCAAATAGTAATTTGTTTTGCATCAACACCAACATCAGAACACAATCTTCTAAGCCAAATGGCTTCTTTACAAGCATGAGTAGCAGCCATGTACTCAGCTTCTGTAGTGGACAAAGCAACCACATGTTGTCGCTTACTCATCCAACTAATGGCACCGCCAAACATAGTGAACACATAAGCACTGGTGGATCTCCTGCTATCAATATCACTTGCCCAATTTGAATCCACAAACCCATGAATACAAACTGAATGCGAAGATCCAGAAGAGTTACCATGATAACATATGGAGTAATTTGATGTACCCCTCAAATATCTGAATACTCGCTTAACTGCATCCCAATGTACCCGTCCAAGATTAGCCATAAACCGACTCAGGACTCCCACTGCTCTGGCAATGTCTGGTCTAGTACAGACCATAGCATACATAAGACTGCCAACTGCACTAGCATAAGGTACTCTACTCATGTCCTCCACCTCACTAGGAGATTTTGGACAATCATCTACAGATAACTTTGTTCCCATAGAAATAGGAACACACAGTGGTCTACAATCTGCCATGCTGAACCTGTCCAACACAGACTTCACATACTTACTCCGACTCAACCAAAGTTTTCTTGTTAGAACTGTCTCTACTGATTTCCATACCCAAGATGTACCTAGCTGCCCCAAGATCTTTCATCTCAAACTGTGCTGACAACTGAGATTTAAAATCAGAAATCATACCCTTACCCTTCCCAAACAACAACATATCATCAACATATAATGCAACAATAAGAAGGTGATCATTTTCAACTCTGAAATAAACACAATGATCTGATTTTGATCTTACAAATCCAATTGACAACGCAAAAACATCAAACTTAAGGTACCACATCCTAGGAGATTGCTTCAAACCATATAGAGATTTCTTTAATCTGCAAACTAAGGATTCTTTACCTTTAACAATGTAGTGCTCAGGCTGTGACATATAAATCTCTTCCTCCAAATCACCATGAAGGAAAGCTGTCTTCACATCCATCTGTTCTATCTCTAAATCATATGATGCAACAAGAGATAACAAAAATCTAATGGATGTCAACTTTGCAACAGGAGAGAATATTTAACCATAATCTATTCCCTCTACCTATGAATACCCCTTTGCAACCAATCTAGCTTTATACCTTTCAACACTGCCATCTGCACAGAATTTCTTCTTGAACACCCATTTACAACCAACAGGTTTTCTCCCTTTAGGCAAAGGTACAAGGTCCCAAGTTTTGTTTTTCTCCAATGAAGCCATCTCATCATCCATAGCCTCAATCCAGGAACCTGCATCTTCCATGCCCAAAGCCTCTTTCACAGATCTAGGCTCATTAGTGTTAGTAATCAAAGCAAAGGCACAATTAGAATCTAACATAGAATAACCAAACCTTTCTGGTTGCTTTCTTTCTCTCGTGGATCTCCTCAAGGGCTGCGGTTGAGGTTGTTCTTCCTCTTCTTTTGAACTATCAGAGCTGTTAGAGCTCTCCTCATCATTAGACCCAACATGGTCTCTCTGTTCAGTCTTCTCAGGGGTAGGAGGCAACTGAACAACATCTTTTTCCTTTTCTTTTTCATCTGGTTGTAGCACAATAGGAGAAGATGTTAGCTCTCTGAAAATAACATTTCTACTATACAACACCTTACTAGTCACGGGATCCCAAAGCTTGTATCCTTTCACACCAGCACTGTATCCGATGAAAATACATTTAACAGCTTTGTTTTCCAACTTAGATCTTTTCTCCTTTGGAACATGTGCATAAGCTTCACAACCAAAAACACGAATATGTCTAATTGAAGGCTTCTTACCAGACCACACCTCCATGGGTGTCTTACCAACAAGGGCTGATGTAGGAGATCTATTAACCAGATAGCAAGCAGTGGCCACAGCTTCGGCCCAAAACCTTTGTTCTAAACCAGCTCCACTAAGCATACTCTTAGCCTTCTCCATCAGTGTCCTGTTCATTCTCTCTGCAACTCCATTTTGCTGTGAGGTATAAGGAGTTGTCTTATGCCTCTCGATACCTTGTTCTTTACAGAACTGTTCAAACTCTGCTGAGCAAAACTCACCACCATTGTCAGTTCTCACACACTTAATCTTCTTACTAGTCTGATTCTCTACAAGAGCTTTAAATTCCTTGAACCGACTAAAGACTTGTGTCTTACTTTTAAGGAAATAAATCCACGTCCTTCTACTGTAATCATCTATGAAAGATACAAAAATTACAGACTTGGAGATTGAAGGAACTTTTATAGGACCAAACACATCAGAATGAATAAGATCCAAAACATCAGAAGATTTGTGAGAACTAGAGTAAAACTGAACACGATTTTGTTTACCATAGACACAGTGTTCGCAGAAGTCGAACTCGAGATTGCAATCATTTAACCCCTCAACAAGATTTTTATTTTTCAGGGTTTTGAGACCCTTTTCACCAATGTGGCCAAATCTCATATGCCACAACATTGTCTTTTCTGCAGGAAGCTTACCTTCCAAAGTATTTGCACTACCATCGGAACCAATAGCCACAGACTTCTTCACTGCTTGTTCAAATGGTGAGGATGAAGAACTATTACATAGAGGAATACATGCATCTAGCTGAAATAAGGTACCTCTCCTAGTACCCCTTGCAAGCACTATCGATCCTCTCATCATCTTGCATCCTTCTTTCGAAAAAACAACTTGCACACCTACATCATTTAACATACTTATAGATAATAGGTTTCGTGCCAAACCCGGAATGTGCATAACTCCGTTGATTCCCTTTACTCGTCCATCAGGAAATTTGATAGTGACCCTTCTGCGTCCAACTATCTTTAGGTGAGAATCATCACCCAAGTACACCTTTCCACCATCGAACTCTTCATATTTTGAGAACCAGTTTCGATGAGAGGTCATGTGAAAAGATCCGCCTGAGTCAACCAACCACACATCATCAGATGCATGGGCTGCCAAAGCTGCGATGAATGCATCGCCATCTTCTTGAGATCTTTCTGAAGTTGAATCTGAACCTTTCTTCTTCTTCTTCGGCTCTTTGTAGTCTTTACGGAAGTGCCCAGATTTATCACAGTTCCAACATTTTTCCTTGGACTTATTGGAAGTCTTTGACTTCCCATGGGGTTTGGATCTACCCTTATTGTCATTTTTCTTCCCTCTTTCAGTGGATCTCCCACGATCAACAAGGGCTTCTTTTTCCGAAATGGAAGCCTTTCTCCGCATCTCCTCTGATAGTAGCGAAGACACCACATCATCCATTTTGAAGGTGACTAAAGTGCTTCCGAGAGCCATCACAAGATGGTCCCATGAATCCAGTAAAGAACACAAAAGTGTGTAGCAACGATCCTCCTCCTCTAAGTTGACACCAACTGATGTCAATTGTGCAGCCAGCAGATTAAATGCATTTAAATGATCCGTTAAGGATCCACCTTCCTCCATTCGCAGAGAGTACAACTTCTTCCTCAGGAACAACTTGTTCACCAGAGATTTGGCCTGCTACACGGCCGCAAGTCTTTCCCACAAACTATTTGCGGTTTTCTCATCTAGAACATTCAGAAGGATTGCATTGGTTAAACAGAGTCTTATGAGACCCTTAGCTTTATGGTCTTTGATATCCCAATCTGCTTGAGCTATAGTTGCTGGTCTTGTAGCATTTGAAGTCGCTTCCCATAGGTCACCATCTTCCAACATGTCTTCCATCTTGAGTTTCCACAACTCGAAATTAGTGCCACTAAATTTCTCCATTTCCATTCTTCCATATGATGAACTTGCCATCTCAATCTGCAAATAAGATTCAGAATGCTCTGCAAAAAACTCCCACTCAAACTTGAGATCAGCTCAAAAAACCCTACCCAACAACTAGGATCAAAAGTTGATCAAGCTCTGATACCACTTGTAAGGAAACTCAAGTGCGGAAACAGCTTCCTACGCTAATCTCTATAGGAGAGTATTGTGCAAATTCTTATAAATCCTTACAATTTCAGATTCATTAACTACTTTAACAAAGATATTGCAACCACATACAATGCATACAGAAAAATAGAGAATGACACAATGATATACCCTGGGGAAAACCTTTCGGTAAAAAACCCCAGCACTCCAAAACCTGCACAATGTATTATCTTCAACACAAAGATTACAATACACTTGCAATGCAAGTTCTTTCAGGAGACGAGAGACAAAGCCAACAAGACTTAAATTTTTGTTATATCTCTCCCATAGGAGCAACATCATATATATAGACTCCTTTGGACCCAAAAATAGGCACAACCACCAAGACCCATGCACAAAGCCACATGTACACAGTTGTTACATGCAATCCCAAGAATAGGCGTCCATCCCTAGAATAGACTATGACAGCTTGTCATAGAATCCGCCAAAAATAACGGTCACAAGAGAAGTGTAAGAGAATCTGTCATACCAAACTATTTTTGGCATATTCTCTTACACACACCAACCACTTCTTCTTGGGCGCCCAAATAGGCCCAAGTCATAAGATGTTCTTACACCTGTCATAGCACATTCCTTAAATAGTTCTTACGCGTCATAGGAATCCGTCATGACCGTTTCAGTCATGATCTCCTTACGCACAAGATGCCGACACATCAACATGCCAACTAGACATGTACACTCACACTTAATTACATTATTTGAAAAAAAATACATTTAAAAAACAAATAATAAGAATAGGAATTATCCAAGGTTGAGACACCTTATTCCTAACAACCTCTACTAGACTTAGATTAGCTCAAATACAATCACATGGAGAGTGGCATAATCCCCTGACCATGAGTTTGCCTTTTCCTATTTGTCAATGAATTTGGACGTGTAAAACAAAGGTTTATGATTAAGTAACGTGGATAGAGAGGAGTTGATAATAGAGATACCACTCCATAGGCTTTTATTGAAAGGGGACCAAGTAGAAATATAAATCAAGCATAGCTTGAAACTAAGTTGTAAAACATTCTCTTGTTAACTTTTGCATGCACTGGCAATGGATGGAGTCTTTTGGTGGCATCCCCTGTTGCAAAAGCAACGTGGACTGCAGGGGAAAATGTTAACGAATGGAATTTTGAATTGGGTGAATTCTAATTTTTTGGTAAAATCAAAGAAATGAAAAGATTCTATTATTGAGCAAATGGAAGTTCACATAGATCTTAAAAGCATCCATTTCATTGATTCTGATATGCAATAATGTATGCCATAATGCTTTGAAAAAAAAAAAAAGGCTCTGAGAGCCTTACAATCTTTACATGTCCAGAGTGCAGATCTGGAGCACTGATCATATATATGAATTTTAAACACAGGCACCTTATCACATTTTATTAAGTCAACCTTCTCCACACTGAAATCTTGCTTAGTGACTTCAGCGCTAGTCTTGTTGGAGTTAGGCTTGAAAATCTCTGTGACCCAATGACCTATGTTTGGGTCTACATCTACCATAGACTCTGTCTTTGGCTTCTTTGTCCTTGGGGATTTTCTG
This sequence comes from Chamaecyparis obtusa, assembly GCA_027943335.1. Taxonomy (NCBI): domain Eukaryota; kingdom Viridiplantae; phylum Streptophyta; class Pinopsida; order Cupressales; family Cupressaceae; genus Chamaecyparis; species Chamaecyparis obtusa. Next base: position 391,994 of record BSBK01001547.1, read on the forward strand.
AGATATTTACTAACCAAGTCACCAACAAGAACTGAGGTGATTGTTCATAATCAAAACACATCTTCATCTACAATAAATCCTTCCATATTTAAAATATCTACCCAAATACACATTGATGCCATTGGTGCACAGCCATTCATTTTCAGCATACCACAACACTTAATCTTTCTATAACAAATAAAGATGTTTGCAATTCAATATATAGCAGCACCATCAACTTTCCATGAGGTAAAATTACCTGAAAAAGTATGGTGAAAATGTTAGCCTCATGTAAAGTAACCAAACAAATGCATTCTAGTAGCAACTAAGCATTCAATTTTCATATGTAGAAACACATTCTCCAAATAGATGCATTGAACTTAGAAAAATCCTCTTCCCATTGGTCTGCTTTATCTCTCAGTAACCTATTGCTAACTAGGGTTAGGTCCTTGCTAGGTTCCAAGACAACCTTGTGGAAACTGCTCTAATTCTATATTGGCTACCTACACAGAGTAAGAGGAAGAAAATTAGGCAGATATTCGTCCTGTGGACAGCTATACTACAACTCTACTTTCCCTTCAACTATAAATTTATATCTGGGGACATTGAGTATTATCTCTCAAAAGAGTACGCATGGCTATAGAATATAACAATTAAACCCCATAGAATATACCAAATAAACCCCTGATAATGTTGTTCAATTATCTTACAAGAAGTTGATATATTCATCCCAGTGGTAATGAAAATGCAATATATAGTCATCTCTAAAGGACTGAAGATTCAAAGAAGTGTTTGCTCCAAATACAGGGAATGGTAATTCCCTATCCTATTTCAAATGTCTTAGGCCATCTGTATATTATATATTAACCCATAGATGCCTAGTATAACCAATCCGCTTCCTCATTAATGAATGGAAATCAGTGGGATTTACATGGAATTCGTAATCAGAAGTGCACATAAATTTGTGGAACTGTAAAATACTGAAGATTCCATTAACTATTGCATCTATGATTTAAATTTATAGAAATACTCAAATATTTACTTGAAAGTTTGTGGAAAGAATAAAGCAAGACAAAATTTTCTTGGTCTGTATGCAGTTGGGAATGGGCAGTGTGGTAGAGACCCTTTGTGGTCAGGCCTCTGGTGTAGGACATATTCACATGCTCAAAGTTTATATGCTAACATAGCTGGAAAATATGTTGTCTGTTAGCTGGGAAAAGTCATGGCCATGGCTTGCATTGCCTTGATTAGATTAATAATCAAATTTTTTTTGAGTTGGTTATTAATATTCAAACTAGGTTTGGGATTAGTTAAGGTAGGTATCTGATTGGATGGGTTATTTGCTTGCTTTTTTAGATTTATGAGGTTTTTCTCGACTTTCAATGGCTTCAGCTATCATTTTATCTACAGAACTTTAATGTGTGTTTTCTCTTCCAAACTCAATTTCTGGTAATAAAAAAAATTAGGAGTAGAGAATGAACAATATCAATCAAACTAGGAGCCTCAAAAATTCTCTGTCCTCATAGTGACTGTAAAATTCGTTGTACTCATTTTAGCTACCAAAGATGATTTAATCCTATTTACAGATAGTGAAGTGTGGTCATGAAAATGGTGTCAAACATAGCGAAAATGGTTTCCAATAGTGTAGAACTGGTTCTATAAACCATAATTTAAATATTAAATCAGACAAAATGACGGTTTACATGACTGTAATTGTTGAAGGTGGAAGGTTTAAATAGTGTACAATCGGTTCTATTTGGTATAATGTAAATTTTAATTTTAAAGTTACACTTTTGAATCAAATTGACCAACTAAGTTGTAAATTCTCTCATGAATACAGTTGTAATGCATACAACTGAAACATTTGGTCTGAACTAGCAGAACAAAGTCTAACATTTGGTTTGCATAAATAGATATCTGAGTGATATGCTTTATTGATTCTCCCACAACTGCAATTGTAATCCTGAAAAAGACAAACTCTCGGGTGGAAAAGAAAAATGAAAATCCTGATCAACTCGTTTATTTGACTAATATCATTTATCGATTCTAAGAGCCATCAATAATAACCCTCACTAGCAAGTTGAGGCCGGCAAGCCTCACCACTTGAAGGATCCTATGAAACAACTTGGAAAAAGCTTTTGTTCCGAACAAAATAATGATCAGAAAAAGCACCCTTCCACCAAGAGACATCTTTCCTTTTTCTCCAACTCGCACAAAGTGGAGACATAGCCGGTTTTGGAACATCTTCAATGTCTAAAGGTAATGGCTTCATAATTAAGCGGCTAAATCCAAGAACCTTTAGAAGACTCAATCTAGATCTCAGCGGGGAACCCCTTGGAAACATCCATGTCAACTAAAATTCGAGTATAAGTGGACTGAAAAATATGATGTATGAGTCTTTATCCATCATCAAAAAATCCCCCAAAGCTTCACCCACTTCTAATAGGGAGTCAATCCATAGATGAAGGGGAAGATTAGGGAGCCTAACCTAAATGGGAATCTTATTGAACTTCTCGTAAGAGGGGTTAAAATTTGGATGTCAGGGTTTAACCATCAACAAAACTTATCATCCTAGTTGAAAAAGTGATTACATAAAATCTTAGTTCTATCCTCAACATTATTGAATTTAGCAATTGATAGGTAGGTTGGGAGAGCCAATCACAAGCTCTTGCCTAAGTCTCTCTAGTTACTGTGAGGTGTTCTCTACCAACACCAAATGACCTATAGGATCCCCCTTGAGGCTTGATTCCCTGGTCCACTTAACCAACCTGACTATCAAGTAACACTTACCAAGACAAACTAAGTTCTTGGTGCTTTCCTTCCTTCATGCATAGCCTAACCCTTAATGCCGCCTAAGGGCTCACCACCTCCAAACTGACATATAACCTTGCAAAGGTGAGGAGGTGCTTGAACATTTCTTGTTTAGTTCATTTAGAGGTCTTGAAGATCTTACTTCCATTACTTTCCCTATCGATCTCTTAGTTCCTTCACAAAATAGGGGTATAAGGAAGAGGCCCAATTAGGCCTCCTATCTCGGGAAAATAGGGTTTTCTCCCAATTGATGCTAAAGAACCCTGCAACTTGATTATGGCTTCTTGGCTCAATATCCAACCTCAAGGATTTTGGAAGTTTTAGGGTTTCACCTTTTCGTACAATCCCCTAACCAAAAATAGGTGTTTTGGGAGGGTTTTAGGCTTTCTCTAATTGCATGGTTTGTTTACAAGCTTGGGGTAACCAAATGGATTGGTTAGACCCTCTCCTCTCGAACAATTCTTGGCAAGTACCTTGTCTTTGACCTCCGATGACAAATTGATAGTGTTTTGCATACGTCTGCAAGTTATACTCACTTTGTCTTTGTCTCTCCTAGTTGGGCTCACCATAGGCTTGCCTAGGGCAAGATTGTATAAATGCTTGGCAAGCTTTCTAGGGCCCATGCTCCTGTACAAGGTATATACATGGAGTCTACTCACTAACCCCAAGAGGCCGTATAGATTGAATGGTGGGATAGTGAGTTAGATCCTCCTTTCTCACACGTTCCTGGTTTGAACCATTGAACAGGGAGAATGAAAAGATTTAAGAAAGAACAAATAAATGAATAAAAATCTCTAATCTAATGGCACACGCTGCAAGAAAAAACACTAAGCTAAGAATTCCATTAATCAAAATCCATTTCACATCTCAAAACATGCTTCATGAATTCACTGATTACAAAGTTATATCAAACTCCCACACATTGTTCACACTTCCAGAACTATAAATTCGTACACAAAACCAACCTTGAGATTTGGTCCAAAAATGACTTAAATAGTCTAAGGATTATTGTAGGTTATCTTTAGGGCACTCTTAAGCTGATTTAGGGTATTTGGACAATTTTGTTCGAGCAACTTTGAAATGTTGGAAAAGTTACAACATTTTTACAACGTTTTCACTTTTTGCGTACCAAAGACCTTGGTTAGGTCCTATAGAGTTCTAGATTCCATATTAGACCCAAATCTAACTCCTCACACACCCTAGACCCTATGACATCATCTAATCAACAAATAACCAAGAAAGAGACTCTGACACTTAGTCTCAAGATTTCAAAGACCTAAGACATAGGATCTTCTTGGACCTCAAATCCCTATTGGATCCCACACTATGGTCAACGTGACCTTAGGAAAATCACACACTTGCCAAAGATGGCTTACAACATAAAAAGAATTTAAGGCACAATAGGGGTTATCCTACACCATGCTCTTCCTATGCACAAGAATTTAAGGCACAATAGGGGTTATGAGAGAAGGATAAATGCCCAACTGTTTGAAGTTGCTTTCTTCCACCCAAGTAGCTTCAAATTTAGGGTGATCCTTCGACTGTACTAGGTGTTTGGTCTGCTTCTTTACTTTGGACTTGAAGATCGTCTCTGCTTGAGGCTTGGTCTTAGGAGGTATGGCCACTGTACTGACATCTTAAAGTACCTCCTGATTGTTGTGACTGATCTCAGACAATGGTCCCTTGTACTTGACTAGGTCTGCAATGTTGAAGACTGGTGATATGGCTAGATCTTGAGGGAAGTCTATTTTGTAGGCATTGTCTCCATACTTGGCTAGAATCTTACAAGGCCCTACCCTCTTCATCTGTAACTTGGTAGGCACTCCTTTCTGCAATCTAGACATGTTGAGATGGACCATGACATAATCACCTACTACAAATTGGACATATCTCCTCTTCTTTTGAGTTGCTTTTCCTAGGCTCTTTTTGACTTGCTCCTAAATCTCCTTCATTGTTTGGGAGAAGTCCTCTGCATGCCCACTCCTCTGTTTCATGCTTCCTAAATCTTTGAGCTCATTTACTCCTCTTGGGTGCATTCCATACACTATCTCAAAAGGACTCTTACCAATGGTTCATATCACATTGTCATTGTAAGCATACTCTACTTGACGGAGGACTAAGTCCCATGTCTGTTTATACTCCTTAGTTAGGCACCTTAGCAAGTTATCTAATAGTGCGTTGATCACTTCAGTTTGACCATCTGTTTGGGGATGGTAAGCTGAACCAAAAGATAAATTAGTACCCAATCTGCTCCATAGGGTCTACCAAAAATGGCCCATGAACTTTGCATGTCTATCTGACACAATGCTAAGAGGAAGTCCATGGATCCTCACAACCTCCTTGAAAAAGAGATGAGCTATGTGGCTAGCATCATGAGTTATCTTGCAAGGGATAAAATATCTCATCTTGCTAAACCTATCTACCACCACATAGATACTATCCAACCTTGTCTTGGTCTTAGGAAGCCCCACTATGAAATCCATGTTGATGCACTCCCATGGCCTATTTGGTATGGGTAAGGATTGGTATAGGCCTGCATTGCTTGCTTCTCCTTTGGCTTTCATGCATATGACACACTGCTCGACATATCTCCTCACATCTCTAGGTAGTTTAGGGCAATAGTAGAACCCTTGGACTAACTCCATTGTCTTGTTGATTGCAAAATGACCACTAAAACTCCCATTGTGCTTCTCTTGAATGATATTTTCTCTCATTGATCCCTTGGGAACACACAATTGATTCCCCTTAAATAATAGCCCAATTTGCAAGGTGTATTCAGCAAATTGACTATGGAAATGGTTTTGAAAATCATAGCATACCTTATAAGCCTTTGAGAAGTCTTCATCATCCTTGTAGAGGTTCTTGAAGCTGTCTATGCTAATACTTTGGAGTTGGACTTCCTTGACTGCCAACAATCTCCTGCTCAATGCATCTGCCACCTTGTTCATTTTCCCCTTCTTGTGCTTGATAGTGAAGGTGAAGTCCTACAGAGACTCCATCCATTTTAGGATTCTATTGCTTAGCTTCTCCTGTGTGTTGATGTAGCTCAAGGTCTGGTTGTCTGTGAACACCACAAACTCTTTAGGAATGATGTAATGCCTCCACTTCCTAAGTGATTGCACTAAAGCATATAACTCCAAGTCATAGGCCGAGTATTTCTTCTTAGCCTCGTTGAGGTTCTCACTAAAGAAGGCTATGGGTCTGTCTTCTTGACTCAACACTCTTCCAACTTCTATCCCACTTCCATCACATTCCAAGGTGAATAACTTATCAAAGCTTGGTAGTAGGAGAATTGGTTGGGTTGCCACTTGTTGTTTCAATTTCTCAAATGCCTTGTTGGCTTCTTGTGTCCATTTGAATTTGGTCTTTAATCCACCTTGAATGGTGTCTAGCACTTGTGCACATATGCCATTGAAATTCCTTATGAATTTCCTATACAATTGAGCTAGGCCATGAAAACTTCTAACTTCTGTCCCTGTGGTTGGCATAGGGTAGTTTAGAATGGCTTCCACCTTACTTGGATCCATCTTCAATTGACCCTTGGACACTACAAATCCCAAGTAGACTAATTCTTGCTTGAGGAACACACATTTCTCCAAGTTAATGGCTAACTGTTCTTCATGTAGTCTTTTGAGCACAACCTCCAAATGTGATAGGTGTTCCTCCTTTGTTTTGCTGAAAATGAGTATATCATCAAGATATACCCCTACAAACCTGCATGTATAGTTTTTTAGCACCTCATTCATCAATATCATGAATGTGCTAGGGGCATTAGTAAGCCCAAATGACATCACAAGCCACTCATATAACCCTTCAGTGGTTTTGAAGGTTGTCTTCCACTCATCCCCATCTTTTATCCTGATTTGATGGTATCCACTTTTGAGATCCAACTTGGTGAAGAATTGAGCTCCTCCTAGGCAATCCATTAGATCCTCTATCCTAGGTATAGGGAACCTATATTTTATAGTGATCCTATTTATTGCTCTTGAATTAGTGCAAAGTCTCCGCTTACCACCTTTCTTGGATCCTAAGACCACCGATACTGCACATGGACTAATGCTCCTCTTTATGAACCATTGATCTAGAAACTCTTGCACTTGCCTTGCTACTTCTTGGTTCTGCTATGGTGTGAGCTTATAGACTACCTTATTTGGTAATGAGGTCCCAGGTATGAAGTCAATTTGATGACTTATAGACCTCTTAGGAGGTAAGGTTGTTGGTGTCCCATCACTTACTATATCCTTATACTTCCCATGTAACTCTTGGATCTCTACTGGTATAGGTGCTTGACTAGGTTTCTCCCCTTCTTTAGGCTTCACTGCTATAGCATACCCCTCACTATCTCCCTTTTGGAGTGTCTGTAGTAGCTCCTTTCCAATGCTAAGCAACACACTAGGGGTTTTTGTAGGCACCTCATCTTTATCCATGAAGCATTGGATCTTGAATGTCTTCCCATCTTTCTTGAAGGTAACTATGTTTCCTCTCCCATCATACATGGCTTCTCTGTCGTATTGCCATGGTCTGCCCAATAAAATATGGCATGCATCCATGGGTAGCACATCACATAACAACTTATCTTTGTATCCTCCAATGGAGAATTCAACCCATGTTTGCTCATTCACTAGGACACTTTGCCCTTTGTTCAACAATGTCACCTTGTAGGGGTTGCCATGGGGTATCTTGATAAGATTGAGCTTCTTGACTGCTTCCTCTACAATGATGTTATCTGTGGAGCCAGAATCCAAAATCACCTTACATACTTTATCCATGATTTTACATCTCACTCTAAAGAGAGCTCTTCTTTGCTTTGGCTCCTCCTTCACTGGTTGTCTAATGAGGACCCTCCTAAACATGAGGTTCTCTCCCATCTTTGGCTCTATGGGACTAACCTTTGGTGACTTGACAGTTGATGTGTCTTCTTGAGCATAAGCCACTCTCTTCTTTGCATTGGAGGGATATGCCTTTTTCGGACACGTATAGGTTCGATGTCCCATTTGCCCTCAATCGTAACACTTCATACTAGCAAAATAAGAACTGCTTCTTCCTGCACATCTTCCTATATTAGAGCCTCCTTGATTACCTCTACTTGTGCCATAGTCCCCTCTAGAACTTGTCTCACCACTTTTCTCTACCAGCTTGGACTCTCCTTGGCTTCTTTGATCAGTCCCTCTACCTTGGTGTCCACCTCTATGACCCCTTTGATCTCTTCCTCTACCTTTGTTTCTTGAACTAGAATCTTTCCTCCTCTTACCTTTCTCTTCTATCTGTAGTGCCAATTGATAGCACAGATGTACTGTCTTGGGGGTTAGGAGACTCATCTCTTCTTGGATAGACCACTTCAATCCATTTTGATATCTGGCAACTTTGATGCTCTCTTTTTCTACCACCTTAGACCTTACACATAGTTTTTGGAACTCCTCAGTGTAGGTATTGACATCCTTGTCTTTTTCCCTTAGACTTTGTCTCCTTCTATGTAGTTGGATTTCATAATCCTCTGGCATGTAGGCTTCTTTAACCTTGGCCACCATTCCTTTCCATGTAGCTATGGGGTTTTGCCTTCTATCTCCCTCTCTATTTGAATGAACTTCCGCCATGTGAGAGCAGAGCCTTAATGATTTCATCACATTCAAAGTGATTCTCCATGCCCTCAATCCAATCAATTATTGAGTCAGGCTCCATTTTTCCACTAAAGAGTGGTACACCTTCTAGTGCTTTGCCACTTAAGGCCTTCAAGGCTTTGAGGAAGGGTTCTTGCTCCACCATTGGATCTGGTTCAAGAACTTCATCTTCTACCGATTTATCCTTCCCTTCCTTCTCATCTATCTTCTCATTCACCTCTTATGTTATATCTTCTACTGCTTCCAATTTCGTAGCTAGTAGATCTATTCTTTCCTTTAATTATTTATTTTCTTCCTCTTCGTCTTCTACCTTCTTGGCTAACTTTGCATTGGTCACCATCCTAGAAGATCCACTGGACTCACACTCTGACATGCACTTACTTCCCAAATCTTTTGGGCCTCTGATACCAATCTGATAGGGAGGTTGGTGAAGAGCACACGAATATATTGAGAGGGGGGGGGGGGGGGGGGGGGGGGGTGAATCAGTATATTAACCTTTTTTAAATTTAAATGCTTTTATTCAAATATAACTTCAAAATAAACAATTATGCACATGAACACAAATTTTACGTGGAAACCCAATATGGGAGAAAACCACAAAATAATTTGCTTTTATATATAATATTATTTTTTTACAATGTTTTGTAGGCTCCAACCTACTAAAGGCTCCAACCTCTATATTTATGAGCACCAACTCACTGGAAGCACCAACTCCCACACTTTGCAGGCACCGACCTACTGGAAGCTCCAACTCCCACACTTCGCAGGCACCAACCTACTGGAAGCACCAACTCCCTTTGACTGGATTCTGAGCACCAACTCCTATCTAGATTTTGAGCACCAACTCACTGCTTGCAAAATTTCTTTCACCTAAATGCTGTTGCTAATTCAACTGATGATGGACACAATCTGCTCTTTAAGTCAGCCAATATTTTCTTCTAATTTTCAAATATATATATGTATGTATATTCTCACAATATTATATTCAGAATCTGAATACATAATCTTAAAATTTTATCTCTTCTTTATTACTGCTGTTCTCCTTCTTATATCCACATGCTGACTTCTTCACATCTTTTTCAAAAAATGATTGTTTAAATATTTATATTCATTTCTTAAATGAAACATTATGTCTCTTTATAAAAGACATGACCTTTTATGAATAGGTGTCTATTCAAAATATTATTAACTTTAAACAAGTTAATCTTCCTTTGTCTTTAATAACCGCTGATTATAAACTTCTATTGCAAATCAAATATATTTGCATCTTTACATAGCATATTATATATTCAACAACAAACTTTAATATTAAACTTATAATCTTCTTAAAGTTTCAACGGCATAAAACTTTTAGCCAACTTTAATTAAAAAATCAATCTTTGACGTTGCTACATATAAAGCTTATACACTTGTGCTGCATCTGCATTCGTATATATATATATATATATATATATATATATATATATATATATATATATATATATATATATATATATATATATATATATATATATAATGTTTAACCTTCGATAACATTCGTATAAAATATATTCAACCGCTGTATGTGTAATCTCCACCGCTTTTTATCGATGTGTAATCTCCATTGTATAATATTCAACCTTTGACGCTGCATATAAACTTTTTATCGCATACCAAAGTATATCGCTGTTTATTATTATATATTGGTTTTGTATGTTCCATCTCTATTTATTCACCATATCATATCATACATACGTATCTGTTATATATGCTGTGTATCTATTGCTGTTCTCTATATATGCTCTGTTATATACGTTCTTCTCTGCTGTATATAATGCCGTTCTCTATATATATTCTCTGTTATATACGTTCTTCTCTGCTGTATATAATGCCGTTCTCTATATATATTCTAATGTCCTTGGGGCACTTCACCAAAAGTGGCTGTTGATAAAATGTATCTCGGTTTGGCATTAATCAGGCAATATTATGCACATACATATCTAAACATAATGCTCGCGGAACTCCTTCAAATGTGACTGTCATCGCATTCCAATAAACAAACCGTTCCCTTCTACACCAAATTCCATCATGACTATGTACGGCCTGTCCAACTTATCATTTGCGGATTGTTATAAGTCTTGCCGTGAGTACAATGTATCTCTATGCAAACTGTCGAAGCCGAGAATAGACTCGCTAGATATTGATAATGGTTTCATGATTAAAAACCCCTTCAACAGATCATCATCATATTCTCCTTTATCGAATTCTGAATATTAGTATTGCTTTGCAATAACAGTCTTGAATGTATGTATTTTCGATACTGGATCTGTTCGTTGCCTGATAGTATTATCGGGACAGTATTATAATATGGTTTATATGGACAACAGTCCAACTTCTTATCTACATAGCATGTAACAGATAATTAAGGCCTGTGATCCTATTTATATTTTGCAGTGATAACTCCCTAACTGCAAGCGTATTATAATATTCTGTATTTAAACTTCTGACAGCAAAGTCCAAGGCTTTATGGCCTGGAAGCCCCGTAATTTAGTGGCGGTGAAGGATATATTAATTTCCACTGATCCTATATTGATCGTTGGTTGTATCATTTTTGCTGCAAGTAATTTTGTCTCTTTTATACCTCACCAACCGTCCTCTCCAATGATCCGGCAACTATTATGGTGAATGCAGTTCATAAATGAAGAACGATTGGTAATCCTCTGCCACCATAAGACGGTTTCCCTTTCTACTCTCCTATTCGGTAGATGAATCTGAATGTACCTTGCCACTGCCGTGACCCATGAGGATCATATCTTCATCGCATCTCTTTTTTTGTCTTTTATTAAAGACTTTCGATATATAATATTTTGTCTGTATGTGTAATACTCTCCATACGTTTCTGCTTTCATCATATGTCTCTGTTATATATGCTATTCTTATTTCATAATGTTATAGTGTTCTCTGTTCTCTGTTTTGCTGTACATATTCTCATAGCTGCATACCTCTAACTTTGCATTTGTTTTCTGTACTGTTCATAATCTTTATTATCATTAACTTTCTTTTTGCTGGATATATACGTTCTGTATGTTATGTATTGTATATCTCTTATAGACTGTATAATCTTCATCATGCATATATATATTCTTTATTATATACATATATATTCTAAATGCTGTAATCATTAATCTTTAATACGTATCTCCATCATTCTATAGGATCTTGACATCAATGACATTTGACATCAATGACAATATGTTCATCAGTTGGGAGAGCCAATCACAAGCTCTTGCCTAGGTCTCTCTAGTGACCTTGAGGTGTTCTCCACCAACACTAAATGACCTATAGGATCCCCCTTGAGGCTTGATCCCCTAGTCCACTTAACCAACCCAACTATCAAGTAACACTTACGAAGACAAACTAAGTTCTTGTTGCTCTCCTTCCTTCATGCATACCCTAACCCTTAATGCCATCTAAGAGCTCACCACCTCCAAACTGACATAGACCCTTGCAGAGGTGAGGAGGTGCTTGAGCATGTCTTCTTTAGTTCATTTAGAGGTCTTGAAGATCTTACTTCCATTACTTTCCTTACCGATCTCTTAGTTCCTTCACAAAATAGGGCTACAAGGAAGAGCCCCAATTAGGCCTCCTATCTCGGTAAAATAGGGTTTTCTCCCAATTGATGCTAAAGAACCCTGCAACTTGATTATGGATTCTTGGCTCAATATCCAACCTCTCAAGGATTTTGGAGGTTTTAGGGTTTCACCTTGTCGTACAATCCCCTAACCAAAAATAGGTGTTTTGGGAGGGTTTTAGGCATTCTTTGATTGCATGGTTTGTTTACAAGCTTGGGGTAACCAAATGGATTGGTTAGATCCTCTCCTCTCGAACAGTTCTTGGAAAGAACCTTGCCTTTGACCTCCAATCATAAATTGATAGTCTTCTGCACACCTTTGCAAGTTATACTCACTTTGTCTCAGTTTCTCCTAGTTGGGCTCACCATAGGCTCCCCTAGAGAAATACTGTATAAATGCTTGGAAAGCTTTCCAGGGTCCATTCTCTTGTACAAGGTATATACATGGAGTCTACTCGCTATCCCGAAGAGGTCGTACAGATTGAATGGTGGGATAGTGAGTTAGATCCTCATTTCTCACACATTCTTGTTTTGAACCAGTGAACAGGGAGAATGAAAAGATTTAAGAAAGAATAAAGAAATGAATAAAAATTCCTAATCTAATGGTACACACTGCAAGGAAAAACACTAAGATAAGAACTCCATTAATCACAATCGATTTCACAACTTAAAACATGCTTCATGAATTCACTGATTACAAAGATATATCAAACTCGCACACATTGTTCACACTTCCAGAACTATAAATCCATACGTGAAAGTATTCAACCTCGGGATTTGGTCCTAAAATGACTTAAATAGTTTGCAGATTGTCTTAAGTTGTCTTTAGGGCACTCCTAGGCCAATTTAGGGTATTTGGACAATTCTATCCGAGCAACTTTGAAAAGTTGCAAAAGTTGCTATGCAACTTTAACAACATTTTTACAATTCTATCCGAGCAACTTTGAAAAGTTCCTATAGAGTTATAGACTCCATATTAGACCCAAATATAACTTCTCACACACCCTAGACCCTATGACATCGTCTAATCAACAAATAAGCAAGAAAGAGACTCTAACAATTTAGTCTCAAGATTTTAAAGACCTAAGACATAGGACCTTCTTGGACCTCTAGTACCTATTGGATCCCACACTAAGGTCAATATGACCTTAGGAAAATCACACACTTGCCAAAGATGGCTTATAACACAAAAAGGAAAGATGGATTGGATTGGATCTACCAACCCTTGGGTGCTCCTTTACCAGCAATGAAGTAACCCTTAGACATAGGATACATATGAATAAAACCTATAAGGAGAGGCTCCCAGTGTTCAGTAATCCAAGTATTGCAATTGTGGAAAGCTAGGCTAGAAACCTCGAAAAACCTCAAAACTGACAAATCAGGTCGCGAGACATGAAAATAGAGGTATTGTAAGAGATCTCCGTATCTACAAGCAACCTAAGGGCCAAAGAGTCACACACAAGAATAGGGGCCCTATGCTACACATGTGAAGCACTAACCAGACCTTCCAGAGCAACCAAACAAAGAACAACAGTCGCCCAAGAACTACCATTTGTAGCCAAGGACACACCTCAACCGACCACCGCGGGGTATGTGAATGCGAGAAAGAAGAAAACCCGACAGGATCAAAGACCACACAAGCAGATGGAACAAGAGAAGCCACACATGTCAAACTCGAAGCAGTTGCGGGGACAACAATTGAAAAAGAAGGGTGACTGACAACTAAAGGAATATGAAACATCAATAGAAGGTAAGAGAGAATTGGAATTGGAAACAAAAAGATAACGAATGAGAAACTTGAGTGCAACAAGATAATTGAATTATGAAGATGCGAGCACATCATCTACGAGTTTCCAAGTTGAAGAGACACCATTATCCAATGTTGGAGGCAAACCATTGTATCATGTTGAAGGCACACCATTGTCTACTTCCTAAGGTGTGGGCACACCATTGTATCATGTTGAAGGTACACCATTGTGTACTTCCCAAGGTGCGGGCACACCCTTGTATTATGTTGAAAGCATACCATTGTCTACATCCCAAGGTGTACGCACCCCCTTGTATCATGTTGAAGACACCATTGTCTACATCCGAAGGTGGAGGCACACAATTCTATTATGTTGAAGGCACACGATTATCTATATCCCAAGGTGCAGGCACAACATCGTGTCATGTTAAAGACATACCATTGTCGACATCCCAAGGTGTACGCACCCCCTTATATTATGTTGAAGACACACCATTGTCTACATCCCAAGGTGGAGGCACACAATTGTATCATGTTGAAGACACACCATTATGTACATCCCAAGGTGTAGGCACAACATCATGTTATGTTGAAGGCACTCAACATGGTACGCAATTCACAAATAATATTTTTGATGCTCCTAAAATTGTTTATAGAAAGCCAAAATATTTGATTGATATTGATACTAACATTTTGCAAGCAATGCTTGACAAGATTCTCAAACGTACTTGTCAAAAAATGCTAATCGTATTTGGAGATCTTTTTTTGAGAATTTAAATGTGATAGGAAGATGTCAACTATTTGTTGAAATGATGAGAAATCTAAAATTTAGGCCCATCATGAAGATTCTAGGGCTAAGAATGATGGATGAGTCAAGTGAAAAATCTATTGTAAAGAATCTAATGACTACATATGAGATTGTGAGTTCTACATGACGTGCGGAAGATAATAATGTCACGCGACGTGTACTTACATCAACAATAGTAAGCACTCAAATGAAGACATATCGACTCATTAGAAAGACAAGAAAAGCATTGAAAATAAGTAGAAAGTCTCCAATGAGAGTCCTAGGAAGGTGTCAAAAAGTGGAAGATCCAAATAGCAATGAGTTATGGTATTTTTCGGTAGACTACCATGAAAAGATAAAGAAATTGTTGAAGCTTTGAAATCGTTGATTAAAGAATTTTGGAAGAATAAAACATGAGTATCTCCTAATCAAAGAGATTTAAGGAGGATTGTTAGTCGAATCGGCGTTCCACATCCAAAACATTTTTCGGATTCAACTCAGACACAATTCTTTACAAAATTTATACGTACGTATCCTCAAATTAAAATTAGTCGGAGATACAAAATATTATAATGTCAAATCTATTTGAATACATGTGCATATAACATGTATATTTATATAGCACTGTAAATTGGGTGGACCGTAAATTGCTCATGCATTACCCTATATGTATAATAGGAAGTTTGTAAGATTTAATGACAACGTTTCTCTTCTATTTTTTGGAGAAATATCGGAGGTTTTCTCTACTCAGCTCTTTCCTCTCGGTGCTCCTAATGAGCCGAGTTGTAAAAATGTTTCTCATTATTAATAAAAAAAACTTTATGATGTTATGTCAATGACTTGCAGGCACATAATACTTGGAAGGCCATGGCAACACCTTAGTAGGACTATTCATGATGGTTTCACAAATAAATATATAGTGCACAAAGATGGAAACAGGTACAATGTAAGCCCACTAACTTGTGGTGATCAAAAGGAAGGTATTGTAATTTGTTTAAGGGAGAAGATGATGACAACAAATACTGAATTGTCCATCAAACTACACATAGCATCGAACTGTCTATGCCAACAACTCTGATTGGTTGAGTAAAATCTAGTGGCAAACTTCATTTTGCACACGAACTCGTTCGAACACTGCCGACCAGTCCGGACCAAAGTGTCACTCAAAGTGCACTTGACATGAAATCGTCAATCTTTACGGGGTCATATCTCGCCGCTCGTACGATATATCATCAAATTGTCAGGTGCTAGAGGATCGTGTTGTCAAGACCTACAATAATCTATCTCAATTTTCAGAGATTCAAATTCGTTTACATTTGGCAACACAATCTCGGTTGATGTCAAAACTCACAGTGTTCCTCTATTAAAATGAGCAACATTGCGTATCTTTTAAATTGTCCATTGTCGCATCGAACCGTCTGTACCAATAGCTCTGATGGGTCAAGTAAACACTAGTGGCAATCTCATTTCGCAATGGACTTGCTCGAACGTTGTCGACCACTCCGGACCGAAGTGTCCCTCAAGGTGCACTCAGCATGAAATCGGTGATCTTTACAAGGTCATATCTTGGAGCTCGTACGAGGTACATCAAATCGTCAGGTGCTACATGATCATGTTGTTGAGGCCTATAATAACCTATCTCAATTTTTGGAGATTCAAATTTGTTTAAATCTGACAACACAATCTTGGTTGACGTCAAAACTTGCAGTGTTCCTGGGTTGAAATGTTGTGTATCTTTCAAATTGTTTGTCTTCACATCAATCAGTCTGCGCCAACAACTCTGATTGGTCGGGTAAACACTAGTGGTAACCTCATTTCACACATAGAATTGTTCGAATGATATCGACCACCCAGGATCGAAGTGTCCCTCAAGGTGCACTCAGCATGAAATCGATGATCTTTATTGCGTCATATGTCGGAGCTCGTGCAAGGTATCACTGAACCATCAGGTGCTACAAGATCGTGTTGCTGAGGCCTACAATAACCTATCTCAATTTTTGCAGATCCAAATTTATTTAAATTTGGTAACACAATCTCGGTTGATGTCAAAATTCATGATGTTCCTTAGTTGAGATGAGCAACATTGCGTATCTTTCAAACTGTTGGTCGTAGCATCGAACCGTCTACGCCAACAACTATGATTGGCTAGATAAACGCTAGTGGCAACCTTATTTTGCACACAGACTCGCTCGAACACTGCCGACCACTTCGGACCGAAGTGTCCTTCAAGGTGCACTCAACATGAAATCGATGATCTTTATGGGGTCATATCTTAGAGCTTGTGCGAGGTATCATTGAATTGTCAAGTGCTACAAGATCGTGTTGTCGAGGCCTACATTATCCTATCTCAATTTTTGGAGATTCAAATTTGTTTTAATTTGGCAACACAATCTTGGTTAATGTCAAAACTTGTAGTGCTGATCCTCAATTGAAATGAGCAACATTGTGCATCTTTCAAACCATTTGTTGTTGCATCGAACCAACTTTACCTACAGCTCTGTTTGGACAGGTAGACGCTAGTGGCAACCTCATTTTGCAAGCGGACTCACTCGAAAGTTGTTGACCACTCTGGACCGAAGTGTCTCTCAAAGTGCACTCAACGTGAAATCGATGATCTTTACATAGTCATATCTCACAGCTCATGCCAGGTATCATCAAACCGTCAGGTGCTACATAATCTTGTTGTCGAGGCCTACAATAACTTATCTCAATTTCTGGAGATTCAAATTCATTTAAATTTGGAAACACAATCTCGGTTGATGTCAAAACTCGCAGTGTTCCTCAATTGAAATGAGCAATATTGTGTATCTTTTAAACCGTCCATCGTAGCATTGAATCATTTGTGCCAACAGTTCCAATTGGTCGGGTAACGCTAATGGCAACCTCATTAAAACATATATCAATAAACAGTAACAATATACATTGATAAACATACAAGCATAACTATAAGGCATGAGAAATTTACAAAACATAAGACATCCACATAAACATAAATTAGAAACATCAATCTGACACATGAATTGCATACCTAAAACATAAACTATATATATTCGTAGGGCATGAAGCTAAATATTTATGTTGAATAATGTCATACATCGAATATATCCAATAGAGTTGAACTAGCTTCCTCAAAGCCAAATGGATGTACAATGTGTCACTTATACAATATTCAAAAAATAAGTCCACTAATGCCATATAGGCATACAATCTATATCCCTAATCTAGTCCTTTCCTGCCAGGGGAAGAAAACAAATCCTGAGTTGTCTTCGATCGTCATGTCGATGGAGATGTAGTGGATGTTGTAGTCTTCCGAGTGTGCTCACTAGTCCTCCTGTCTAGACTCTTCTGCAACTCGAGCTGATAAAAAAAAAAGTATAAGTATCAAAAAATAATATACATCGAAATTGAATTATACAATGACATAAAATAGAATATTCACTTACTGCTAGCAAATAGTCACTATGTACATCCATTGAAGACACATGCTAACAATATGGAGTAATAAGTCCCTACAACAATGACCAAAAAAATAATTAAAATACATAAATGAATATCATTAAAAAATTCAATACAAACTATTAGAATAACAATTAAAATGAAGTGATCTCTTTCATACCTTAGTCAGTGCTTCAGAACTAGCTACTGCTGTAGCTACTCCACAATCCAAAGTATCATGAAAAGGAGGATTGTCTGATGTCAATAACTGAAAATGAAACAAGAAAAGTATTATGTAGTTATCAAGATTACATATGTTTTTTACAACCCTACTAATGAATAAATGGTACCTCTATGAAGGTTCCACCGCGTCTTTCGTGTGCGGTGTCAATGTCGAAGCTCCAACATTAAACTAGTGCACATGTACATGACAATTTATAAGACAACCATTCATATAAAAATGTACTATTGACATGTTAATTATAATGCATTATTGCATATATACCTATGGACTCAATGATGACATCACAAACCCAAGTGAGGGAATGTGATCACCTTAATGACCACTTTGCCTTTGGATTTTGATCATAATTTGTCTAGTAATTTAGTTATTTATTCATTTATTAATTAAATATAATCAAGTAAATCAAATTAACATGCAAATAAGGATACCTCAAGGAAAGTGGCACGATGTCCTTTGTTGTCTATTGTGAATGTTGATGGTCCACCAGTGAGCTAATGTACATGCACAATAAGTTATGATACAATCATTCATATAATTACATAATAATCAAATATATTAATTAAAATACTTTATTCGATACATACATATGGAGTTGACAACGAAGTGTAGAAGGGGACTGGAGGATCATTGCCACTGCCACCGACACTCTTGCCCTAAATTTTGATCATAGTCAATAGATACTAAATTAATTAGTTATTCTTTTATAAATGAAATATGATCAAATAAATTTAATGAACTCGCATATATTTACCTGTGTGTCAATGCGAAATGTCATATTTAAAAAATCATTGGGCATCATTTCATGATCCTCTTCCTCTCTCGACAATACCAAATGTGCACAAAGATCCACATGACTGACAAATATGCCCCCTTGAAGAATAACCAGTCTGACTTTTAACTAAAGAAGTGGCACATTGAATGAGAGTCTATGTCACAACACTAATCGTGCCTAGTTTGAATACCTCTACATGTTCCTTCACAACGGAAGGAATACTAACATGATCCACTTGTGGCTTGCTAGTAAGAACCCTAGGTGCGTTAGGGTCACGATGTGCCTCCGCTCTATCAAATTATGACCCCCCTCCTCTACCTTGAGAATCTAGAAAGTCAAAATAATCTGACACCTCCTTGAGTACAAACTCTCAATAGAGTTTCCTCAAGAAATATATAGGAACCTCATGATTGTTACAGGGAGGAGAATCAAAGACCATCCACCATCTCTCCCAAAAGTTGTTTTTTATGTCTTCATTCAAGCACCAATGAATTGGAAACCTCTTTGATGTAGTTTCTAAGAGTATCAGTGTCCCTTGACGTTTTAAAGAGTTTGCAAATGTCATCTTTTGTGATTTTTTCTTTTTTATGTCCTCGTATGACAATTTATTTGCATAATATTATTTTTTTTCTTCTCTTTTATCATGTCATAAATTAAGTTGCCCGCTAATTGAGCTTAAGTGGGTCAAGATTGATTCCAATGATTTTGCAAGTATTTCCCTTCCAGGATTTGTAGCAATAGAATCTTTTAACCTCCTAGTTAAAGGTTTTAATTCTATTTTCCCTCTTTCAATTTGGTTGATCAAATTTTTCTGTGTTCCAAGAGGAGGTTTCTCGATTGGTGGTGGTGGTTAAGGCTCATTTTCTTGGTTATTTTCTTCATTCATTTGTTCATGAGGAGAAGATGGAGGGTTTGGTTGAGGGTTTTCTTTAGGGAGATTATTTCTTCCTGGCAATTAAAACAAAATCAATTTTAAAATTCTAATTAAACTTAAAATCTAAGAAAAGAAATTTTGACAAAAAAATTTGCTTCAAAACTAAAATTTCAATACAAATAAGAGGCACAGGTTGTAAAAATACTTACCTCTTCTTCCGGTTCAAACTTGACAACGTTGTGGAGCCATTCTTTATTTAATTTGATGAATCAAACAACAAGAATGCTTTGCGTACGTGCTATGAGAAGCTCTCCTTGGCTGCAAACACGGGTTCATGGGAGAACAATGATCCTTTAAAAGGCACATTTAACCTTTTATAGCGTTTACGTAGTGCATGCACGTTATAGTGCGCACAGGCTATGTTTTAAATTCAAACCATAGTGCGTCCGTGCTATGTTTTCAATTTCCCAAGCCTAAGGCTTGGACAACCCAAGCCATAGCGCATGCACACTTTAGTGCGTAAGCACTATGGTCGTTGGGGGACCAAAAAGGAATGTGGCACCTTTTTAGTCCCCCATATTTGTGCATATACGCTGATTTAATCATAAAATAAATTTTGTATAAACAAGAAAATATATAATTGCATAAATGTCAAAGCCTAGATCAAATTAGGTCACCATACAAATTTAATAAAGAGTATATGTGTACACACTTGATGTAACACAAACATAAAAATATTATGCACATACACTTTGGCCACACAATGGAACCTTAATATGAATTGACATATATGCAATGACTTGTCTACATATTCTTGCTTATATTAAATCTATGTTTATGATAATAACAACTAAAACAAGTGGGCTGACCCTTACAAAAACAAGGCCTGAAAAAAATCCACACAGGCTAGAAGCCCATTAGCTAGACTCACACCTCATGAGAAGATGTGTGAGAGTTAGAAGAAGAGTTCTTGCTACGTCGCCATACAAAAATCCTTCCAATGCTATCATTAGGCTCACCAAAAAAGAAGACCCCACTAGGACACCCGTCGGCACAAAGGCTAGAGTGGTTAAGAGTCTGAGCATTATCACCAGAATTTTACTACAGTACAAAAGTGAGAGTAGTAGAATCATCAACAAGGGTGACAGGGCCAACAGGCACAATATCCAGGGATGCGACAGGAGCAAGAATCCAATGAGCGGTAGAAGTCTGGTTCTGACTAGTAGCATGAGCAACAACGAGATTATCAAGAGGAGTTTCATCTTCATCAAGAGACTGAGTCCTCAAAGGAAGAATGAGAAAGATAATTAGAAGCTCTAACTTTCAAGTGGTCATTACTAGCAACCTTCCACCATGTGGCAACACCTTTCCAACACAGAAGAGCACAATCTTTGATAGAATGGAGAGAGGGACTGTGCGCTAGATGATCTTTGATAGAATGAATGGAGGGATGATTGTATGGACACATAGGTTATTTTGGTGATGACTGTCACAAAACAAATACCCCTCAACTCCAAAAGAGAATAATTTTGAGAGTAATAATTTTCATAGAAAATCCTTTAAAAACAAAGAGAGATTGGAGTGCATTCTATGTAGTTGGAATTCATGTTCACCATCTCGCACAATATTTAGGACAAAAATTAGCACAACATGAGGCAATTATTAATATTTGATCTAAGGAAGGCAATTCTATGGCCCAACACAGGGTAAACGAAAGGCTTTGATAGAGCAGATAGATACCCCTCAACTCTGAAGTGAAGAAATCAAAACCTTCAACTCTGAAGCGAAGAAATAAAAAAATAATTCTATAATTTTGTTAAAAAAATGTTGAAAGACCAAGAAGCTTAGAGGGAATTCTATACAGTCAGAGTACATGTATACCATCCAATACAATAATTTTGACTATAATTATTAAGACTTGATCTAATGTTGGCTATTTTGGGCCTCAACCAAGTGCAAATGAAAAGGCTTTTCACTAAAGCTGGGTGAATTTGCAAAAAGCAAAAGCCATAGATTCAATACAAAGAGCTTCATGTGTGTTTCATATAGCTTAGAGCACTAGGTGAATGCCTTTATATTATTATTGGTATCAGAGTTCCCACCACTGGAGCATCTTTGAGGTGTAGCAACAACATTTAGGAGTGAAAAATAAATAAAAAGAGAAGAAAGCAAAAGTATTTTGGGGTATCTATGCAATTGACTCTAATTTAGAGGTCTCCCCTAGAATTTTATTCAAGTCAATCCTTGTGTTTAATCCTCATTCTATGGCTACTAATCTATAAAATCTAAAGTACACATATTTGGTATAGTTCGAATACCACAAAAATCAAAATTGTTCTACTTGAATTCACTTCGAATGATAATCAAGAATTTTTACAGAATGATACTTGCAGCAACATTTACAAGCAAACAAAAATGAAAAGAAAAGAAAAAATATATATTAACAGACAAAGTTTTACCCTAGAAACACCAATGTGGAGAAACTAGATGTAAATAGCAATTTATCTGCTTTATTAGTCTTCTTATGACAAAAAAATCGATACAAAGAGCATAATAAGACAACAACTACAATAAGAAAATATGATAAACTATTTTTTTTGATTGGGAAATATGATAAACTATTACAAAACACTTGTATGCTTAATTTTAAGAACAAATAAAGGATTGATATGTGCTTCAAAATGTGCAAATGATCTCATGATGGATAAAACTATGATAAGTTAATATGGGTATATGCACAATGATGGGGGACCAAAGGTGCCACATTCCTTCTTGGCCCTCTAACGACCATAGTACGTGCGCGCTACAGCACGCACGCTCTTTGACTTGGGTCGCCAAAGTCTAAGGCTTGGGCAATTCAAAACATAGCGCGTGTGCACTATGTAAAGGCTATAAAATGTCTCGTGTGCCTTTCAAAGGCTCATTGTTCTCTCATAAACCCATGTTTGCAGCCAAGGAGAGCTTCCCATAGCGCGTACGCAAAGCATTCTTGTTGTTTGATTCATCAAATTAGATAAAGAATGACTCCACGATGTCGTCAAGTTCGAACGGGAAGAAGGGGTAAGTGTTTTTACAACCCTTGTCTCTTATTTGCATTGAAATTTCAATTTTGAAGCAATTTTTTTGGTCAAAATTTCTGTTCTTAGATTTTAAGTTTAATTAAGATTTTAAAATTGGTTTTGTTTTAATTGCCAGGAAGAAATGATCTCCCTGAAGAAAACCCTCAACCAAACTCTCCATCTTCTCCTCATTAACAATTGAATGAAGAGAATAACCAAGAAAATGAACCTCAACCACCTCCACTAATCGAGAAACCTCCTCCTGGAAGAAAGGAAATTTTGATCAACCAAATTGAAAGAAGGAAAATAGATTTAGAATCTTTAATTAGGAGGTGAAAATATTCTATTGCTACAAATTTTGGAAGGGAAAGACTTGCAAAATCATTGAAATCAATTTTGACCCACGTAGGCTCAGTTAGCGAATAACTTAATTTATGACATGATAAAAGAGAAGAACAAAAATAATATTATGCAAATAAATTATTATATGAGGACATAAAAAAGAAAAAAATTACAAAAGATGACATATGCAAACTCTTTAAAAAGCCAAGAGACACTGATACTCCTAGAACTATAGCAAAGAGGTTCCCAATTCATTGGTGCTTGAATGAAGATATAAAAAACAACTTTTGGGAGAGATGGTGGATGGTCTTTGATTCCCCTCCTTGTAAAAATCATGAAGTTCTTATATATTTCTTGAGGAAACTCTATTGGGAGTTTGTACTCAAGGAGGTGCCAAATTATTTTAACTTTCTAGATTCTTAGGGTAGAGGAGGGGGGTCATCTTTTGATAGAGCGGGGGCACATCGTGACCCTAATGCACCTAGGATTCCTATTGGCAAGCCATAGGTGGATCATGTTAGTATTCCTTTCGTTGTGAAGGAACATGTAGAGGTGGACACACTAGGCACAATAAGTGCTCTGACAAAGACTCTCATTCAGTGTGTCACTCCTTTAGTTGAGGGTCACCATGGTCAGTCTTTGAGGGGGCATATTTGTCCGTCATGTGGATCCTTTTGCACATTTGGTACTGCCGAGAGAGAGGAAGAGGATCATGGAATGATGATCAATGATTTTCTAAATATGACATTTGACATTGACACACAGGTAAATATTTGTAAGTTCATTAAATTTATTTGATCATATTTCATTTGTAAAAGAATAACTAATTAATTTAGTATCTATTGATTATGATCAAAATTCAGGGCAAGAGTGTTGGTGGTAGTGGCAATGATCCTTCAGTCCCCTTCTACTCTTCATCGTCAACTCAACAAGTATGTATCGAATAAAATATTTTAATTAATATATTTGATTATTATGTAACTTATTGAATGATTGTATCATAACTTATTGTGCATGTGCATTAGTTCACTGGTGGACCATCGACATTCACAATGGATAGCGAAGGGCATCGTGCTACTTTCCTTGAGGTATCTTTATTTGGATGTTAATTTGATTTACTTGATTATATTTAATTAATAAATGGTTGAATAACTAAATTACTAGACAAATTATGATCAAAATCCAGAGGCAAAGTGGTCATTGTGGTGATCAAATTCCTTCACTTGGATTTGTGACATCATCATTGAGACCAAAGGTATATATGTAATAAGACATTATAATTAACATGTCAGTAGTACGTTCTTATATGAATTCTTGTCTTATAAATTGCCATGTACATGTGCACTAGTTTAATATTAGAGCTTCGACATTGACACCGCACACTGAAGGACACGATAAAACCTTCACAAAAAAATATTTATTCATTAGTAGGGTTGTAAAAAATATATGTAATCTTGAAAACTACGTAATATTTTTTTTTATTTTCAGTTATTGTCATCAAAGACTCCTGTTCGTGATACTTTCGATCGTAGAGTAGCTAAAACAGTAGCTAGTTCTGAAGCACTGACAAAGGTATGAAAGAGATCACTTAAGTTTAATTGTTATTTTAATAGTGTGTATTGATTTTTTTAATGATATTCATGTATGTATTTTAATTTATATTTTGATCATTATTGTAGGGACTTATTACTCTAGATCATCATCATGCGTCTTCAGTAGATGTACATAGTGACTATTTGCTAGCGGTAAGCGAATATTTTATTTTATGTCATTGTATAATTCAATTTTGATGTATATTAGTTATTGATTCTTATACTTTTTTTAATCAGCTCGAGCTATAGAAGAGTCTAGACATGAGGACTAGTGAGCACACTCAGAAGACTACAACATCTCCATCGACACGATGATCAAAGATAGCTCGGGATTTCCGGGAAAGGACTAGATTAGGGATATAGATTGTATGTCTATATGGCATTAGTGGATATTTTTTGTATATTGTATAAGTGACATGTTGTACATCCATTTGGCTTTGAGCAAGCCAATTTAACTGTATTGGATATATTCGATGTATGACATTATTGGATATATATATTTGTCTTCATGCCCTACGAATATATATAGTTTATGTTTTAGATATACAATTCATGTGTCAGGTGTATTGATGTATTGGATATATTCGATGTATGACATTATTGGACATATATATTTGACTTCATGCCCTACGAATATATATAGTTTATGTTTTAGATATGCAATTCATGTGTCAGGTGTATTGATGTATATTAATTTATGTTTGTGGATGTCTTATGATTTGTAAATTTTCCATGCCTTATAGTTATGCTTGTATGTTTATCAATGTATATTGTTACTGTATAATTTATACTTTATTAGAATATGTATGTTTTATTTTGATGCAGAGGCTAGTGGTGGATTTGTAATCTTCATAGGAGAATATCAGATTTCTCCTTTGTTTTGTAACAACACTAATATTTCCTTGAACCAAGGATTAACTCCAAGGCCCAACCCACATACTAGACCTATTAGAGGTCAAAGTTAACATCTTGCAACCCACTAGACTCTACAACGTTAGATTCTCTCCCACATCTTCATACCCAATCGGTCAACCATACTTCATGTCCCATGATTTTTCTCAAACTAACCATTCAAGCACCCTTGACTCTCTTGATGGATGTTCCAAAACCTTCACAGGTTCTCAACATACTCCAAACATCTCATGTCTCATATTCAAACTCATAATCTTCAGTGGTTATCTTCGCATAACCAAACTGCTCTCTTTAGGCCTGTCCTACTAGCCCTATCCAGCGAGAAATTTGCATATTTCATGACTCCCCAAACAAATCAGGGATCCAAATACCATTTTCTAATTTATTAAACATATGTTCAAACCAAATCCACTTGTTTCAGAACTTCTCCAAAAACTGATGCTCCATTTTCATGTCTAGGCCTAATAGCCTCATTTTACAAAGCAACCCTATCATGGTTGTATCCACCGACCTTGCCACTTACTATAGTCTCTTGAAATAAAGTAAAACTAAAGATTTTGACATCATTTAGGCGATGGACCCTTTGCACATACCCCAACTCACAAACCCTCACCAAATTTAGCCTATAACTAGGACTTTCTCACAAATTGCTTAAAACTCACTTTTGGGATCCACTCTTTGATCCTACATCATGTTCTCGACATGTCCTAACATGTTCCAAAGGAGAAACACCCTCTCATTCAGCCCAAACTGCTTTTGCTACACCCATGGCCCTTCCTTCATGCACCTTTCACCCTGTCAACTTGCACAATTTGATAATGACCCTACATATTTATTAAACTCTTACATAATAAGGGCAAATTATATAATATACAAGTGTTGGATCCATCCCACAACCATAGTAACCACAAAAAGTGGATGGATCCAATTAAATCATCTTATGTTCAATGCACAAACCCACTGCTGCTACATGACAATCACGTAGAATGCACTCAAAAGGGTTAGTAAATGAATCTAAAGTGCTTCAAAATGATGGTGTAGACGGTCCGATGCGAGGACAGACGGTTTGAAAAATACGTAATGTTGTTCATTTCAATTGAGGAACACTGCGAGTTTTGACATCAATTGAGATTATGTTACCAAATTTAAACGAAATTGAATCTCCAAAAACTGAGATAGGCTATTGTAGGCCTCAGAAACACAATCCTGTAGCACCTAATGGTTTGATGATACCTTGCATGAGTGTTACGATATGACCTCGTAAAGATCTTCAGTTTCATGCTGAGTGCACCTTGAGGGACACTTTGGTCCATAGTGGTTGGCAATGTTCGAGCGAGTCTATGTGTGAAACAAGGTTGCCACTAGTGTTTACCCAGCCAGTCAGAGCTATTGACATAGACTATTGAATTCTACGAAGGATGGTTTGAAAGATACGCAATGTTGCTCA
This sequence comes from Chamaecyparis obtusa, assembly GCA_027943335.1. Lineage (NCBI taxonomy): Eukaryota > Viridiplantae > Streptophyta > Pinopsida > Cupressales > Cupressaceae > Chamaecyparis > Chamaecyparis obtusa. The sequence goes on from BSBK01001547.1 coordinate 419,223, forward strand.
TTTCAACTGAGGAACACTATGAGTTTTGACATCAACCAAGATTGTATTTCTAAATTTAAACAAATTTGAATCGCAAAAAAAATGGCATAGGTTGTTGTAGGACTCAGCAACACAATCCTGTAGCACTTGATATTTCGATGATACCTCACACGAGCTCTGAGATATGACCCTGCAAAGATCATTGATTTCATGTTGAGTGCACCTTGAGGGACACTTTGGTCCGCAATGGTCGGAAACGTTCGAGCGAGTCTGTGTGTGAAATGAGGTTTCCACTAGTGTTTACCCGTCCAATCAGAGTTGTTGGCATAGACGGTTCTATGCTACGACAAATGTTTTGAAAGATACACAATGTTGCTCATTTCAACTGAGGAACACTGTGAGTTTTGACATCAACCGAGATTGTGTTGCCAAATTTAAATAAATTTGAATCTTTGAAAACTTAGATAGGTTATTGTAGGCCTTGACAACATGATCTTGTAGCACCTAAGAGTTTGATGATACCTCGCACGAGCTCCGGGATATGACCCTATAAAGATCGCCAATTTCATGCTGAGTGCACCTTGATGAACACTTTGGTATGGAGTGGTCGGCAGCGTTTGAGCAAGTCTGTGTGCCAAACGAGATTTCCACTAGCGTTTACTTGGCCAATCAGAGCTTTTGGCAAAGACGGTTCGATGCTATGGTCGACGGTTTGAAAGATAGGTAATGTTGCTCATTTCAACTAAGGAACACTACGAGGTTTGACTTCAACCGAGATTGTGTTGCCAAATTTAAATGAATTTAAATCTCCAAAAACTGAGATAGGTTAATTTAGGCCTCGACAATACAATCATGTAGCACCTGATGGTTTGATGATACCTCGCATGAGCTCCGAGATATGACCCTGTAAAGATCGTTGATTTCATGTTGAGTGCACCTTGTGGGACACTTTGGTCCGGAGTGGTCGGCAACATTTGAGCGAGTCTGTGTGCCAAACGAGGTTTCCCCTAGTGTTTAACTAGCCAATCAGTGTTGTTGGTGCGGATGGTTTGATGCTACGACTGATGGTTTGAAAGATACGCAATGGTGATCATTTCAACTGAGGAACACTGTGAGTTTTGACATTAACCAAGATTATGTTGTCAAATTTAAATAATTTTGAACCTCCAAAAATTGAGATAGGTTATTGTAGGTCTCGATAATACGATCTTGTAGCACTTGACGGTTTAATGATACCTCGCACGAGATCTGAGATATGACCCCGTAAGGATCGTCAATTTCATGTTGAGTGCACCTTAAGGGACACTTCGATCCGGAGTGGTCGACATCGTTTGGGTGAGTCTGTGTGCCAAACAAGGTTGCCACTAGCATTTACCCGCCCAATCGGAGCTATTGACACAGATGGTTCGATGCTACGAATGACAGTTTGAAAGATACGAAATGTTGCTCATTTCAACTAAGGAACACTGCGAGTTTTGACAACAACTGAGATTGTGTTTCCAAATTTAAATGAATTTGAATCTCCAAAATTTGAGATAGGTTATTGTAGGCCTCGATAAAATGATCATGTAGTACTTGACGGTTTGATGATACCTCGCACGAGCTCTAAGATATGATACCCATCCCAATCTTCATCTGCACATGATGAACAAAAGCACACCATATGTTGTGTGTTGATACTCCATGAACCTGCATTAAAGATTCTAAAAGAGTGTAGGTCACTCGATCATATCAGTGTACAACAATCCTCATATGATAAAATGTTAGTTTCATCCATCAACCAAAAAAATCTACGAACCATAGACTCACCTTCATTACCTGGACCTATTGTAGCAATACACCACTAGACAATACATCTCGCAATTGACAATGTTGCTTGCTCTTTGCATTTTTATTCTTCACATACTAAGACTCTTTTAATACATGCACTTGGACCATCGTGCTCTCCCTTTCCATGACCGACCTCTGTGAAATTACACATATATTGAATTCCAGTGATCTTATGCATCCCGCACAACTAATAAAACATCCGAGAAAATTCTTGAATTGTGATGCACAATTATCTGACCATATGATGTGTCGATGATATGATATGCCCTTGTTATCCAAATCACCATAAAATAGTTGAAAGCAACCATGTATAAACTTTGTCAAATGCGAGTGATCATCGTTGATGTAAAAATGATACTCCCTCAATATCTTCCTATTCTCCTCTGTATTGTCAGGTGAATGCATGAGTGTTATATGAACAAATATAACAATTTGTTAAGAGCTGTAATACTTTGCTTGCACCTCATTCTGTGGTCGTAGTGTGTAGTTATCTGCAAAGTCCACAATTGAAACAATGGTATCAATTGGGAATGTATCCTACACAACTTGAATTGCATATCCAACCATCATGCTCTATGTATATGCCTTGCATACTCAAATAATTTTTTCACGAAAAATGTCCATGAACTGATACAACGGAATTTTTTCAATTACTAAATCACATCTTTTAGCCTCTTTTCCATCTTTTATATTGTATGTCACGGTCTTATATTTTCCATATTCCACTATTTCATTACCGATTGCATGCATACTTTTGATCGGAAGTAACTTTCGATAGAAAGTTCTCACCATAATTTCAATCAAAAGTAAGAAGGAACTTTCGATCGAAAGTTCCTCGCATCTGACTTTCGATCGAAAGTTAGTAATTAGGTTTTTTTAGTTGGGTTTTTAACCCATCGAAAGTGACTTTCACTGTCACTTTTGACAAGATTGAAAGTTTTCGCTTGACTTCCAATTTATCAACCGTCACTTTTAGGTTTTTTAATTTTAATTTTTCGTTATTTTAATTTTTCGATATATATATTTGTTGGAAACTGCAATTGAAACAATTTTTGTATTGTCATTGATTTCAAACCTTAACTGGTAAGACTGTTGCTATCTAAGAAAGTACTATATCTATTTGATTGTTGAGAAGGATTAGGGCAAGGGTGATAACAATACCACCTAAGGAAAGGTTGAGTTATCTTGATACTTCAATGAGTACTTGATTATGTGGCACAATCATATGATAATGTATTGTTTATCTAAGTGAAAAGCAAGAATAAATAGGTAGGCTTAATCGAGCAGAAGTGAAGAAATCTAGTTTAAGTCGAGTGATAGTAGTGTCGACGGAGCCAATATATGTTCGAAAAAATTTAGTGTTGACCGAACATCAGTTTATTGTGGAGGGAGACAGTATTAGCCGAGGGAAATAGTTTTGAGTGATGATCGAGCTACGCAGTGATGACTGGGGAGTTGAACACAATATTGACCGAGCATGAGTAATTTACATTTGAGGAGGAATTCAGATCCCTAGCTGACATAGTTAAATTCTTGAATTATGTAAATCGTGTTGACTTTATTTATTGAATGTATGGATCATTTAATGCACAGTAAACCATTTTATTGTGATTCCATAAAGAGATTAGAGATATTTCTAGAAGGATGGATGAAGAACATAATGTTGGGAAGATTACATGAATCTGACCTAACCGTAAGATCTACGGAGGAGATTAAGTAGCAAAAGATGGATCTACCTATCAAAGAGGTGTTAAGGAAACCTAAGTGTGAGGTTGAAGCAGTATGCTGGAGTTGTTGTTATTGACTAAATAAGCAGAAAAGGCTAAAGGAGGAGTTGTGATTGCTTGAAGGTATTTCTGAGCATATCAGTAATGGAGATGGAAATGGATCTTAGTCAGCAAGCCAACATATATATGTAAGAATTGGATCTATTATTTGCAAAGTGAGTTGTATGTTTTCATATCAAACATTGTTGTTACTTTCTAACCATTGTATTAGTTTAAATCTTTTAATCAAGGTTGACCTAACAGTCATTGTATAAATCATTTAATCAAGGTTGCATTCTAATGAAATGTACTTAAGTCCTCTAACAAGGCGCACTCCTAACAGGGTGGTTGAAATCCTTTAACCGGGTCACACCTACAAGTGTGTTTGTAAACCTTTGACAGGGTTGGCTTTTCACAAAGCTCAATTCAGAAGAGTGAAAACTTTAGTAGCATGTTACAAAGTGATTTTTCCCAAATTAGGTTTCCACTATAAATCTTGGTGTTAATACTTGTGTGAATATTTTGGTTTGAACATTTCTGTGTTTTGCAAGTTAAATACTATTGGATAGTGGACTGCACTGTTATATATTTCTAATATACATTTTGTAATGACCGAGTAGTTGTTGGTTGTTAGATCTGAATTGTTGAAGTGTTTAAAAGTTTAATTTATACATCTGGACTTGAGAACAACTGATCACCCCCCCTCTATCTTGTTCTAAATCATATTAACAACATTTAGTATATATACATGTATATATGTATATATATGCATGTATAAATGTGTATATATGTGTATACATATGCATGTATATATGTGTATATATGCATGTATATATGTACATATATGTGTATATATATGCATGCATATATATGTGTGTGTGTATATATGTATATATATATGCATATGCATATATTTATACATGTATATATATTCATGTACATGTGTGTATATATGTGTACATACACACATATGTGTGTGTGTACACATATATGTACACATATAAACACACACATATATACATGTATATATATGTACATGTACATATGTGTATATATATATATGTACATGTATATATACATGCACACATGTATATATATGTACACACATATATGTATATATACATGTGTGTGTGTGTACACACACATGCATATATATGTATGTATGCACATATATATACATGTGTATGTATACATATCACATGTGTACATGTATATATGTACATATATACATGTATATATATGACATGTATACATACAGATGTACATATATGCAGACATATATATATATGTGTGTGTGTATATACATATATGTATGTTTGTGTATAGATGTATATACACATACATGTACATATGTATATGTCATGTGTATGTTATGGTACACATATATATATGTACATACATGTCATATATATATGTACATGTGTACACATGTACATATGTGTGTGTGTGTGAGACTTGTATATGTACACACACACACACACACATATACATGTGACATATATATGTATATATATGACATGTGTGTGCATGTCATACATATACATACATGTGTATATACATATGTACATGCACATGTCATATATATACATATGTATATATATGCATGTGTATGTATGTATGCACTTACACATGTGTACATATATATATGTACATGTACATGTGTGTGTACATATGTATAGTACACGTTTATTTACATTTAAATGTAATTTATGTAATTGATTTTACTTTGAAATAATGTAGCGAAATGTACATACTTTAATTTTATTTTCAATTAAATTAGGAAAATGTATATATGTAAAATTTATTTGACAGCAAATAAAATTTTGCAAGTATACATATTTTATCTATCAGACATATTATTGCACATCACACATGATAGATGCACTGATTTCCCCGACAGAACTATTTGCACACACTAAAAGATAAATTGAACGGTTGCAAGAATTCATAAATAATCCGACTAGCTCTAGTGTCTATAAGAGTACATGTCAATCCATCCTTACTAACTTAATTAGCATTAGAGATGACATTCATGGTACCACTCCCTATGCCTTAGATGTTATAGAGGTCATACTTGAGAGGAAGAGACAAGAGCTTGACTCTAGTCTTTCTCTTAAGGAGGTATCAGGTTACTATGTGTCAGATTACCACTCTCATCTTATGTAGATTTAAATTATGTGAAGAGGTATCAGGTTACCAGGTGTCAGGATCTTGCTATATCATCATTGATATATCCATGATTTCTAACTGCCCATGGTCGTTATTTGAATAAAGACAAGATTTTATTGTACTTTGCACAACAGATTTTTGATGAGGTTCATTTAGGGAGGGTTGCTAATTACACTAATTTTTTAGCACATCTAGGATAGGGGTGTGGCAGACTTGTTGAAAGAGATGCTTTTCATCGAGCTGATCGACACAGGTCAGTACACATGGCCATTGTTGGTCAGAGGACACCTATTATAGCTCCTTCATTGGGTCTTGTTGCAGATGATGTTATTCATAGCACCCAGCGTCAAGTTGTGTTTGATAGTGTGGGGGACATTGCAGTAGCTACTGCATCTATTTCTAGTGATCAGATTGGTCAATACCTGATGTCTCGATGACACTCCAGATTGTCAGGTGGAGCACCCTCTAGTAGGACCGCACATGACATGTATAGTGTAGTAGACATCCCTTCACTTTCTAGCATAGAGGGACTTACATGAGAGATGACATGTGTCACATTGATTAGTTTAGCTGAGGATCTATTAAATGTATATGCATTTATAGTAGTAGAGCATGATATTGCCATATCAGATGTTAGATCTCATATGGGTACTATCCTATACACTCAGCCACATCCTTCTCACCTAGACCATGACCATAGTGGCAGTGCTTGTGAGGATCCACCTATTGACCACTCTATTGCTGCACAAGAAGAGATACAATGTACATACCCTTTAGTCAGTGCAGGGCATCAATTCTTTGCCTTGACGATGTTGAGTTCAGCATAACCACTACGGGTTATCTAGATTTAATGACACATGATGATACGACTTCCATGCCATTTCATTTAGTTAGTCCATTGTATTCATCATTAGAGAGATGTGTGTGGTCTTCTCATGTTGCAAATGCGGAGTTGAGCTTGGACCAGACACAACAAAATCTTGATACCTTGGTTTATAGGATTGAGGCTAGCGAGTTTGAGTACTATCAGTTTCCACCACCTACACAGGTATAAATTAGATTACATATATATTTAATGTTCCGATTTAACTTATTTATTTTTAAAATTTCAATCAATCAATCTATCTATCTATCTATCTATCTATCTATCTATATATATATGATATATTTTTTGTCTACCAAGATATACCTCTTGTTATTTCTTTGAGCACTGATCGTGTACGTTGTCGGGACTCACTTGATGATGACATTAGTAGTGGACATGTGAGTTTTTAATTTATTATCTGTTTGTACACACTTTATAACATGTTTTCTTGTAAAATATTTATCAAACTTAAAATGTGTACACTGTTTATATATTAATTTATATATCTCTTTCTTTGTAGGGATTTGCACATCCTTCTTAGCATGATAGTCACTCTGGGTTTGACCTCTTAGTGAGGAGTTGTCATGATGAGTTATAGACAATTTCATATTTGATCTAGAGACATATTTCATATTACATATATATTCACGTGTTTGATGAACTATATTTCATTTCTAGACTCTACAGTTGATTGATGTGTTTGATGTTATATTTCATTTCTAGACCCTTTTAATAGAATGTTTGACACATGATTGATCCATATGTTTCATATTTATAGTACTTGATCTACACATGATTGACGTTTCCTACATGTTATATATATACTTTCATTCTAGATACGTGTGCATGTGTGATGAACTTGTATACATGTTTGATTCTTCATGAGTTCATGTGATTTCAATGTAATTAAATTTAATTTATGTGTTTTTAAATTTATAAATGTAAATTTTCAATACTTTCAATAGATTATATATTTGTGTACATGTTGGAATATATATGAATTTTATGTTTTAAATTTATATGTACACATGTTTGATTCAACACATGAATGATGTTTGATTGTACATGTTTATGAAAGTTATTAATGATGTAAATTTGACAAATGTGAGCTATATAATTGAGACCTACATGTTTGATTTAATCTTATATTTTAATGTACATTCGATAATAGTTGTGTATGTACTTTTAATTTAATGTTGTTGTACTTCAAGTAGATTTTATATTTAAAACATGCACGTCCTAATGTAACATGCAAATTCAATGTACACACATTCATATTTCAAAGTTACAGTACTTCATATTCAGGTAGATAATTAATATTTATCATATCCACTTGTAAGACATTTTTTAGATCTATATTATAAATTTTTAATTTAATTCAAGCTCCATTCACATGGGCACTAGTAGGAAAGAATGAAGCTAAGAAAACCTCTGGTCTCGCCTGTGACAAATTTAGTACAAATTATATTTCATGTGTGATTTAGTCCACATCAAGTTGTTCATCTCTCTCTCGAATAATATTTAATATTCTCTCATGGTCGTCAGTATCAAGTCTCCACTTACGAATGCCATGTCATGTCATAGGAAGAAGAGATAGGATAGTGGCAATTACAAGATGGCTATACTGATAAACCTTATTGTTAGGTTGATAATCAACAAAATGAGTCCCATGTTTAAGTATTTTGATTTTCTTCAAATATGTTCCTTGCACAACAATTGAACCTACATAGACAAATTCAACAATGTTATATATATATATATATATATATATATATATATATATATATATATATATATATATATATATATATATATATATATATATATATATATATATATATATATATATATATATATATATATATATATATATATATATATATATATGTGTGTGTGAAATTAACCATATAAACAAATGTATAAGAAAATTGGAAGTTGGACCTCACTCAAGTTTAATACAGGTTGTGAAACTTAAATATAGTACTAGAACTTGTGGGAAACATAATTCCATCATTTTCTTCATTCTGTGTTAGCTTCATCCTCTCCTTGTAGCAACGTAATAAATATTAACTAACACCTTCCACATTTTCAAGCTCTGCTACTACTGCAAAAATATGTCTTGCATTTAAATTGAACTTTTAATTTGACATTTGTAAATATAAATTAAACAAACTTTATTTATGAATTGAGTTTATGAATCATTTTTATTTACATGTACATAAACACACACGTATGAATTTTGATCAAACCTAAAATATGGTCATAATCTGTAGAAATTAATGGAATGTCTTCAAAGCTTTCATCCTGAACTTCATCATTTGTGTTTGTAACATTTAGTGGAACCAAATTCCATTCACTAACATATCCACATTTTCGGTTGATATATTCATCATAGTTTTCAGAAATATAGTCATAACAAAAGCATGAGTAATCTCTAGTGTACAATGACCACACATTACTATCTGTACTCATAATTGAATGCAGGGATCTTGTTTTGTCTACTCTCTTGAATCCATGGATTGATCTTCTATTAACACCTGAACAATAGAGAGACACGTGTAAAAATTTAAGACAGGTTAAAATCATGTATATATATAATGTACACATATATAAGTTAACTGAACAATGATCAATAAATTTAAAGCACATGTACATAAATTATAACTAGACAACAAGTGATGTTGAAAATTAATACCTGATATCTCCCAGAATACTTGGAAGGGTATGACTCAATCTGATCGTGATGATGTGTTATCACGATTTGGCACCACAAAATGCATCTTGGACCACTCAACTACATCATGTGGATTATTTATACGATATCCCTGATAGTCCAGTTGATACTTTCTTAAAGCATGTTTGATATAAGCTCCTGCACCATCATGCTCTCCCTTTCCATGTACACTCTCAAAGAAACTCCAAATATGTGGTATCTTTTGGTATCGATGATATCTACATAGTGCATAAAATGGCCTTGTTGATTTAAATTGTGTTGCACATCCATTTGACCAAACGAAATTCTTTTCAATTTCGATGTCTTTATTTTCCAAATATTCAAAAAATATCTTAAAGCAATGCTCGACAAAATGTATGTCATGCTCTTTATCATCACTAATGTAAAAGTGGTATTCTTTCTTTATGACTCCTGCTTGATATGTACTTTCAACACCATCTAAACCTAATTGTGCATGTCGATAAGACACATGTACCATGATAGTGACCTGATTTGTATAGTAGTATTATGCTTGAAGTTGTTTTTTAGAAACAAAGGAGTAGTTCTCAACAAAATTAACAATCGATAAAATTGTTCCAGCTGGAAAAGTTTCTTTTTGTATTTGGAACTGTTCTTCTTTCCATTTAGCAAAAAAAAACATGATGTATGTATGGTTGAATCAATTTACAAAAATTCTCCATAAATGTTACAACAGGTATCTCCTCTTCTACATATTCCAACTTTGTTGATTCTTTCCTGACTTTTATTTCAAACTTTATGTACTTGTATCTCTTACATTTTATCATCCTCGTCATGTTAGTATCTTCAAGTCTCAAAGGCAATTTAGCCAAATCCCCGCATGTTTGACAAGTTCCTCTTATGCAATCTATTTTAGGTATTTCATGATCAATTGATTTGTTACATAAGATTGATGTTATGAATTGGCTTGGACTTTTAGGAAAATCATTTTGAGAACCACCACTTTCTTCTATCATCTTTCTAAACCCTTGATAGTAGAGATCAAATTCAATATGATATCGACAACAATTTTCAAAAGATGTATTTATCTTTACAAAAAATGGCTTTAATATTTCAAACATTGTTTGTCCAATCTTAATGTCAGGATTTGAGTTACAAAATTATGAGAGATACAATTCATGTTGTGTGGTGTCATGTGAGGCCTCACCTCGACCCATCATAGCATTATTGATCTATTTGCATTTTGATACTTTATGATTTGATACATTTTTATACTTTTGATCATTCTGACAGAGACTTGTGATATTATGTTTATGATGCTGATTACATTATGCGAACTATATTTTGACATGGATTAGAACCTAGAACATATGGCTGATTTGGTTATACATGTTTATATATGTGAATTGATGAGAAGATGTAATCATGATTAGATTTGATTATTTCATGGATTATGCTCTACGTTAGGAAGTAGCATGGATAATAGGTCATGATGATGAAGATACTGTGTTTAAACATTACTGAATGAAAATTAAATTCTGCATATTGATTAATGTTACTAATTATGAATTGTATGTATATATATTTGCATGTGATTTTATTGCCTTGGACTACTAATGCTCGAGTTTAGTGTGCATGAAAGAAAACCATGGAATTATTTGGAGAATCAAGGCTAAATACATGTGAATTGAGTGAGCCAAGGTTTAATCTGATAAGGGATTGAAACCTTGTTGTAATGTGATCTTGTTGTAAACGTAATTTGGAATGTGTGTTAGTAAGTTTGAATTTATGTTGTTAATTGGACATGTCATTTGTGAATGTGATGTGTATTTTATGGTGTCACTTGACACTTGTTTTGTACATGTGGCTGGTGACATGTCAGTTAGGGTTTGGGCAAGAATCACCTGGCCTTATAGGGTGTTATATTAATCTCACTTGCATGTAGATGTCTTGTAGGGATCACATCAAGTTGGAACTCGGATTTAAATTTTAGGGGTACTTTAGAGGGGTCAAAAGTGATCCTAGAGTGCATTTTTGGCCAAAATTAGCTAACCCTAGGGGGGTACCATGAGTTGGGGGATAGTTTCTACTGATGGGAAAGCCTAGATCACCACTATGGACCTCCAAAAATCCTACCTTTCAAGAGTGGAGAAAATGGAGATGGCCACATGCATCTAACTTTTTCGACACTCCTTACTAAACTCACAATTAAGAGGGGGGACAAGAGGTAAGACCAAAGGACTAGAGGGCATGTCTCATTAATTGCTAGGTCTTGAGTACACTTTTGGAGGTCTTTTTAGAGGTTTTGGAGAGACTTAGTGGGTGTTCACCCACTCTCTAATTTCAGAGACACTTAGGGTTGGAGAAAGGAAAAAGACAAAGGATAAGGAGCTCTTCTCAACTATCTTCTTGCCATTTTGCTTGGACCAAGGTTGGTGAATTCTTGCCATGGAGAAATGCTCTTGCATTTTAGCTTTGTATATTGTTGTTTTGGATGTATATGCAAATCTTGTATGGTGTTCATATATGTAAATCTTGTTATTGTTGTGTTGGATTGGGATGCATTTGGATTTTGAATCATTGTTATTTTTTTTTTCTTTTAGGAGTGTTGTTCATGGGAGTTGAAGGCATCACTCACCCTTTGGGAAGGGAAGTAGTGGCCTTGGGTGAAGGGGTTAGTTGGGCTCTCCATTGTAGTGAGAGTCTCTTCTCTTGGAGAAGAGGGAAAAATTTATGGGGTATGGTCTTCATGAAGCTATGTTGTAAATATTGTATTTTTGAATGGAGATGGCAAAATTTGTATATGGAAGGAATGTCAATATAGCCTTGGAATGGCATGGAAGACTCTTGTTTGGAATTTGTATTGGTATGGCATTCTCCTCCTTGGAAAAGCTCACCTTCACCCCTATTTCAATGGATTATAGAAATTCATTTGTGAAGCCTTGGTTGGGAGTGAAATATTGTTTTGTTCATATATGTGTTTGTGAACATTGTGTTGTCCATGTAACCGTTTAGTATTGATTCTCCAAGCTTAGGGGTGGTCTCCTTGAGACCTTGGATGGGAGGTGAGCTCTCCATGGTTCTCCCCTTTTTATTTGTAGGTTTGAAGACCATGTCTTTGTAAAGGAAAAAATTTGGGAGAGTTTCATTTTGGTGTCCTTGTGGAAGAAAATTTATTGTTGCATTGTGGTAATCATGAAGTGAGAAGACACTCATTTGATTAAGACATAAGATGTATTATTGTGTTGTATATATCAAGCATATGTGAAATTGATCCTTATTCATTGTAGCTTTGATTCAATGTTGAAAAGAAAACAAAGTATTTTACTTCTTGAATGTAAAGTTTCATTTGGAAATTAAAAAAAAAATGATGTCTCATTTCTAAGTTTTAGTTACAATAAAATGAACTCTTGGAATCAATCAAATATTCTCCATTTGGCATTTGATTGAATATTATAATTGTATGGTGCTTCATGTTCAGGTTTTTAGAAATCGGGAGGTTGAATAATTTAGTAGTTTTAGCCATGATGGCATATGGTATTGAAGGTTTATTTGACCCTACAGTTTAAATAAATACAATAATTTTGTGTGTCTTCATATCAAGAGAATAAACCAAAGCTATCTATTAGGCAAAAAAAAAATCAAAACAATGTAGGAGCTTTTATGTGAAGGAGAAACACAAAAAAAAACTAAGTATGAGACTCCTTTATTTCACCAAAAAGAGACCTACAGGTCTCTGGAATTTTTATGGAAGAAAAAATTAAATATCTCATACAAATCCAAAAACCACAGTCAATATAAAATTAATATTCCTTAATCCACTTGGCAAAGAATAATAATAAACAAAAAAAAAGAAGAAGACTATACTTCCCCACTCAATTTTGTTGGTGGGACCCATCTGGGTCGCCACCCCAAATTTCTTGAAATGACCCCTTAAAAATAAATAAATATGTTTACATAAAAAAGAGAGAGAGAGAGAACCTATGTAGGTTTTGGCTTGTCTCATGTTTAAAAAAAAAAAAAGATGAATCACATTTAAGTCTTACCTTAATGCCTTTTGGGAGTTTCCTTGGATCTCCATCCTCCTTGGTAATGTAACCACCCACTTTCAAGCAACCCATGCATACATCCTTCCCTTAGGCCATGTGTACCATGTGCCTTGCTTCTTTGGTTAGCCCACTTGGAAAACTTAGCTCATTTTCCACTTTAGCAAGGCTAATGTAATTGGTGTAGCCCCCAAACTTAAGTTTATGCACTTTCCTTCCTTGGAATTTGACCCCCTATCCTTGGCAGCCCTTTGACTTTCTTGTCCCTCACCTCTACCACTTGGTACATGGACCAAGGAGAGGGAGAAGGTGATGGGACGGGCAATAGGCTAGGGGAGTAGGTTAGGCTGGTTTAGGATTAGTTTATTAGTTTTTAGTTAGTCATTATATGTATAGATTAGTTTGTTTATTTAAATTTAGTAATGAATAATAATTCATGTGTTCAAAGTAGAATTTAAATTAATTTTATTCTAAGGGTTAGTAGATTATGCTAATGTATGCTTAGGATCAATGTGTTAAACAATAGTTAGGAGATGGGTTAATTATTAATTCTTTGTAGTTAGTAAATATCATTTATTTAATTATTGGGTGTTGATAAATGAAGTTAAGATTAAAACTTAATTAATGTTTTTATCAATTTTAATTATAAAATTATAATAATGCTTTAGGGAATTTTAATGCATCCTTAGTAATTTATTTGAATGAAATTAATGCGTTTGTGAGAACTTTAATTCATAGGTGTTAGGAGGTCTAATGTGGATAGATTAATTAAATTGGATTTTGTTTAAAAGATTATAATGATATCATGAACGAGGTTAATTAATTGGATTTCTAATGTTTAAGGTTTGATAGGTTATTGAAGGGGTAGTCAACTTGGTTGTAATATAGGACCATGTTTAAAGATATGTTGTAGATTGTATATGGCTTAATGATAAGAGTGTTATATGTATTAGCTCTAATTAGATCATGTTATAATCAGGACTAAGGATTTAAGTATCGTTAGGTCAACCTATAAAATAGCTTAGTACACCCATGTGATCGTCTAGTAAACCGAAGTGAGTGTAAGAGGATCTTATCAACCTAACTCCACTTATGTTCTTAACAATGATTTATGATCATGATGTCACACCTTGCTAAACATGAAACCATAGTTTAACTCATTCTAACCCAAGTGTTCCTGGAACACTAAAGCTTAGAGTCTCTACCCCCATGTAACAAGTTGGATTACTGACTTTGTATTTATATGTGGTGTAACCCGAACTCAATCCATGTCAAGACCTTGCAACTTGAAAACTAACTTCACCTTGTCATTACCTTTCCGCAACACTTCTTGTATTAGTTATGTCATCGTAACTGTATGTTCTTGTGTTTAAAAAAAAAATTGTGTGTTTTGCCCTAGTTTTGGGCATGACATGTCCAACCAATATTTTGTGTGCTGGAAATATTCCTTAGGTCTAGTCCTCTTCTTGATAACGTCTCTTGTATTTGGTGAAGGATGAGTATGATCAGTCCAAAATGATGTAACTAAGTTCCTAATTGTTTCATTAATCCTATCAGACCGAGGAGCTCTACACATTAGTGCCTAATTACCTTCCAATGTAATATCATCCAAATTGATTCTTCCAAATAATGTGTCATTGTCTTCCTACTGTACCCGATCTGAGATGAAAGTGATGAAATTTGTCTTCTTTGGGACATGTTTTTATTTAAAATAGATGTCAGTATCACTCTTCTTGAAATGGACCTATGTGTAGATCTAGTTATTTTTCTAATGGAATGCAAACCTTCCTTAACATTGTCAACAATATTTTTTTGTACATTACATGATTTTAACTTTTTCAAACTTGCATCTACACCCAACAATTTTAATGGCTCTTTTAACTCAATTTTAATGCCCTCTTCATAATATTTATGGGTTTTTTTAGCATAATCTCTCAATTTTTCCACATCCATTTCAATTAAATGATCTATGCTTTTACAATTAATTTTTCTCTTCAACTGTTGGAGTAGACTATCATTCTCATATGTTTCTTGCACTTCCGCTGCAAACAAAATAATAAAATATTTTAATATCTTATCTTAAGGGGACCTTCATGAAATAAGTATTTACAAGCTTGAATATCAAACCTACAATAATTTATAAACTAATGAGAGAAACACATACTTATTTTACCTTGGTTTGACCTTCTCTAAATTCCATTACTTCAACTTGGGATGCCCCTTGTCCAACATTTTCATCATCAAAGGTTGCATGTACACAACAAAAATAATAACTTCTTAAGGGGAAACACCCAAAATGCATATTCACCAATAAGAGACTAAATTGAAACAGTGAGAGAGAGAGAGAGATGTGTACTTGTTTTATATTATGAGAATTGTGCTTGTTGAGATTACGATGACCCTTCTCTAACTTCTGAAGGTTGGGCTTGTTGAGCTTGTGATGACCCTTCTCCAACTTCAAAAGGTTTTGCTTCTTGAGCATTTCCTACATGTATGAAGTAAAAATTATTAAATAAAAACTTTTGAATGAAGTTAGGTCTAATGAGGCTCATGTATTGAGTCAAAATAGGTCCTAACAGGTCTAGTTGAGTCTAATTGGGTCCTAATAGACCCTAATTGGGTCTAATTGGACCTAATTGGTCTAATTAGTCTAGAATTTAGTCTAATTAGGTCCTAATTGGTCTAATTGAATCTAATTAGGTCATAATAAGTCATATTACATCCTAATAGGTTCATATTATGTCTAATTAGGTCCTAATTGGTCTAATTAAGTCTAATTGGGTCCTAGTAGGTCATAATAGGTTCATATTATGTCTAATTGGTTTTTAATTAAGTCTAATTAGGTCCTAATTAGTTCTAATTCGGTCTAATTAGGTCTTAATTAGTCTAATTAAGTCTAATTGGGTCCTAATTAGTCCTAATTGGTCTATATAAGGTCCTAAT
Organism: Chamaecyparis obtusa; assembly: GCA_027943335.1. NCBI lineage: Eukaryota > Viridiplantae > Streptophyta > Pinopsida > Cupressales > Cupressaceae > Chamaecyparis > Chamaecyparis obtusa. The sequence goes on from BSBK01001547.1 coordinate 435,513, forward strand.
TGGTCTAATTAAGGTCCTAATAGGTCTAATTAGGTCCTAATTAAGTCTAATTAGGTCCTATTGGTCTAATTAAGTCTAATTGGTCCAAATTAGTCCTACTTGGTCATAATTGGTCGTAATAGGTCCTCATTGGGTCTAATTGGTCTAGAATTGGGTCTAATTGGTCTAATTAGTCTAGTATTAAGTCTAATTAGATCCTAATTGGTCTAATTGAGTCTAATTAGGTTCTAATAGGTTATATTAGGTCATAATAGGTTCATATTATGTCTAATTAGATTCTAATATGTCATAAATTAGGTCCTAATAGGTCCTAATTAGGTCATATTAGTTCCTATTTGGTCCTAATTAGTCTGATTAGGTCCTAATTGGTCTAAATAGGTCATATTATGTCCTAATTGGTTCTAATTAGTCTATAATTAAATGATAGTGGGTCTAATTGGTCCAAAATTGGGTCTAGAATTAGGTCCTAATTGGTCATAATTGGTCTAATCGGTCCTAATTAGGTCTAATTGGTCTTAATTAGTCCTTTTTAGTCTAGAATTAAGTCTAATTAGGTCCGAATTAGTCTAATTAGGTCCTAATTGGGTCTAATTGGTCCTAATTGGGTCTAATTGGGCCTCGTTGGTCCTAATTGGGGCCAATTGGTCCTAATAGGTTGAATTAGTCTAGAATTAAGTCTAATTAGGTCCTAATTGGTATAACTGAGTCTAATTAAGTCCTAATAGGTCATATTAGGTCCTAATAGGTTTATATTATGTCTAATTAGGTCATAATAGCTCATATTAGGTCCTAATAGATCCTAATTAGGTCATATTAGGTCCTATTTGGTCCTAATTAGTCTAAATAGGTCATATTAGGTCCTAATTGGTCCTAATTAGTCTAGAATTAAGTCATATTGGGTCTAATTGGTCTAGAATTGGGTCTAATTAGTCATATTGGGTCTAATTGGTCCTCGTTGGTCCTAATAGGTCTAATTAGTCTAGAATTAAGTCTAATTAGGTCCTAATTGGTCTAATTGAGTTTAATTAGGTCCTAATAGGTCATATTAGGTCCTAATAGGTTCATATTATGTCTAAATAGGTCCTAATAGGTCATATTAGGTCCTAATAGGTTCATATAATTATGTCTAATTAGGTCCTAATTAGTCTAATTATGTCCAATTAGGTCCTAATAGGTCCATATTATGTCTAATTAGGTCCTAATTAGTCTAATTAAGTCTAATTGGGTCCTAATAAGTTATAATAGGTTTATATTATATCTTAATTGGTCATAATTGGTATTATATAGGTTCATATTAGGTCCTAATTAGTCCTAATTAGTCGTAATGGGTCTAATTAGTCTAGAATTAAGTCTAATTAGGTCCTAATTGGTCTAACTGAGTTCTAATTAGGTCCTAATTAGTTCTAATTAGGTCTAATTAGGTCCTAATTAGTCTAATTGGGTCCTAATTAGTCCTAATTGGTCTAATTAGGTCATAATTGGTCTAATTAGGTCCTTATTAAGTCTAATTAGGTCCTAATTGGTTCTAATTAAGTCTAATTGCTCTTAATTAGTCATAATTAGTCTAGAATTGGGTCTAATTGGTCCTAATTAGTCTAGAATTAAGTCTAATTCAGTCCTAATTGGTCTAATTGAGTCTAATGAGGTCGTAATTGGTCATAATTGGTCGTAATTGGATCTAATTGGTCCGCATTGGTCCTAATTGGGTCTAATTGGTCCTAATAGGTCTAATTAGTTTAGAATTAAGTCTAATTAGGTCATAATTGGTCTAATTGAGTTTAATTAGGTCCTAATAGGTCATATTAGGTCATATTAGGTTCATATTATGTCTAATTAGGTCATAATAGGTCATAATAGGTGCTAATAGGTCCTAATTAGGTCCTCATTGGTCCTAATTGGGTCTAATTGGTCCTAATTGGTCTAGAATTGGATCTAATTGGTCCTAATTGGTTCTAATTAGTCCTAATTGATCCTAATTGGTCCTCATTGGGTCTAATTGGTCCTAATTGGGTCTATTTGGTCCTAATTGGTCCTAATTAGTTTGGAATTAAGTATAATTAGGTCTTAATTGGTATAATTCAGTCTAATTAGGTCCTAATAGGTCTAATTAGTCTAGAATTAGGTCCTAATTGGTCTAATTGAGTCCAATTAGGTCCAATAGGTCATACTAGGTCCTCATAGGTTCATATTATGTTTAATTAGGTCCTAATAGGTCGTATTAGGTGCTAATAGGCCCTAATTTGGTCATATTAGGTCCTAATTAGTCTAAATAGGTCATATTAGGTCCTAATTGGTCCTAATTAGTCTAGAATTAAGTCTAATTAGGTCCTAATTGGTCTAGTTGAGTCTAGTTATGTCTTAATTGGTCCTAATTAGGTCTAATTAGTCTAGAATTAAATCTAATTAGGTCCTAATTGGTCTAATTGACTCTAATTAGGTCCTAATAGGTCATATTAGGTCCTAATTGGTTCATATTATGTCTAATTAGGTCCTAATAGGTTCATATTATGTCTAATTAGGTCCTAATTGGTCTAGTTAAGTCTAATTAGGTCCTAATAGGTCCTAATAAGTTCATATTATGTCTAATGAGGTCCTAATTAGTCTAATTAAGTCTAATTGGTTCCTAATAGGTCATAATAGGTTTATATTATGTCTTACTTGGTCATAATTGGTATTATATAGGTTCATATTAGTTCCTAATTGGTTGTAATTGGTCTAATTAGTCTAGAATTAAGTCTAATTAGGTCTTAATTGGTCTAATTGGTCCTAATCTGTGAACTAACTGGTCCTAATTGGTCTAATTGGGTTCTAATATGTCCTAGTTGGTTTAGAATTGAGTCTAATTATGTCCTAATTATTCTAATTGGTCCTAATTGGTCCTAATAGGTATAATTGGGTCCTAATACGTCCTAATTGGTCTAGAATTGAGTTTAATTAGGTCCTAATTGGTCTAATTAAGTCAAATTAGGTCTTAATTGGTCTAATTAAGTCTAAATAGGTATAACTAGGTCCTAATTGGTCCTAATTGGTCTAGAATTAAGTTTAGAACTAGGTCCTAATTGGTCTAATTGAGTCTAATTAGGTCCTAATTGCTCTAATTGGTCTAGAATTAAGTCTAATTAGGTCCTAATTGGTTTAATTAGTCTAGAATTAAGTCTAATTAGGTCCTCATTTGGTCTAGTTGGTCCTAATTGGTGCTAATTGGTCCTAGTTGGTCCTAGTAGGTCTAATTAGGTCCTAATAGGTCCTAATTGGTCTAGAATTGAGTCTAATTACGTCCTAATTGGTCTAATTAAGTCAAATTAGGTCTTAATTGGTCTAATTGGTCCTAATAGGTCCTAGTTAGGTATACTTGGTCCTAATAGGTCTAGTTAGGTCTAGTTAGACCTCTAATTGGTCCTAATAGGTCCTAATTAGTCTTATTAGGTCTAATTAGTTCTAAAATTAGGTATTACAATATCACATTTACAAGATGAACATGAAGACAAGTCTTGACCATCAACTTAAAATATCTAGAGAGAGATAACTTAGACATACCTTGTTTCATACAATAATATCTTTTTCGTGATTCTTCACGTAGTCTTTCTTCAGCCTCTTCTGAATAATGTTGTGTACTCTTCTTTAGCCTTCTCCTTTTATTTTCCATAGCAACTTACAAAATTATTTTGTGCCAAAATGTCTTCCTTCTCCTAAATGCGAATTATTTTACAGCTTTCAGATTAAAGAAATGAGAAAAATATATAGTTATTTATATGTAATCGTTAATAACTCGAAATGACACCAAATAGGCCTTAAACTTGAAAGTACTTTCAATTGAAACTCAAAATTTTTGATCGAAAGTACCTGGTTTAGGCCATGTTTGCAAGCTATGAAGAAATTCTGAGAATTTCATGGCTTTGGGCCTCAAGTGTGGTGATCAAATGGAAGAATACAAAGACATCCTTTTGCATACAACAAGTACTTGGAACTAGCTTTCTAACGATTATATATTCGACTATTTTTGAATTTATTATGTGTATGGTTTTTTAAGTTAATAGAATGTAGGTTTTATATCAAATGTAAACCTCTGAGTTTGACGTTCAATAAAAAATAGTAAAAAAGGGGTAAATTTTTTTGAAAAATAATAGTTCCCTCCGTCTTTGAGTCTACTTTCTATCAAAAAAAAATTTGAAATTCGATAAATACACAAGTTATAAGCTATGTAGTTAAGGTGACCTCTTGGGAATTCTCGGTGCTTCACCTCTTTGAGCATCACTTAGATGAATGAGTGCTAAGTGTTCCATTCATTCTCATTAGAAATATGTTCATGTGAATCACTACGCATGAAACATAGGTCAATGAGTTTTACTATAAAAAGCTACATATTTAAATCCCGATAGCAATATCACAAGAACTAAGTGTTAAAGTAAAACAAAAAACCAAATTCCCTCCTAAATTATCATGCAACATTACATATAATTAGGACCTAAACGTAGTTGAAAGATTTACAAGAGCTGACATGGATCCCTCTAATCTTCCATCCACCCTTGTTGATATGGTCGCTACCTAGTTGACATGGAGTAGAGTATGACGTAGAGAAAGAACATTCAAGGTGGAGAAGAATTGGCAAGTCTAATGGATTCTACTAGAATTCACTCACTCCTAAGTTAGGAATAACTGCACATTCTGATTTTAGGGCTTTTGCATTCTTTAGGAATAGTATGGTAACTCCAAGTTTAGGACAAGCATGAAAGAAAGTTGGGGGGCAATAGTGTGATATTTTCATATCCTTTTTATATGAATTTCATGACTTTGTTTAATAATCTTTAAATATTTAATTCATGTCTATATTTTTGAGAACTTGATGCTTTATATGCTTTAATACATACATATAACATGATTATATAGCCAATCATGGAGTTAAATGTGATGATAATGTAATTAGATGTTGTAGATGTGATTACTCGAGCCTTATCTTCCTAAAATCACGTCTCAATTTTGGAATCTAATTCATCATCTATCTCATTAACTAATTCCCAATTTTCTTCCTCCCTAAAGATGCAATGAGAGTAGTTATCACCCCCCCTTTCCTTTGTAGGGTATTCTATCTCGTGTAGTTTTAGGATTTTAACCAATTCCCCATTGACCCTAGTCAATTCTTCTCCTTACCTTGTCTTGTCATATGTAGGACTTTTTGCATGCCTCTCTTTGTCTTTTTCCTCTTGTTGGACTATATTTCTATCTTCTTCCTATAAAGAATCCTTCTCACTATTACCATCAAAGAGTCCAAGATGCAAACAAATTTCTCCCTATTATTCTTTATATTTCCTTCCACCTCTCTACACTTTTCCTTTCCAAGAATAATAGATGAATCATCCATGCTATCCTCCATTAGATGAGGGGCTTTTTAAATATGCTCAAGGAAGATTCTTTATGCATAGTTCACCATAGGGAATCAAACTTCTCCCACAATGACCACATTCACTTGTTATATGTGATTATTGCTCTTTACCCTTAGCTCTAAAAGGTTCTCATTCTTCTTGGAGGAATCCTCAATTGAAATTCATCTCTTTTTCCCTTCCATGTTTGGCTCTAACAGTGGTTTATTAGGCATTAAGTTGCTCTCCTCTATTGCTACCTAAAACTCCAATTAATCATGGCCTTTTAATTTGCACTTGGAAAATAGGGTCATATGATCTTCCCTTTCCATTTTATGTTTCCAATTACCTAATGTGTGTGAATTTCAATCTCCTATGGAAAGGTTGGATAGGGAATCACATCCAAGCATATCTTGATGTAAGTCCTAAAGCTTCTATCTTCCTGTTTCTTGTCTACTTGGATGAAATGATCAATTTTTTGCTTAATCTCTACAATGATGTTATCATTCCAATACTCTCAAGTTAGGTTATATGGGCATAACCATACTAACATGAATTCAATCACATATTTTCATGGATCAAAATTTGGACACTATTCCTTCACATATATCCTAGTTACATCTACAAGATAAGGTCCATGATTAATTATAATTCATCTATCTCTATTTGATGGAAATTCAAATAGGACTTATTTTTGGGGAGAGATTTGAGGGTGATATTCTTTCCCCAAATTTTATCACACCAACTATAAGTTTGTTGAAATTCAACCGACCTCCCCCCATTTGATAAATATCCCTACTTCCTTTAATCTGGCTACTAAGCTTTCCATTTTATCTTTATCGAGAAATAGATGAGACTTTGGGAAGAACATCAACACCTTACAATTTTATTTTTGATAGAGGATCATCTTTTGGATAGAGTTTACCTTTTCCTATCCAATGTTTTCTTGTTTGATATCCCTTTGAATGAATCCAATATGATTGTTCTATTAATTGCCAAATTTTGGATTTGTCTTCCTTGCTTATATATTCTTTCCAAAATTGTCCACACTCATGCTTGAATGATCTCATCTGATTGGTACTATTTTCCTTCTAACAATGAATCACATGACTTGGATTAGAGTTAGAGTAGTTAGGAGTCCTCCATTACCCGTGATCCTAAGAGGGGCTATGGTGAGGGACTTCAAAGCAGACACCATCATTCCTCCTTTTCTTCGATATTAGCACCTAGAATCTCCTTCCTTCTTGTGTTTTCCCTAGTGTAATGTTGTTTAGAAGCATTAAGAACCTTAGTCCCATCTTTTATTTCTTGAATTGTTCTTTCTCCCTATTTTATTTGGCCCATATTTTGTCAATTGGAACTTTAGTATCTTCCTCACCCCCCCAATTGGTAATTTGGACACCTCCCAATACTAGCCTCTCTGATTTTGATTTCCAACTCAGCTCTATTCTCCTAGGAATGTATGGAAATCACTCCTCTTGTGATCCCCCCAATAGTTATGATCCTCACAAAAATTCACCTCGCAGATTTGCTCCATCTCTTTCTCCTCCAAGATAGAAATAACTTTATATTTTATTACTATATTAACACTTGTAAATATATATTTTTTAAAATAATCTTCATTTATTAATATTATATTAATATTAAATTATTATACCTTTAGATTCTATTACTTTCATTTGTTTCTATAAATAACATCTAAATAGATTTAGTTATTTAGTAGTTTATTTAATGTTGAATTATATGTATGTATATATGTATGTATGCATGTCCACTCTATCTCTTCTCTCCCTAGTGTTATCTCTCCCCTTTTTTGTATTTCTGAGCACCCTTTTATGTAGTGGTGAATATTTTCTTTTCTTTTTATGGATGTATGTATGTATGTATGCATGCAAGCCCACTCTATCTTTTCTCTCCCTAGTTTTATCTCTCCACTTTTTCTTATTTCTTAGCACCAGATATGTGCAGGATCATGGTATGCCAAATAGTGGCGATGTGAAAAAGAAGTCTTGATTGATAGACTCTTTGAAAAATAACTATAACTTTCAAACAATATAACATTTTTGAAATTTAAAATATACATCACATTCTATGCTTCACCTAATACAATAATAGTAATAAAATATTTCAATTTGATGAAGTCTAGACTAAGTTAAGGTGGTAAGACACAAGAATTTTTATATTCAGGATAATTTGTATCAGAAAAATTATAATTTATTATTTACTTGGAAAAAAATATAAAAAAATATACATCACATCGGGACATGAGTCTACTACTTTTATCTATAATTTTATAAAAAAATATTATCATTTGATTTTGTTTAATGTGGTCAGACATACACCTACTTGTTATATTTCTAGTCCTGATTGATAGACTTATTGAAAAATAGCTATAACTTTCAAACTGTATAACATTTTTGAAATCCAAAACATATGTCACATTCAATGCTTTTCCTACTACAAGAAAAATAAAAAAAAGTTTTCAATTTGATAAAGTTTAGACTAAGTTAGTGTGGTTAGACACGAGAGTTTTTGTATTCTGGAAAAGTTGTAGAAGAAAAATCATAATTAATTATTTACTTAGAAAAAGGTTACAAAAAAATATGTGTCACATCCGGATATGATTAGTCTACTACTTATATCTAGAATCTTGTAAAAAAAAATTATCATTTGATTGTGTTTAAGGTGGTCATACATACACCTGCTTCTTATTTTTTTCTTGAAGTTTTCATACTACTGCATTGAAATTTAAAATTTTCAACATATAGAATAATTGTTTTTCAAAAAAGGCCTAGTATCTTAGAAACTAAATTCAATTTTATACAGATTCTCTTCTTACATATTTCTAATATAATATTTATAACTTGTTCAAATTTTTATGTCAACTTGCCTAAACCTGATTTTTTAAATTTTCATTGCCACTTTGTAATACCCCAAAATTGGCACCTATTTAATTTGATCAATTTTGGTGCATTATCTCGATTTTACATCTTCAAAAGTCCTAGTCCACTAGGAAATTTTCTCTCTCCTTCTTGACTTTACTTGACTTGATGTTAGTTGCAAAAACCCTAATTTGCAATAATCGAATATTAAATTAATTCCTAAAGTCTTTGACTTAATTGGCTAAATTACCCCTATGATAAATTAATTTAATTCTAAAGTCCTAAGTGCTTTCTAATTAAATTAAATCCACCCCCTTTAGCTAATTACCCATAAAAAAGAATTAATAATTGCTTGTTATTTGAATGGACACCTTTTCTTGAATTAATAATTTGAGATATTCGAAAGGTCCTCATGTGGCATTTTCCATTCTTTTAATAAAGTAATTCATGCTTATTTGTCCCAAAAGGGATATGAAGGGTCAGGAGTTTCGAATCAAGAAACTCTTCCTCCTCCTCTTGGCTCTTCTATTTATTTGGCCTCTTTTTCTCATTCAGGAGAGCAATTTTTGAGAGCATCTACACTATAGGTATTTTTTAGTCTCATTTGATTCATTGTTTTCAAAGCTTTTTATTATATTTATTAGATTAATGTCTCATTATTAGTATAATCTTTGCATCACATTTTAGACTAAATTTGCTTACTTGTTCTTAGTCTAATATCATCTTTATTTCAAAATCAAATAAAAATCTGCATTTTATATTTCTTTCAAAGTTTTCTAGATTAATTGCATTCATTCTTAGATTAGTTTCATCTTGCTCATCTTTATTGCTTCTTGGAAATCCTCCATTGTTGAGTTGGTCTCCCGGCTGTTGGCTCTCATTCTGAGAGTATTCAAACACCCCATTCACATAGGAGGCAACAGGTCGCCTCACCATGGAATTTGGATTGAGTTCTTCATACTCTCTCTCAAATTCTATCAAGTGAATAATGACCATGTTGTGTTGTGCCTGATTTAGAAGTCACATTCAGTCACATACATTTTGGCGCCCATCATGGGGCAAAAAATCTGATTTCTGGCCTCATTATCATTTTTTTCTGACAGGAATTTAAGCTCTGTCGTGCGTCTGTACTGTCTGTGTACAGATTCTCGCGCGAGAATCTAGAGCACCCCTCGCGAGGTTTTGCTCCCTGTAGCACTCTCTCGCGCGAGCTTTTGCATCATTGCGTGGCACCCTGCACTTTCTCGCATGAGTTGTGCTTTCTCGCGTGGGCTATTGTACAGTCTCGCGCGAGCTTGTGCTTTTTCGTGCGAGGTTTGACACCTTTTCGCGCGACCCTCTTGCTGACTTGCGTGAAATTCTGTGACAGATAGAGACTAGAATTCTAGATTTGTCAGTTTTGTTTGCTGTTTTCAGTTTTCTCAAATTTTTGAAAATTTCAGCGTTTTTCAAATTCGTGCCACTCTGGAAAATGGGCACCCATTTTTTTTTAAATTTTCACAAATGGTATCAAAAGTTTAAGTGTGATATATCGTTGGAAAGGTCTTTTCAAGCCTAATCCAACCATGCTGGTTTCATTTTCAGATTTTACCATTTGATGAGCTATTTTTCTTGCAGATTATCTGATTTTTTATTTTGCTAACCTTGTGGGTCTAACAAGTTGTTTTGAAGGTGCTCTTGCTTTCATGGAAAATGTTTAAAACAAAGCTTTGGACTTGAGGTACTTTGTTCCATCTCTACAACATTTAGATTTTTGGATTAAAATTGAACCTCTCATGTGTTTGGCTTGAGTGTTTACATGCTTTCATAGAACACATTTTAATTGATGCTCTTAATGGGAAATGAATGAACATAGATTTTCTTTCATACAAGTTTATGTAAGTGAATGCTTGTGTTTAAACCATAAGTAATTCTTGGTTCCAATATCAAATATCTCATTGAGTAATTGAGGGCATGGATTCATTCCTTGTTTACATGAAGAGTTAAATGCACCACTTTGTGGACTCACTTCATGTTTACTTGGAAAGTTAAATATTCCATGATTCAAACCCTCTTGCACTTATGAGTAGTATTGATTAGTAGTCTTAGATTACTTGTGATTGATCTAGATTGCTATCTTGGGTTATTAGACTCGCTAATTTGCCGACCCCTCATTTTCGCCCTATGGTTGCAATCTCAGCGCCACATTAAAGGGGAGGGGTCTATAGGAAAGAAGCGTTAATTGTTCCACTAAGCAACCCTTTTGTGCTTTTTGGAACTCACTTGTTTTCTAGGTTGTGGACTCGTTTGTAGCTTATGTGGGGTGTTAAGTGTTCCACCTTGTGGACTCACCTCATATTTGCTTTAAGCGTTAAGTGTTCCACCTTTAGTGCTTTTCAATACTTTTTGATAGAGAATTACTTACTTTTCATTTTTTTAGAAGGCCTGCTTGGGGATTTCATCACCTCAAGGGACGACCTTAACTCCCGTGTTCCGGTGGAGTATAAATATTGGGAGGTGAATCCAAAGACACCTCTCTTGGGAATGAGTTAGACTTCACTCTTGGCTAAGCCTCAAAGAACTTTATACCTTTGAGAAGTGAAGGAGGAGATTTGGGTTACCGTCTCCCCCCGACTGTGTGATTTCTAATTCTTCTCATCTACGGATTTGGGCCTCACGTACCTTGCGTATATCAAGGACACCCTTTAGAAAAGCCATGTATATCCTTGTAGATAACTTGCTAGGATGTTGTTGTGTTTTAAGTGTCTGCTAAAACATTCTCAAGAACATACACAAGTAGAGTCCTTAGGGAGTAGAAATACTAAGTCACTATTCCTGTTCATGCGCAAGGTTGCTTTGTCCCTTGCCCATTGCTTGAAGATTGTTTGATTGAACTCCTTGATTGCTGTCTTATGTGCTTGATCAATGACATAAATCTGATCTGCCTTTTTGTCCGTGATCTATTTTTATATTTTCCTGTCGTTCACTGTCAGAAACTAGTTGTCCTGAGTTAGGAATCAATCGATCTTTGCTTTGACTCGTATTGTCTCTCATTAGTCTACCTTATCTCGTTGTGCTCTTGTACCTTGCGTTGTGATTGTCTTATCTCGGCTGTTCTAGCCATCTCTTTTTGACAATTTGTACCAAGTTCATCTTGCATCTTGGCTGTTCTAGCCATTTATCTCCTTTCGTTATCTTTGAGACAGAGTCTAGCTTTATCCCAAATCTTTGCTCGTTACATCTTCGTTTATGACTGTCACGACTCGAAGTGGCAAGACTTATCCCGTTCAGAATACTGATCAAGGTAGAAGCGAATCTCGTAATCAAGACATAGGTCATCCCAAATCTGTTATGAAATCTGATTATTGTGAGGGATCCTCACATTCCTCCTCATTCCAAGAGCATTACAATCCATTGTTTCAGATACAGTCTGACTTATTATTTCAAGAATATTATAACCCATTGTTTCAAGACCAGCAAGACTCTAAAGGGTCACTTTCTAAAATCGAACCTATTGACTCTTTTGATCCTATTTTCAAGATGGGAGATCCATTCCACTTCCTAGGGGGAGGTAAATTCAGCGATAGTCATGAGCAATCTCCAAATGACCAAGGTCATAGTCAATCTCGAAACGACAAGAGTTATGATCAATCCCATAATATTCAATATTCGGTCAACATCCAGGACCTTTTCAATTTAAAACAACGAAAAGGGGAGCCTCTCCTAACATTTCTCCAGAGATGGAGACAACTATGCACAAAGTATCCACATGAATTACCTGAGTCTGAAAAGCTCGATATCTTCTTGGACAATCTTGTCCCAAATTTGGGATACCAAGTGCGATTACAAGGTCCCCTCACTTTTGACAATATGATTAGGTGGGCTATGAGGATAGAAGCGTTTATGGTTAAGAAGGGAGAATTGACTTTGAACAAAGAAAATAAGCAAGGACCTTCTCCCTTAAACAAGGATAAGGATAAGATTGTCAACAAAAACATAGATGTTATGAATGACAGGGTTGTTGACAATGTGATGCCAAAACCCTTAAAGTCTGTCTTTAATCTCAACTCTAGCATGCAAATAGTCAATGCCACTAAGAAGGCTATGAGAGAAGCTCAACCGCCTTCCAAATTTGCTAGAAAGAAACCTTGGATCTCTCACTATGACATGATCATTGCTCCAGGGAGCAAGGATACTCCTAAACCCAAAACTCCCTTTGTCTTGCGAGGCCCTGAGCCTCCCTCTTATAACTATGCACAATCTCTAGCTTGTGCGAACACTATCACTCAATCTCGTGCAAAGATCATGCTCAAAGGTCCCGAACCTTCGACATCCAAACCAAAACTATCTATGGATAAAGCCCTCACTGAGGAAAATGTCCCCAAAGATCTCGATCTCAATCAGTTCCAATCTATGGTGGGTCATTTAACTTCGCCTCACTATTTGTGCTTTTCCAAAGAAGATTATCATTCCTTAAGCCACCCACATAATGCTTCCCTGCACATTGAAGTTATGGAAGGTCCTGAGCATATCCCCCGCATCCTCATTAACAATAGTGCTAGCCTAAATACTTGCTCTGCTAAGATGCTTACCCAAACAACAGACAACTTTGTTCCTGCCAATAGAGAGTCCATTGAGTTCTATGATGCTAAGCTCAAAGAAATAGAAAAGACCTTGAAGATCAAAGATATTGGCATGGGGGAATATCAGATTGAGTCCATCTTCTCACTGACAGCTCTCCCCATATCTCCACATTCCTATGAAGAACCCTCTGAAGATAGATTTGGTATTGGCTATCAGAGCGATGAGCTTGACCAACCTAGCTACAACTTTCACTCATGCAAGGATTTAGATAATGAAGAAACACAGATTCAGCCTATGACACATGAAAGATCTTTGAATGTTCAAAATTCTGATTCAGACTACCAGAAAGAGTCTTATCTACCTTCTCAAGTGCTTCAGGAACATGATTTTGGTCCTCACTAGGAGGATTTTATACACTCTATTGAACAGATTTCTACCACTGCAGGTACTACTGAATATGTCACTGCCTCTAATGGCACACATACTGATTGGGAGCAACTGTTGGATGCTTCCCTTATCTTTGGTATGCCTCAAGGTATGCCTATTCTAGATTGTTCTACCACTTCTACTGTTGAACAAAATCCTACTACTGCTGATTCCAATGATACACATATTGATTGGGAGCAACTGCTGGATGCTTCCCTTATCTTGGGTATGCCCTGGGGTATGCCTACTCTAGATTGTTCCACCACTTTTGCTATTGAACAGACTCCTACTATTGCCAACTCCAATGGAACACATACTGATTGGGAGAAACTATTGGATGCTTCTCTTCTCTTGGGTATGCCTCAAGATATGCCTATTTCAGATTACTCTGCTGCTTCTACTACTAAACAAGATCCTACTGTTGAAGAAACACTTCCTATGTTAGATGACAACAATGAAGAAAGTCTACCTCCAACTATGTCTCTAGCTGAATGGGACTCCATTTCAGATGCTACTACAAAAATACCAGTTGATGCTATGCACTTATATGCTAGTCTTAACAACTCAGAAAGAGGAGAAAGTTATGATCCTCCAGATCAAGCTATTGATGATGATCCTTTCCACCCTCCTGTGGAGATCATTCCTATGGCTCTTAGGCCATCTACTCCAAGCTATACTCCTATTGCTCCAACAAATCATGGGTATGTAAGACCCCATTCTGTTACAGCTTCATGGAATATTGGTAGATCCAGAATTGAAATGGTTCCTATTCGTGCACTCTTACCACCTGAAAGGGGACCTGACTCTTGGAATAGACCATCTTGGTTAGGCTCACATAATATTCCTCCAAACTTATCTGACTCTTCTAAGATGACTCACAATCAACAACACTCTATGGAAGATTACTTTCTTGATCTACCTGATGCATTCATGAATGATGAGGATGATACTGATATATTTGTACTTGAGCCCATCCCATTGATTTCTCTTCCCTCTTCATCTCCCAGAAAAGTGGCCCGTCCACTTCCATTTCCACCTCTCCACCTGAACCAGTCATATAAGCCTCTTTCATCCACCATTCCTGAGTCTTTTGGAAGTAACTTGGGTGTGCAACATAAAAACAAAAATAATGAGAATTCACTTATATCTCAAGGTCACCATGTCCCATCTAATCGACATGTGACTACGAAGAAAGGAAAGCAAGAGGGGTGTTCAAAAGACCACAAAGGCCCTCAAAAAGAAGAAGACAATCAAAAGCCAAAAAATAAAATAAAAAATGGATCTCGAAATCCATTCTATAGGCATTATCATCAAAAGCACCTCAAAGTAAAGAAGAAAAAATTCAAAAGCTATGTGGATTCCAAAGAAAGGAAAAATCAAAGTTGTCATTCGAGCTTCCAAAATTCTCATGCTTCCCTCCATTTCATCACCCTTGCCTCTCATACTTTACCCTATTCACTCCATCTTGCCTTTTCCCAAAGTGCATATCAGTATCTCCTTATTACTAATGACATGATTAAGAGAAATCCAGAATGTACTCCTCCTAAGCGTTTAGAGCATGGGAAATCTGATGAAGAGTTAAGATGTGTTCATGAGGATATTTGTGGGTCTTTCTTAAGTGATCTTTTCTTGACTATGGATCTCTTGATGGTTGGACACTACTGGTTGGATCTCCTCTTACTGCTACAACATCTAGTTCTGATTCTGCAACTTCTCAGCTGGCTACTACTACAAATGACTGTGTTTCTAGAGATTCCTACTGAAGGAGAGAAACTCAAAGAGCCCATCAACACTCTTCATTTGAAGAAGTTCTATAGCTGACATTCTCAGTGTGCTCATGTACATACTTATTGATCCTGAAAAAATCCTAAAAATTGATATATTGCAAAAAATCCTAAAAATTGCAAAATGTCTTAAAAAAATGATCATCTTAGTGAAAACCTGGCAAACAGGCGCTTTGATGTATCTATTATCTTGGTGAAAACCTGGTAAACAGGCACCTTGATAATACTAAAAAAAAAAAGAAAATTTCAAAAATACAAAAAAAAATAGAAAATGTCAAAAATACAAAAAAAATCAAAAGATCAAAAATACAAAAAAATGAAATATTCAAAAAAATACAAAAAAAGCAAAAAAAGAGAAAAGTACAAAAAAATTGAAAAACAAAAAAATGTGCCATTGATGAAAACCTAGTAAACAAGCGTCATGGTAGCAAAAATAGAATCTCTGCCAAGATGGTGAAAACCTGGTAAACAGGCGCCTCTTGTTTCCTGAAGCTGCATCTCATCTCAGCATCGCTTGGCTCTTAGTTTCCTGCTTTAGTTTCCTTCCTTTCCTGCTTTAGTTTGTTTCCTGCTTTGGTTTGCTAGCTCATGCGCTTGTCTTTGAGTTTTCCTCGACTCTTCATGGATTGGAACTGGTCATACTTGGGGGCATCTCCCTAGTCTAGGGGGCATTGTCTTATCACTTTTGAAAGATTCATTTGTGCATCAGTCACTAGCATTTCACGCTGTGTCTGCCTGCTGATGCCTAGCTACTTTTGAGATCTCTCCTCGAGGATCTCTCGTGTATCGGTTGCCAGTGGTTCTCACTGTGCCTGCCTGCTGATACCTACCTCTCATTCAATCTCTCTTCTTCGGGATTTCTCCCTTACATCAGTCACCAGTGGTTCTCACTATGTCTTCCTGCTAATGTTTTGCTAGTATCTATGAGATTTCTCGCTTTGAGAATCTCTCTTGTATCGGTCACCAATGGTTCTCACCGTGTTTGCCTGCCGATACTTCGTTAGCTTCCTAATATTTTTTTTGAGACTTTGTCTCTTGCGATGGTCACCAGTGATTCTCACTGCGTCTTCCTGCTATCGTTATCCCGACATGACTTCGAACGTTATCTTTCCGAATCGACTTCAATTCGCTTGAACACGAACTTAAATTGAAACTAAAACTTGATTTTTGTTCCCCTGAGGCTTGCTGAGCTTTGTTTTCTTTGAGTGCTTGTTTGTTTGCTTTGCTTTTTTGCTTTTTGTTTGTTGGTTTAGTTCCAATGATCCAAAGAATTCATTTAAGAGGGGTGTCCATCTGTAAGAGCCTCCATCTCGTATTGGATGGCCATGCGTACCTTGACTCTTTTTATATGGATGCTTTGGTGAGGTTGGTTCTTCTCCTTGTCTTTTGAGTGACTTCTTTCTGCTACTGGTGAAATTGTAAACACTCGTCCTATTAAGTGAACGTAAGGGTCACTGCGAGCAATCTTTGGCAAAATAAGGAACTCCTGCGTGTTTGGTGTGTTTTTTCACAAGAGACATTCAGGTCATTCTAGCAAATGTTCTTTGATGCTTATGTTAACTTGCTAAATTAAAAGGAATAGGTGTTCAGGTCATTCTGGCTTCTTGTGCCTTAATGCTTACACCTCATTCCGACAAATTTAAGACTTATGTCATATTCATATTCTCATGTTGGGGAGAATTGTATGGCATCTTGCGATTGTCCCGTGCTTAAATGAACTCAATGATGGTAAATACGATGAGTCCAACAACCGAGTCCGGAGGATTGCATTTGTTCATCCTAGGCCTGCATTTAGATTTGCATCTTTCATTTTAGGCTTGCATTTGGAGTGCTTTCTTGTTGCTCTCTTGATTGCTTTCTTTTGGATCTGCTCATCAAAGGTTCTCATCTTTTGTCCCAGTCTCATCTTGGCTGCATCCTTTTTCGGGATCGAAATCGAAATCTGACATCTCTAAGTGGCTCAAAATCACGTTTTAAATATTGGACTCCTTCTGGATCAGATGCTTGTGCAGTCAGCCTTCTGGTGTCATCTTCCTGCTAGATCCTCATCTTTACATCATGTTCTCAAATCTTTTCTTCTTTTCATCAAGTCAACCCTAGTCAAAATTTGGTCAACCATGGTCAACTATGCTCAAACTTGGTCAACAAGACCTCTACTTTGCTCCGATTTGCTTTTGCAGCTTCACGATTCTAGTCTAATTGCTTTTGCTCTGCAATCTCTTGTTGTTTATCATCCTTCTGACATGTCATCTTTTGATTTCACTCCCGAGGGGGTAGGATGATTGCATCATTGAATCTTGTTGAATCAATTCTTGAATCAGTCTGATCTGAATCATCAGTTTTCATTGCTTGGGGCATCTCAGTGTCTCACATCTGCTTAACTCATCATTTATCTTTTAGGTATCTGAGCAATCTAACTCGGATCCTCAAGGGCCAAGCTTCGTTCTAGAGATGGTTCTTGAAATCTTTTTAGGTATTGGGGCAATCTAACCCTAATTCCTGGGAGTCAAGCTTCGTTCTGGAGATAGCTCTCAAAATCTCTTTTAGACCGTTATCTGGGCAATCTAACTTGGGTCTCAGAGGGCTAACCTTTGTATTGGGGCAATCTAACCCTGATTCTGGAGACAGTCCTAAATCTGCATCTTCATCAATCGGTATTGGGGCAATCTAACCCTGATTCTGGTTCTCTTCTAAGACCGTTGTCTTCGCAATCTAACTTGGACTACGGAAATTCTCATCATCTGTCACTTCAGACTATTCTTTGAATCAATGCACTGTTCGCACATCAATTCAAAGAGGGGCAAATGTAATACCCCAAAATTGGCACCTATTTAATTTTATCAATTTTGGTGCATTATCTCGATTTTACATCTTCAAAAGTTCTAGTCCACTAGGCAATTTTCTCTCTCCTACTTGACTTTACTTGACTTGATGTCAGTCGCAAAAACCCTAATTTGCAATAATTGAATATTAAATTAATTCCTAAAGTCTTTGACTTAATTGGCTAAATTACCCCTATGATAAATTAATTTAATTCTAAAGTCCTAAGTGCTTTCTAATTAAATTAAATCCACCCCCTTTAGCTAATTACCCATAAAAAGGAATTAATAATTGCTTGTTATTTGAATGGACACCTTTTCTTGAATTAATAATTTGAGATATTCGAAAGGTCCTCATGTGGCATTTTCCATTCTTTTAATAAAGTAATTCATGCTTATTTGTCCCAAAAGGGATATGAAGGGTCAGGAGTTTCGAATCAAGAAACTCTTCCTCCTCCTCTTGGCTCTTCTATTTATTTGGCCTCTTTTTCTCATTCAGGAGAGCAATTTTTGAGAGCATCTACACTATAGGCATTTTTTAGTCTCATTTGATTCATTGTTTTCAAAGCTTTTTATTACATTTATTAGATTAATGTCTCATTATTAGTATAATCTTTGCATCACATTTTAGACTAAATTTGCTTACTTGTTCTTAGTCTAATATCATCTTTATTTCAAAATCAAATAAAAATCTGCATTTTATATTTCTTTCAAAGTTTTCTAGATTAATTGCATTCATTCTTAGCTTAGTTTCATCTTGCTCATCTTTATTGCTTCTTGGAAATCCTCCATTGTTGAATTGGTCTCCTGGATGTTGGCTCTCATTCTGAGAGTATTCAAACACCCCATTCACATAGGAGGCAACAGGTCGCCTCACCATGGAATTTGGATTGAGTTCTTCATACTCTCTCTCAAATTCTATCAAGTGAATAATGACCATGTTGTGTTGTGCCTGATTTAGAGGTCACATTCAGTCATATACACACTTAAGGGCCTAGTTTGGCATACCATGATCCTGCACATACCCCAGTGCCCTTTAATGTAGCGGTTAACATTTTCTTTTCTTTTTTTGGCATTCGGGGCCAATTTTTCTACCTCCTTGAATATGTTATACTATGCTAGTATAATGATCATTCTTTGTGGTTCTCCAAATATGGATTTAGTTAGGGAGTTCCCAATTGAAAAGTGAGATATCTATGCATATTGTTTGTTATTAACTCCTACTAGGAAGAAATTTGGATGTGGGTCAAAGGTAAAATAAATGGTAAGATCAGTAAATAGAACAAATAATAGTTGTCCCTCGTAAGAGTATTGTGAGTTTGTTAGAAGATTCTCTCCTCTTATAGTTTGAACTATTTTAAAATATTTGAGTCGTCGATTAATATCAAATCAATGACATATAGAAGTCAATTGAAAACTTTATGTGGTCTAGTAGCAAAGGTAAAAGAACACGTCACTTAGTAAAGTGGAATTGGTACACCGTGGATAAGAAGTGGGGAGGGCTATGGTTGAAAAACATTAGGCTTCATGGAATGACTTTGACAGTTAAGTGGATCATTAAGGATGCTAAAGACCAAGAGCCCTATAAAATACTTGTATGACATAACATTAGCAAATTGGTTCTAAAACATTCCAAGCCCTAGAAGGGGCTTCCTTTTGGTGAGCTTCTAATTGGCTAGTTCTCCATGTCTCCCATAGTCTCCAACATTTTCAAAAGCATTTGGGAAGCCTAGGAATTTGTGAGGGACAATCTCACTAAGAATAACTTCATTCTCAATGATAGAGTGATGATGGGTAGATTGATCTCATGG
Organism: Chamaecyparis obtusa; assembly: GCA_027943335.1. Taxonomy (NCBI): domain Eukaryota; kingdom Viridiplantae; phylum Streptophyta; class Pinopsida; order Cupressales; family Cupressaceae; genus Chamaecyparis; species Chamaecyparis obtusa. The sequence continues at coordinate 455,155 of BSBK01001547.1, forward strand.
AAGTTATATTATAAAGACAAGCCTTTGGCATTGTCTAAGGTTTTTCTACAAAGAACTACAATAAAAAAATCATAATATTTATCGAGTTTTAATTTACTTTTGTTCAAGTTGGTGAGTTCATAATTTGAGAACCAATTTTGGTTAGTGGAGTGGAGAAAAACAACACTAAGTAAAAAGCACCATTACCCTTTTCTCTAGGTTCATCGAGGTTCAAGTTTCATTGGAATGGAGGGATTTTCCCATGAAAATAATATTAAGGAGATAAATTGGATTAACCTTGACCCCACTTTTAATTGAGCCCTAACTATTCTCATAATACTAAACATGATCAAACCCTTACACTGATTAAACCATAACCCCAACCCTAATTGAACTCAAATGCTAACTATGAACCTTGAATGAGTCATAATCTTAATTGACATTTAATATCAACCTTGATAGTAACACTATTTGAACCCTTTTCAAATCTCATCCCTAATTGACACGTATTCCTAACCCTTGCTCTAACCCAATTAAATCTCTAGAGTTCAATTTAGTAACTATAATTAAACCCTTATTGAATCATGCCCTTACTTGAACAATATTTGAAACAATGACCCTAAATATAACAATAACCCTATCTCAAATTTAATTAAATAAAAATCTTATTTAAATCTACACTGATCAAAACTTAACACACTATAACCTTTACTCATTACCAAACTCTAAGTGAACACTAATACAAAATCTTAAAGCTAACATTAATTGTAATGCTGATTACAATTCATTAATGAAAATAATATTAAGGAGTTAAATTAATGTTAAAGCTAACATTGATTGTAATTCTAATTATAATCTATTAATGAAAATAATATTAAGAAGTTAAATTAATATTAAAATTATCATTAATTGTAAAATCTTTAATGCAAATAATATTAAAGAATTTAAATTAACATTAAAACTAATATTAATTGTAACTCTAATTATAATTCATTAATAAAACAGCAACTCTAAAAATAATCTATTAAGTGATCCTCAAATCAAAATTTATGGATTTTCATAAAAACAATGTGATTGACCCCCTTTTATTTCTAATTATTTTTTGAAAAATATTGTAAACAATTTATTTAATTGATTTAAGATTATTTTGTAATTTACTTTTGTTTGAATTGGCGAGTTCATAGTTTGAGAACCAATTTTGAATGACGGTTGAAAAAAATAGCAGAGTTCAGTGGAATGGTGGGATTTTCCCATGACCGTTGGAAAAAAGAAAGCAAAGTTTGTCGTTTATGCTTTCATCCAGGCTGTGAGGGAGTGCCTAAAAATAGAACTGTTACCGTTTATGCTTTAATCCAGGCTGTGAGGGAATCACTAAAAATAGCACTGTTACCGTTTATGCTTTAATCCAGGCTGTGAGGGAATCACTAAAAATAGCACTGTTATCGTTTATGCTTTCAATCTCACTCTTATATAATAGGAGAAGATCCGAGGGTTTTGCATTGGCTTAAGAGTGATTCTCCCATGCTTTCTCATCTGTGATTGCACTTGTTTGTGCTGCGGTAAGTCAGCGTTTTCATATGGCGCGGGTCTGCTCTTATATGTGCCTTTGGGGAGATACTCTTCCGCCATGATCGCACCAGCAAAGAGGACCACAAGAACTGCCATTATGGGAGGGTATGATGGCGAGGGTTTTCTCATGATGGCTCTTATACGTTGAGAGAGAGGGTTTATTTGGTGTTTGGAAGGGCAAGTGGGTTCTTATATAACAGGGTAAAGGTGATAATAAGGGCAGATGAGAAAGTGGGTTCTTATATAACAGGGTAAAGGTGATAATAAGGACTGTTTACATTTATGGGGATTATAAAATGGCTGAAGGATTCAAGGATTCAACGTGGAGGGAACTCATGAGATGACCAGGTATGCATTCCATTATCTTTCTATCTCTAGAGCTTATTGCTTTAAGGACCGTCCATTTTACCCTTAGCTAATGTTAATCAAGATATATTTGAAAAGCATTTCTTATTTAGTTCTCTCCCTAATAGCTGAACTTCTCTAAAAGTTCTCAACCCATTACTAATACTCATCAAGGGAGGTGTAGAATTGGTTGTTGTGTTCTTTGTCCCCTGCTATGTCTGCCTAGCGGAATCCATCTCACATAAAGTGCTGGCAATAATATTAATTAAAAAAAATGAGAAATAGATTGTTATGTTTCCTCCCTCCCTGCAATGTGTGTCTAGCTCAAGCCACCTCATCAAAACAGTCGATCGTCATTCTGGCTCATTTCAACTGAAGTTGAAATTAGAACATAATGACTGGGTAAGCTCTTACAACTCAAGTTTAACTCTCTACTTTATGTGTTAACATTTGCTGGAGAGCTTCTGTTTGTGGTTTTCAGAGTAGCCAACCTTTGTTTCTGATAAAGATGTAGATTGCCTACAATCTACCCATGTATCTTAAATTTAAATCATGATCTACAAAGATCTAAAAGTTATCTAAGAAATTCTGGTCAGATTTAACTGTAGTTTTAGATAATTAAAGATCAGTAGAATATTTCCTTCAAGTGATTGTTATTTGTAATCCCGCAGCAGGTCAGAAATCCATATGATATCAGGGAATAGTTTACAGAAAATATAAAACAATTTGTAACAAGAAAAAATATAGCTACTGAAATTTTGGGAGTACACCATATGTACATTTGACTCACAAAAAGTCAGGAAGTTTGTTTCAACCAGTTCAGAAAATGTCATTTCATACTCTACTATATGTATTCCATACTCTACTATATGTATTTTATCCTTCTACAGTTGGTAGTTAAATACTTTTTTCCTCCAAAATTTTTGGAGCTTCCAATAATTTAGAAGATCTGGAAAACGTGTTTTGTCTTTTAACATTTCTTTGTATTCAATTCTGTAAAGTTCCATTCTACACTTTGAACTTGAAGCTATCTAGAATAGTTTCCTACAGCGTTATATTTCTAATTCTCATTCGAGTTGGTTTGCAAACTATCTTGTCTATTTTATAATGGCTATATGGTATGACACAGTACTATGGTCATTTGTAAACAGTACTAATTTATATTCTTTCTTTTCCATGTCTCAAAATTGAATCGGAAATATTGGGAAAATTAGATTCAAACTTAGAAAAATCATCTTCCTATTGGTCTGTTTTATCTCTCAGTAGCCTTTTTAATTTTTCAGATTGTGAGCTGGCTAACTAGGCCTAGGTCCTTGCTGGGTTCCGAAACAACCTTGTGAAAACTGCTCTAATTCTATATTGGCTACCTATACAGAGTAAGAGGGAGAAAATTAGACAGCTATCTGTCATGTGGGCAGCTATACTACTGCTCTACTTTCCCTTCAACTATAAATTTATTTCTAGGGATATTGAATATTATCTCCAAAAGAGTACACATGGCTATAGAATATAACAAATAAACCCCTAATAATGCTATTCAATTATCTAACAAAAGTTCATGTATTTATCCAAGTGGTAATGAAAATTCAATATATAGTCACCTCTAAAGTACTTAAGATTCAAAGAAATGTTTGCGCCAAATACAGGGAATAGTATAGGCCATTTGTATATTCTATATCAACCCACAGATGCCTGGTATAGCCAATCCGCTTCCTCATTAATGAAGGGAAATCAGTGGGATTGTCATGGAGTTTACAATAAGAAGCGCACATAAATTTGTGGAGCTGTAAAACATTGAAAAATCCATTAACTTTGCATCTTTGATTTCAATTTATAGAAATACTCAAGTATTTACTTCAAAGTTTGTGGAAAGAATAAAGCAATACAGTTATTTATCGGTCTGTATGGAGTTTGGAATGGGCAGTGTGCTAGAGCCTTTGTGGTCAGGCCTCTGGTGCAGGACAGATTCACATGCTCGGTGTTTATATGCTAACATAGCTGATTTAGCTGGAAAATTTGTTGATTGTTAGCTGGGAAAAGTCATGGCCATGGCTTGTATTGCCTTTATTAGATTAATAATCAATATTGTTTTTGAGTTGGGTTTTATTATTCAAACTGGGTTTGGGATTAGTTGGAGTAGATATCCCATTGGATGGATTCTTTGCTCGCTTTTTGAGATTTATGGGCTTTTTCTCGACTTTCAATGGCTTCAGCTATCATGTTATCTATAGAACGCCAGTATGTGTTTTCTCTTCCAAACTCAATTTCTGGTAATAAAAAACTTAAATTAGCAGCAGACAATGAACAATATCAAACAAACTGGGAGCCGCAAAAATTCTCTGTCCTCATAGTGACTGTAAAATCATCTGTAATTCTAATATACCCACATTCCTATATTCAGGCATATATATGAACAGACTATTTTTATCTAATGTATATAAACACAGTTGGTACACACATTTGGATACATAATATGATGTGGATAGTCCAATGATCTATTCAGGCATATATATGAGCAGACTATTTTTGTCTATGCATATAGACACGGTACACACATTTGGATACATAATAACAAGTCTCTGTGTGTCTATCTATCTATGTATAGATTTGCTAGTCATCTTAACGGAGTAGACATCTTGATGTTATACATATGTTTTTTGTGTGTATCTAAATATGGATAGATTTTTTTCATGTAAACACATACGTAAATATAAAAAGACCTAAAGGAGTTTGGTTTTGTGCTTCACAGCCATGACAACTGCTGTACTTTAGAGTAGCAGATAGAATGTTTATCAATCTTTGTTTTAAATTTTTCATTAAAAACGTGTAGGATGGATGGTGGTGGAATCCCCTGACAATGAATTTTCCACTCTTTCTATATGTGAATGGATTTGGAATGTTGAGGTTTATAAATAAGTACAGAATCCCTAATGTTTTGCAAATCCACAGTTATAAGTAACCTGGATAGAGAGGAATTGATAATAGAGATGCCTTCATAGAGATTTATTGAAAGGGGGCCAACTGGCAATATAAATAATGCATAGTTTAAAACCTTGAGTTGTAATACCTAATCTTGATTCAAGGGCGTATGTTCATGATGTTGTTGTGCCACCATGGACAAATGGGGGGAGTCATTGTAGCAAGAACATCCTCTGTTGCAAAAGCAGAGTGGAGAAACGGAAAAGGAAAATGTTAATGAAGGGAATTTTGAACTAAGATGAATTCTAAAGATTTTGTCTAAACTAGTTCATTTCAAAATATCATAGAAACTACCTCAAAGAAAAGAAAGGAATCTAATATTCAGCAAATGAATGCTGACTCATATCTTAAAAGCATCCAATGCTTTGATTTTGATGTGCGGTAATATAAGCCACAATACTTCGAAAAACATTGTGAGTTCCTTTGAATCTTTACATGTCCCCAATATAGATCTATGGTTAGAAACCATTTGATTGTCATCTATTGTTCTGTATTAGGCATCTCTGTATGTATATTACTAGTATCAGACCTGTTTGTATGCATAGCCATAGAATATGGGTAGACCCGTTGTGTTTTCACTAACACTGTATATATACAGACACGATTGCTACACGTACAGGCTAGACTTCTTTGTGTCATATATATGTTTTTGTTTGTCTGCAAAAGAATAGAATGTAATACACAATTGGTTTTATAATATAATTAAGGATAGGATTTTTAGTGTAAAAAGATATACATATAGAAAGAAATAAAGGGGTTTGGTTTTGTGCTTCATGGCCATGACCTCTACTCGACTTAGAGTAGCAAATACAATCACATGGAGAGTGGCAGAATCCCGACCATGAGTTTTCGTTTTTCTGTTTGTGAATGGATTTGGACGTGTAAAACAAAGGTTTATGATTAAGTACATAATCCCTAATGCTTTGCAAAGACATGGTTATAAGCAACCTGGATAGAGAAGAGTTGATAATAGAGATATCCCTCCATAGACTTTTATTGAAAGGGGGCCAAGTAGCAATATAAATCAAGCATAGCTTGAAACTGAGTTGTAAAACCTGCTCTTGTTTCAAGGGCGTGTGTTGATGATGTTACTCTGCCACCATAGGGAGATGGGGAATTCATTGCAGTGGCAATGGATGGAGTCTTTTGGAGGCATCCCCTGTTGCAAAAGCAACGTGGACTGCAGGGGAAAATGTTAATGAATGGAATTTGAATTGGGCGAATCCTAAAATTTTTGTAAAATCATGGAAACTAGCTCAAAGAAATGAAAAGATTCTATTATTGAGCGAATGGAAGTTGACATGGATCTTAAAAGCATCCATTGCATTGATTCTGATCTGCAGTAATGTCCCATGTACAGATCTCAAGCACTGATCATATATATGAATTTGAAACACATGCACCTTATCACATTTCATGATTGTTCATAATCAAAACACATCTTCATCTACAATAAATCCTTCGATATTTAAAATATCTACCCAAACACACACTGATGCCATTGGTGCACAGCCATCCATTTTTAGCATACCACAGCACTTAATCTTTCTAACAAATAAAGATGTTGGCAGTTCAACATATAGCAGCACCATCAACTTTCCATGAGGTAAAAGTACCTCAAAAAGTATAGTGAAAATGTTAGCCTCACGTAAAGTACCCAAACAAACGCATTCTACTAGCAACTAAGCATTCAATTTTCATATGAAGAAACATATTCTCCAAAGGGATGCATTCAACTTAGATCCTCTTCCCATTGGTCTGCTTTATCTCTCAGCAACCTTTGGCTAACTAGGCTTAGGTCCTTGCTGGATTCCAAGACAACCTTGTGGAAAGTGCTCTAATTCTAAATTGAGCTACCTACACAGAGTAAGAGGGAGAAAATCAGGCAGCTATCCGTCCTGTGGACGGCTATAGTACTGCTTTACTTTCCCTTCAACTATAAATTTATTTCTAGGGATAATGAATACTATCTCTCAGAAGAGTACGCATGGCTATAGAATATAACAAATAAACCCCTAATAATGTTGTTCAATTATCTAACAAGAAGTTGATATATTCATCCCAGTGGTAATGAAAATGCAATATATAGACATCTCTAAAGGACTGAATATTCAAAGAAGTGTTTGCTCCAAATACAGGGAATGGTAATTCCCTGTTCTGTTTCAAATGGGATGCATTCAACTTAGATCCTCTTCCCATAGATGCCTGGTATAGCCAATCCGCTTCCTTGTTAATGAAGGGAAATCAGTGGGATTGTCATGGCATTCACAATAAGAAGTGCATAATTTGTCGAGCTGTAAAATATTGAAGAATCCATTAACTATTGCATCTTTGATTTCAATCCTTAGAAATACTCGAGTTTTTACTTCAAAGTTTATTGAAGAATCCATTAACTATTGCATCTTTGATTTCTATCCTTAGAAATACTCTAGTATTTACTTCAAAGTTTGTGGAAAGAATAAAGCAAGAGTGTATTTTCTTGGTCTGTATGCAGTTGGGAATGGGCAGTGTGCTAGAGACCCTTTGTGGTCAGGCCTCTGATGCAGGACAGATTCACATGCTAACATAGCTGGAAAATATGTTGTGTGTTAGCTGGGAAATGTCATGGCTATTAATATTCAAACTGGGTTCGGGATTAGTTGAAGTAGCTATCCCATTGGATGAATTGTTTCGCTTTTTGAGATTTATGGGCTTTTTCTCGACTTTCAATGGCTTCAGCTATCATTTTATCTATAGAACACCAGTGTGTGTTTTCTCTTCCAAACTCAAATTCTGGTAATAAAAAAAATTAGGAGTAGAGAATGAACAATATCAAACGAACTAGGAGCCGCAAAAATTCTGTCCTCATAGTGACTGTAAAATACGCTGTAAAGATGATTTTATCCTATTCACAGGTAGTGAAGTGGTCATTAAAATGGTGTCAAACATAGCAACAATGGTTTTCAATAGTGTATAGCTGGTTCTATAAACCAGAATGTAAATATTAACTCAGACAAAATCAAGGTTTACATGACTGTAATTCTGGCAGGTGGAAGGTTTAAATAGTGTAATGTAAATTTCAATTTTAAAGTTACACTTTTGAATCAAATTGACCAACTAAGTTGTAAATTCTCTTATGCTTTCTTGATTCCCATGAATACAATTGTAATGCATACAGCTGAAGCATTTGGTCTGAACTAGCAGACCAAAGTCTAACATTTCGTAAGAAATATCTGCTTTAGTAAGTTTTTAGCTTTTTACTGGTATGGAAAAATCTCAATAAAAACCTAGTTAATATCATTTATAGATTCTAAATATATTTGGAATCTTGAAAATAGTTAAAAGAATATTTACTTTTCAAAATGTCATTTTTTCAAAATGTCATTTTTATCTGTAGAGAATTCTGTGAAAATCTAAAAGCAAAACCTTTCTCTTGATGATATATGCTTCAATCTCCTTTGCAAAACTGACCTACAGATTTCAGAGAAGAATGATGTCGTGGTAAACTGAAAGAGGCAACGAGACTTCACAGAGTATATTGTTTTGACTATTCCCTTCTCCATAACGCTATGCCTATGTCTAATATTATTTATGTATCATTAGAAGATTTTGATGTTAAAAGGTTTATTAATTTTAGGCGTGAAATGTGCAGGGTTCATTTGGTTTGGAAGGAATAAGACGAAAACAGTTAAGGAGTATTATTGTTTTTTATTGTAAATAGATTTGTGTATTGATGAATGTCTAAATTTCTTGTAAATATTGGTTAACAATTATAACTAATTAAAAATATATTACGTTTTAGGAGAGGTAGAAATACCTCTATACAAACTCTTAAGGATGACCATAGACATCTTTCAGGAGGTCTTTCTTCTCTTTTCATGTTATTTTTTTTTTTTTTTAGTTTTCTAATGTTTAAATATAGTTTAATTAAATAATTTTGCTAATCAAATATGTATTTTGAAAATTAGTTCTGTGAAAGGTGTAATAAAAGATCATTAAGTTGTATAGATTTCTTGTTTGAATTTTATAGTGATCAATTGCTTAGGGTACATATTCATGAAGTAAGTTTGATGATTGCATGTAAAAAGATGGAGCACATTTCATAATTGGATTTAGCTAAGTCTTCAAGGTTTTATATAGAATTACCATAGCTAATTTACATCTAACTATTATGGAGGTAAATGACATTGACCAAGTGTCTCAACTAATTATTTTACTTTTTATTTCAAGTGTCTAATTGTAGGCATGGCATTATGGTTCATGACAAGCCTTAGGCTAAATGTTTGATGATATTATCATTGTATGTCAAAAGCCTATGTGATGCCTAATATGTTTGTCCATGCATCATGGTTGAGTGAAACTAACTCCATAATTTTTTATAAGTAGGAGATTTTGTTATTAGGATTCTATGATTTTTGTTTAAAAGTCAAATTAAACTCATATGGTGTAGGAAGATTGACTAACTCTAGTGTGCTTATTTATAACATCATAGTTGAGTGAGATTGACTCTATACATGATGATTGCATAAAGCTTATTGTAATCATCCTTATTACACGATAAAACTAAGAACTATATGTAGATTATCTATTCATAATGGTTAGTCATTGATTCACAATTGTTAGTGCCATTTACTCTTTTGCATTATGTATGACTTTTGTATGAAGAGTATATAAAACATCATAAAACTATATTTATGCATAATCATATATAATAAAAAATAAGGGTTTGCACATATATTTATTATGGATAGGGCATAGTATTTTCTATTTTTACATTTTGATTTTCCTTTCTAGTTTCAATATTTATATTGAATCGTATTATTTGTACATCCCTATGTGTAATGTATATGCAATAATTTATGGTTTTGTATGTGTGTGTATAAATGCATTTGTGCACACACATTCTTAACAAAGAGTTGATATGTATGTATGCATACATGCATTTACCGAAGTATGTATATATGTATAATGAATGAATGAATGAATGAATGTATATATCTATGTATGCATGCATGAATTAATGCATGCATGTATTGATGAATGAATGAATAGATGAATGATTGTATGTGTGCATGTATGCATATCAATGGTATGTATATATGCATGAATGAATGAAATGCAAGTTATGTATGTATGTATTTATGAATGAATGTATGAGTGGATGAATGACAAAATGTATGAATGTGTGTATGCATATCTATGATATGTATAAATACAAGAATGCATGTATGACTGCATGTATGAATGAATGGATGAAAGAATGCATGCATGTATAAATCTTCATGCATGCATTTATGCAAACATGCATGAATGAATGCATACATATATGTAAACGTTTTTGTCCATACACATACTTAACAAAGAGTTGATATGTATGTATGCATGAATGCATGCATGTACCTATGTATGTATTGCATTGTATGTGTGTATGAATGAATCAATGTATGAATGCGTGTGTATGTATGTATGAATAAATGTATGTATGCATGTATGTATATATGAATGGATGAATAAATGGATGAATGAATCTATGGATGTATGTAATATTGAATGGATGAATGAATAGATGAATGGATGTATGCATGTATGTATGTGCATGAATACAAGTATGAATGAATGAATGAATCTATGAATGTATGTGCATGAATACATGTATGTATGAATGAATAAATCTATGAATGTATGTATGTATGTATGCATGTATGGATGAATAAAATGTGCATTAATTATTGCATGTATATATGCATGTGTATGAATGCATGCATGTACGAAAGTATGTATTGATTTATGCATGCTTACATGTATGTATATGTGCATGTATGAATACACGCAAATACATACACATACATAGGTATGCATGCATACATATACACATTTATCTATTTATTTATGCATACATTCATTTATACATACATGCATGCATGCATGTGTGTACAAATGCTTATGCATGTATGCACACATGTATGTGTTGATTTATGCATGCTTACATGTATGTATGTGTGCGTGTTTGTGCTTATGTATGAATGCATGCAAACACATACACAAACATAGATATGCATGCATACATATGCACATGCAATCATTTATTCATACATGAATACATATACAAATTCACATATACATACATTCATACACAATCATGCATGTATATGTGTTGATTTATGCATGCTTGCATGTATGGATGTGTGCATGCATGCAAATACATACACATACATAGATATAAATGCATACATACATTTATTTATCCATACATGCCTATACACACACATTTATTAATGCAGATACATTATACACACACACATCAATACATATACATATTCATTCATACATACATGCATCTATACAAAAGAAAACATACATATGGATGCATGCTAATACATAATCATGCATGCATACATAAAAATACATGCATATATATGTACATGTATGCATGCATACATCAACACATACATATATACATGCATGCTCAAAATGTATGTCTATGTGGAGAAGGGAACTCACCACTTTTGAGTTTGATGAAATCCTAAGGAGCAAATTGAACCTTGCACCACCTTACTACATTAGCACGCTAGTGAGTGGGAGGGTCAATTAATTAACCAAGACTTAAGTGTGAATAAAAAATACTTATAAAAACCTAACTCTAATTATGAACTCGTATTTTGATTATTGAAAACAAAAAGACTACATCTTGGACACTAGTGTGAGTCCAAGACTTAATGCAAATTTGGGACACAAGTGTGGTGTGCACGTTCCATACAAATAGGGTTCAAAGATTACATACAATTAGAGAGATACAATAATACAAACTAGGCTAATAAAATTAAAAGTACAACAAACATAATTATAGAACGTAAATAACAAGGTAAAACAACTATTCTAAACAAGAGCAAGAAGGAAATATTACAAGTGGAGGTAGAATGATGCAGGGGCATTCTAGGGTACTCGGTGGCACTACATGGGTGGATTGTTATTTGGCCGGTGTTACTCGGTTGTAGCCTTGATCGACGGTCTTAGTCATTGAAGGAAGCTCGATCACTGAAGGAACTCGGTAATCTCTGGCGCTAGGTGAAAGTGTTACTCGGCAATGCCTGCGGTGATCGGTTGACACTGGTGCTCGACGATGCTCGATTATTTCACTGATGCTCAGTAGTTCTGATTTATCGACTAGAGTTCTGTGTGATTTGTTGGGCCGACTTGGTGCATTTAATGTTGGTAGCTTTTGTTACAGGCCGACATGTTGAATTTAATAATTGTAAGGCTATTTGAGAGCCGACTTGTATTGCATTTAATATTTGTTAGGAAGAGTTAATGGTTTCATCCAGCCAACTTGTGGCTGATGATTAGTATTTAAGGGGGTGTTAGGGTAGATGTTTGGGGATAGACTTGGTAGAAGAGTTCAGTGGTGAAGTTGTGGAAAAGATCCTATGAGATCTTGCAAATTAGATTGTTATATGATAGTTTGTATTAGCAGAGCTATTGGTTGAGGCTTGGAGACAAGGAGATTGCTTGGAGGCTTGCGAGCTCAAGTTTAGATCTACCTTAGGGTTTCCATTAGTTGCTGGTTGTTTTTAGAACTGAAGTAGCTGGAGTTGTATTGGATCCTTGTTGATCCTTGTTGTATCAAAATTGTAATCTTTGATTGTAATTGGCCCTAACTCAGAAGGCCTTACAATCAGGCATGTTAATGAAAATTTGAGTTAAACAATTGTTGTGTTGTGTTATTCTATTGTGTTGTGGTTTTGCTACAAGTTTGGACAGTCCTTAATTGGATCCTCCATCCTTGACTGTGTCATAGAAGAATCCTAGGATTGCTAGGAAATTCAAACTTTCACACAAGATGATGTGAAAAGTGTTGGGCTATTTGTTTAGAGGCAAACCAAAGTCAAATCTCTGTATTGGTGTTTCCACCTCTATGGACAACAAATATATGATAGATTTGATAACGAATAAATCGACAAATGACAAAACAATAATAATAAAGATAGATAATGGATTTGATCATCATAAGAAAAATGAAGAATAGTAGAAAAATTAAGGATGATGAATGTCAATATGTGACTGGAAGTTGCACTAAACCATGGGAGAGAAGAGATCAGGGTTGGATTCATTATTGTGGATTATAGTGGTCTAGAAATAATTCCTATCCCAAAATTAATTGGGTTTTATAATTCATTCAAAATTTTGGTTCAAATTTTAAAACTACCCCTAGATTTGTTTATTATATTATAAAATAGAAAACAAAATTGTTGGATAAGATACATAATAATATAAAAATTTGGTCCAGGTTCACATAGTTTATAGGCCAAGCTTAATTGGACATCACTAAAAGGAAAATCAGGTTTTTTTCCTTGTTTTTTTTGTGTGCTTACATACTTATTTGAAGTGTACGGGAGATAGTATAATACTTTGTGGGGGGGTGCAAATTTTATTTTTGTCATTTATTTCAAAGAGACCCTTCTACTTCTATGTACTTTCTCTCAATGGCGGCCTCTTCTGTCACCCATCTTACACCTCACAACTACCACACTTGGAAAGGACAGATGACCAGATTGCTTATGGCAAAAGGGTTATGGTCATTGCTCGATGAGGCTCGACCAGTTCTACAGAGGCCTTATGAGGCTCTTATGTAGAGAAATAGGATGGATGAGGCAATGGGCCTTATTGCACTGAATATTTCAGATGGGTTGTTGTTCCACTTGGATGGTTTGACCACACCTAGGGCTATGTGGAACAAGTTTTCCACCTTGTTTGGCACAATGAATGAGTTCAGGGTTCTCTAGATAGATGTAGAGTTCACCTCCTTGGTACCTGAATCATTCACCAGCATTGAGGACTTCTTGATGAAGTTCAAGTCTCTTCGTTCTATTTTACAGGTTGTTAGAAAGTCGAAGTCAGATGATGAGTGTATCTTTCTGATACTCTCAAAGCTTTGTGGCCCTTATCAGATTTTCACTTCTACCTTCTACTCCACTATGGATACACTAGGTGCACGACATGTTATGCCCTCTTTTGAGACTTTCTGTGACAGGTTGACTCGTGAGCAGTCCAAGCTCAATCAGATGGATTCTCTTGCAGGTTCATAGTCACATGCATTGCTTGCCAAGACACCTCAGGATACACAGAAGCAAAAGCCGAAGTAGATATCTGATTCCTCTTCTCAGCACTCTACTGGCCCACCATCTTCTTCTAAGAAGGAGAAATAGAAGACTGAGAGCCCTACATGTTCCTATTGTCAGAAGGGAACTCATGATGAGTCACATTATTTTCAGAAGAGATTTGATGGCTATGAGAAACAAATTGCAGATTTGCAAGCTCTTCTTCAAAAGAGCACTATTTCCTCTCCATCCTCTTCTACCTCACAGGGGTCTACTTTTTAGTCTTCTGCCTCATCTTTGACATCTGGACAAGATTTTGGATAGGGTCACGCATTACAAGCTTCCATTGCATCCCCTTCACAAGTCCCTTGGATATTGGATTCTGGTGCTTCTCACCATATGGCATCTTCTCCGGAGATCTTCTCGTCTATTGAGGCTTCTCCTATTCCTCACATTCTCATGGGGAATAACACTGTTATGACAGTCTACGGGAAAGGTTCAGTACGCATTCAGGATGACACATTCAATGATGTATTGTATGTTCCATCTCTGTTTGCAAACCTTCTCTCGATTTATCAGATTACACTCAGTGGGTCAGGGAAGACAGTTGAGTTCACACCAGATTTAGTCTTCATCTGGGATAGTGCGATAGGTGGCATTGTTGCTATAGGGACAGTTGATCACTCCACCCATCTCTACACCTTCTCACACTTTGGTCCACCATCTCTATTATCGGATCCCAACTCTCCTCTTACGGGAGAGCATCATGTGGGACAGTCAGGTCACTTGAACCTCTATGTTGTTCCTGAGACCACTTTTGTGACTACCTCACCTCATCTTGTTAGGGTTTCTTCTCGTCAGCAGGACTCTTCTTTAGCACTGCCAGACCCTCTAGCTCCATTCATCGAGCCACCAGGTGCAGTTGTTGAGGATTCTATAGAGGACACTCATCTCCTCTCTCCTGATAGTGTTAGCACACCTATCATACCACCTACATTGGGGATTCCCTTTCAGGATCCTCGTGTCTACTCCTTTGAGCATCAGCTCGGCCTTCCAGTTTCACCGCTCATTCAGGGGTTTCCTTGTTTCGTGCCTTTGTTACTTTTGCATTGGAGTTTCATTGGTTCGATCATTTCCCCAGGGCTTCCATCATTATGGGGGGGCTTTGGTGTCTCTTCCCTCTCTCATGGGGGGTTGGTTGTACTTATGGTTTTGAGAGAGTTTCTTGAGCCATTTCTTTTTCTACTTTTTTCTATCTCTTTTTGGAGAGGGGTTTTTCCCACTAGGTTTTCTCCTTTGTCTCCGGTTTATAGAGATTTCCTTGTACTGGGTACCTGATCAGGCCTTGTTGCCGGGACCCATTTCCTGCTTTCATAGCTATGCTAGGTTAGCTTCGCCCTGCACTTAGCTTAAGGGGGGGTGTTAGAGTAATATTTAGTTTGCTTACTAATTAAATCATATTGATTTAATTCGTTAAGTTATTACTCTTTAGTACTTAAGCTTTCTCTTAGGTGCATTAATAATTAATTGTTTTATTAATTATTAATGTGCAACCTAGCTTTTTTAGGCTTTAGGGTTTTGTTCACCTTTATAGGTTGAACCTTGTAATTATTTTTTCTTTAACTTGGATCATAATTTTGCTCTCACATTTTGAGTAACTTCCGAGTTCTGCCTTTGGCTTCTTTCTGCTTCTCTCCTGTAACAGGTTATTTGCATGTAGGTATTCTTGGCATTCTGTGGATTTGTATCTCTCAAATCCTACAATATTCATACACACTCATGCATGTATATGTGTTGATTTATGCATGCTTGCATGTATGCATGTGTGCATGCATGCAAATACATACACATACATAGATATAAATGCATACATACATTCATTTATCCATACATGCATACACACACACATTTATTTATGCACACACATTACACACACACACACACACATCAATACATATACACATTCATTCATACATACATGCATCTATACAAAAGAAAACATACATATGCATGCATGCTAATACATAATCATGCATGCATACATAAAAATATATGCATATATATGTACATGTATGCATGCATACATCAACACATACATATATACATGCATGCTCAAAATGTATGTCTATGTGGAGAAGGGAACCCACCACTTTTGAGTTTGATGAAATCCTAAGGAGCAAATTGAACCTTGCACCACCTTACTAAATTAGCATGCTAGTGAGTGGGAGGGTCAATTAATTAACCAAGACTTAAGTGTGAATAAAAAATACTTATAAAAACCTAACTCTAATTATGAACTGGTATTTTGATTATTGAAAACAAAAAGACTACATCTTGGACACTAGTGTGAGTCCAAGACTTAATGAAAATTTGGGACACAAGTGTGGTGTGCGCGTTCCATACGAATAGGGTTCAAAGATTACATACAACTAGAGAGATACAATAATACAAACTAGGCTAACAAAATTAAAAGTACAACAAACATAATTATAGAATGTAAATTACAAGGTAAAACAACTATTCTAAACAAGAGCAAAAAGGGAATATTACAAGTGGAGGTAGAATGATGCAGGGGCATTCTAGGGTACTCGGTGGCACTACATGGGTGGATTGTTATTTGGCCAGTGTTACTCGGTTGGAGCCTTGACTGACGGTCTTAGTCATTGAAGGAAGTTCGGTCGCTGAAGGCACTCGGTAATCTCTAGCGCTCGGTGAAAGTGTTACTCGGCAATGCCTACGGTGATCGGTTGACACTCGTGCTCGACGATGCTTGATTATTTCATTGATGCTCGGTAGTTCTGATTTATCGACTAGAGTTCTGTGTGATTTGTTGGGCCGACTTGGTGCATTTAATGTTGGTAGCTTTTGTTACAGGCCGACATGTTGAATTTAATAATTGTAAGGCTATTTGAGAGCCGACTTGTATTGCATTTAATATTTGTTAGGAAGAGTTAATGGTTTCATCCAGCCAACTTGTGGCTGATGATTAGTATTTAAGGGGGTGTTAGGGTAGATGTTTGGGGATAGACTTGGTAGAAGAGTTCAGTGGTGAAGTTGTGGAAAAGATCCTATGAGATCTTGCAAATTAGATTGTTATATGATAGTTTGTATTAGCAGAGCTATTGGTTGAGGCTTGGAGACAAGGAGATTGCTTGGAGGCTTGCGAGCTCAAGTTTAGATCTACCTTAGGGTTTCCATTAGTTGCTGGTTGTTTTTAGAACTGAAGTAGCTGGAGTTGTATTGGATCCTTGTTGATCCTTGTTGTATCAAAATTGTAATCTTTGATTGTAATTGGCCCTAACTCAGAAGGCCTTACAATCAGGCATGTTAATGAAAATTTGAGTTAAACAATTGTTGTGTTGTGTTATTCTATTGTGTTGTGGTTTTGCTACAAGTTTGGACAGTCCTTAATTGGATCCTCCATCCTTGACTGTGTCATAGAAGAATCCTAGGATTGCTAGGAAATTCAAACTTTCACACAAGATGATGTGAAAAGTGTTGGGCTATTTGTTTTAGAGGCAAACCAAAGTCAAATCTCTGTATTGGTGTTTCCACCTCTATGGACAACAAAGATATGATAGATTTGATAACGAATAAATTGACAAATGACAAAACAATAATAATAAAGATAGATAATGGATTTGATCATCATAAGAAAAATGAAGAATAGTAGAAAAATTAAGGATGATGAATGTCAATATGTGACTGGAAGTTGCACTAAACCATGGGAGATAAGGTATTAGGATTGGATTCATTATTGTGGATTATAGTGGTCTAGAAATAATTCCTATCCCAAAATTAATTGGGTTTTATAATTCATTCAAAATTTTGGTGAAACTTTTAAAACTACCCCTAGATTTGTTTGTTATATTATGTTATAATATAAAATAGAAAACAATTTTTTTGGATAAGATACATAATAATATAAAAATTTGGTCCAGGTTCACATAGTTTATAGGCCAAGCTTAATTGGACATCACTAAAAGGAAAATCCTTGTAATATTATTGAGGATCACCACACAACTCTATCCAGTATCTATTATGTTTTACATTGCATTCTCCTACTTAATGGGCCAAAGATGTTGGTATTGATACATCATGGTAGCGGGGAGTCTCTCCAACTATAACTCTACCTTTGAATTCTTTCAGGTGTGAATGATAGGTTCTTTTATTTGATATAAATGTGATGTCGGGTTTTAATTTTGTGGCTTGATTCTAAGTTCAATTTTTAGGCATTTTTGAACTCGCCTGGATTGTGCTTTCCAAAATTATTGATCATCATGTTTGGTGTGATTTAAATGTTGGAATTAGTATACTCCCATGATTGTAGTAATATTGTGCTATTGGAATGGATTGAGGACATGCTGGGTAATGACTATCGTGATCCGAACTTACCCTTTTGATGTAAAATGATGATTTTGGAAGCTTTGTCAAATTTAGTCAAATTTTGAGATTTTAGTGTATTTTGTGGTTAACAAACTTTCTTCATGTCCTTGTGAGATGTTTGATGGATTCTATCAAAATTTGAGCTCTTCGCATAGTGGCCAATTGAGTAGTTTTTCATTTGACTCATGTTATTGCCTTGTTTGCTTGTTGATGCTTATGTTATACACGTCCTTGGTGTAGGCCAAGTAGATGGTGCATCTTATACTTTTTTTATTGGTGTAGACTGAGTGAACAAACTATGGGTTATGTCATCCTCATTGTAGACCAAGTGGATGAAGCCCCTATTTCATGTCCTTGGGTGTGAGACATTTTATTTTGTGGATGTATGGTGGAGACCACATTTAGGCATGTAGTAGAGCTATGCTCCTATGCTGAGGTTCAAGTGATCCAAGCTCTTGGTGAGTCCAATTGAGCGTACCTTGTCTCCCTTTTGTGGCATGGCATCTCTTTGCTTGGTATTTATTGAGCATTGCATTTTGATTAGTAGGTGTCGAGTAGTGGGATGGAGTGGCTCCCCAAGGTGGGTTGGGACATAAAGTGGTCTTAAGGTAACCCTTGGTGGAGTTAATTATGACAATTAATAACATTAAATAAAAAGGGGTTAAAAAACTTAATGAAAGATAGTTTGATAGTGGTATTGTGATCATTTGAGTGGTGTGGAGTGGGTACAGTTGTGGCCATTTGTGAATGTTGAGTTGACATAGTCGTGACCATCCGCAGATGTTAAGTTGGCATGGTTGTGGCCATTAGTGGATGTTGAGCTTGCATGAGCCTAATTTATGGGGAGGATGATTTAATGATAATATCCAATTAGACAAGAAGCATTTTTCTTTCTTTTAAATCAACATGTGATAACAAGTTTCCCTATCTATATCTAGGCTATTTTTTATGTTTATCTATTGTTAGTATCCTAATGTTTTTACACCCTCGAGATGTGGTTTTGTAAGGGACAACACCCTAGTTTTTTTGATGATTAATATAAAAAATAAGAATATATAAAAGCCAATTACATAAATGTCAATTGATATTAAGGTTATATGGCCAATGTGTATATGTGCATAATACTTTTATGTTGGTGTTACATCAATGTGTATATAAAGCTACACTATTAAATTTGTATGGTGACCTACATCATATGTGTAAGTTGAGTTTTTATGATGACATAATGTGAATTAGATTTTTAAAATTATGCAATTATCTTGCATAAATATTCTTGCTTAAATAAAACTTATAATTACATCATATGTATACATTCTATTTGTATGGTATATATAAACAAGAATGTATAGAATTCACTTGAACAAATGTCAAAAATTGATTAACATTAGGTCACCATACAACTTTAATAAAAATAGCTTTATGTTACACTTTATGCAATAACATATGGTTTGTATTTCATATATACCATACTCATTCAATTTGTACCTGACACAATCATACAATATTTAATACAAACATGTATACAAGTCAATTGCATAAGGTCAAACTAATTCACATTAGATCATCCTTACAAAAACAAGGCTTGAAAGCAGAAACATAGGCCATCGACAACACAGAGTCAGGACAAGAGGTGCTGACTAGAAGACAGAAAACAAACCACAAAGGCTAGAAGCCCATGAAGTAGACTCACACCCCATGAAAAGATGGGTGAGAGTTAGAAGAAGAGTTCTTCCTATGCCGCTAGACAACAGTCCAAGCAATGCTATCCTTAGGCTAACCAAAAAAGGAGACCCCACTAGGACATGCATCAACACAAAGGCCAAAGTGATTAAGAGTCTGGGAATTATCAATAGAATTTTGCTGCAGAACAAGAGTGGGAGTAGTAGAATCAACAAGGGCAACAGGGCCAGCAGACATTGAAACAAAAGAAGCAAGGGCAACATCCAGGGATGCAACAGGAGCAAGGGTCGAGCGAGTGGTAGAAGTCTAGTTTTTACTAGGAACATGAGCAATATCCAAATTATTAGCACGAGTTTCATCTTCATCAACACACTGTGAGTCCTTAGAAGAAGAATAAAAAATAGAATTAGAAGCTTTGCCTATCAAATGGTCATTAGTAGTAGCCTTCCATCATGTGATAACACCTTTCAGGTGTAGAAGAGCGCAATCAGTATCCATGTGCCTTGTAGAGAAACGACACTGAAAACATAAGGGAAGGCCCTCATAATCCAATGCTTGGGTCCATGACCTCGCACAACCATGAGCACAACTTCATCCAGAAGTGGAGAGGAGATATTACAAGTGAGTACAACTTAAAGTCATGGAAATATATAATGCAAGTAGCCATGTTACACAAGTGGACTTTCAATATATTTATTTCAAAAGTGAGATCCACTCCTTTGTTTGAACTTGAATATGTGGAACATTTAGATATCACTTGGAATTAATTGATAAAGATCCTTAGAGAGTTGAGTAGGCTCACTATTTTATATTTTTAGTGGTTTACAAGGTCAAACTTCACTTTTGAAGATTTTATATCATACACAAATTCATTTTTCTACCTAAACTTAAAGCTATATTGATTTGAGATCTCAATAATATTTCCTATGAATCCTATGGGCCTTCAGCGAACGTTAAATAACAACAATAATAAAATATTATAAAGGGCTTTGTATGACCAAAATTCAGTAATTTTTTTTAAAGTAGGATGCATGACACCAGCAAACCACCTTACGAGCTCCAAAGTAAATCATATTTTATTCTCCTATGTTGGAAGAACTAAAATGAAAGAAGAGGGTGGCCTTGTGCTCTTCATCCAAGTTAACTGATTGGGTTTACAAATTAAACTCTAAAACTATGGGAGTCTAATTAAATCTTTCCATTCTCATCATTTGAAGGATTGTAGAAAAGATCATAATTTTCAAAAATAAAAATAAAAATCATGGAGTGGTTCCCTTCTCACCCGTGACATAATAGCTCAAAATATTTTTTTTGTTGCAGGTTCAAAGAACCTCTTCGGCTAAGAGTCAAGGACCGAGGGGTATCTATTCCACCAAAATCCACACATGGAACAATCTTGGCCTCATCCCTTATGGTGTCGAAGCCTTTGCACTCAACAAGACTTGATCCTTGATGGGCTCATTCAAAATGAAACAACTTCATCGGTAGACCAAGGGCCCATTAACAATAACTCAAAATACTGATGTTCAAGGATTTTAAGAAGTTTTGGCTCATTCATTTGTGACACTTGCTATATCTACTGCTATGTAAATCTAAAGCACCAATATTTGGTATAATTCAGAGACCACAAAATTATTGTTCACATTGAATTCACTTCAAATAACAATCAGAATATAGACTAGAATGTTTAGCACTAAAGAGAGTGAAATTACCATTGTATTGAATAGGAAACTTATGAAAAATACATAAAAAGATATTTGATGGTTCAACTTCATGGGCGGGAAGAGATAGCTTCGAAAGTGATTGGAGCTGGCTCCTCCCGCCCATGTATTTCAAATGTTGGGGTGTTCGCTTCTGCTGGTTCAAAGGGGGTTTCCTCGCGGTCTGTTGCTCTCATTGCCATTGGGCTCTCTTATTTCTCATCAGCCAGTTCTCATGTTTATGTGCCTGTGTGGGATTAGAGCTTCTGTGGGTGCAGTCCTGGGTTCATCTGGTTCAAGGATTCCCTCGACTATTTTTCTAGTTATTGATCCAGCTCAGACTATCTCAATTGCGTGTGGTGGAGTTTTCCCTAAGCCTGTTGGTATGCCTCCACCTCTGCTAGGGTTTTGTGAGGCTTGAATAAAAATGATGGCATTATCTCTGGTGATGGATGTTTTAGTGGCTTCCTTCATAATGAGATCCTTTGCCAAGGTTGTTTCTAATACGAATGTGTTTGGGAAAGGACCTAGGGCTTCTGCTAACACTATTGGATTTGCATCTTTCAATCCCTCGATACTAGTGAGTTGCTCTCTCTCTATTTATCTCTCTTCAAAGGCTGAAGGGGATTTGTTGAACATCACTGATATTTTTAAATCAACTACATGAATGGGTGTCTCATAAATGGGAACCAATTCTATCTGATACTATTCATATATTTCCTATGGTTAAGGGGTTTTTCACATCCAAGTTTGATAGGGCTGAGGATAGATCTAAAATCTTGTGTGAACATTTCTTTAGCTGGGAAGAGGAAAATTTTATGCTTAAGCCCTAGCACCCTGATTTTAATCCTTCCTCTGAAGTCTTTAGTAAGATCCCCATTTGGATTAGGCTTCCTAACCTCCCCCTTCATCTTTGGCATGACTCCATCCTGGAGGAAGAGGTTGAGGCCTTGGGGGATTTCTTAATGTTTGATCATGATTCTTATAATAATTATCACTCCACTATTTCCCGCCTTTTGGTAGACCTTGACACCTCGAAGGGTCTTCTAGTTGAAATCAATATTGAGTTATCATTGGGATCTTGGATCCAACAACTTGACTATGAAGGTATTCCTTTTAGGTGTCAAAAATGCTTCAAGACTGGTCACATTTCTACTCAATGTGGATTGGATTCTAAGAAGTAGTCTTCTCCCTCTTGGTGGAAGGGAGCTTCCTACTAGCATTACACAGTTTGAAAAACTCCTCTCAGCCAGGGAAGGAGGTTGCTCCTATTTTAGGCAATCTAATGTCTTCTGTGGTGGAGGATGGCTCGTGCCCTGCTTCTTCTAGGTTTGTCATGGTTGTTGACCCTAATCGTGTCCGCCCTTCTACTAGTTTTGGACCAACTCCTTTGTTGGATGGAGTTAGGCTCCCTGTTGGCAGTTCTGTGCGCATTGATTTTGCTGACTCTATTGGTGTTTAGGTAGTGGCTAGTTCTGGTTTTGTTGACCCTCTTTTAGCTAGTCCCTTGGCTAGGAATATTGTTAGCCATTTGCTAGATGCTTCGCTAGCTATTTCAACACCTTTGTTGGTGCTGGTACTTCGGTCTTGGACTCGTTGTGCTAGCAGGATGAGGCCGCTAGAGTTGAAGAAGGATGGATCACAGTCAAAGGAAAACATTCTAAGAGATTCTCCTCATCTTTCAACATGACCCTTATATCCCATAAGAAGGGATCAAAAGTTTAATCTCCTCTCTTAACTATTATTTTCCTTTGGTTTATCTTACGCAGTGGATTGGGGTTTTTCAGTTGGATTGCTTTCTTTGGCAGTGTTTTTTTGTGTGGTGTTTGGGGTGTTTGGTCTTTTGTTCTGGGTGGACTATTGTATTCTAGGAACTTTTAATGTCCTATCTTAAGTTCTAGCATTGTTCAGAATTTTGGGGTCCCTTCAAAGCCTATTTTTACTCTAATAAAACATATTTGATGGTTGAACCTCCAACTAGGCATAAAAAACAATACCCAATCAACACTAAAATAATGAGGCTTAGTTTGAGGAAGGAATGCTTTATGGTCTAGCTCAGACCAGAAAACTATCGAAAACTTATGTAATATTCATTAAAACTACAAAAATCTTCAAACATGAAGATTGTGATTTAATATAGAGAGCTTGTCAATGGGTCTTGCAAAAATTAGAGGGAAACTTTGAACTAAATGATTTTGATAGAATAGATAAAGGGACTATGCTCTACATAAAGGAGAGCTTGTCAATGGGTTTTTGATATGGTGGTGAGATTAATTAGATAGGTCAAAATCAAATCTTGTTGCATGCTTTTGAAAATCACAGGGGGAACTATGCCCTTCAACAATCTTTGATAGAAAGGAGAGGGATTGTGCACTAGATGATCTTTGATAGAATGAATGGAGGGATAGTTGTATGGATAGAGGGACTATTTTGGTGATGTCTTTCACAAAACAAATATCCCTCAACTCTGAAGAGAATAATTTTGAGAGTAATAATTTTCATATAAAACCCTTTAAAAACCAAGAGAGCTTGGAGTGCATTCTATTTATTTGGAGTTCATGTACACTATTATGTACAATATTTAGGACATAAATTAGCATAACATGCGACAATTATTAAGATTTTATCTAAGGAAGGTGATTTTATGCCTTAACTCAAATAAAATACTGGACAAAACCTAAGCAACATAGGGTAAACGAAAGGCTTTGATAGAACATATAGATACCCTTCAACTCTGAAGCGAAGAAATCAAAAAAGGAATTCTATAATTTTGTTAAAAAACTCTGAAAAGACCAGGAAGCTTGGAGGGAATTCTATATAGAAAGAGTACATCATCCAATACAATAATTTTGACTATAATTATTAAGACTTGAACTAAGGCTGGCTATTTTGCGCCCCAACTTGGTGCAAATGAAAAGGCTTTTCACTAAAGATGGCTGAATTTGTGAAATGCAAAAGGCATAGATTCAATACAAAGAGCTTCATGTGCATTTCATATAGCTTAGTTCACTACGTGAATGCCTTTATATTATCATTGGTATCAGAGCTCCCCCCACCAGAGCATCTTTGAGGTGCAACAACATTTAGAAGTGAAAAATAAATAAAAAGAGAACAACTCTTAAAGCATTTCTGGGTGTCTATGCAATTGACTCTGTAATTTATAGGTCTCCCCTAAAATTTTATTCAAGTCAATCCTTATTTTATGGCTACCGATCTGCAAATTCTAAAGTACACATATTTGGTATAGTTCAGAAGCCACAAAAATCAAAATTGCTATTCTACTCGAATTCACTTCAAATGATAGTCAAGAATGTTTACATAACAATATTTGCAGCAACATTTAAAAGCAAACAAAAATGAAAAGAAAAGAAAGAAAACATATATTGACAAACATGGTTTTACCCTAGAAACACCAATGTGGAGAAACCAGATGTAAATAGAAATTTCTCTACTTCGTTAGTCTTCTTATGGCCAAAAAAAGGATACAAAGAGCATAATAAGAAAATAACTAAAATAAGAAAATTTTGGTTTCTCACACAATCACCATGTGTTGCAAACTTCTCTACTACTTATGGTGAGCACATAATACCCTTGTGTGTAGTAAAGTACTTGCAATGGTTACAATATTGAAGCAATTGCAATTCCTGTCCTTGTTACAAGAATAACAAATACCCATAGAACTAGCAAAAAGGATACACATGACCTTACAAGAATAACAAATTCCCATAGAACTAACAAAATTTGAAAGATAAGAAAGCCTCAAAGCAAGCTAATGCGAAGGATACTAGAGGTCACCTCTAATTTGAAATCTAAGAACTCCTCAAAGAAATATTTGTATTAATTATAGTCAAATACAACCAAGGTTTATTTTGTACAATTAAGGTTTATTTTGTGCTAAAACAAACAATCTCAAGAAAGCATGTAATAACTTATGAGGGTCTAAGGGCCATGAGATTACAAATGCTTGAAGGTGAGAATCAACTTGTTAAGTCTATTCTTAAACCAAATGTTTTATTATAAATTTTTCTCCTAAACTTCACAAAAAAAAAATTCCATTTTGAAACAAATATGATCAATTAAAACTCTTTTATATATATATATTTATTTAAGAAATCATAACAATTACAAATACTAGACAAAGAGCACAAGAGAACATTAACCTTTAGAATGTCCGAATTATATATAACAAATTTACTTGCACCAACTTACCCAATGACGATTAGAAATTTTGATTTGCACTTCTACTTTTTATGACGCTTCAACAAAAGAAGATGATGTAGCATCAAAGAAAATCTTGAACAACTTTCATACAAGACTCTCAAACATAAATCAAAACTCTAGATTGTTCACCAACAACCTTCATATCTGAGTAAAAATAGGAACTATGGAATAGGTATACACATCTATCAAAATATGTCTGCAAGTAATCTAACCACAAATCTTCCAGATCCTCAATATTACAAGACATCTATACCCAAGCCACAAATTCGCTAGACCCAATATTACAATACACGTATTCTCCAGACTATTCATGATAAATTACAATAATTTTTTTAGGGACAAATTTAAAATCATACGAGTCATAAATATTGGAGACCATATCATCTCACCACAATAAGAAGGTAGAGGAATGCTAGGATCAATTAGTCAGATAGATTTATGGATCTACAAAGTATGAAATGAATCTTTATCATTATTTATATATAAAATAATTTATCACATTATCACAAAAATGTAAGAATCCAACCACAAACCTTCCAAACCCTCAATAGTAAAAGGATCTGTTAAAGCAAGCCACAAATTATCTAGACCCAATATTACAATACACATTCTCCAGACCCCTCAAGAGACATTATTATAATTTTTCTGTAGGGATAACTCTGGGGTTATACAATCATTCCCTCGTAAGTTCTGAGAGAATCCACAAGGCCAAGCATCAAACCTTTCACTATCAGTTTAGATTAAAATTTTAAAATATTCTTATCTATCAAACTCAAAATTATACTCTATCCACAAACGTCTAGAAAAACTTAAATAGTTAAGTTACCTTCCCTACGAATAGCCTAGAGCTGGAAATACATAAACAAAGTATGGAGAAAATTCTTTAATCATAGACAAATTTTGACTGAATTCCAAATACCACATCCCGGGTTTAGATCTCTCTATCACCATCCCCTAGCAGTACATAAACCGATGCTTCAAGCCAAAGTATGGAGAAAATTCATGAATCACAACATTGACCATATCCCAAACCCATTTATAGAGAAATTATTTCAATAGATTGTTCCAGTGCACATGAATTATTTCAATAAATTATTATAGTGAACATGAACACCATTTACTAGGACTTTTAGTTAATAGATTGTTTACACATGATGCAAATCAATGGTTAAAACCTTTTAATTACATTAAAATAGCCTAAGAGATTCTATTTTCGATTAATGTACTATTTATGTTGCAGATTAATTCCAAATAAGTTGGAATCAATTACACGGTTAGTACCTCACAAATTTAGGTAGGAACATGACTCTCTTGCACAACATCAATTTTATTAAAGATGGTGAGCAGATTTATCCAAAGAAATAACTAAACTCTACTTTGCATATGCCTTCGGTCATGAGTTCTCTCCTAAATCCTATGCAAGAAAAAGAAGGGCTATTACTACTTAGATGAAGGAGAGGAAAATTAATACTGCAGAAGGACTTTTGGACACAAGGGAGAGGTCTCGTTTCAGAGGCTCGAGCATTAAAATACCAAAACATGAATCTAGAAAGACACACTAACCAAATTGAAGTACAAATCTAAAGTTCTACAAGCCATAAAATTATTAATTTATAAATCTTCAAAAAATCGCTTCTCAAAACTTATATTTTAACAACCATTCTAAAACTCTTCTATTAGGATACACCCATTGTTCAAACTACATTATCTACAAAACACAATATTGCAATATACAAATTTTCCAAACCCTTAAAAATATGTCTAAATAAGAAGGTAAAGGGAATCTCAGAATAAAGGGAAACTTTTACTAACCTTTTGATCACTTAGAAACCAGAAGCAGGCTTGAATCTTTGCTTGGAAATTAGGGGAAGCTTTCATCTATTTTTGCCTCTTGTGCAACTGCCATGTCAAACCTCCCAACAAAAACTTAGAAACTAATTATTTAACTTAATAATACAACTATTTATTTAACTTAATAATACAAAGTATCTATTTATCAGGGATTGAAACACCAAAATAAGTATGTAAATAAAATAGTAGGACCAATTAGCCATATTGATATCTAGCACTACAAACCATGAATAAAAACTTTATATATTCAGTATTGACAATCAGATTTCAAAAATAAAATGAAAGCAATCAACACAGATT
This sequence comes from Chamaecyparis obtusa, assembly GCA_027943335.1. Lineage (NCBI taxonomy): Eukaryota > Viridiplantae > Streptophyta > Pinopsida > Cupressales > Cupressaceae > Chamaecyparis > Chamaecyparis obtusa. The sequence continues at coordinate 483,239 of BSBK01001547.1, forward strand.
TGTGTCATATGGTACAAGAGATATCGATTTTCTTAAGGATGGTGAGCAGATTTGTCCAAATAAAAACTTAAAACTACTCTGCTAAAACCATGGATATGCCTTCACTCATGGGTTCTCTAGTAAATCCAAAGGCAAGGAAAGATGGGCTATTACTGCGAAAGGGTACAAGGGTAAGATCTCATTTCAGAGGATTGAGTATCGAATGATGGTGACAATTTTTCTTGAAAAATATTCTATAATGAATTGATGGAATCGTTACAATTGACTGCTTTGCATCCACATCAAGATACACCACCTAGTTTTGTTGTTGCACAAAAACACTATTCCGCTGCACTTAACCAACTAAAGGATTCAAAATTCAGATGCAACTAAAAAGTTCAAAATTCCACTTCTTTCCTCCATATCCAGCACTTAACCAAAAAATGATTCTAGGCTTCCCATGAGAGAATCGAATTCATTAAGTACTCTCTAAAAATGCATTCATATTGAGCAAGCATAATGTTCTCATAGGGTAGTTAATAGATGTATTAACTGTCTTGAGACCACAAACCTCATTCAACTACAATGCTTCACACAGACTGCAATCCACATAGATTTTAATTTTTTCCTTTAAAAAAAAATGTATACCCGCTTCAAGATAAAAAATAGAAATAACAAGAGAATTACATTATAAATGACATTAAATAATACAGTGAAAAAATATTATTATGTGGGATTTATAAACTATTTATATAAGTAACCTACCAAACTAACCTTAAAACCATGAACAATGGTTAACTAGCTATTCCATCGAGCTCTCTCATGAAATAATTTCATAGAAATAATTAAGGGCAAAGAACAAAATCCAGTGAAATGCAGCAAAATTAAATTATACCACATCAAATGCAACAACAAAACACATTAGAGATAATTAAGGGCAAGGAACATAATTTCATCCTGGGCCTCACAAGGGCTGAATTGTTATTGTTCCTCAGAGAGATTCACAATTCTTTCGAATAGCTATTGTACCAAATCAATTAAGGTATAAAGTACAAGTCTAGGGTCCAATAAGAAATAAAATACAAAAACATAAAGCTAGAAAGAGACATTAACCAAATCAATGTACAGGTCTAGAGTTCTACAAGCCATAAAATTAATAATTAATAACTTTTTAAAAAATTGCTTATCAAAACTAACCCAAAGTCAGATCAACAATTCTAATACTATTATTTATAATGCACCCAATGGTCAAACTACAATTTTTACAAGCACAATATTACAATACATAAAATTATCCAAACCCTTAAATTACGCACAAATGAGAAGGTAGGGAAAATCCCTACCTAGTAAAGAGTCCATGAAATAGAGACTGTAAGTGTTAAAAGAATTTTATTCACCTAGAATAGATTTAATACTAACCCTTTGATCATAGGAAAAAATGTCTCATTGCTACAACATTGCAATTGGCCGCTATAAATGCTAGAAAGGCTAGAATGGCCAACGCCTCATTCGCCATTGACATTTTCTCCTGTTGCCCTAATAAATGCACAAATTGAAAGAGCTCAGGCATTAGCCGCCCCAACAAAATCCCATAGACCTAACACCATTCAATCCCCCAAAAAATACCCATAAAAATTAACATTGAAAGAAACAAGCCAAAAATTAACACAACAAGAAATAAGATAAATGTTAAAAAAAAACAAGACAAATTCATATGCGCGGCCACGCTGAAACATTCACTAAAAAAAAACATTCAATCAAAACAATTACAAGTACAATCAAACCCTGAAGCTACAAAGCTTACAATCGAAACAATGATAAAATTAAAGAAAATTTCTCCTATTTATAATGACTTTTTAAGCTTTTTAACGCTTAAAAGCTTTCTAACTTCATGTTTTTTTATTCCTCTCAAATGCATGTTTTTTTATATAAAACTGGCTTGGGAGCACCTAGATTCTTATAACAAAGGGAATGGATAGATAGAGGGAAGATATATATTTTATCTAAGGAAGACTTAAAACATGTTTCAATATTTGAAGAATTAATCAATGCTTTGAATATTTTTAGGGCGTGGAAAAATATTATGGAATTGAGACAAATAGCTTTTGTTGATAAACAACCATTTACAAACACTATTGTTTTCTTGCATTGGATATATAAGGTAGAATTAGGTAAATATGTCATCATGGGTATATATTGTGCATGGTACCTTGCAATCATCATAGTCCATGAGAACATCTTTCTTTGAGTCATTATGTCAAACAATTATTGTGCCTCAGATCTCTACCCCTGTACATAATGAAGAAATAGAATCCAACACTTAAAAACAACTTAGAATGTCAAAATATACCACAAATATAAAGTGCTTGTTCTTGTGTCTTTTATATAAACACTAGACAACATAAATAATCTTTTTTTATTAAATAAGATATTTGAATTCATGAAAAAAATAAAATTCAAAGCCATCCTAAATCAAAGTAGATTTTTTTTTATCAACAAATAAATCTTAAATTAAATCATTTATGAACAAATCTTTCAATATTTTCTTTGTGAATTTGCACGAACATTCAACATTTCATTCCAAAATCAAATGGAAAGAAAGAAAAGCATAGTCATTCATAGATTTAATATTTCTTAGAATTTGGCTAAGAATTGATTATGCATATTTCATCAACACCCGACTGTGATAAGCTTCAAAAGATCTCAAAACATTCAAAATACTAATTTAAAACTATTAGATCAGAATACACATTGGGATCTGAGTAACATGTAAATTTTCATTTAATGCACTCCTACCCTAGAGCCACACTAAAATTGTTGAAACCCTCTGAGAGCTCTTTCAAAGTATATTCTATTGTTTCAGCATTTATTTATTTCTTCAGAATTGCCCTTTCACATTCTTGTTGCCCTTTCACATTCCTCTATTGTCCATTATAATCTACATCACATTCTTGTCTTTCCCTTTCACATTCATGTATTGTTCATTCAATTAATTAGAATAGCCAGTTGCATGTCGAATAAATTTTCAAAAAGCCCAAATGTTTAGAAATAAATTTTCTTCCACTATAAGAAACCAATGAATAAATTTAGACAATCTAATCGAATTTGTTTACAAACCATAATCATAAACTCTAAGAATTTTGTGTCTTTAATGGAATCCTTATCCAAGGTGTTTCCATTGTGAATGGTGCTTAGTAGTAGGTTGTAAGTATTGACATAGATGAAGAATGGTCCTTTCAAATTTTTGTCCAAATGGTGAAGGACCTTCTACAACCCTAAATTAAATTACCGAAACAATTGATTGGTTGTTTCATCACAACCACCATTCCGCTTTGTAAATCCTGAGTATCTCATTCCTGGACTGCACCCCAATAATGAATAGTAAGATTAAGAGTATATCATTTTTTTCTAGTTATTTGCATTTTGATGATGGATCATAAAGTGTGATGACAAGAGTCATGAAAAAATTTATACAATCAAATTCACAAATATACAAAAAAACATTATATTGTTGAGTGTTAAAATTTGATGTCTTTAATAATTTCTCAGGTAAACAATGGTAATAGAACCATTAAACATCATTGTAAAGAATAGTTTTCAAATGTTTGATTGTTAATTTATTTTTTTAAATGAAGGATTTGATATAGGAGCATGAGGTTGAGTCCTGGGATATTATAACCTCATCCCTCATACTATCATCCATATCAATTATGCTCAACTAATTAAATTGCAACATTTTGATAACCTTTTTAATTTAAGTGAAAGATAGGAAAACAAATACAAATTTCCTTCCCCTTCGTAAGACTGATCAAATGCATTTATAACTACTTTTAGCGAGATATTTATGTTGAATGTAATGCGTCATTTGGTGAAACTTGGTCATTGTATGCAAAAGCATTTAAAGATAAAGCTACCATTCATCATGAAAACTTACCAACAAGTAATTTTTAAAGAATTGCAATAAAGACTCAATGAATTCTTTGGGGATAACTCAGTTTCTCAAAGAAGCATTCACAATGAAATTCCCTGCAATATCATTTGCTCCAACATTACCTGCAACTATTGAATTCCAAAGAAATGTATGTCCTTGATACCCATTTCCAAATGAAATACCATTTTGTATCATCACACACAAAATTGTGATCAAAATAAACTTTTGAATGTATAGATATAACCATTAGAAAATCTCTGAAAATGGACAAAAATTGTAAGTTGCTCACAATAATGTAATTTTCAGCAGAATTGTGTAGTCAAGCTGATGCAGGAGCATCTTGGGTTCACCACAATCTTGCAACAACCAAAAATAGTTCTTTACATTTTGTTCTTATTTACCGATTTGAGAGATTATGTCGACCAATCATTCATTTGTTTGAGATTGAGTGTGCAGTTGTACGGTATTGTTTGAGACCTATTTGGGATCATCTTCCTATGATTGTACCTCCTGATGTTTGTAGATGTTCAAGATTTGATCCATTTCCTATCCCTGGTAATGTGTTCATTGTTTTCTTGGACCTATTAGGAGATTCAATTTGCAGTTATTGAATTTTGGTTTTTGACCATTGTGATCGTGGTGTGTGGTTCGTGGATCTTCTATGAATCATTCTCTATGATCACACTCCTTATGGTTTCCTTTGCTTGGATTGTTGTTATCTCTTAGGTCGGACCTATTTTTTGTACATGTTTCCTATTCTTGGGGAATGTAATTCTCTCTTGGACAACTCTAGAGGCATTACCTATATGTAATAACTTGATGTATCTTGAGAAGTAGATCTATGAGATTGATTGTTGGTTCATGGAATCTGGATCTGAAACTTTGGCAGATCGGTTATAGGATTTGAGATTCATTTCATTATATGTTTCTATAACTGGAAAGGCCTCACAACCTAGCATGTATATTGTTTGATCTCTGAATAATATATAGGATCTAGCATTCTCTCTCTACTTTATTGTTGTTGCTTCCCTATGTGTACTCTAGTTGCATGATCAGATATATCCTATAGGGATTCACCAATCATGACTACGTCAAGTGGTATCAGAGAATGGTTTTATTGTAAGAAATCCCTAGTTGAATTGGTTGTAGGGTTGCAGATTACAATCTGGCCTACAATTTTAGAGGGTTGCAAAGATGGTTTGAGGAAGGAGAGATGTTGATCCTATTGTGTTGGATATGTTGAGACAAATTTTTTCTAGGCTTGAAGTTGTTGATACAACCCAAAGAAGAGGAAGACCTATTGAAGATGTTAGTAAAGATGAAGTTGAAGAGGTAGAAGAAGGAGAAGAACAAACCCCTATTATAAAACAAGGGGAGGAAATATTCTTGAGAGCCTTGATAGGTGTGAATGCAAAGCCACACTTTAATCCTCCTTAGTGTAATGGAAAATTGGATTCAGATGAATTGTTGGATTGGATCTTTGAAATGGAGAAATATTTTGACTATGAAGGCACATTGGTGGATAAGAAGGTGAAGTTTTCTAGTACAAAATTGAAAGGACATGCATCCTTGTGGTGGTAACATTTGCAGCTTGATCAACAAAGAAGAGGAAAATAAAAGATCAAGGTATGGGATAAGATGATAAAAAAATTGAAAGGTAAATTCTTACCTAATGATTATCAAGTTAATTTGTTGAGAAGAATGAAAAATTTGAAACAAAAGGACACTACTATGAAGGAATATAATTAGGAATTCTATAAATTGGATATTAGATCTGGACATATATGGATGATGAAGTTGAATGGGTTGCAAGATACCTAAATGGATTGAGAACTTCTATGCATGATGAAGTTAGTTTGGTGAAGATGAATAACATTGAAGAAGCTTATCAATTGGCATTGAAATTAGAGGAGAAACTAAATAAGAGGTATGAGAAAAGGCAGAGAGGAAGGGGTGGTAGATTTTCTAGAGGAAGAGGTAGATCTTATGGAGAAAGTAGTAGATCTGATCAGGATAAGAACAATGGAGATAAAGGAAAATCAAAGTGGAAAGGAGAAATTTCATATCGAGGAAGAGGAGGCTATACAAGAGGTAGTTACCCTAGAGGTAATGATCATAAGAGAGAAGATAAAACTTGGTTTAAGGGCACTTGTTTCAAGTGTGGTGAAGAAGGAAATAGAGCATTTGAATGTAATAAGATCAGGCATAGTAGCAAAAATGCACTTGTGCGGGAAGATACACCTGATTCATTTAACCAACTAGAAGGTGGTGAAAATTTGATGATTAGGAGAGCTTTGTTGAATGAAGGAACTAATGAGGACCCTACGAGGAAAGGATTATTCAAACCCATATGTAAATTTGCTGGAAAGTGTTGCAAGGTGATAATTGACAGTGGCAGTTCAGAGAATTTGGCATCAGAAGAGTTGGTTACAAACTTGTAGTTACTGAGGATGAAGTACCCCAAGCCATATCAGATTGCTTGGATTAAGGATGAGCATAAACTTTTGGTAAGTGAACAATGTCTTGTGAAATTTAAGATTGGAAACTATCATGATGAAGTTCTCTATGATATTATGCCAAAAGATTGTTGTCATATCTTGTTGGGTAGACCATGATAGTATGACAGATGAGCTATACTATTATGGCTAATGGGAAGAAACAAGGTTTGTTACCTTTGGTAGAAGAATTTAAGAGTGAAAATTGCACTACTATTGGATTTCTTGATTGAAGGAAAATAATTCATAAAGGGTTTGAAGAAGAATGATGTATGTTATGCCTTGGTTCCTAATAGACTAGTTGTGAAGAGAGAAGATGATTCACTGATTGAGGTTAAAGAGTTGTTGACATAATTTCAAGATATCATTTTTGATAATGTACCTAATGGGTTACCTCTTGTTAGAAGCATCAGTCATTGCATGGATCTCATACTAGGAACTAGCTTACCTAATAAGGCACTTCATTGGTTGACACCTACAGAAAATAAAGAATTGAATAAACAAGTCCATGAGTTATTGTAGAAGGGTTTGATCGGAGGGAGTTTGAGTTTGTGTGTAGTACCAACTATTTTTTCATCTAAGAAAAAAGTCTAATGGAGAATGTGTACCGATTCAAGAGCTATAAATAGGATTACAGTGAAATACCAATTTCCATTGCCTATGATGGATGATATCATCGATAGTTTGAGTGGAGAAAAGTACTTTACCAAGATTGATTTGAAGATTGGTTACCATCATATCAGAATCAAAGAAGGAGACGAATGGAATACTACTTTTATAACAAGAGAAGGTGTGTATGGGTGGTTGGTTATTCCTTTTGGTTTGACTAATGCACAGTACTTTTATGAGGTTGATGAATGATGTTTTAAAAAATAAATTCTTGGGTAAGTTTTTGATTGTTTACTTTGATGACATTTTGATATTTAGTAAGAATAAGGAAGATCATTTGTTGCATTTGAGACAAGTAATGCAGAGTTTGAAAGTGGAAATTTTTTTGATTAACTTGAAGAAATGTTCTTTCATGAAGGAAGAGATAATGTGTTTGGGTTTTATGATTTCAACTGAAGGTTTGAAGATGGATCCTGAGAAAGTTGAAGTAATTTTGGAATGGCCTACTCTTGTGAATGCTAGTAAAGTCAAATATTTTCATGGATTGGAAAGTTTCTATAGAAAGTTCATAAGGAATTTTAGTTCTATTTGTAATGCTATGATAGAGACAGTGAGAGGAGACAAGAACTAATTCAAGTGGACAGATGGAGCTGATAGAATTTTTGAAACCTTGAAATAGGAAGTAGTTGAATTATCGGTACTGGCTTTACCTCATTTCTCTAAGGTATTTCAAGTTGATTGTAATGCAAGTGGAAGTGCAATAGGAGGGGTATAGAGTCAAGAAGGTAAACTTGTTGCTTTTTATAGTGAGAAATTGAATGATGCTAAGAGGAATTATTCAGCCTATGATCAAGAATTTTATGCTATTGTTCAATATTTAAAGAAGTGGAGACATTATTTGATGCCTAATTAATTTGTGTTGTATACCGATCATAAAGCATTGTAGTATTTGGGTAGTCAGAATAAGTTGAACCAGAGACATGTGAAGTGGGTTGAATACTTATAGTGTTTTACTTTTGTGTTGAAGCATAGAAGTGGATCGTCAAATAGGGTTGCAGATGCATTGATTAGAAGAAGAATTTTATTGACCTAGATGAGAGTTGAGGTACTTGGTTTTAATGATTTTAAAACTTTGTATGAAACTAATCTTGATTTTTTAGAACCTTGAAAAGCATGTAAAAAAATGATCATAGATAATCATAGTAAGTGGGTTGATTACTTCATTCAAGAAGGTATTTTGTTCAAAGGCATTCAAATATGAATACGAAGAGGATCTATGAGGGAAAATCTAATCAAGGAGAAACATAGTGGAAGACTTGCAAGCCATTTTGGCATTGATAAAATAATGAGTCTGATTAACGAGAAATATTTTTGGCCTCAATCGTATAAGGATGTTCATAAATTTGTTAGAAGTTGCAGAATATGTGAATTTTCTAAGGGAGTAAGTCAAAATACAAGGTTATACACACATTTACCTATTCCTAATAGACCTTGGAAAGACATTAGCGTGGATTTTGTTCTTGGATTACCAAAGACAGAAATAGGTAATGATTCTATATTTGTTGTGGTAGAAAGATTGCATGGGTTGCCTAAGACTATTGTTTCTAACCAGGATAGTAAGTTTGTGGGATAATTTTGGAAGACACTCTGGAAGAAGATGAGTATCAATTTGAAGTTCGGTTCTACATTTCATCCATAAAATTATGGACAAATAGAAGCAATGGATAGGAGTTTGGGTAATTTGTTGAGATGTCTTATTGGAGATAAAACTACTCATTGGGTTTTGGTTTTGGCACAAGCAAAGTTTTCATATAATAATTCAGTGAATCAGAGTATAGGTAGAACAAATTTTGAGATTTTTATTGGTATGCATCCTAAAGGGATATCAGATTTGAGAGATCTTAGCATAAACGGGAAGAGAAGTGTTGAGGCAGAAGGATCTGCTAATTTAATGAAGAATTTCCATGATGAAGTGAAATATAATTTGGAGCATAGTAATCAGAAATATAAGGATACAACTAATCGATCTAGGAGATATAAGAATTTTGAAGTTGGTGATGAAATTATGATTCATTTGAAGAAAGATGCATTTCTTGCTAGAACCTATAGTAAGTTAAAGATGAAGAAGTTTGGACCTTGTAAGATACTGAAGAAGTTTGATAGTGGCAATTCTTTTGAGGTTGAGTTACCCATTGACATGGATATATAATCTATATTCAAAATTTTATATTTGTATGAATATCAAAAACTTAAAATGATGAGACATACATGAAACTGGAATATCCTAAGAAGCAAAAAGAGGAAATTGAGAAAGTATTGGATAGCAGAATTGGAAGGAGCACAAGAGAAAAAGATTACATGGAGCACTTGGTTAAGTGGAAGAACAGACTATTTGAGGACACTATTTAGATTTATCAATTTGAGTTGGATCATTTGGATTCTTCTTAGGTTGTTTAGCAGCTCTGATGAAGAGCATCACGAAGCATCAGTTTTATTAACCCAAGTGTCTGATGCAAGAGCATCTTGGGTTCACCGCAATCTTGCATCAACCAAAATAACATTTTTACATTTTGTTCTTGTTTACTGGTTTGAGAGATTATGCTGACCAATCATTCATTTGTTCAAGATTGAGTGTGTGGTTTTAAAGTATTGTTTGAGACCTCTTTGGGATCATCTTCCTATGATTTCACCTCCTAATGTTTGTAGATGTTTGAGATCTGATCCATTTCCTATCTCAGGTAATATGCTCATTTCTTACTTGGACCTATTTTGAGATTTGATGTGTGGTTGCTGAATTTTGGTTTTTGACCATTGTGATCATGGTGTGTGGTTCATGGATTGTTCCCTATGATTGTGCTCCTTGTGGTTTCCTTTGCTTGGATCTTTGTTATCTCTTAGGTCAGACCTATTTTTTATACATTTTTCCTATTCTTAGGGAATGTAATTCTCTCTTGGCTGACTATAGAGGTGTTACCTATATGTAATAATTTGATGTATCTTGAGAATTAGATCTATGAGATTGATAGTTGCTTCATGGAACCTAGATTTGAGACTCTAACAAATCGGTAATAGGATTTGAGATTCATTTAATTGTATGTGGTCATAATCATGAAGGAATCATACCTTGACATGTATGTTGTTTGATCTGTATTAGATCTGGCAATCTCTCTCTACTTTGTTTTTGTTGCTTCCCTGTGTGTACTCTAGCTACATGATCAGACGTGTCCTATGGGGATTCACCGGTCATGACTACGTCACAAGAAACTCAATTGCAGTAGAAGAATAATTAACTTCCTTTCTTATGTCCAATTCCACTCTAGGTTGAAACCATGTTGTAACATAATGCACCCCTATCCTGCAAGTAGTCATTCTAAATTCAAAACCATATTAGAGCACTATAATTATCTATTACCCATAATCTCTAAAATGTAAACAACCTTCAAAATTTTCATTCAATACACTCCTATCCTAAAGCCACACTAAAATTTTTGAAACCTTGTGAGAGCTCTTTCAAAGTATATTGTATTAGTTTTAGCATTTATTTATTTTATCCTTCAACATCACCCTTTCACATTCTTGTATTGTTTGTTACAATCTAGATCACATTCCTTTGTTGTCCCTTCACATTTATGTATTGTCTGTTCAATTAATTAGAACAACCAGTTGCATGTACTTGTCATTGTAGACTATAGAGATTGGTCAATGGTAAATTGAAATCAATGATATTGTAGTTGTTCAAACTCTAAAAATGATATTGCAATGACCACTCTTTCCATTTTTTAAATTAGAATTGAAATTATAATCCTAGTTATAATTGTAATTATAACTGTGTTAGAATATTTGTCAAGTGCCACATAGTGGCTAGTTCTTGCCTCATAGTATTTTAAATATTAAATAATAATTATATTAAGTCATTATAATTATAAAAATAAATTTAATTTTAAATTATTATTTTTTGACTATATTACATATTATAATATAATATAAAAACTATTTTAACATAATAATAATTATAATAAAATTAATTCTATACTTAATAATACATTCATTATTAACTAATTTAACATAATTATGTTTAGCCAATAGGATTTTTTTAGTTGGAAAACCCCCATTAGAGTGTCTCGCACTGGAAAAAAATAAATTGTTGATAAATTTGTACTTGTCAGAAACTTTGTAAGGAAGATAAAGATAGTACACCATTTACTAATTTTACAATAGGATGGGAATGTCATTTGATGCTTTCACTAGTTGATTGCCAGGGAGTTGTTTCAAGACTCTACAACGTGGCCTCTGAACATCACAAAGTGGAACTCTATGCTCATTTTTTTTCTTAGCCAACAACAGAGCTCATTGCTAACGTTGAAGATTTTTTTGTTGAGGAGATCATGCACGATGATTTTGATATACATGCCTTTATGGGAGTTGGAGAATTGGGTATTGAACATGTTCTTGATGTTTTCTTACTAGTGATGGAAGTGTGCCCATCATATGCCACACCATGATTTAATGTTGTATCTTCCTATGTATAAAGACATGAAATACCACAACACCCACAATAGAAACTATTTAACATTTGGTATACTCAGAGGGGATGGATGAATCAATATACCATTGAAAAACTTAAAACATTTAAGTAACTATCCACATAGCATAATTCAAAACTACAAAAAAATAAAGAATTGAAAAAAAATATAATGCACCACTAGATAACACAATATTTTTATTGTGGAAACCGAAAATGGTAAAAACTACAAAGAGGGTTAACTCTCAAGTATTAAATAAGCAGTTACAAAATACAAGGGTGGCTCACTGTCGGTTGGCTCAGTGTCCAAAGTAAAAAATAACAATAGTAGCTGATAATATGAAATACAAAATTTGAATTGGTATGGATGCATCAATATATGTATAGAGTATAGTTATTGCTAAAGTACAAATATCCTTCTATACCATCATTAAAATACATACAATAGTGTGCTATATGCAATAATAGTTCTCATGCACAAGTTATAATACATTTATAATATCATCATAGACATATATTTATATGTTGACATCACTCTCACTATATACCACCATTAGTATACCTTCCTTTCATGTCAGTTGTATCTTATCATGTTGGCTGAAACCAAAAGATAAATCATGTGAGCATGCAACTAAAATGTGTTGGTGTAGTCAACCTTAACATAAATATTTCTTATTTTGATCATTATCATTATGGACCAAAACAACCATACGCCATAGTAGAGATAAGTGTATGTCATTAATGTCGCTTTTAGTGAGACTATTAAATCAGACCTAAGATATAACTAGATGAGAGTTGTACCAAAACATCTAGAAACATGACATCAACGAAAATAAAAAATGGGGTAACCTGACAATCTCCCTCTTTGTCATTGATGACAAACCAAAAAAATTTGAATTCCCAAAACTCCAAAATTGTAAAACTTCAAAGCTCCCCCTATGAGGGATAAATCTTTTTTTCTTTTTCAAAATCTTTTCTTAAACCATTTTTATTTTCTGATTATTACTCCTCCTTTTGGTATTAACGAAAAAGGGTTTTAACACCAAATACTATATACATATTTAAAAATACAAAGAAACTTTTAAGAACATGAGAAAACAAGTTTTACCAAACTGAGCTGCCTCAAAATTTTATTTCAGTTTAAGAAGCTCAACAATCCACTTGTCCTTGTTAGTATTCCATTGTTGAACTACCTATGTTAGAAGATAGATATGGAAAAAATTGATGCAAGAAAATTTTCTCCTTCTTCAATCGAATTAGGATCATCCAGGATGATTTGTTGTGTTGTAAGAATGACATGACTCAGTGAAGTGATACAGGTGGCACAAAGATCTCAAAGATTTCTTAGTGGTACAATGATATTTTCTCTTTATTTTTGCAATGGGAGGAACTTATTGTGAAACTTCTCAAGAGAAGATCTATCAATACCTGTTAGGTCTTTTGAAAGTTTGTAGCAATAGTGTGTCTGGTGGATAGAAAGCTCAATAGCTTCAATTTCTTGATAAATTTTATCACTGGCCTCAGGCCATTGTAGATTGTACTCATACAAAGAATTTCTATCCTCAAGGAATTTTTGTCCTTCTTGAATAAGAAGTTGAAGGTTCACAAAATCCTTTTCACATCCGCCCTTTAAGTATTTTTGTAGATTTTTCTTTATGGCCTCTTCTCTCATATGAACATGATTGTCTATGGATGCAATCAATTCTTTTACAATATTTACCATATTTTTCCACTTTTCCCTTTGTTGACCAGATTGGTCCACTATATAATTTGGTATAATGCACTAGAGAGAAGCAATGGTTTCCTTAATACTTTGTTCCTTTTCTTCTAAATTTGTGAATAACTCATTTTGGGCCAAATCTGAGATGGTTTGACTTATCTAAAATTTATGATGAGGGTTAACCTTATTAAAATCATTAAATTACTTGGAAGTTATGACCGGTTGAATCATGAGAGGTGAGGGAAGAAAGGTTTGCATATATTGGATGAAGCTTGTACTAGCAACCTCAATGTCCTCTCTTTTGTCAATAATTTCAATTTTTGATTCTTTATCTTTCTTCTAATGTATAGTATTCTATACTAGATTACTAATATCAATTGTCTCTAAAACAACTTCTACTTTTCTAACTTCTTCCTATTTTTCCTTTTCTTCTTCCTTCTTCTTATTCTTTGTTTCCTCAACTTTTTCCTCTACTTTGATTCTTACTTCTTTTCCTTCCCTATTCTCTTTTCTTCTTTCTCTTTTACCTTTTCTCCCTGTATTTCCTCAATAGTCATAGATGGTCCTACTGGAACATCAGTTTTTATCGGAGAGTGAGGTTTCTCTAATTATGGAGGATTTTGGTAAAGTTTGTATACCTCCTCACCATTATATTATGGAATGGGATCCTCTTTACTTAATTATTTCTATGATGATGAAGGAGCCTCAAATGAGTGACAAAGATCTCATCACGGGACAACATGTTTAACCTTCCTTTTGATATCTTTGGAAACTTTATGTCTATAAATCTCTCTTTTCTTCTCTTGAGTAGTACCAAACATCTTTTTGGATGTATCTACCACACTTGCTAGAAGCATTTTTCCATAATTCTCAACCAAATCTTCAGAAACATCATAACTAAGTGTCGTTATTTATTGTCCATTCAAAAACTTCCATTATGCATTTGTCCATAGTGACAATGAAAGTGATATCATTCATATATTTTTCAACAATAAATTTAGGTATCATTTCCTGATTATACATCTTATATTATAGAACAGAGAAAAACTATGTCAATTACACATCTTGATTAATAGAATATTTGTACCTTCACATGCACTAAGAAATCTTGTGTACAACTAGTATGTTAGGGGACCAAATAATGTTTCCTTGACTGGGTAGAGAATTTGAAAAGTAGAACAATAAGCATAGTGTTAGGGTTCTAAACAGGAATGCAACGTTCTTCTTACTTTCCTTGATTTGGTGTAAGTTTTGAATGAATTGATCCTTAATGATCTCACAAAGGTTGTAATTGACACCATCAACAACCATAGCATGTGTTGTAGTAGAAATCAAAGTTTCCCTATTAGAATAGAAATTTTTTTTTCCAATTAGTTCAGTTGCATACCTCATTGCAGGGTCTGTAATAGGATTAATTACCAGAGACCTTCCATCATGCACAACTTGGGTGAATTCTTTGACTTCCTTGGTCTTTATTGCCATTGTTCTTGATAGGGTACCAATATCATTAAGTCTAGTTACTATTCTCATCACTTCCTTGGTCAATGTGAGTCATCCAACCATAGAAAATTATCATGAAAGTGGCTCATAGCCATTCTAAACCACTTATCTTCAACAACAAAATTAGGAAATTAGTTCCATACATCCAAATTTTTCTCAACCAAATCCCTAAATTGTGGCTTAACATTTAAATCCTTCTCAGATAACTTTTCAACCTATAAATCCATCAACTTAGAATGATCAAACTCGTCTAATTTGTAATGGGGAAAAATTCTTCTATCTTTAGCAAGAATGACACCATGAGGGATTTGTGATAGACATCTCATTAAATCATTCTTGGTCCCATTAAATTATTCTTGGTATAAATATATGGGATATGCTTGAAAATAGATCATGGTTTAGTGAAGGCATCAACCAAGATGGGAGTAGATAGATCAACTACTGGAGAAAGATGTAAATGGAAATATACTAAAAAAATACCTCTGATTCTAGATGTGAAAAGCCTAATTTGTGTTGACTCTTTTTTTCTCCTTAGCTCTTTCAAAAATCCCTTTTTTTCTTTTGTAAAATGAAAGACTTGTCTAAATTTCATTTAAAGTATAACCTTAAATTAAATTCCCTTTAATCATATTTTATTCGTCGTAGCCCACTACGGCCACTTTTCACTGGATGAGACACACATCAGATACTGATCCATTTCTTGCTCTTTTCTTCACGAAAATATCCCTGATGGAGTAAATATGATATATTTGTAACAATTTCCTAATTGCAGATGAGGATAAAACCACTAAAATTTCTCCCCCTAGCAATAAAAGAAAGACTGCTAATTCCTAGAACAATTATTTATACTAGAACTAGAGCTAATGTCTTCCTTCTTCCTCTAGATATTTTTCATCTCTTCCTTAACCTCTTCTTTGTTTATCTTCTTAGCAATTTTAGTAGGTTTAACTTCAACATATTTATAAAATCTTGCTATGTGTCAAAGCTTGTTGCATTTGAAGCATCAATTGGTATTCTTCTCTTGTCTTGACTTTCACTGGTTATCCTTATGTCTATATGCATAACAAGTATAACAATAACAAGAAAATTGATTCCTTCTACTAGGTTTCCTACATTGAATTTCCTTATGACAATAGATATTGCAATTAAAATATCTACTGGTATAAGATGTACTATTATGATTTATTCTAATTTTACAATTTACCACTTTATGTCCTAATTTATTGCAATTGAAATAATGAACATTAAAATAATGGGGTTTAATACTTACCTAGGGATTTATCAGAGCCTTACCTTTGTTGTTTTGATCAGATGTCATCTTATCTTCACTTACCAAATTCAATTCTCCCTCTTCACGAGATCTTCTATGAGAACATTCACCGATTTCACAACTTATTCCTTTCTTATCTATTAGAGACCTTTGAACATTTAGTATTTCATTTAGCTTCTTCAAACTGGATTTGACTTCATCTTCATTTTTCTTGGATTCCTCTACATTTGTCTTGAGAGATTTGACTTCTTGTTCTAACTTTTTGCATTCATCAGATTTTATCTTAATCATGTTATTCAGATGCTTCTTGGTTTTTCATCTTCTTCTCTTTTGGCTCTTAGATCAATGATAGTTTTAGTTTCTAGCTTGAGTTCATTGTTGAATTCTTTATGTCTTGATTTGAATTTCTAGGTTTTCTCTTTTAGTATTCAAATGCAATCATTGGCCATTTGAAGATTTTTTGATAGTTCCTTG
This sequence comes from Chamaecyparis obtusa, assembly GCA_027943335.1. Lineage (NCBI taxonomy): Eukaryota > Viridiplantae > Streptophyta > Pinopsida > Cupressales > Cupressaceae > Chamaecyparis > Chamaecyparis obtusa. The sequence continues at coordinate 499,739 of BSBK01001547.1, forward strand.
TTCTGTTCTTCAATAGATTCAATATTGTCACACACTAAAATAAATTCATTTTCATCCATGATGGAATAGGAAAAATATGTTCAACCTTTAGGATCTCCTACAAATTGTTAGAATCTTCCAAATGAACTATCTCTAATAATAATTTTTGGACATCTAGTATAGTAAAAGGGGAGGAGTGAGTCAATATACCCTTGAAAAACTTAAAATATTTAAGCAACTGTTGACATAACATAATTCAAACTTACAATAAATGAAAGAACTAAAAGCAAATAATGCGCCACCACACAACATCATATTTTTAGCATGGAAACCCAAGATGGGAAAAACCATGAAGATGGTTAACTCTCAAGTATTAGGCATTTGGTTACAAAATACAAGGGCATATCACTGCTAGTGTGGCTCACTATCGACAAGACTCAATACACAAAGTACACAACAACAATAGTAGTTGATAATATGAAATACAAAATTTAAATTATTCTAAATGCATCAATATATGCACAAATTATAGTTCTCACTATTTAGTACAAATATCCTTCTATACCAACACTAAAATACATACAACAATTTTCTATATACAATAATAGTTTGCATGTACAAGTTATAATACATCTATTATATCATTATAAACATATATATTCATATGTTGAGGTTTCTCCCAATATATACCACCATGGATACTTGAATGAAATACCAGGGATATGAAGCAAGTTGAATGCAACTACCATATGCCCCAAAATAATTACACATGCTATAGAAAAAATATTGATTGATGTAATACACTTGGCCCTGTATTGATTGAGGTATTGCTAGATAAAGATAATCCATGAGATGGAGACAACCTCATCTAAGGAAGTACATGAAGTCATAACTCCATGTCTATCAATCTAGCAATAAATCTGGTAAAATAAAACTCCATAGTGCTTGTAGAAAGAACAAATCCACCAATCAACACTTATCTTTATAGCTCAATTTTATAGAAATATCCCTTGTAATACAATGAAGAACATGGGTAAAGGAAATGATTTGATTTTGACTATGTGGAAGGAATATATTGTCTCTCTTCATCCCTAAGAAATAATTTACATAAAAACATCCTACCTTGTATGTGGGTGAACCCACAATAGTGGGTTACAATTTTTCGGAGGAAGGAATTCGTCTCGAAAAGTGATTTTAGCAAAAAATTATTTAACAACTTCCGATAGAAACTCTAATATACTTTTGATCATAAGTACTAAACTTACGATTGAAAGTCCTTAGACATAGGACTTTTGATTGTAAGTTACTTTCGATTGAAAGTTCTGAGTAACTTTCGATCGAAAGTTACTTAAGAACTTTTGATTGAAAGTTTCTACCAGTTGACTTTCGATCGAAAGTCATTAATTAGGGTTTTACTTTGGCGAAAATATAATCATCGAAAGTGACTTTCACTGTCACTTTCGGCGCAGTGAAACTCGACAGTGAAACCCATGGACGGCTTTTGAATTTGCAAATGCCGTTTTGAGGTATTTTCATATTTCATTTTTATTATTTTCAATTTTTGATAGATGCATAAATAGTATATATGCATATATACATGTGTATATATGCATCTATACATGTGTATATATGCATATACACATGTATAGATGTGTATATATGCATATATACACATGTATATATGCATATACACATGTATAGATGTGTATATATGCATATATACACATGTATATATGCATATACACATGTATAGATGTGTATATATGCATATATACACATGTATATATGCATATACACATGTATAGATGTGTATATATGCATATATACATCTATACATGTATATATATGTATATATATATGTATACATGTGTATATATACATATATATATACACATGTATACATGTATATATACATGTGTATATATGCATATATATACACATGTATATGCATGTATATATGCACATGTATATGTGTATATATATGCACATGTGTATATATTATATATAGATTTTTCTTTATTTAAAGTTTGTGATATACATGTGTATTGATTAAATATATAGATTTTTCATTATTATATATATATGCATACAATATATGTATATATATATATGTATATATATACATGTATATATATGTATATATACATGTATATATATGTACATATATATATACATGTATGTATATGTACATATATATATACATGTATGTATATGTACATATATATATACATGTATGTATATGTACATATATATATACATGTATGTATATATATGTATATATATACATGTGCATGTATGTGTGCATGTGTGCATGTATATGTATGTATATATATGTATGTGCATGCATGCATATATATATATATATATATATATATATATATATACATACATACATACATACATATATATATATATATACATACATACATATATATATATATACATACATACATATATATATATATACATACATACATATATATATATATATATATATATATATATATATATATATATATATATATATATATATATATACATACATATATATATATATATACATACATACATACATACATACATACATACATACATATATATATATATATATATATATATATATATATCTATATATATATCTATATATATATATATATATATATATCTATATATATATATACACACACACACATGTGCATGTATATGTATGTACATACATATGTACATGTGTATAGATAGATTTTTATGTATACATGTGTATGTACATAAGACCTAAATAAGACTAATTACACCTAATAAGACCTAGATAAGACTAATAAGAACTAGATAAGACTAATTAGACCTAATACTTGATTAAGAAGACATAATTATATACCTAAAATTAGACCCCTTGAGTAAATTGTGACCCATTAAGACCTACTTTTTAACCTATTAAACCTGACCTAATATGAGTAATAAGACCCAAATTAGGACCTAATATCATTAATAGGATGGGCCTTAAAGACGTAATTAGACCTAATAAGACCAATTAACACCTAATAAGACATGTGTAACTAGTCCCAAGTATACCTAATATGAGTAAGAGGACCCCTTAAGACCTAATTAGACCTTTAATTAAGACTAATTAAAACCTAATATCATGAGTAATAGGACCTACTAGTACACCTAATATGAGAAATAGGATCCCTTAGGCATAATTAGACTAATTAACCCAGAACAGGACCTTTAAATTATACCTAATTTTATACTAGTTTAATTTAACTTTAAATACATGTGAGTAATACATACCTAATATAAGTAATAGGAACTAATATTGAATAGTAATAATGCCTACTTAGGGACATATTTATGAACTTAATAGGACCCCTTAGACCAAATTAGTCATAATAAGCCCTAATTATCTATGTAATATGAGTAATAGGACCCCTTCTAACCTTGTAATTAGATCAAATTTAAAGACTAATTAACACCTAATATTCTCTTACTACATGACCCTTTAAGACCTAATTAGACTCAATATGCTTAATATGAGCTCTTAAGACCAAAGTAGACCTATTAGAACCTAATTAGACCTGCTTAGATGCAATTAGACCTATTAGGACATCATAATTCCTAGTTATCTAGGTCTATTTTAAGAGGTCTATGATAGGTTATATGACCCCTTAAAACCTTCTAGGACCTAATTAGACCCAATTAGATGTATTACGACCTAAGTAGACCTATAAGACCTATTACAATAGAATGAGACCTAATTAGCACCTAAATAGACGCAATTAGACCTATTAGGACCTAATTTGACCAAATTAGACCTATTAGGACCTAATTTAATACCCAATTAAACCAATTATTTCCTAATTAAACCTATTAGGGCCTATGACAGGTTATATGACCCCATAAGACCCCATTAGACCCACTATGAGTAACATGACCCCTTAAGACCTATATTAAAGCACCTAATTAGACCCAATTAGTTGTTATGACCTAATTAGACCTATCAGGACCTATAATAGGTTATATGACCCCTTTAATACCAAATTAGACCCACTATGAGTAATATGACCCCTTAAGACTTATTAGCACCTAATTAGACCCAATTAGATCAATTTTGTCATAATTAGACCCAATTAGACCAATTAGGACCTAATCACACCCAATTAGACCTAATTATACCTAATTTAACCTATTATGACCTAATTGGACCTATTAGGACCTATGATAGGTTATATGACCTTTTAAGACCCCATTAGACCTATTAAAATGTAATTTACATTTAAACATGTAATTTATGTAATTGATTTTACTTTCAAATAATGTAGTGAAATGTGCATAGTATTTAATTTTATTTTTATTTAAATTAGGAAAATGTACATGTATATGTAGACTTTATTTGACAGAAAATAAAATCTTTCAGGTACATACATATTCTAGATCTATCAAACATATTATTGCACATCACACATCATGACATATGCACTGATTCCCCCTACAGAACTATTTTCACGCACTAATAGAGAGATTCAACAGTTGCAAGAATCTATAAATAATCTGTCTAGCTCTACTATCTATAAGAGCACATGTTAGTCCATCCTTAATAGCTTGATTATCATTAGGGATGACATTCATGGTACCACTCCCTATGCCCCATATATTATAGAGGTCATACTTGAGAGGAAGAGACAAGAGGTTGGCTTTGGTCTTTCTCTTAAGGAGGTACAAACTTTAGTGCCTAAAGTGACCCTAAAATGGGAAGTTTTCCCATCTTATGCAGATAAAAATTATGTGAAGGGGTATCAGGTTACTAGGTGTGAGGATCCTGCTATATCAACATTGATATACCCTAGATTTCTAGCTTCCCATGGTCGTTATCGAAATAATGACCAGATTTTATTGTACTTTGTACAATAGATTTTTTCTGATGTTCATTTAGGTCATGCTATTAATTACACTGATTTGCTGGCACATCTAGGATAGGGGCGTGGAAGGCTTGCTGATAGAGATGCTTATCATCGAGCTGATCAATAGAGACCAGTACACAAGGCCATTGTTGGTCAGAGGGCACCTACTATAGCTCCTTCATTGGGCCCTATTGCAAATGATGTTATTCATAGAACCCAACTTTGAGATACAATTGATAGTGTGGGGGACATTACAGCAGCTGCCACATCCATATCTAGTGATCAGGTTGGTCAGTACCTAATGTCTCAATGACACTCTAGATCGTCAGGTGGAGCATCCACTAGCAGGACCATAGATGACATGTACACTGTAGTAGGCATCCCTTCACTTTCTAGCCTAGAGGGACTTATAGGAGAGATGACATGTGTGACACTGACTAGATTGGCTGAGGATATATTAGATGCATATGCATTTATAGCAGTAGAGCATGATATCCCCATATCAGAGGTTAGATCTCATGTGGGTATTATCAGATATGGCCAGCCACATCCTTCTCACCTAGACCATGGCCATAGTGGTAGTGATTGTGAGGATCCACCTACTGACCACTCTATTGCTACACAGGGAGAGGCACAATGTACAGACCCTTCAATCAGTGCAGGGTATTAGTTCTTTGATGTTGGCCTTGACGATGTTGAGTTCAACATGACCACTATAGGTTATCTAGATTTGCTGACACATGATGATATGACTTCCATGCCATCTCATCTGGTTAGTCCATTGCATTCATCATTAGAGAGGCGTGTGTAGTCTACTCATGTTGCAGATGCAAATTTGAGCTTGGACCAGACACAACAAAATCTTGATACCTTGGTTGATAGGATTGAGGCTAGGGAATCTGAGTACTATCAGTTTCCACCGCCTACATAGGTATATATCAGATTATATACATGTATTTAATGTTACAATTAAACTTAAATTTATTTTCTAAATTTCAATCAATTGATTTATATATATGATATATATTTTTTGTCTACCAGGATATGCCTCTTGTTACTCCTTCTTTGGGTACTGATCATGTACGTCGTCGGGACTCACTTGATGATGACATCAGTAGTGGACAAGTGAGTTTTTAATTTATTATCTGTGTGTACACACTTTATAAAATGTTTTCTTGTACAATATTTTAAATCAAACTTAAGATCTATCTTTGTACAATGTTTATATATTTTAATTTATATATCTATTTCTTTATAGGGATTTGCACATCCTTCACAGCATGATAGTCACTCTAGGTGTGACCACTTAGTGAGGAGTCGACATGATGAGTCCTAGACACTTTCATATTTGATCAGAGACATATATATATATATATATATATATATATATATATATATATATATATATATATATATATATATATATATATATATATATATATATATATATATATATATATATATATATATATATATATATATATGTTCACATGTGTTTGATGAACTATATTTCATTTCTAGACTCTACATGATTGATTGATGTGTTTGATGTTATATTTCATTTCTAGACGTGCTTTTGATAGAATGTTTGACACATGATTGATTCATATGTTTCATATTTACAGTACTTGATCTACACACATGATTTATGTTTCATGCATGTTATATATATACTTTCACTCTAGATAAATGTGTGCATGTGAGCTATATAATTGAGGTCCCTAGATGTTTCATTGAATCTTACTTATATTTAAATGTACATTTGATAATAGTTGTGCATGTACTTTTAATTTAATGTTGTTGTACTTCAAGTAGATTTTATATTTAAAACATGCACGTCCTAATGTAACACATGCAAATTCAATACATACACACATTCATATTCCAAAGTTAGAGTACTTCATATTTAGGTAGATAATAATATATTGTATCCACTTGTAAGACATAAATTTGAGATCTATATATTCTTAATTTTTAATTTAATTCAAGCTCCATTCACTATGGGCACCAGTAGGAAAGAATGGAACTAATAAAACCTTTGGTCTCGCCGGTGAAAATTTTATTTCAAATCATATTTCATGCGTTATTCAGTCCACATCAAGTGGTTCATCTCTCTTTCAAATAACATTTAATATTCTCTCATGGTCGTCAGTATCAAGTCTCCACTTACGAATGCCACGTCTTGTCACAGGAACAAGAGATAGGATGGTGGCAATTACAAGATGACTATACTGATAAACCTTATTGTTAGGTTGATAATCAATAAAATGAATCCCATGTTTAAGTATTTTGGTTTTCTTCAAATATGTTCCTTGCATGACAACTGAACCTGCACAATGTGTTCCTCAATGTTAAATATATAGATATGATAAATACTAACCATATAAACAAACTCAAATATAGTACTAGAACCTGTGGGAAACATAATTCCATCGCTTGTTTCATTCTGTGTTAGCTTCATCCTTTCCTTACAGCAACACAATAAATAGTAACTAACACCTTCCACATTTCCAGGCTCTTCTACTACTGCAAAAATATGTCCTGCATTTAAAGTGAACTTTTTATTTTATGAACTTGTAAATATAAATTAAACAAACTTTATTTAAATAAATTGAGTTTATGAATCCCTTTTAAAAACATGTACATAAACACACACATACCAATTTTGATCAAACCTGAAATGTGGTCATAATCTGTAGAAATCAATGGAATGTCCTCAAAGCTTTCATCCTGAATGTCATTTATGTTTGTAACATCTAGTGGAACCAAATTCCATTCACTAACATATCCACATTTTTGGTTGATACATTCGTCATAGTTTTCAGAAATGCAGTCATAACAAAAGCATGAATAATCTCTAGTGTACAATGACCACACATTACTATCTGTACTCATAACTGAATGTAGGGATCTTGTTTTGTCTACTCTCTTGCATCCATGGATTGATCTTCTATCAACACCTGAACAATAGAGAGGTCACATGTAAAAATTAAAGACATATATTATAAGTTAACTAAAACAATGATTCTCAAATTGTTTCACTATTTGCTTAGACTTTTTATTCAATGCCCTCTTCATAATATTTATGGGTTGTTTAGCATAATCTCTCAATTTTTCCACATCCATTTCAATTAAATGATCTATGCTTTTACAATTAATTTTTCTCTTCAACTGTTGGAGTAGACTATTGATGCAAGAGCATCTTGGATCTTTGAGCAATCTTGCATCAACCAAAAACATTTCCTGATTTCTGTACCTATTTTTTGTTGTTTTCATTATAATATTTTCTTTTGATGGTTTCATGTTGTGAGAAGCTTACATTATGCTGAGGACCTATTTGGGAACCTTCTCCTATGAGTACATAAATATTGGAAGGACTGTTTCAAAGTTACAGTTGTTTTCCTTGCCATCGGAGCCGTATTTTCCTGCAATTTTGGTGCTGATTGTGCATAGTGGTAATTTTGATCCATAATGAATCAGCCTTTTCTCTCTTAATTACTTCAAGAGGACCTAAATTAGTATCATTTACAAAGAGTGCAAGTCCTAATTCATTATGAGTAAAAATTTATGCCCATTTTTCTTTGGGACCTATTTTCTGCCAGTTTTCAAATGAAATGTGTAGTGTTTCTTCTTGCACACTTATGTGTGATCAAATGGGGCATTGAAAACTTTAATTTTATTGGGTCATGTGAGGAACTAAATCCAAAGGTGCATAAATTTATATTCATTCTAGCATTAGTTTTGGTTTAAATCTTCAAGACTGGACCTATAATGTAATTAAATGCCTAACTGGCCGACTTGTGGCTTAGCTAGCTATATAAGGAGTCTAGATTGATTTTGTAGGGAATGAAGAGGTGATCAAGGAGATATAAGAGGGATAATTATAAAGATAGATCATTGGAGACAAAGATAGGATGCAAATTGTGATTCTGATTTCATAATTCTCATTGTCTAAGGCCGAAACTCATAAGGCCTCACAGCCGGGCATGTTGAAAGAAATAATATAACTCTCTATTGTTTCTGCCAGTTGATTTTCTCATATCCATTGTGATTTTACTGCTTTCATGTGACTTTATATTGCTTCCATTGTGTAACTCTGAGCAAGGGCTTGTTGGTGGATTCAAGTGGATTCAATTCTTCTTGATTATGCTTGTATCTACCTTGCCCTTGCATCAAGTGGTATTAGAGCGAGTTCCTTCTTGTGGATTAGATTGTGGATAACCTTATTAGATTCATTGTAGGGTGGTAGATCTAAGATCTGACCTATAACTTGCAGAAGGTTATGATCTTGCTGGAACCTAATTGTCAAGATGGTTTGTGGTAGAGGAAATGATAATGCTATGATGGATATGTTGAGGTAGATTGCAACTAGCCTTGAAGCTGTAGAGATAGCCCAGAGAAGAGGTGGACATCTTGAAGATGTTAGTGATGAAGAAGAAGAAGCAGCACCTAATGTTGAGCCTGAAGTTGAACAAGATGAGGAAAGACTTTTGAGAGTTTTATCTAAGGCTAACTCTAGACCTGCAGTTGAAGTTGCTTGCTATGATGGAAGACTTGAGACCGATGCACTTTTGGATTGGATCTCTGAGAAGGATACATAATATGAGTATGAAGGTACTCCTAATAATAAGAAGGTTAAGATAGAAATCACAAAGTTGAAAGGGCATGCATCTCTTTCGTGGGATCATTTGCAAACTAAGAGACAAAGGAGAGGAAAAGAAAAGATCAAGACATGGATGAAGATGCTTGGAAAGATGAAGAAGAAGTTTCTTCCGATTGACTACCAAGTTATTTTGAAAAGAAAAATGCAAAATCTGGGACAAAAGGACATGAGTGTGAAAGAATATACTGAGGAATTTTACAAATTGGATATTAGATCTAGACATGTGGATGATGAAGTTGAGAAGGTGGCTAGATATTTGAATGGCCTAAGGACATCTATTCAAGATGAGATCAGTTAAGTGAAGATAGAAAGTGTGGAAGAAGCATATCAATTTTCTTTGAATGTAGAAGAGAGATTGACAAAGAGACATGAACAAAGACAAAGAGGAAGAGGTGGCAAATTTTAGAGAAGTAGAGGAAGATCTTATGGAGAAAGTAGAAGATCTGAAAATGCAGTGCAAGATAAAGGATGGGAAGATGACCCTACTAGTAAAAGAGGCAACTACTCTAGAGGTAGCTATACTGGTTACTCTAGGAATAATAATAATGGGAAAATAGAAGAGAAATCTTGGTTTAAAGGTACTTGTTACAAATGTGGTGAAGAAGGACATAGAGCTTTTGAATGTACTAACTCTGGAAAGAAGACTGGAGGTAATGGTAGAAATAATTTGGTTTGTGAAGAAGTTGAGGAAATGTCTAATGAACCTGAACATGGTGAGAACTTGATGCTAAGAAGGATCTTGTGGAATGAAGAAGCTGATGAGGAACTTATTTTGAGGAAAAGTTTGTTCAGAACTAGATGTAAGATCGCTAACAAATGTTGCAAGGTAATCATTGATAGTGGAAGTTCTGATAATTTGGCATCTGAAGAGTTGGTTAATAAATTGTAGTTGTAGAGATTGAAACATCCTAAGCCTTACCATATTGCTTGGATCCAGAAGGAGCATAAACTACTTGTAAGTGAACAATGCCTTGTTAAATTCAAAATTGGGAATTATCATGATGAAGTCTTGTGTGATATTATGCCTATGGATTGTTATCATATTCTTTTGGGTAGACCTTGGAAATATGATAGGAAAGCTTTGCATGATGGTAGATTGAATCAATATACTATTTGGATGGATGGGAAGAAAAAAGTATTATTGCCTTTAGTAGAGAATTTTGATGAAGGTCACTGTACTACAGTCAAAGTATGTTTGTTTGATGACAAAACATTTACAAGAGAAATGAAAGAACAAAATATTTTCTTTTCATTGAAGCATAAGAGTGGACAATCAAATAAGGTTGTTGATGCCTTGAGCCGAAGAAGTTTGCTGACAGAGATGAGACTTGAGGTACTTGGTTTTGATGATTTGAAGTGTTTGTATGAGACTGACATTGATTTTGTAGAACCTTGGAAAGCTTGTAAAGAACACACAGTGAGTGATAATTGGACTAATTATTTCATTCAAGAGGACATGTTGTTTAAAGGAGTTCAGTTGTGCATACCTAGAGGATTTATGAGAGAGAATATAAAGAAGGAGAAACATAGTGGTGGACTTGCTGGACATTTTGGGATTGATAAGACTATGAATTTGATTTCAAAAAGATACTTTTGGCCAAAAATTTATAGAGATGTACAGAGGATGGTCAGAAGTTGTGGGGTTTGTCAAGCAACAAAAGGAACTAGTCAGAATGTGGGATTGTATACACCTTTTCCTATACCTGATAGACCTTGGGAAGATGTGAGTATGGACTTTGTTCTTGGATTACCTAGAACTTAGAGAGGTAATGATTCTATTTTGGTAGTGGTTGATAGATTTTCTAAGATGGCTCATTTCATACCTTGTAAGAAGACATCTAATGCATTGCATGTAGTTGAATTATTCTTCAAGGAAGTGGTAAGATTGCATGGTTCACCTAAATCTATTGTTTTAGACAGAGATACTAAGTTTACTGGTTACTTTTGGAGAAAACTTTGGAAGAAGATGAATATAGAATTGAAGTTTAGTTCTAAATTTCACCCTCAGACATATGGATAGACTAAAGTTGTGAACAAAAGTTTGGGAAACTTGTTGAGATGTTTAGTTGGAGAGAAACCTGCTAATTGGGATTTGATTTTGGCACAAGCAGAGTTTTCATATAATAATTTGGTGAATAGAAGCACTAAGAGGACACCATTTGATATTATTACTAGATTTCATCCTAAGGGAACTATAGAGCTGAGAGATTTACCTACTGAAATAAGAAGAAGTGTTGAAGCTGATCATTTTGCAGAATACATAAGAACTTTACATGATGAAGTTAAAATGAATTTGGAAGATAGTAATATGAAATATAAACAAAGAGAAGACAAGAGAAGGAGACATAAATCTTTTGAAGTTGGAGATGAGGTTATGATTCATTTGAAAAAGAATAGATTTCTAGTTGGTACCTACAAAAAGCTGAAAATGGAGAAGTTTGGACCTTGTAAGATTCTGAAGAAGTTTGACAGTGGAAATGCTTATGAAGTAGAATTGCCAGAGGACATGGATATATCACCTATATTAAATATTGATGATATATTTGAGTACTTTGAATCAAATGATGAGATAGAAGATGATTTGGACTATCCTAAGAAAAATAAGGACAACATTGAGAAGATCTTGAATAAAAGAGTGAGCAAAAGTATAAGAGGAAAAGACTACATGGAATATCTAGTTCAGTGGAAAGATAAGCTAGTTGAAGATAGTTCATGGTTTACAAAAGCTGAGTTGGATCTTTATGATTAAGGTCAAAATATGAGGAGTGTTTGATGTGGACATCAATTCTTTATTTATGCTAGGTGTCTAATGCAGGAGCATCTTGGGTCTTTGAGTAATCTTGTATCAACCAAAAACATGTCCTGATTTCTGTACCTATTTTCTATTGTTTTCATTATAATATTTTCTTTTGATGGTTTCATGTTGTGAAAAGCTTAAATTATGCTGAGGACCTATTTGGGAACATTCTCCTATGAGTACATAAATATTGGAAGGACTGTTTCAAAGTTACAGCTGTTTTCCTTGCCGTCGGAGCTGTATTTTCCTGCAGTTTCGGTGTTGATTGTGCATAGTGGTGATGTTGATGCATAAGGAATAAAACTTTGTTCTCTTAAGGAATTAAAGAGGACCTAAATTAGTATTATTTCCCAATAGAGAAAGTCCTAATTCATTATGAGTAAAAATTTATGCCCATTTTTCTCAGGAACCTATTTTCTGCCAGTTTTTAGATGAAACGTGTAGTGTTTCTTCTTGCGCACTTACGTGTGATCAAATGGGGCCTTGTGCACTTAAAGGAATGTTATTGGGTCATGTGAGGACCAAAATAAAAAGGTGCATAAATTTATATTCATTCTAGCATTAGTTTTGGTTTAAATATTCCAGACTGGACCTATAATGTAATTAAATGCCTGACTGGTCGACCTGTGGCTTAGCTGGTTATATAAGGAGTCTAGATTGATGTTGTAGGGAATGAAGAGGTGATAAATGAGATATAAGAGGGATAATTATCAAGATATATCATTGGAGACAAAGATAAGATGCAAGCTATGATTATGATTTCATAATTCTCATTGTATAAGGCCGAAACCTGGAAGGCCTCACAACGGGGCATGTTGAAAGAAATAATATAATTCTCTGTTGTTGCTGGCAATTGATTGTCTCATATCCATTATTATTTCATTACTTTCATGTGATGTTATATTGCTTCCATTGTGTAACTCTAAGCAGGGCTTGTTGTTGATACAAGTGGACTCAATTCTGCTTGTATCTACCATGTCCCTGCGTCAACTATCATTCACATATGTTTCTTGCACTTCCACTGCAAATAAAATAAAATAAAATATCTTAATATCTCATCTGAAGGGGACCTTCATGAAATAAGTATTTACAAGCTCTTGAACATGTTCTACCTATAATAATTTATACATTAATGAGAGAAACACATACTTGTTTGACCTTGGGTTGATTCAACTTGGGATGCCCCTTGTCCAATATTTTCATCATCAAAGGCTGCATGTACACAAAAAAAATAATAACTTCTTCTTAGGGGAAAGACCCAAAATATATATTCATGAATAATAGACTAAATTGAGATAGTGACTAAATTGAGAGAGTCAGTGAGAGAAAGAGAGAGATGTGTACTTATTTAATATTCTAAGACTTGTGCTTGTTGAGCTTGTGATGACCCTTCTCCAACTTCTGAAGGTTGGGCTTGTTGAGCTTTTGATGACCCTTCTCCAACTTCTGAATGTTGGGCTTGTTGAGCTTGTGATGACCCTTCTCCAACTTCTAAAGGTTTGGCTTGTTGAGCTTGTGATGACCCTTCTCCAACTTTTGAAGGTTGGCTAGTTTGTTGAGCTTGTGATTCTTGAGCATTTTCTACACATGTATGAAGTATAAATTAGTCCTAATTGAGTCTAATTAGTCCTAATTGAGTCTAATAGGTCATGTTAGGTCCTAATTGGTCCATATTAGGTCCTAATTGGTCCTAATTGAGTATAATTGGATCTAATAGGTCATAGTTGAATCTAATAGGTCCTAATTGGTCCTAATTGAGTCTAGTTGGTCCTAATTAGTCCTAATTGAGTCTAATAGGTCATGTTAGGTCCTAATTGGTCCATATTAGGTCCTAATTGGTCCTAATTGAGTCTAATTGGTCCTAATTGAGTCTAATAGGTCATATTAGGTCCTAATTGGTCCATGTTAGGTCCTAATTGAGTCTAATAGGTCATATTAGGTCTTACTTGGTCCTAATTGAGTTTAATTGGTCCTAATTGAGTGTAATTAGTCCTAATTGAGTCTAATAGGTCATGTTAGGTCCCAATTGGTCCCAATTGAGTCTAATTGGTCCTAATTGAGTCTAATAGGTCATATTAGGTCCTAATTGGTCCTAATTGAGTATAATTAGATCTAATAGGTCATATTTGAATCTAATAGGTCCTAATTGTTCCTAATTGGTCCTAATTGAGTCTAGTTGGTCCTAATTGAGTCTAATTGGATCTAACTAGTCCTAATTGAGTATAATTGGATCTAATAGGTCATAATTCAATCTAATAGGTCCTAATTAGGACCTAATTGTTCCTAATTGGTCATAATTGAGTCTAATTGACCTCCTAATTGAGTCTAGTTGGTCCATATTAGGTCCTATTTGGTCCTAATTGGTCCTAATTGAGTCTAATTAGTCCTAATTGAGTCTAATAGGTCATGTTAGGTCTGAATTGGTCCCAATTGTGTCTAATTGGTCCTAATTGAGTCTAATAGGTCATATTAGGTCCTAATTGGTCCTAATTGAGTATAATTAGATCTAATAGGTCATAATTGAATCTAATAGGTCCTAATGAGGTCTTAATTGTTCCTAATTGGTCATAATTGAGTCTAGTTGGTCCTAATTGAGTCTAGTTGGTCCATATTAGGTCCTAATTCATCCTAATTGGTCCTAATTGAGTCTAATAGGTCATGTTAGGTCCTAATTGGTCCCAATTGAGTCTAACTGGTCCTAATTGAGTCTAATAGGTCATATTAGGTCCTAATTGGTCCTAATTGAGTATAATTAGATCTAATAGGTCATAATTGAATCTAATAGGTCCTAATTAGGTCCTAATTGTTCCTAATTGGTTATAATTGAGTCTAGTTGGTCCTAATTGAGTCTAGTTGGTCCATATTAGGTCCTAATTGGTCCTAATTGAGTCTAATTAGTCCTAATTGAGTCTAATAGGTCATGTTAGGTCTTAATTGGTCCATATTAGATCCTAATTGGTCCTAATTAAGTCTAACAGGTCATATTAGGTCCTAATTGGTCCATATTATGTCCTAATTGGTCCTAATTGATTATAATTGGATCTAATAGGTCCTAATTAGGTCCTAATTATTCCTAATTGGTCCTAATTTGTTCTAATTGAGTCTAATTAGTCCTAATTGAGTCTAATAGGTCATGTTAGGTCCTAGTTGGTCCATATTAGGTCCTAATTGGTCCCAATTGAGTCTAATTGGTCCTAATTGAGTCTAATATGTCATATTAGGTCCTAATTGGTCCATATTAGGTCCTAATTGGTCCTAATTGAATATAATTAGATCTAATAGGTCATAATTGAATCTAATAGGTCCTAATTGTTCCTAATTGGTCATAATTGAGTCTAGTTGGTCCATATTAGGTCCTAATTGGTCCTAATTGAGTCTAATTTGTCCTAATTGAGTCTAATAGGTCATGTTAGGTCCTAATTGGTCCATATTAGGTCCTAATTGGTCCCAATTGTGTCTAATTGGTCCTAATTGAGTCTAATAGGTCATATTATGTCCTAATTGGTCCTAATTGAGTATAATTAGATCTATTAGGTCATAATTGAATCTAATAGGTCCTAATTGTTCCTAATTGGTCATATTTGAGTCTAGTTGGTCCATATTAGGTCCTAATTGGTCATAATTGAGTCTAATTTGTCCTAATTGAGTCTAATAGGTCATGTTAGGTCCTAATTAGTCCATATTAGGTCCTAATTGGTCCTAATTGAGTCTAATTGGTCATATTAGGTAATAATTGGTCCATATTAGGTCCTAATTGGTCCTAATTGAGTATAATTGGATCTAATAGGTCATAATTGAATCTAATAGGTCCTAATTGTTTCTAATTCATCATAATTGAGTCTAGTTGACCTTCTAATTTAGTCTAGTTGGTCCATATTAGGTCCTAATTGGTCCTAATTGAGTATAATTAGTCCTAATTGAGTCTAATAGGTCATGTTAGGTCCTAATTGGTCCATATTAGGTCCTAATTAGTCCCAATTGAGTCTAATTGGTCATAATTGAGTCTAATAGGTCATATTAGGTCCTAATTGGTCCTAATTGAGTATAATTAGATCTAATAGGTCATAATTGAATCTAATAGGTCCTAATTATTCCTACTTGGTCATAATTGAGTCTAGTTGGTCCATATTAGGTCCTAATTGGTCCTAATAGGTCCTAATTAATTCTAATAAGATCTAATTAAGTCTAATTGGATCTAATTGGATCTAATTGGATCTAATTGGATCTAATTGCATTTAATTAGGTCCTAATAGGTTCTAATTGTGTCTAATTAGGTCCTAATTGGCTCTAATAGGTCATATTAGGTCCTAATTGGTTCTAATTGAGTCTAATTAGGTCCAGCACTATTTGGTTCTAATAGGTCCTATTAGGTCCTAATAGGTGGACTATTGGGTCCTAATAGGTCCTATTGGGTCCTAATAGGTTCTATTAGGTCCTACTTAGTCCTAAGAGGTTCTATTAGGTCCTAATTAGTCATAATAGGTCCTAATTGGTTCTAATTAAGTCTAGAATTGGATCTAATTGAGTCTAATTAGGTCCTAATTGGTTCTAATAGGTCATTTAGGTCCTAATTGGTTCTAATTGAGTCTAATTGAGTCTAATTGGTTCTAATTAGTCCTAATAGGTCCTAATTAGTCCTAATTAGGTTCTAATAGGTCCTAATAGGTCCTAATTAGTCCTAATAGGTCCTTTTAGGTACTATTTGGTTCTAATTAGTTCTAATTAGTCCTAATTGGGTATAATTGGTCCTAATTGAGTCTAATTAGGTGCTAATTTATTATAATTGAGTCTAATTGGGTTTTAATAGGTCATAATTGGTTCTAATTGAGTCTAATTAGGTGCTAATTGGTTCTCATTGATTCTAATTGGGTCCTAATAGTCCTATAATAGGTCCTAATTAGTCCTAATAAGTCCTATTAGTCCAAATAGGTCTACAATTAGGTCTAGTTAACTCTAATAGACCTACAATATCACATTTACATGAACATTCAGACAAGTCTTGACCATCAAATTAAAATATCTATCTAGAGACATCTTAGACATACCTTGTTCCTGATGATGATGTCTTTTTCATGATTCTTCACGTAGTCTTTGTTCAGTCTCTTTTGAATAATGTCGTGTACTTTTGTTTAGCCTTCTCTTTTTATTTCCCATCACAACTTAGAAAATTATTTTGTGCCAAAATGTCTTCCTTCTCCTAAATGTGAATTATTTTACAACTTTCAGATTTATGAAATGAAAAAAATATACATTTATTTATACCTAATTCTTATTAATCAGAAATGCCACCAAAAAGGCCAACATAGGTTTCTATCGAAAGTCAAACTTGACTTTCTATCGAAACTAAATGACTTTCGATCAAAACTGGCTTAGTAATGACTAAATTTTGCATTTTTCAGCAAATCAAAAGTACTTTCGATCGAAAGTCAAAACTTTCGATCGAAAGTGCCTGGTTTGGGCCATGGTTGCAAGTTTTGAAGAAATTCTGAGAATTTCATGGCTTCAGGCCTCAAGCGCGCTGATCAAATGGATGAATAAGAAGACATCCTTTTGCATACAACAAGTACTCAGAACTAGCTTTCTAACGATTATATATTTGACTATTTTTAAATTTATTATGTATGGTTTTTGACGTTAAATGAATGTAGGTTTTTTATCAAATATAAACCTCTGAGTTTGACGTTCAATGAAAAATAGTAAAACTAGGAATTTTTTTTCTAAAAAATAACAGTTCCCTTCGTATTCGAGTCTACTTTCTATTAAAAAACTAATAATTTAAATTTGATAAATACACAATAAGTTATAAGCTATGTAGTCAAGGTATGCTGAAATTTTGGTTTAGTCAACTTCAAACGTTAATAAAATATGCAATAATAGTAATAATGTCATCAAACCAATTGCATGACCTCCGTATGCATGTGACAAAACTAAATTTGAAAGAATCACATTCATATGTATTTTACAAAAAATGTTATGCTCTATGAAAACATTGTTACTATTTGAAAATGACGTTTTTAGCACCATACAATTTTTCGTGGGAGAAAGAAAAAAGTATTCAAATAAATTAAAAAAAATTTAAAAAAATATATTTAGAATCTAGAGAGAAAAATCTAAAAGACTCTAATTTATTTCATCCTCTAATTTTGAGCCATTCAACGGCAATATGCATCTGAATCTAAAAGTTTTTCTCAAAATGTAGAGTTCAGTGTCCGTTCAGGCTAAAAAGTGTAACCTACTATTGTGGGTTCACCCATGTATATCAAAAAGATACAACACCTTTGAAGAGATAGACACAAGGACTTGGGGAAAACTATGCTTTAATACCATACTAGAAATGTGGGCTAGGAAAGAAGCTGCAATAATAAAAAACTTCATAATATGTGATTCTTATATTACATTCAAATAGATAACACTTATATAGGTGTTTAATCTCCTGCATTATAGGAAAGTCCCAAAATAAATTTCCTAGATATGTTGAGTTGCTTTGACAATTCAGAATATTTATACCTTTAATATATTAATCTAGTTAAAAATTTATAAAAAACCTATTAAATTATTATTTTATGCATCCTACGATGCAATATTTTCAACATTTCTCAATACATTTCTCACATACATTGGGTAAATTGAGGTATTTAAGAAAGGAAAGTGATAGGCAAGAGTCTATAGAGATTTGCGAAGAGGCTCTCGGGGCTTTGACTATGACTTTTACCATGGGTTCTCTTGCTTTCCTTATGTGGTATCTCTAGAGTTGATTCTTGTTGGAAAAATGGGTATTGTACACCTTACATAATAATACATATTATTATAATATTTTATTTTATTATGTAAATGTTGCACCTAGGAATACCTAGATAGGCATACAACATGTACAATTTGTTTGAGAATATTCTTGGGACCACTTTTTTGGTTCCCAAATCAATAGATTGGAAATTTCTAAGAGTATGCCAAGCTCTGTGCTTAAACCCTCCAACTGACTTGGCCAATGAATAACATTAACCAATATGTAGTTAAACTCCCCTGCACTTCAAGATTTGCAAGACCTAGGTGGGTCTACCTTCTTACCAACTGATTCTTCTAGTTGGTGGTTTTTATAGCAAAATATATTTCCTAATTGTATTCTACTTTTAATGTTTATCTCAAAGTGGAATATATATTTGAAATGAACTATCTTGCTTACTGATTGCTTGATTCCTTCCAACTTTTTGATTCTCTTGTTTCTATCTACTACTACTTTCTTTTAATTCTTTTCCACAACTTTTTTAACTAGTTCTTTCTTTTACTTTACTTCTCCTACTATGATTTGATTTGTATTTTGAATAAAATTTATGTATAATAGACCAGTTCCTTATTCTCTTCTGGGCTATAGAGTCACCCTCTTCCAGAACCTATGTATAACTCTGAGAGAAATTATTTTAAATCCTCCCTATGGATGGATTTGTGAAATACCTAGTTGATGCATGAGCATCTTGGGTTCTTGGCAATTTTTCATCAACCAACAATATTTAGTGTGATTCTATTCATGTTTTCTAGTTTGAGAGAGTGATGCATCGGTCATTTATCTTTGAGATATATTGGTTTTGGTCTTGGAATCTTGTTAAGGTCTCTTTGTAATATTTATCTTTTAGATTACACCTCATTTGGATTAGTACTATTTGAGTTATTCAAGTTTCCCTTTCTCTGTGCTCATGATTTGTTCATGGTGATCTTGTTTGCGATCACGTGTTCATGTGTTTCTTCGAATGCAGTCATGAATTCTTAATGTGGACCTATTTGGGAACCTTTTCCTTTGGTTGCATCATGTTTTGATTAAGGACCTTCATGTTTGGATTCTTTTGGTTGCTTCAGGTAGCATGTTCTTTTCTGCCTGGGCCGACCTTAGAGATTGTGTGTGCAATTATTTCTCATTGATTTTTAACATGTGTGATCATGGTGCATGATTTTTGGATCACGTGTGGACCTAAATATGGGTTCACATCTTATTTTTTTATTCTTGAAGATCATTTGATCTATTCTAGGGTTGACTCATATTTCACTAGTACATTTGACCCACATTTCTCACCAACATTTCCGACCAAGCATTAAAATCATTTTCCTTGGTCAGTTAATAGAAGGAAAAATTTGATTTTTTTAAATCTATTCCCGTGTTGTTCGGAGTTCCGACCAACATGGGAATATAACTAAAAAAATAAATAAACAGTTTCATTTTATTTCATTTTGGCAGTTGTAGTCCATGAACAAAGGAGTGGTGAAGGAGGGTAGGAGGCCACATATGTCGACACCGCCTATACACATCTAGCCTATAAGTTATGGCATCTCCTTCTCTTCTACATTACTATTCTCAAACTCAAGCAAGCATTGAGAGGAATAGGAATTCAAATCCAACCATTTCATTGCAGTCTTGGTAAGAGATTCGATGTTTTTGGCATTTGATTAACCAAGGGTATGCTTTTTTTTTTTTTGAATTGTTTTCATTTGTGTTTTGTTTGTAGTTGAGTTGGTCATGGGTTTGAAACCCTAATATTTGGACTTGGAATCTTGAATGCATTCATTCTGCATTATTTACCCTCTTCAATGGCATTGGTTTTCCTTCTATAAAGTCATATATCCACCACTTCTAATGGTGTTCATGCCACCATTAGAAGTGGCATGAAAACCATTAGAAGTGGCATGAATTTCTAGAGAGAAGGGCTTTCTATACCCACTGACCATGATTGCAAAATATCCTCATTACTTTGATTGTATGAAAATTTTAATATAATATGAATGCCCAACATTAGAAATATGTATGTGAATATTAAATACCATATTATGAAGTATCTCCAAGATCTTTGATTTCCAAATAGATTATGGTGCTTATATTTTATGCTATCATTATGTCCTTTTCTTCTAACTATATCATTGCCTCGATGCCTCCTTGTATGCAACTCGAGTAATCATCATTATCATCTCTGTCACTTCCTTTTATGCAGACTTACATCTTTCCCTTAGTATTGTTTTGATGTGTATTTCATTGATGTGTATCCCTTTGTATTACTTGATGTTGTCCTCATTCTCTTTAAAGAATTTTTCCTCTTTATGCCAACCAGTAACCTACACTTGAACCTACCGAGTTGATTCTCATAGATGCTTCTAGTCTTCCTTATTTTCTTAAAAAATGCATTTATTCCTTTTCCACATTCCCCATTGTGAAACCAACATCATAAAGTCCATCAATACACTCCTCCTTGCTTGCATTTTCTCACATAGTTATATTTTTTTACCTTATTTTGATGCTTCCTCATGCACTAGGGAATATTCCCTTAAATATGCCTTATCACATGCAATGTTTTCACCATAAATTAATTTTCAAGGAAGGAAAACCCTAATATTAGAGGGAACATTACAACAAAAGAGATATTTTTCAAGTGACCAACATATTCCAAGAATATTGGTATAATATTTTGTGTGTTATTCACATATACTAGCGGCCCCTTGTTTAAATTTTTTTTTATCTATGTTTGTTAATTGGAAAAAATACCTCAATTAGGAAAATAGATATCCTTGGAATGATGGTTCAAAGCACTTTCTAGTGGTCTTGGTCTAATTGTCATCTTTAGCTTAATATTTTTTCTATACTCAATCAAAGTCATATTTTTAGTTTTACCTTCTCATCGTGTTTTTTCATGACTGTATCCATATTTTTAATTCTTATGATTTTGGAAATGTGACTCATATCTCTTCAAATTTATAAATACACTTTTGCATAGTTTTCATTAGGTAAATTTTATTTAGATTTTTTTGTTTTCACTATCTAATCAATTACTTAGAAATTTTATTGCTTGGAATGGGTCTTTTTGTTCGAGAGAACTTTATTTGACCCACTTTATCTATAATAAACTATTTTTTTATGGTTTGAATATTTTATTTTGAGGAGGTATCATGGGTTTTTCTATTCATCCTTCAATTGTTATTTTGGAAACATGACATCCTAAACACATCTTGGGTGGCTATATATTTTCTCATATTTATATGGAAGCATAATAAAGAAATAAATTTAGGGGGTGGAAAAATTTATGGTGATATCACAAACCATGTTTTAGGAGTGGTTTTCTCTAGTATTGACCATGAAACTATTTTTTCTATATCGAACCTTGAATGTCCTTGGACACGTTGGAATAGACTTTGGGAGATGAATGGAGACCCTCATATCTCTCCATTGCTAGAATATCTTGTACAATATTTGGTTAGATTCCCCTTTTACATTTAGATTTTATCTCTTTTAGTTAGGGTACTTTAGTTTACCTTGATTATATCATAGGTCTTTTATATCCTAATGATCTGGACAAATAATTTTCTTCATGTACCTAATCCTCGCTTTGACCACCTTTACCTTATAGTACTACCTAATGAGCTAGACCACCATGTAACATATGTAACATATGTTTTGATACAATAAAATGTAATTTTTTGGAAATAGCCATGTTCCTGCCTGTGAGGGTACCGTCTCCATTTTGGTAGACTTAAAAAATTTCTTTCATTGAAATGTGTTGGTAATGACTATGGTTAATATGGTAGTTCATTCCTATGAATGTTTTATATCATTTTGGTGAAGTCTAAAATAAATATTCCCTATTTTGGGACTGACTATTCTAGAACAGTGACCCTGTGCAATAGTCATTTGCTTGGATCAATGATGGATAGGTGTGTTCCATCACTACCATGAATGGTAGGATATGTAGAAAAGGGATAATATGATAGTGTAGTTTTTTAATGATTGTTCCTGTACTCAGACCTTGATTGGTCCAAGGGCAAGTGACCCTTCAATCAACAATTTTATGCAATCAAAGATCTTTGCATCTCTTCCCTGTTCATCCTTGCAAATAAAAATTCATTGAAAGCATTAAAAAAAAAAAACCCTTCATACATCCTCTACCATCCATGATAGTGTAGGACCTCTCAAATCCATTCTTACATCAAGTAGAATTGACTGTTGCCAATGTCCTTGTACAGGAACAATCATTACAAAACAAGGAATAACCATTATAAATATTCACAAAAACTATTTAAATCAATGTAGGGATGAATGAAAATCATAATAACATTCATTTAAATCAATTCTTCTTCATTTACAAAACAACATTTACAAAACAAGTGGTATATGACCATTCCTTCATGGTTTTATGACTTCTTTCATTCTTTGCTTGATAACACCTTCAATTTTCATAGTAAGATCACTCCTAGACCCATCCCACTCCATAGACCTATCAGTGGTCAATCTTCAATCTCCCTAAAATCTACTAGACTCCACACCTTGGATCTCCATACACTTGTTCATACCCAAACCTATCAATCATGTTTCATACTCCATGTCAAGTATTCTTCAACCAATGTGCTTCTACAACCATAAACATCAACCATGCTTCAAATGGTGATCCTAATCCTCCAAGGATCCCAATACATACTCATCTCATCCATTTACAAATATTTGAATTTATTCTTGTAACCATTCTATACTTAGCATTTTGGGTGTAACTCTCATGACAACAAGAGAAAATGATTATACCCTTGTCATCTAGTCCTTGTATCCACCTGGTAAAAATCCAATTACCATTGAGAATCCATAAGACATCCTTGG
The DNA here is from genome assembly GCA_027943335.1 of Chamaecyparis obtusa. Classification (NCBI taxonomy): domain Eukaryota; kingdom Viridiplantae; phylum Streptophyta; class Pinopsida; order Cupressales; family Cupressaceae; genus Chamaecyparis; species Chamaecyparis obtusa. Next base: position 523,690 of record BSBK01001547.1, read on the forward strand.
GAAGTTTATGATGTATAAGGCTAGGGGATGATTCTTCAGAGGCAATGGGAAATTTGAATGTCGATGTTTCTCTTTTCACCAAAGTAAAGATTGAAGAGAAAAATAATTTGATAAATAAGCTGAAAGATAGGACAAAGGAGCTAGAGGGACTTGTGTAGACCACTCTGGGAGAGGGACTCCTATTATAAGCTTTTGAAAACCTCTTTCTTGCAAACATTGATTTGAAATTGGAGAGAAAAAGGAGAGAAGAAGAAGAGAAAAAGTTATTTCTTGTGCAACAAGAAAATTTCTCCTTAAAAAAGAGTTGAAGCTCACAAATCTTAAGCTATCCCAAGAATTGATTGAGAAAAAGTATAGAAAAATGTATCCTCATTTGTGTATAATGTGGCATAGATATCAATCTATCAAAAAGGCCATTACTATGTAGAGAAAAGTGGAGTTCAAACTGAAGTTTCTGAATAAGGGGTTGTGTAGGATGTTGTCAATTATGCAACATGTTAATGAACATCTCGTAGATAATGGTCAATGGTTTGAGCTCTTCAAGGAGGATAATGATGAAATCCTCAAGGTAGGTGAGTTTCTATTAAAACATCACATATATCTTCTACAAATCTAAAAAGTCTATAGGATATTTTATAATATTAGGAGTTTGAATCACCCTCCTTTTTTTAAGGACAATGGTGAAGATAAGTCAGAGGAAGAATGGAAGAAAGACTTCGATAGTTGTATTCTATTTCCTGCACTCGATAAAGCCACACATGACATGGCTAATATACAGTCAAATTTTTTTGGTCAATTGAATAGATTTTATGTCAAAAGATGCAATGGTTTCTTTTTGAAATAAATGCAACAGATTGCATGATGTGGCATTTGTCTTGTTTTATGTGTGGTGTACAAAGGTGTACACTTGCATCATCAATGAATCCTGTTGTCGAATGGCTCTATTTTTTGTATGTATTTTATGTTTTAATAGGTTTTGTCAAGGGTTTCTAAACACTTTTATAAAGTTTAAAGACCTTATTTATGATGTTTCTATGCTAACTTTATGTTCTCTTGTTGAACTTGTTAAGTGATTATGAAATTACACTTCCTTTTTGGCTAAATGATGAAAAATGACATGTGACCTCTTCTATGTTGATGTAGACCAAGGCTGGAAGGATCCAATTAAGGATAGGTCAGGCCGAGCAGCTTTAGAATTACACAGCGGAATAATCAACTCAATAGATAACACAATAATTGTTTCAAGTAATTTTCATTAACATGCATGGTTGTAAGGCCTTCTGGGTTAGGGGCAATTACAATCAAAAACAATTATGCAAGATCCACAACCAGATCTAATACAATCTCTAGCTAGTTCAGCTCTGAAGATCATCATAAGCTGATGGAAACCCTAAGGTAGATCTAAACTTGAGCTCTCAAGCCTTTGAGAAATCTCCTTATTTCCAAGTTTGCAAATGACTAGCTCTGCTATTACAAACTATTAGACAAACAATCTGATCTACAAGATCATGGAAGATCTTTTCCACAACTTCACCAACTCTAGCTTTTAGAATCCTTGGATATGATCTCCGAGTTCTCCAAGTCATGCCCAAACAACTACCCAAACTAGTGCAGGGCACAGGCCAAACAAAGACACCATACCCTAAGGAAATACACCTAGGAATCATTCTTGGAGTCTCTAAAAGATCAACTTAGGATCATTCTATTTCTAGTTCTTCTAAAGTCCATTTGTAAAGGCTAAGGACTCATAGGTGTTTTATAAACCTTGAGTTTCTTAAGTCCTAAAGGACATAGCATATGATATTTCTTGTTTTAGGCTTAAAATAATAGGTTACACCTATGAAAATGATAACCAAGTCTTTAGGATAGAGTGAGAGTCTTAGTTAAGACATATTTGCAAAATTTGGAAAAGTGCATCAAAAGTTGCTAAGCAACTTTTACAACTTTTTCAAAAAGTTGTAAAAAATGCTAATATATGGCTAATTCAGAGTTCTAACTGAATCCAACTAATTCAATGGTATTTAATTAGTGGAGGAATTGTTTATATGTGTCAAAGAACCTTCCCAATAGAACATGTTCAATTGTATGGCTGTATTTTGAAGAATCAATAAAATTCTTTGGTTTTCTCTTAGAAATTCTCTGATATTTGTAGTGTGTATGATCTGTATGGATTGGGGAGAGTAGGTGAATAATTTTAATTGAAAGAGTATCCAATCACCTTGCAAATGCACCAAGTCTAAGGGCCGTTGGTTACATCAAACTGAAGTTATTGGCAAATCTCTACAACCAGTCCAAAAACCCTAGTTCTAGCAGGGTTTTGTGCAAATGGAGGGATAGCTCACGACTCTATCATCCAAATTTCATGAAACCCAATGAATATTAAAGGTTTTCAAGTTATCTTAAGGATTCCAAAAGGAGGAAGTCAGGGGATAAGGTTTACTATTTGTGCTAGTGAGCCCTAGACCAAATATCTTTGTGTATTTGGTCCTAAATTATAGGAGTTTGAGTGTGTAGCGTTGTGTATGAAGAAAGAAACCAAGTAAAGGGTATATTTGGGGTAAATTTAAATCCTTCTTAGTGTCTAGAAGATTGGTTTTAGTCTATGCACCCATTTCTTAGGACTTCCTTTGAAAACCAAGCCTAATTAGGCCTCATTAGGACTGTGTACTTAGGAAGAAATTTGGAGTGCTGGAGTAGATTGGTAACCTATCTTGTGGTGGATAGTTAGGGGTGTCTAAATCATTCAAATCCCTCATATCTTCTTGGTCTAAGATCTATTAAGTGGTGTGGATCCAAAGAATTTGGCAAAGATCCTAAGATACTCTAGTTTGGAGAGTAAGTGAAGAACATAGGATTGATCCTTTGTGAGTCAGATCTTTTGAGAGATCAAAGATGAGTCTATTAATTTGATCAATAGGAGAGGAATTTTTGTCTGGAATCCTCCCTTAGTCTAAGTATTTTAAACTTAGAAGTTGGAGTCTAGATACCTAAGACCTTGAATTTTTAAACCTTCCACTGTTGCCCTCTACATCACAAACACCCCCCTTAAATACTAATCATTAGCCATAAGTCAGCTAGATGAAAACATTAAATCCCCCTAAAAAAAATTAAATTCCATACAAGTCGGCTTAAAAATTACCTTAAAGATAATTAAATCCAATAGGTCGGGCTAAAACAACAGCTACCAACATTAAATGCACCAAGTTGGCCTAACAAATCACATAGAACTCTAGTCGATAAACCAAGACTACTGAGCATTAGTGAATTAACTGAGCATGCCAAGCATCGTCGAGCACCAATTTCAACCGTGCATAGCAGGCAAGACCAAGTAACACTTTTATCGAGCACCAAAAGTTATTGAGTTCCTTTAGTGACCGAGCTTCCTTCAATGACCGAGGCCATCGGTCAAGACTACAACTAAGCAAAACTGGCAAAAACAACAACACCTATGTAGTTTCATCGAGGACATAGAATGCCCCTGCCTTAACCTTGGATGACCCTGCATCAAACACCCCAGGTTCCAAAAGATGTTCATATGTGAGAAGAACATCTTCCAGGATTCAACACATAAATCCTGAACTGGTTCTTCACATACAAGTCCTCCACCTTTTCAGCTTGCATAATCTTCCACTTCAGCTTCCTTTATCTCTTCAAATCTTTCCTAGACAATGCATACATCGATTCTCCGAACTGATCATTCATTTTCTTTGGATCCACCAACTCAACTTAGGAACCAATACTCAGGCTTCTCCTACCAAGTGTTGTATCCATCAAAGGCATTAGTGAAAACCTCATGTCTTCCTTATCAATAGTAAATACATTTTTGACACAATCATACATAGCTTTGCAATTAAATTGCCAAGGTCTACCGAGAAATATATGACAACTATCCATCTTCACAATGTCACATAACACAAGATCATTATATTGGCCAATCTAAACATCAATGAAGCATTTTTCTCTAACTTCCAAAGCATGAACATCTTGCAGCCAACCAATCCTATAAGGATGTGGATGTTTCATTCTATTCAAACCAACTTTTTGAACCATGTCCTCAGAAACAAGGTTATTAGTACTACCACTATCAACAATAACATCACAGAGATTACCTCTAGACTTGCATTGAGTCTTAAACAAGTTACTCCTCTAACAAGGTTCATCCTTTGTACCAAGCAATGTTCGCCAAAGCAACAAGTTTTCAGATTCAGGTTCATTTTTTATGTTCTCATTCACCACAACAGTTCGTCAATCAACCTTCTTCTATGTACACTCAAAAGAATGGTGTCCTTCCTCTCCACAATTATAACAAGCAACCTTAAAGATAACTATACATGTCTTCTTCTTTGGTTCCACAGGTTTCTGTTCATCTTTTGAATCAGTTGGTTTATCCTTTGTCGAGTGATCAATTTTCTCCTTCCCTCAGGAGTTACCATGTCATTTCCTTTTCAACTTATTTGCTACTTAACTTGAAATTGATCATAAGTAGGAACAACAACAAAGGTAGTGTTCACAATTTTTAAATTGAGTTCAACTGGTAAAGTAATAGAACCAAATGATAGATAAAGAAAACCGTTGCAAGTTTGAATCCACACATCCAATATATCATAAGAATTGCGTTGTAAGCTATTCATAAAAGATTTTCCTTAATAATAACATCGAGTAACAATGTAGGATCAACAAGACAACCACGAGTAGGTTTCTGAGAAATCCTAGCATAAATGTAAAGGGGACCATCGGGAGCTTTAATAGTTTCAGAGTTATCAAAGGTAATCAAAAGTTTCTGAGGTCTTTTTATTCTTAGGTTGTTGTTGAGGTTTAGGTTGAGATTTCAATTTAGGCTTAAGTTTTGGTTGAGGTTGAGATTGAACTTGAGGTTGAATCTAAGGTTGAGGTTGAGGTTGAGGTGGAGATACAAATTGACCAACATGCTTCACTTGATTAACAACATGATTGAGATCATCCATCTTTGAATCATACACAATTTCCATAGCAAATGGCTAAGCAATAGTATTAGTATCATGTGTAGGTAAAGGATTCATATAGATTTGAAGGTTTTGATTAGGAGGAGAGACATATTTGTTCCCACTACCATGAAGATTATCAACAAATAAAGCATTAGAATCAATTAAGTCTTGATCCTTATCTTTTAAAGAATAACATTTCTCAGAATCATGACCAATTTGACGATGATATTGACAAAAATCTTTAGGATCAAAAGATTTAGATGCAATTGTAGTAGGTAATAGAGGTCGAATAGGAGGTAAAGTAATCATATTAGCAGTTAACAACCTATTCATAATAGCATGTAAATATTTAGAGAGAGGAGAAAATGTATGATTTAATAAAAAAGAAGTGGATGCAGAAGTGGCATTGTGAGATGCAACAACAACTTGATCAGCAACTTCATTCGCTTGTTTGTTTATCTTGACATAATTTCTGAATTTTTGAAATTTGTTTGGATTAGGCGCAACATCACTCTTATCAATTGGAACAGGAGCTATTGGAGTGTTTCTCTCAAATTGACTCACTTGTAATTGATAATGATGAAGCACTGCAAAAAGTTGTTGAAAAGAGGTAAATTCAGTAAGTAGAATCTTATCTCTAATATCCTTTTTCAAATTTGAAATAAGCACATGTTGAATATCAATATCAAGAACAAGATAGGAAATCTGAGCATACAAATGCTTAAATCTACCAATAAATTTAGTTAATTTTTCCCTAGCACTTTGTTTACAATGCATCAAATCAGTCAAAGACACTTGTAGGCCAATGTTGTTTTGAAATTGTTGAATAAAGGCATTGGCCAGTTGTGGAAAGGAATCAATAGAATAAGGAGGCAAGGAACAATACCATTGTAATGCCTTGTCACAGAAAGTTCTAGCAAACAGTTTGGCTAAAATCCTATGGTAATGAGCATAATCACTACAAAGGATTTGAAATGTTTTAATATGATGAATGAGGTCTCATTTTCCATTGTAATTCTCAAGATGAGGCATATCAACTTGCCAAGGAATAGGAGTATGAATAATGTCTCAAGACAAAGGACTTCCCATGTCACATGTAGGAACACTAAACTTGTTTTGAATTAGGGAAGCAAGTTGTTGTTGTAAGGATGACACAGTTTGAGCCAAACTGATGATTGTTGAATCATTAGATGAAATAGGAGGAATAGAAACATTAGAAACATTAGGTATAGTTTAAGAAGCTATAGAAATAGAAGACACAATGGAAGGAACACTATAAACTACAATTGGAAGTGGACTGGAATAAGTAAAAGGAACAATATGATATGAAGGTTGTGATGTAGGAATGGACATAGGAGGAACACTCATAGGAACAGAGGGAACCGTCACAGTCACCAAAGAAGGAGTATAGGTAGGAATACTAAGTAAAGGATTGGAAGAGGGTTCTACACTAGTGATAGTAGGAATCAACCCTAAATCTTGAGCTTCTTGAGCTAGAGGTTTAACATTTGAATGCACAAGGTGAGTAATACCATGTAAGAGGTTAACACCTTGATCACTATCACAAAGAACTTTCTTAAGAGCCTCTATAGCTTGAATATAATCTTGATTATGGTTCTCTTGAATAAGCCAATTACCCATTTTATCAAGTTTAGTTGAAAGTTTTTGGACTTGTTCAGGAGGAACTCTTAAAGCATCATCCTCATCATGAGATGAGTGAGAAGAGTTTTGCTCCATAATAGGATTGGAATCATGGAGAATCAAATTATCATCTAGGATCCTAAGGAAAGGAGAGGAAGATTCAGTGTCAAAGGCACCCATGAGTCTATGACTTCTTCCAAGTAGAATGTTATAAGTAGGACTAGTAGTAGTAAAGCTCATAAACCAATGCAATGCAAATGAACTTAACTAAGAACACATAAAGCATGAATATTTTTGTATTTTTGAAATCTAATTAGCATGTAAGATTTAACATAAAAGATAAATCTAATACCAACAAGATAAAAGGAAATCTAACACCACAAAAATATAATAGAGTATCCAATTCCACAAAAGAAAGGAGAGTAAGTATGTCGGGTTCACCAAAATGAATAGGATGGAATTGGGTCCACCCTAAAATGTATGGGGGAAATATGAGATCTACTTATAAATCCAAATTCCCAAAGGAGAGATCCAAATTGATCAACCAAAGGGTTAATGCATAATTGAATCAATCTATGGAGAATATGAATAAAGGAGAAAACCTTATATTTCCCTATGGATAAGATATGCTTGAAATCTAAAGTAATTGAAAGGTAAGTACTAACCTCAAAATAGGGCAGATCTAGAAAATGTTGATTTTTGATGTCTGTGTGCAATTTCGGGCAATTTTGCAACCTATTTCAGACTGGAAATGCCGAGACAAAGAAAACCCAGAAAACTTTTATCTTTTTGATAGCAGGTAGTCTTTGACCCCGATAAAAGGTCAAAGGCTACATTAATATTTTGAAGGTTGACCTTGACTTTGTTTGCAGAGCTCAGAAGTTTGCCGAAAAGGGTATCCAAATCCAAGTTTAGATTCGCAAATCCACACCTATACCTACAAGAAAAAGAGGGTTTTGATTTTTTGTATGGGGGGTTTGCCTTGGTCAAACCCCAATTTAGGAATTAACCTTGAAATTGAATTGAAATTGTATTGTGCATAAACAAAGTAAATGAAATAATTCACCTTGCTTATGTTGAAGTCCTTGAAGAGGATTCAAATCCTCAAATCCACAAGTAGGGATGCTCCAATGGATGTAGAATGAATGTAGGATGTCTCAAATCAATGGAATTTGATCTTCAACATGAATCTTGAATGGATCTTTGCATAAGAATTGAATTGGATGAATGTGGAAGCATGGATCTTCAAGGGGGCTCCAAAGAGATTGAATCCTTGAATGGCTAACAATGAATCTCCTTGATGAATGAATGCTTGAACACTTGAATGCTTGAAGGCTTGCTTGAATGCTTGAATTCACTTGCTTTCACTTGAGAGCTTTCTCATGAAATTTCTTGAGATGAGATATGAAAACTTGATTAAAAGATCTTGCTCTTTATCATGGATGGAGAAAATGAGAGAGGAAGGCCTCCTTTTAGAGTGAACTAGGGCACAATCTTCTAGAGGGGCCACCTTGGAGAATTAAATCCCAATTAGGTCCTAACCTTTATAAATATACCTAGATTAAATGCAATTAAGGATTTACCATCCCAAAACCTGAAATGGCTGACTCGGAGGCAGGAAAAAGAATCTTTCTGAAACCTGATACCCAGAAATCAAAAAATCCTAAAATTTAAAATTTGGGTCAAGGATGAGGTAGACCCCACCCTAGGTCAGGGTTGAGGTCATCCCTGACCTAGGTTAGGGTTAAGGTTGACTTTGACCCTCAAGGTCGAGGTTGACCTTGAGGTCAGAAACCTCAGGACCTCAGTCCAAAATTCTAGGAAATGCAGAAATAAAGTGGAAAATAGGTGCAGAGAGAAGTAGAATGGGGGGAGAAAGATAGATACATGCAAAGACCCAATCAAGGCCCTTAACATGACCCCATACCACTTACTCAGAGGGATAAATTCTCTTATCATGGAAGTGCTTCCATTTTAAGATGATACACTAAGGAAAGTAGATCCTTAGATAGAGAGAAAGAAGGAAAACCTTGCCGCCTAGGGATGAAAGCAAGGGATACATTTGAAAAACAAATGTCTTTAGAAAAGATATCATGAATACTAGAAGAGAACTATGGATTATTATGAGCAAAGGACAAATATCATAATACAAAACCATAGGGATAAAATATAGAAAGAATAACCAATTAAGCTCAAAACAAAATACATGTTAAGAGCATAATGGATCCTAGAGAAATGGAAGAAATACCTCTTGCCCCCCAATCAAGAGACAAGAGGAGAAAAGATCTACATTATAGAAAAATGAGGGGTATTCCCCGTATGGAAATTATGAAGAAATTGTAAAACCGCATGAGAGCGAGATATAATTCCTAAAGCAACTCTTTCTCTAACATACATCTTGAAATGCACACAATTAGCAAGTAAATGTGTATTACTATAGTTAAAAGGACATTTGTACTTGGAGAGAGCATCTTTTGGCATAGGTTTAAATATTTCTTTCTTAGAATTAATTAACTGAATATACACCTTCTTAGCCACATCTTGAGGAGTATCAGGGTAATCCAAGGAAGGTGTTGGAAGAAGAACATGAAGAGGAGGGCGACGATCAGAATCAACCTCCTTAAATTGAGATAGCAAAAATCCAAGACCACACATATCTTGTTTAGGGGATAAAAGAATTGGATATTTAATACCTTGTTCATTAACACCAAGCCATAAACACTTATAACCTTGTTTAGCCATCATATTGTATCATGTAGTGTGTACATATCTTGTAAAGCTTCTGCAGGAGGTGATTGCTTATGATGATCATGAGAAAACATTGTGTAAGGTGGAATGATAGGTTTAGAAGAAGTTTTTGTTCTCGTCCCTTTAATATCATCATGGATTGGATAAGAAGGGAAAGTTAAATCCAAGAATTCTTGCACATTTGCATCATGAACCATAGTTTGAGCCCCATCATAAGTGTGGTAAGAACTAGGAATAACAAATAGAGAATTGGGAATATTAGGAATTAGATTAGGAAGGATAAGATTAGGATTAGGAAGATTAGGAAGGATAGGATTAGGATTAGGAAGATTAGGAAATGGTGTATCATCTACCAAATTCTTCACATAATCTAAAAGAGAAATAAGTCCATCACACAAATCCTTAATGAAAGTTTTGAAAGTAGGAAGGCTAGTATTAGTCAATCTCATAATAGCATAAGAAAGTGAAACATGAAGAGTGACAAACATAATGACATGGATGATACTCTCATAAACATCATAAGTACTATAAAGAGATGCTAAGAGAATAATAATGAAGAAAATAGCCACACACCAAAGCATCTTAAGGATCTTCATAGTGAATGAAATGCAAGAAATGTATATAAAAGAAAGCATCCAACACCAAAAAGAAATAGTTGTCTATCGTGGGTTCACCAAAATGTAAGATTTAAAAATATATATAAAGATGTGTATATTTTTATATCTATGATGATGTGTGGCATGTTGAAAATGTTGTGTTGTTATCTCTATTGAGCTTTTTAAGGTTGTCATTAGTACCAAAGGTGTGTAAAGATATCAGTCGGTCACTTACAGTGAGCCAATTGGTAACATAAAGCAGAATAGACTAGTCAGTAAAGTAGTATACCGAGTAGTAGATAGTTTATTGAGCACCAACAAACACCAACACTGATAGATAGTAAACACTGAGCATCACAGTATACACTGATCAGTTTACAAAGTGTTTACCGAGGATCATAGGAAATGACATAGTAATCAGGAATGACACATTCTTATATGCAAACAGTTACAACGGTTTATAAAATGTTTTACCAAGATCAAGGAACATTTAATGTAATGGTATTCATTAAATACAATGTATATCTTTTGTAATAGATGATCTAGGTTATTATTGTACACCGTAGATCTTAGGGTTATGACTATATTGTGTAACCTAACTTTGTTAAAGCAGCAAAAATGGAACACTATATATTTGTGTGTTTGCATCATTTTTTATATGAACTGATATGTGAATCATAGAGCATTTGAAGCATTTACCTATCTTCAAGTCTATCAGTTAACAGAAGAGAACTAAGTACAGAAGAATTTAGATTGAGTAGAATCAACAGAGGCTACCGAGTAGTTCAAAGCAGAGATTCATCACAAGTAAGGTGATATTTTATCAGAGCTTAGAGATCTATATCAGACAATTGAGTGTCAAATAGCAGATAAATACCTATTCCTTTTTGACAATTGTAACCGAGTTTTTGGATAAAATCTCTTAACAGAGTAGACTTAACAGTCTTATGTAAATCTCTTAATCGAGTGCACACTTCATTAGTGTTGTTAAAATCCTATAACTAGGTAGATCTAGCTGATCTAACATGTCACTCCTAATAGGGTGAGATCACCAAAAGTGATCAAAACTTGTAGCCCTAACAGGAAAACCTTTTCTATTTGCAGTAGTGAAGAATTTGTGGGTGTCATCCCCACCGTAGTTTTTACCTTCTTACAAGGGTTTCTACATTACCAAAATACTTGTCTCATGTGATTGTGTTATGGATTTCATGTTGTTTACTTACTTAAGTTAAGTGGATGATTGATTCATGCAATTAGATTCAAGTTGTCTTGGTCAGTTATCACTGTTTATAATTATAGATTCGAAAGGTTTAAAAATAAAGTTTTTGAAGGCACTGATTCACCCCTCCCCTCTCAGTACCTATCTCTCCTAATTACAACAATTGGTATTAGAGCACAGTTCTCTTATTGAATAGTTTAACCACCGAAGGGTAAAGATCTAAGTCATGGAGAGATACAAGCTTGACAAGACTATTGAGAATCAGAAGATACAAATGCAAATGTCTGTGGAACAGTATAAGCAAGCCAAGGAAGGACTGAAGAAATTACTAGATGAAAGAAAGAACCTAGTTATACTATAGAATGAGATCAGTTACCATGAAGAACTTATTAATGACATAGTCGAGCATATTGGATCAAGTTCTAGAAGCATCTTTGATGGATCTAAAAGCATAATCACTAATCTATCTAAAAAAAATCAATATTTAATTGATCAAGTGAAAGCACTAAAAATTGGTCAAGAATCTCAGATGGTGAGAATGGTAGAAACAATGAACAAAGCAAAACAAGTTGAACAAGAAAGAAATTTGGAAATCGATGACCGAAGACAGATGAGTGAAAAACTTCAAACTAAAGAAAGTGAGATAAAAAGAATCACTGACCGACATTTCCAAGTAACTAATCAAGTGATGACTGTGAATCAAGAGGTAAATCGAGTGAATGCAAAATTGTCAAGAAAACTAGAAGATGTTGCAAGACTCAGAGAAGAGAATGAGAAGCTAAGAAATGAAGTGAAAAATCAACAACAACAAAATGAAATGAAGAAACTTGCTGAGGAAAACTCCAAGAAGATTGATGACTTCTTAACTAATCAGAGAAGATTTGGAAATAAAGTCGGTATAGGCTACATTGGTGAAGGAGAATCATCACAACAAGATGAACAAATCAACATCAATCAAAATCAGAAACCTAAAGCATTGTCATGTTATCATTGTGGCAAACTGGGACATACATCTAATGTGTGTAGAAGCAAAGCACAAGGTAAACCTCCTGTCATGCCTAAGTTTAATGGATATTTCTATTACTATGGTAAGTTTGGACGTCCTGCTTATGATTGTACAACTAAGAAAAATGATCTTGCTAATAATACCACTATGGAGAAAATATGCTATACTTGTAACAAGCATGGACACACTGCATGGGACTGTAAGGTGAAAATGAAGCAAGTCTGGACACCTAAGGAGAAACCACAACACAGGCCATATCAACTAAAGAGACAAGGTAACTCTTATGTTTGGGATTATAATACATGGACTAACTATGTTGTATGTGGTAGATATGGACACATTGAATCAAATTATTATAGAAAGAGTCGGATTGGACAATCAAGAAGCTAGACAAACACTGGGATGGCTTGTATGCATTGCCATAAGGTCAGTCATTTAAGCAAGAACTACAAAGACCAAGCACCAGAAGAGAACCATATATTTTAAAGTGGATATACTATTGTAGATATCATGAAGTTAAGGAACACTATGTGGAAGAAGGCATCTAATGAGAATGCTGAGTCAAGTAATGTTGTCAGTGAAACCTCATCCACTAGATTGGGTGACATCGGTACCTCCACTTAAAGTGAAATAGTTATGTATGGGACTGATATTTCAAAAGATCACATTTTACATATAGTTCCTTATGCATAATGTTCTTATACCAAATCAACATGAATAAAGATGCACTATGGTTTAGTTGTCATGAGCTAACAATGTTATATAGTCAGAAAAAGAGAGACCTAGAGTTGGTTACCTATCGGTAATCACTATCTAAGGTTAACCGAGCACATGTATCAACCGATGAAGAAATTCTATGTTAACCGAGTGGAAGAAACTTTTATTTGTCACCGTGCTGACAGCTATTTCATATCAAAAGTTAGATGGAGCATTTACTGCATAAAATTTTGAGCGGGAACATCAAAAGTCTATAAATACATGGCAACAGAGTTCATTTTTACAATGCAATTTCAAAGAGCAGAGAATTCAAAGAGCAGAGTTCGAGCTAAAATATTTTTAGAAGGATTCAAGGCTATGCTAGATCAAACTAACATCACTCTTCATGATATCGAGTAAGTTCATTTGTGATCAAACACTTCTTATCTTGCTGCTTGTCGAAACCCTAGAATTTATTTATGGCATCTACATCGTCTGTAAGAAAAACTCAAAGTGTTGAAGAGGAAGTTAATCTAATCATTAGGGAAAATTTTGACGAACCTAAGTTTAAGCCACATCCTAAGGTCACAACATAAACAGACACAATGGGTGCATTTTCCAGCATACTAGAAAGGGTTTTATTGATAGAAGGTGTAAGGTCTTATATTCATTGCAAAATCAGAGAAGTTGGAGACTTTGAAACTATTGCAGCATATCAACTACTCTGTGGTCCTGATGGAAAAATGAAATCAGACTACAAGAAGATTGAGGAATCAGGTTTATCATGTTTCATACACTTTCAGTAATCATTTAAATCAGATTGAATTAGAATAATTTTGAGTAGGTATCATGATGACAAATTCTGGCTGGATAAACCGATTGAGGTCAACAAGAAAATAATCAGTAGGGTTACTGGGCTCCCTACAATCGACAAAGCTAAGGCTTTCCAAAGTTCTTCATGACCAGATGTTGAGAAATACACTAGAGCACAATGGGATGGTCGGGCATTGAAGATTTTGACAATCAAGGACCCAGTAGTCAAATTTGCAGCACATGTGATTAGGTACAAGTTATTTCAATCGAGCAGACTAAACAATGTACCTTGCAACACAGTAGACATGGCACACAAAATTGTAGTGAAAGGTCACCAAGTTGATCTTGTTTAGGTACTGTTTCATCAACTTTAGGAGAATATGAAGACCATAAGGAAAAATAAGTCTAACACATGTAAGTGTTAGAATAACTGAGAGGGGGGTGAATAAGTTATCCAGTGTCCCAATTCAAAATGTATAATCCAAAACAATTCTAGTACTTCTACAAGTCAGTAAACATAAAATACTTCCACTATCTATGTTTTTACCGATTGACAATCTAAACATTTTATTAATTACTGATTAAATCTAACATGTAATATGCAAAGTATGATCACAAACAAATATCACAATCAACACATAACACAAGAGATTTAACATGGAAACCCTGTAAAGGGAAAACCCACGTGGGACTGGCAACCCAAAATTGTTCACTCTTTTGAAGTGAGGTCGGTGAAGACCCAACCTTGTTAAAGGTTTACAAAAACATTGTTAGGTGTGACCTTGTTAGAGGATTTTAGACCAAAATTTATTGTCCAACCACCAGTCACTCTGGGGTTGACAGGATAACAATTTTCACTCTATGAATGAAACATCAAAAGACTTTCATAGTCCACTCGGTTAAGAGATTTAACTATGTACAATGGTTAAATGTGTAATAGTAGGTGATCTACCTAAATACAACTTCAGTTTGTAGTTTATAGATCAATGTTCAGCTAATTAAATACTTCTGACCAATATAACACTTCAAATTCAATATTGTATCAACTTAATGTCTATCAGTAATAACTCTTTGTAGCTTGGTAACTGTTTTGCAACTCGGTTCTTATTAACCAATATGATCAGAAAAACTTCTCTACATGATTATTCTGTAGTATCTTCTTCTTCTGGCATATGTTTCATAATGAAATCAATGTCTCTTATATAGATAAGTAAATCATTTTCTTTTCCTCCATCAGATTTTGCTGCTTAATCATATTCATAGATTTTGCCGCTTTAAGCTCCCTCAGTTGATGTGTCAGTAACATGTTTCAATCTGCTCCATTAGATCCTTTTGATTTATGTTAGCCATCGATCTTCATAACAAACATTATCTATTACCTTGATTTCATACACTTTACAGCTCATCACTTTATTGGCTAAACTAATCATTTAATTCCTTTATGTTTTGCTCGGTTAACAAAGAAATGTGTTGGTGAACACAAGCTCAGTTAATACTGCACTCAGTATACACTACACTTTGTCAGTGTATGTTGAAATGCTTTATTTACTGACAACACTACTTTGTGTCTTTCAGCTCTATTCTTCATCATAGATGAATGCAACATAATAAAGTCAATTCCATCAAGTCATAGACTCATAAACAAGTTACTCAGTGTATTCCTTATCCTCATCTGTCATATACATCTTCCTCATGTAGATATTTATGTTCTTCATCTCTTTCACCTTCCTTCAGATGTGTTGGTATAGTAACTTACAAGATAAGTACTGTCAAGCTAGTTGACATCAATGACAACATAATACTGATTTAATCATCTTGCATATCTAATCATCAACTCCTTAGTAATCTTGAATTATAGATTCTTCATTCTGGTTCTGAATTAGTTGTAGTTCATCAATCTCTCCCTTTGGCATTGATGGCAACTCAAGTAATATGAAATGTACCATACACATACCACAAATGTTTTCTAAAACTCTGTGATCAAATGTTGTGTAGTGTAAGCTCTCCCTAGCTTAATATGTTTAATCACTACATTACTAAAATGACATTTAAAATATAGCTTTGTCATTCTGTAGATATAACCTTTTCAGTTCTCAAGTTCCTTTCAGATCATCTCTCCCTTAGATAGTTCTCATCGGTGAAAATCTCCTTTTCTTTTCATATTATTTATCTCTCCCTTTGACAACAATGCCAAAGAAACAAATAAATAATCATCTCTGTAGTAGCTAAGTAACTCTCTAGTGTCCAATACTTCCTCTATATCTTAGTATACTGATATCCCAAACTGTTTCAGTTCTTCAAACTTAATCACAACCTTGAACAAAAATTCAAAGTGTGAACTATGCCACATCAACATGAATGATCTACTAATAGATTAGGCTGATGCAACATCCAGATCACATTAGTGACTGATAGACAGGGGAGAGACCCCAAGTCTAGTCCTCAAATATTCAAAAGTGTCCTTCGGTAGAGGCTTTGTAAAAATGTCTGCAAGTTGTTCTTTAGATGTAACAAATTCCAACTTTACTTGCTTCTCTTGCACTTGTTCTCTTAAGTAGTGATACTTAATTGATATATGCTTTGTCTTTGAGTGCATCACAGGATTCTTTGAGATATTAATAGCACTTGTGTTGTCACAATATATGATCACCGGGTCAGTGATTACCTCATTCATTCCTTCCAACACTTGTTTGATATATGCAATGTTTGATCAATTAGTAGCAGTAGCAACATAGTCTACTTTAGCTATAGACTAAGAAATACAAGCTTGCTTTTTACTTGTCTAGGTTACAAGTCTTTCACCAAAAAAAAATGCTCCTTCGGTGGTACTTTTTCTGTCATCCACATTTCCAGCCCAATTAGCATTGGTGTAAACTTTTAGCTCAATCTTACCTTCCTTAGGATACCATAATCCATAATCTTCTATCTTTTTTAGATATCTTAAGATTCTTTTAGTAGCAATCATGTGTGATTCTCTAGGATTAGCAAAATATCTAGCAACAATTCCCACAACATGTGCTATATCTGGTCTACTGTGAACTGCATACATTAGCTTACCAATCATGGATTGGTAAAGTGTCTGGTTTACCTCTTTAATTTCATCTTCCTTTGTCAATTTACTTCCAGTAACCATCAATGTTCCTAGGTTTAGCATCTTCCATGCCAAATATCTTCAAGACTTCCTTTATGTACTTGGATTGTGTGATGAATTTCTCATCACTTTGTTGTATCACTTGTAATCTGAGAAAGAACTTAATCTCTCCGAACATAGACATTTCAAACTCATTCCTCATGTCATCTACAAAATATTTACATATATGATCTTTACCTCCAAAAATAATATCATCAACAAAAATTTCAGCAATGATAATAGTGTCATCAGTATTACCTTTCATGTACAAATTGTTGTTCTCACTGGTTCTTACAAATCCAATACTTAAGAAGTAAGTATGTAGTCTTTCATACCATGCTCTCAGTGTTTGCTTCAAACCATATAAAGCCTTGTGTAATCTACATACCATGTTTTTGTTGTCTGGATCAACGAATCCTTCAGGTTGTTCTATGTAGACCTCTTCTTCAAGTATACCATTCAGAAATGTTGATTTCACATCCATTTGATAAACCTTAAATTTCTTGTGTGCAGCATATGCAAGTAACATTCTAACTCCTTCCAATCTAGCAATAGGTGCAAATGTTTCACCATAATCAATACCTTCTTCCTGTGCATATCCCTTGCATACCAATCTCGCTTTATTTCTTGTCACTTCACCATTTTCATTCATTTTGTTTCTGAATATCCATTTAGTACCGATAAAATTCTTATCTTTAGGTCAGGGTAATAAGGACCAAGTTTTTTTTTTCTCTATTTGTTCTATTTCCTCCTTCATTGCATTAACCCATTCTTCATTTTCTAATGCAACTTTCACATTCTTTGGTTCAAATTCACAAACTAAACATGTACCTTGTCTTGTTTTGCTTCTAGTCTACATTCCAGCTTGTCTATTTCCAATAATTTGTGTCTCAGGATGATGCCTTCTGACAAAACTAGCCAGTACTCAGTTTCTTCTTTCTTGTTCATCCTATTCACGTTCATTTGCTTTCTCAGTAGCACCATCTTGTTCATTGGTTTCCCTTTCCTATTCCTCAGGGTTATTTTCCTGTTGACTGGTTATCATAGGTTGTGACTTCGATAGATAGTCAGGAAGTTCAATGTTAGTGAATCTACCATAGTCTTCTAGTTCCTTTCTTTCTTCTATGTTTATGTCATCATACTCATCAACACAAACATTAGTACTTTCAATCATCTTATTTGTAACCTTATTCAAACATTTGTATGCTTTACTCTTAGTAGAATATCCTACAAATATTTCTTCATCACCTTTAGAATCAAATTTCCCATTTCTCTCATCCTTCAAAATAAAACATTTTCTTCCAAAAATTTTGAAATAACTTACAGTAGGTTTGTGTCCAAACCATAGCTCATAAGGTGTCCAATTGGTGTCCTTCTTTAGTTGTACTCAGTTAAGCACATATACAGCTGTGTTGATAGCTTCCCTCCAATATGTCTAAGAAAAATTCTTTTGTAGCATTAGTGTTCTAGCATAGTCAATGATTGACCTATTCCTTCTTTCAGCAATCCCATTCTACTGAGGTGTTCTCGGTGCAAAGACCTATCTCTTAATACCATTCCCATTACAGAAATTAGTAAATTCATCATAGATAAATTCACCTCCTCTATCAGATCTTAAGCATTTGATTTCTTTTCCAGTCTCTTTTTCTACCTTAGCCTTATACCATTTAAACAACTTAAAAGCTTTAGATTTCTCTTTTAGAAACATAACAGTCATCAGTCTAGTGTAGTCATCAACAAAAAGAATAAAGTATCTATCACCATAATAGCTCTGAGTTCTCATAGGACCACATAGGTCGGTATGAACCAATTCAAGTATCTTCTTTATTGATTAGTCTTTCCTTTTAAAACTAGACTTAGTCATCTTACCTTTCTGACATTCATGACACATAGCATGATTTGGTTTTGACAAGTTAGGCAATCCTCTAACTCTTTTCTTCTTACTAATCTTGACCATGTTATCAAAATTCACATGACATAACCTCTTATGCCACAACCATGCATCTTCATCTTTCATTAACAAACAAGAAGATTGATCAATATCAAGATAAAATAGATTACCTCTGGATTGTGTACTAGTTCCAACAAGTCTTCCTCCATCATCATAGATTCTTACCTTTCTTCTCTCAAAAGCAAGTCGGTGACCTGAGTTGTTCAGTTGTGCCATGCTTATCAAATTGTAGTTCAGTATATCTACCCAGTATGCATTCTCACATTTAATTCTGTCATTAATCATCAGTGAACCTTTACCTCTCACCATACAAGGTGCATCATTTCCCATTCTAGCATATCCACCTTCATATTCATCAACTAGATCAAATTTCTCTATATCACCAATCATATGATGTGTGCATCCACTGTCTATGATCCATGTATCATTTCTACTTACTTTAGAGATTATAGTTGTCTCCTCATGTTTCTCTTCTTCCTCTTAATCATCCTTCATACCAACAAATACTACTTCTACATCATCATCAATGTCAGATTCAAATTCAAATTCCTCAGCTATGTAACATGCCTTTTTCCCTTTGTCATAGTTATCTCAGTTGTCCCTGTTGTTGTGTCGGTAGTCTCTATTGACTCTTCCCCCATAGCTTCCTTCAGATTGGTCTTCGGATCTATCATCATCTTTCTTATTCAGACATCTAGCAGTGATGTGGCCAACTTCTTTACAATTAAAACAAGCTAGAGGTAACTTGCCTCTATATCTTCCCTTACCTTTGGGCAATATTCTGCCCATAAGAGCTTCAAGCTCATCAAGTTCATCATTGGTATTACTATCACTATCATTGTTCTTATCAATCTTGCTACTAGACTTACTAATCTTCAAAGAGGACATAAAAGTGGATTCAATAGATGGTACAACACTATTGTCAAAGTTATTCAATTCAAAGGTTGTAAGCTTATTGATTAGAGTGTCAAGGGTTAGGTTGGATGTAGCCCTTGTTTCATGAATTGTAGAGATCCTGATCACATAAACTGGCAGCAAAGTTTTGAGAATCTTTCTTATAACTGTTTCATCATCAATAGCTCTGCTAGATTCTCTAATAGCATGTACTACCTCTTTTAGTCTGTTGGTGTATTGCACAATGTTCTCACCTTCTTTCATCTTCATATCATCAAATCTACCTATTAGGCTTTTTTCTCTGGCTCTCTTGACATTCGCATCTCCACTGTATATTAGAGTCAGCTTGTCCCACATCTTCTTAGCAGTATCACATTCCTTGATGTCATTAAATTCAGCATCGGTATAGGTAGAAACAAGTTCCATCATAGTAATATTATGTTCATGCTTATCCTTCAGTTGGTCAAGAGTTAGGGGACCTGGTGTAGGTTCAATGTAGCCATTTTCCATTAGTTCTAGTGTAGAATTCCCAATTCCAAATATGTGCAACTTCATCTGGCTTTGCCATACTATGAAGTTATTTTTGTTCAACTTTGGCACTTCCCTCTTATACGTCTTGAGACCTTTTTGCTGAAGTCCTTAAAACTCTGTTCTAAGAAACCACAGCTCTGATACCAATTGTTAGAATAACTAAGAGGGGGGTGAATCAGTTATCCAATGTCCCAATTCAAAATGTATAATCCAAAACAATTCTACTACTTTTGCAAGTCGGTAAACATAAAATACTTCCACTATCTATGTATTTACCGATTGACAATCTAAACTTTGTATTAATTACCGATTAAATCTAACATGTAATATGCAAAGTATGATCACAAAAAAATATCACAATCAACACATAACACAAGAGATTTAACCTGGAAACCCTGTAAAGGGAAAAACCACCTGGGACCAGCAACCCAAAATTGTTCACTCTTCTGAAGTGGGGTCAGTGAAGACCCAACCCTATTAAAGCTTTACAAACACACTGTTAGGTGTGACCTTGTTAGAGGATTTTAGACCAGAAGTTATCGTCCAACCAGTAGTCACTCTAGGGTTGACAGGATAACATTGTTCACTCTATGAATGAAACATTAAAAGACTTTCATAGTCCACTTGATTAAGAGATTTAACTGTGTACAATGGTTAAATGTGTAATAGTAGGTGATTTGCCTAAATACAACTTTAGTTTGTAGTTTGCAGATCAATGTTTAGCTCATTAAATACTTCTGACCAATATAACACTTCATATTCAATACTGTATCAACTTACTGTCCATCGGTAATAACTCTTTGTAGCTCGGTAATTGTTCTGCAGCTCAGTTCTTATTAACTAGTATGATCAGAAAAACTTCTCCACGTGATTATTCTACAGTATCTTCTTCTTTTGGCATACGTTTCATAATGAAATCAATGTCTCTTATATACATAAGGAAATCATTTTCTTTTCCTCCATCAGATTTTGCCGCTTAATCATATTCATAGATTTTTCTGCTTTAAGCTCCCTCAGCTGATGTGTCAGTAACATGTTTCAATCTGCTCCATTAGATCCTTTTGATTTATGTTAGCCGTCGAGCTTCATAACAAATATTATCTATTACCTCGATTTCATACACTTTACAGCTCATCACTTTATTGGCTAAACTGATCATTTAATTCCTTTTTATTTTGCTTGGTTAACAAAGAAATGTGTCGGTGAACACAAGCTCAGTTAATACTGCGCTTGGTATACACTACACTTCATCAGTGTATATTGAAATGCTTTATTTACTGACAACATTGCTTTGTGTCTTTCAGCTCTATTCTTCATCATAGATGAATGCAACATAATAAAGTCAATTCCATCAAGTCATAGACTCATCAAAAAGTTACTCAGTGTATTCCTTATCCTCATCTGTCATATACATCTTCCTCATGTAGATATTTATGTTCTTCATCTCTTTCACCTTCCTTCAGATGTGTCGGTATAGTAACTTACAAGATAAGTACTGTCAAGCTAGTTGACATCAATGACAACATAATACTGATTTAATCATCTTGCATATCTAATCATCAACTCCTTAGTAATCTTGAATTACAGATTCTTCATTCTGGTTTTGAATAAGTTGTAGTTCATCAGTAAATTTGGATCTCTACTTGCATGCATATTCCTTTATTTACAAAAGTATGTGCCTGGCACTGGTAAAGTAAATTAGATACCGGATGTACCAATAACAAAATAGATTGGTGAAATGATGAATAAGTTAGGAGATAAGTTGAATGTAGAGTTTAATGCATACTTCATAGAATTTCAATCTAAAATGCATAAAAGAAGCAGAATTTTGAGGGCATTAGTTTAGAAATTTTAGAATGACATATGTTTTGTGGTCAACACCGATTATACCTTAATAAAAGTAGTTGAGCCTAGGATAAAATGGTTGGCATTGATGGGATATAAAATAAACCATGATTTCGCACTGAAATTTATTAATGCACTACTTGTATTACCCAAAGATCCCATTGCCACTAGATTCAGAGTATATGAAGAAGCCAAATCTAGAATCTCCACAAATATTGAGATCGGTAAAATAACTAGAAAGGTAAAGAAGATGAAGAAAAATCTCATTGCTAAATATGGAGATGGGTTTGACACATCTTAAGGGACATCAGTTGGACAGGCAACCGAAGGTCAATTATAGTTAGCTGACAAACCATATAATAGTGAGGAAACTGAGTCCGACAAAGAAGTAGATCCTACACCGGTTCCTCCACCTAAAATTCCTACAAAGAAGCTGTCACCTATACATGAAGGTATGAAGACATGTTTGTCAACTGTAGCTCCACTTATCGATAAGGAAGAATTAGAGAAAGTAACAAAAAGAAGAGGAGCTACACCGATAAAGAAATACATTAAGAGAAAGAACAAGGCCGTAGATGAGGCACCAAAGAAAAGGAGAAAATTCATAAGAAATAAGGAAGATCTAGAGGATATAGAGATAGAAGATGATGTAAATCAATTCAAAGTGGTTAGTAACAAGGTCAAAACAATAGATGAAATCATTGAGGACATAATTGAACATGGAGACCTCACTGATCCCTTACTAAACAGATTTGACAAAATGTCAAAAGAAGATCAAACCAAGGTTGAAGAGGCTATCATCTAAATGATGATAAAATTTAAGAAAGTTCCAATGGAGTTTGCCTGTGCATTACCAAAGAAATTGGATGATACAATTACTAAAAAATGGGGTTTTGCACTAGAAATTGAGAAGAGAAAGAGAGAATGCTCTCTAGTTCGGGCAGCTGGACATTTAAGCTTTGGAGAAGTTAGTGATTACTTGACCAAATACCAAGAAAACTTTATGATCAAGAATAGAGCCTTAATGATCATGGATGACAATTTAGCAAATATGGATATCACTACTGATTCTATATGGACATCAATCTTGAAGGCCAAAGAAAAAGCTGAGCAACAAGCATTTTTGAACTTGTCTAAGAAGAGAAAAAATTCTAAAGGTAAAGGTATTTGTATTGATGAGGGAAAAACAAAGAAATCAAAGAATAATTGGAGAAGAAAACTGATGATGATGTACTCATTGTAGACATCACACATGGTGATCCTGATGACCAAGATGATGAAGATGTAAATATTGCACCAAATAAAGATGAAGCACTAGACACTGAATGTCTATTCACAACACTACTGGGTGAACTTCATGTACTTGCCAAAGTAGTTGAAATTCTTTCCCAAGTACAACTCGACGGCTCAGATCCTGAGAAAAACAAAGACACCATAGGGGATCAAAACACAAAGAAACCTACAGAGACAAATGAGCCTACACATACAAAGGCACCTTCCACCGAAGCAAAGGAAATGAAAGAAACAAAGGAAATAGAGGTGATCCCACTAAACACCACAACTGAGAATCCTACTATATCAACTGAAACTACAACTACCAAGGAGCAGAAGAAGGAAGAACAAGTGTTAACAAGGAAGGATACTCCGAAGACTGGAGATAGATCTATTACTATCATTGAGAAGAAATCACCTCTAGCATAGAAGAAGAAGAAGAAAGGAAAAGGGCCGGTCACCCTAGATGAAGTGATCATTATCCCTGAGTGTGACCCGAGGACCCTAAGCCCTGAAGACTTGAGTAAATATGGGGAGTTATGTTCAAGGAAGGCAGCGCAAGAGAAGTTGAAGCAAGAGCACAAATGAAAAGAAGTATTAACTGATGTGTGAGATATCCTCCAGTAGGTAGTACCTGAGATAAATATTGATGAGGATACGCCTATCATAGATCAACTTGCTACACTTGCCAAGAAGATCAACGCCCCAGACACTGATGCAAATAAACAAATTGAAGAAAGGGTAGAATGCAGAATACAACACAAATTAGCAAAGAAAATCAGCCTAGAAGTGGCATTACAAAAGGTCAAATTATCTGAGGTAATTACTGAAATAAAATCCATCACCTAGACAATTTGTCAATATTTATTGAAACTTTTTACTACAGACACCTTCACTATTGAAGTCAGTGAAAAGATCAAAGGATTGGAAGTAGAAATATAGTTGAGTACAAATACAACTATAACCGAGCCATATACTTTCTTAAAGCACATTCACCAAGTTCAGGAACTCCGGCAGTTGATAGAAGATTTGAAGAAACAAGAAGTGCACCTAACAGATCAAGTTACTAAGTTGTAAATCAAACTCATTCCATACCTAATTTTTTTTGAAGCACATATTGTCAAAGCTGAGCTATTAGTTGCAACACTAGAAATTTTGGTGTTAGAAAACATCTTTGACATGCATGCACAAGTCGGTCTTGAGCACATTGCTCTCACCAACTTGTAAGAGGAATGGGAAAACCTTGTGGAGTCAGTGAAGAAAACCCATTAGTCAATTTTTGACAAGCTATGAGTATACTACTTAAAATTTTGTATTTGGCATTACTATCAAAAAGGGGGAAAACAATATATCAGCTACTATGTCAAATATGTACATGGATGCTATGTATACTACATATTACCAAGAGCATTCACCGAGGGGGAGTACTTAGTACTTAGAAATTTTTGATGTGCATATGTATATGGCAGAGATATAAGGAGATATAAGTTACATAGAAAATTTTGTCTTTATACATTTGAAGTTTTGATACTAATGCCAAAGGGGGAGATTGTTATCCCTATTGAAATTTTTAATATTATCATTAGTACCAAAGGTGTGTAAAGATATCAGTCGGTCACTTATAGTGAGCTAATCAGTAACATAAAGCAGAACAAACTAGTTGGTAAAGTAGTATACTGAGCAACAGATAATTTACTGGGCACCAAAAGACATCGATACTAACAGACAGTAAACACCGAGCATCGTAGTATACACTGATTGGTTTACATAGTGTTTACCGAGGATCACAAGAAATGACATAGTAATTAGAAATGACATATTCTTCTATGCAAATGGTTACAATGGTTTGTAAAACATTTTACCAAGATTGAGGAACATTTAATGTAATGATATTCATTAAATACAATGTATATCTTTTGTAATAGATGATCTAGGTTATTATTGTAGACCGTAGATCTTAAGGTTATGACTATATTGTGTAACCTAACTTTGTTAAAGTAGCAAAAACAAAACACTATATATTTGTGTGTTCACATCATTTTTGATATGAACTGATATATGAATCACATAGCACTTGAAGCATTTGCCTATGTTCAAGTCTATCAGTTAACCGAAGAGAATCAAGTACAGAAGAATTCAGATTGAGTAGAATCAGTAGAGGCTACCGAGCAGTTCAAAGCAGAGATTCATCACAAGTAAGGTGATATTTTATCAGAGCTTATAGATCTGTATCAGACAATTGAGTGTCAAATAGAAAATAAATACCTATTGCTTTCTGACAATTGTAATAGAGTTTTTGGATAAAATCTCTTAATAGAGTAGACTTAACAGTCTTATGTAAATCTCTTAACTGAGTGCACACTTCATTAGTGTTGTTAAAATCCTATAACTAGGTAGATCTAGTCGATCTAACATGTCACTCCTAATAGGGCGAGATCACCAAAAGTGATCAAAACTTGTAGCACTAACAGGCAAACCTTTTCTATCTGCAGTAGTGAAGAATTTGTGGGTGTCATCCCCACCATAGTTTTTACTTTCTTACAAGGGTTTCTACATTACCAAAATATTTGTGTCATGTGATTGTGTTATGGATTTCATGTTTTTTACTTACTTAAGTTAAGTGGATGATTGATTCATGCAATTAGATTCAAGTTATCTTGGACGGTTATCACTATTTATAATTATAGATTCGAAGGTTTACAAGTAAAGTTTTTGAAGGCACTGATTCACCCCTCCCCTCTCAGTACCTATATCTCCTAATTCTAATAGTGGAACTATATTACCTCCTAATCTAAGACAAGGAGATTCCAATTGATTAACTGACAGGAGACGATCAACACAAAAAGGAATCAACTAGTTATGGATAAAGAGGGAAAGGGGACCTAAAAAAGTGAAACAATAGATCAGAGAGAATAGGATAAAATGAAACACTTATCTTGAAATGTAGAAGATCTATAAATTACTATTTTTTGGTGTCTATTTTGGGTTTCTGGAAATTCTGTAGCCGAATCTAGAATTGAAACACAAAGATAGAGAAAACCCAAAAATCTTTTTCTTTTCTAAACCAAATTGACCTTGACGCAAATGTGGGTTGACCTTGACCCCTTTATGTCGACCTTGACCTGCACTACTCCAATGGAAATTATGTTTGTGGATCCCAAAAGTTTTCCAAAAGGGGTATCCGAATCTGCTCTATAATTTTCTATTTCGCACCTGTTCCTTTAAGAAAAATGATTTTTTGTTTAGATGAGAGGTTTGCCTTGGTCAAACCCCAATTTTGGAACTAACCCTAAAATTGAAATGGAGAATGCTAGAAAGTAGTAGAAGTATATCTAACAACGAACCTATGATATTCAATAGATAGGCAATTGTATTTGAAATGTAAACATGTTATATGAAAGCTTAGACTCAACATTAAAAACCATAAATATAAATGAAAACCTCCATAGTTGTATGCTTGGAATCCACCTTGAAGGAAGAATGAATGAATCTTGAGGATGCACAAAGGATCTTGAAGGAAGATCACACCACCATGATGGATAGATCTAGGGTTTGAATGATGAATCTTGAATGCTTGAACCAAATCCCTTCAAAGGCTTGAATGCTTGAATCCTTGATCTTCAAGGTAGAACTTGAATGCTTGGAAGAAGAACAAGGGATGTTGATGATCCTCCTTAGATTTCTTAATATTTCTTCCTTCTTTCTTCTTGATGATTGATGATGATTGCTTGTGATTGATTTTTGATCATTGATGATGTTAAATGAGAGGAGAGGGCTTCCTTGTATACTAGTCTAGGGCACAAACTTCTAGAGAGGCTGACATATGAAAAATCAATTCTCATTAGGCCTATACCCTTAGAAGTGGACCTATATTAAATATCTTTTAAGAGTCACCACTTCGAACCCTGAAACTGCCAACCCAGAAGTGGAAAAATAAACTTTTGAGCTTCCCCCTGCATCCAAAAAAATTTCTAATGAAAAGGGGGACCTGGGTCAAGGTCGAGGCTGACCTTGACCTAGGGGATTTAAGACCCCTAGAAAATATGCAAGGTGAGGAAAAATGTGCCCAGAGAGGCCCAATCAGAGTCCTAAACAAGCACAAAAGATGGAAAAGGGGCAGAAAAATACAGGACAATGTGATAATGGCTAAAAACACCCCCTAAGGAGGACTAACTATTCTTAACATGGAAGTGCTTCCATTTTAAGATGATACAGGTCATAAGTTCATTATTACTACAACTGAATACTTCACCAAATGGGTAGAAGCTATGCCATTATCCACTATCACGGGAAAAAAAATTTCATGTTCATATTGAACCACATAATTTGTAGGTATGGTGTTCCTCAATAAATCATAACTGATAATGCTAAACATTTCAAAAATAAAGACTTGAAATAATTATGTGCAAAATTCCATGTGATACACCATTCATCCTTGATATATTACCCACAAGGTAACGGATAAGCAGAGGCCACTAATAAGAACATCTTGAAAATATTGAAGAGGATAGTGGACAGTTCAGGTAGATATTGGTATATTCAAATAAACCCTAGACTCTATGGGCATATAGGACAAGTGTCAGAATGCCAACATGAGTTACACTATTCTCATTGGTTTATGGAGCTAAAGTAGTATTGCCTTTAGAGCTTGAATCTCATCCTTAAGAGTTTAACTACATGGATTGCTAAGTAAAGAAGACTATAGGGTTTCTAGATGAAAGACAACAACAAGCCTTTGAACATCTAAAAGTGTATCAAAATTGAATGTCAAGGAATTATAACAAGCACATCAAACCAAAGACATTCCAAATAGGCAATCTAGTGTTAAGAGAAAACCCTAAAAATCAAGCAGAAAGAGAGAAGAAAGGGAAATGGGAAGAAAACTAGTTAGGGCCTTTTGTGAATACTTCTTTTGGAATGAGCACATACAAACTAGATGATTGTGATGGAGAAGAGTTACAAGAACCCATCAATAGTATACACCTGAAAAGATTTTACACATGAAGTAGATGAAAGAATATAAAGAAAAAGAGTATTAATAAAATAGATGAGGAAGCATCCTATTTATTGTATATAGTCAAAAGTGAGCCTGAAAAAATTCAAAAACATTGAAAAATAGAAAAGAAAGAAAAAATAAAAAAATGCAGAAAAGAAATCCAAAAACATTCAGAAATGATCGTCAAAAAGATGTTATCTTGGTGAAAACCTAGAAAATAGGAACCTTGATGATTAATACAAAAAAAATTGAAAAAAGAGAAAAAGTACCTTGGTGAAAACCTAGCAAGTAGGTGCCTTGGTAGAAAAAAAAGAAGAAAAAAGAGAAAATCAATTCAATCAGTGAAAACTTGGTAAATAGATGCCATTGAAAGTCAAGTCAGTTCTCATGCCTAGTCATCATCCTTGTAGATATTGCATTTGCCAACATTTGTATATATTGCATAATAAAACCCTAGAATTACATTTGCAAATACCTAAATTTTTCATCATAGGTCTGAAAAGTGTCCAAGTCCAACAACACAATGACATCAAACTGGGGGCAAATCTATCCTAAAAGAAAGAATGCTTCATCAAATTGATATCAATTGACACAAAATCAATACATCAAACACAAGTGAAAGACTTAGACAAACAAATCCTAATCCAAAATTCAATCCAACAATGCAAGCTTTTGATCCAAAATTTCACAATGACCTTACCTTTATCAGGATTCAAATGAATAATCAGATATGAAATGGATGAAACTATTCTTGAAATATGGATTTGAAAAACATGGAAAAATCATTTAGTGATTACTTGATTGATGAAATCATGTCTTTCTAGCAAATTGATGAAGTCTTGGACTAGATAAGCAATGACGAAAGCATGATATTTTATTGATTTATGAATGAGTGTCTTAAGATCAAGGTTTTAAAATATGTAACATTGATCATCAAAGAATCATAGAGGACATGTACATATGGGAAAATTGAGATCTCTATTTGTTTACGCAACAGGATACCTTGGATATTTTGATGTTCAATATCATAATACCAAAATCCACTTGCAACATTGAATCTGACGAAAGCGGTATTCATAATCTCATGATTGAATCCAATCAGTGATAGTTGTACTAGCATTAAAAATGCAATAGGAAAGGGAAAATGTATTCATATCATCATGGGTGAACCAATGATTATTGTGCCAATTTCAAGTCTCAAAATTTCTCAATGATGAAAATAAGCTCCTAAATTATGAATAGTGACTGCTAGCTACATCCATATTAGATTAAATGCATTTTAAGTTGCATGGATTCTTATCTTGAAAACTAATTTGGAAGGAAGACAAAAGAGGGGGTGGAGTTAAACTAAAATTGAAAATTTCATCAATACCTTATGTGATAGAATGTGTTGGATATCGAAAAATAAAAAAAATTAAACTTATGTTAAAGTTCATTGCATTAGATTAAGTGCATTATTAAATCATATTACATTTTAGTTACATTCATCATGTAATTTGCATTCATTTTAAGATCTTTCTTAAAAATGCATTCATTTTAAAATTACATTGCAATAGTTTGCATTCATCATAAATTTCATCATTTAAGTTGCATTCATTACATCGATAACCATATTTTCATTGCATTAGATTGCATTGTTATATCATTGCATTGAATTAAATTTATTTTAAAATTGCATTCACATCATATCATTAGGTCATTGCAGTATTCATTACGGTGCATTTATTTAGGGTTCATTACATTTAA
The DNA here is from genome assembly GCA_027943335.1 of Chamaecyparis obtusa. Classification (NCBI taxonomy): domain Eukaryota; kingdom Viridiplantae; phylum Streptophyta; class Pinopsida; order Cupressales; family Cupressaceae; genus Chamaecyparis; species Chamaecyparis obtusa. The sequence goes on from BSBK01001547.1 coordinate 553,738, forward strand.
AATTTGAATTACATTAAAAAATATAAGTGTATTAAGTTCATCATTGTATCACATTAGGTCATCATATTTCATTAAGGCTATCATTTACCATTAATCAACATATCATTAAATCATTCCATTCGAATAATTTTCATTCATTAGGTTCATTAACTATTATTTATCATTAAGTGCATACACTAATCATTAAGTTCATCAAATCATATAAGTGCATTAAAAATCCATTCACTGCATTTATATTTCATTGCTCATCCATTTCATTACATTGCATTACATCATCTTTCTACATAAAATGCATCCATTCACATCATCACATATCATTAAAGTATTAAATATCATCATTAGAAATCATTAGGCATTAAACCATGTAATCATGACATCCATCTAATCTATGTCATAAATAAGACATCCATTTGCATAACTAAGTATAACATGTGCATTCATATTATCAATTGCATTTGAAAAGCATAAAAACACAACATATAGAGATAGATCATATAGAACTACATATCATACATCATCTGAAAAGTAAATCCAATACATGATGATATCACATAAAGTAAAACTATCAAAGCAATCAAAGTCTATGGTATCATCAAAGTCTATGAACCAAAGTCTAGAAACATGAAAGTATCAATCACATAATAAACATCATCTAATAAAATAATATAATGTACAATGTCTCAATAACATGAATCATAATATACAACAAAAAGGATCATCAGGTTTAATCAACTACCAACACTACCCCCAACACCTTATGTGCCTGAACCTGTATCAAGAATGCAACTTGTGCTAGCTTGTAACCCATGATGACTCATGATATCCATAAAGGTCTACATCATAGTGCTCAAATGACTAACCTATTGTCTAATCTCTAATACCTCAGCCTGTAAAGATTTAAAATTAGAGGCATGTGCTGGTGCTTGTTTAGGAGGTGTCTGTGAGAAAGATGGAATCTGAGAAGAAGATGGAATCTAAGAATAAGATGGAAGTTGAAAAGAAGAAGGAGGAGCCTGAGGAGGAGGAGCCAAAGGTTCCTATGTAGCTTCATCTACCAAAATTTGTGCAACCTATGCATCTATATTAGAAACCACCTGAGGAGAAATCAGTCTGAAAACCTGAACTCTATGCTGACCCCACCTGACTAGTCTATCCTATTGAACCTGATAAATCACCTAGAAGGGACCACTTAGAACTCATACCTGACCACCCCTCATCCACACACCACCTCTGACAGGAGTGGGGGAAATAATCATAGGTATCACAACTCTATCACCCCGTCTCACCCTACTTGCTTGTCAACCATGAAAACCACCTTTGCCACCACCATTGCCACCACCATCATCATCATCTGACCCCTCATGAATATTAGTTATAGGCTTGGATAGATCTATGAATCTGGGGAATGGGTTTTGTAAGAGCCATTGTGCATAGTCATTAGTCATACCAGCATCTACAATATACTCCCTCATATCCCAGGCCAAATGAGGGATGGCCAATAACTCATCATGAGCTATCCTATAGTCAATCTGAGGACCCCAAAGGGATCACTCCACCTGTACTCAAGCATATAATGCCAAACCCTATGGTATACCCTGTGGTTGGCCAAACTGCTGAATAACCCTGAAGAAGCAGGATCTCTCAATGATGAAAGTTGTCCATCCTAGCATCCATCAGGGCATATACATAAAAGGAAGATCTAACACATCCTCATTCAAGCCATCCCTATTAGGAATGAATTCTAAATGTTTGGTAGCCATTCTGTAGCAGTTGTTGTTGCATTCATGACTATGATTGTCATTGATGTCAACATAGTGATCTTCTGGAGACTTGCAAAGAAGCAAATAGTGTTTGGATTAGCGCACATGGGATATTGTAGTTGGAGCTATGCAATGTTGAGGATATACTCTTTGGTATGTTATATGTTGATGGTTAAGAGTATAGATAGTAATTCATTTATTCATGGAAGTTATGTGCATTTTGGTGGAAGCAGTATTCAGGTAGTGTTCCTAAGTAGCGGTTTGTGGAAATCGGATGATATCTTCTAATCAAGATGGAATCTGGTTTTGTATAGTTAAAGGGAAGTTTGAGACACATTGATAGTGATGTGGATGATAGCACAAACTTTGAGGTCACACGAGTGAAGAATTATTGTATTTGGAAGCTGACAGTTTTGTGTAATTTTGATGTAGCATGTGGAAACTTTTATTTTGTAATTTTGTGCTGACTCATTTGTAATTAATTGAGTGTGGTATAAAGGAAGGATTGATTTTCCTTGTTTTAATATGAACATGACATGATTGAATGTGTTGACGAATGCATGAAGTGAAGAAAAGAGCTAATGTAGTTGTGAAAGCAAAATTGTGAAAGAAGACATGCGAGGTACAAAGATCTAAAATTGAGATCTGGTGTAGCAGTGAGTGCAGTTTGGCATAGTGAGAAAGGAGGTAACATATTTGATATTATTCTATTGAATAATCTAGAGATCAGTTGGATAGTGTGTTCAGTGATCTTTCCATTGAAGTTATTTGGGCAGTGGGTCCTTCTGTCTTCCATAACTCTTAACAGGGTTAGAATCTTTTAACAGGGATTCAAAATCTCCTAACCGAGATTCATATGTACTGAATTTATTTCATAAGACTCCTAACAGAGTCCATCCTTTCACAAGGAATATTCATATTGGTGCATCTTTTGTGGGAATCATTCCCATCGGGGTTTACTCTTTGATCAAGAGGTTCCCTAGTCAACATATCTTGTGTCATTATGTTATTGTGTATGAATATCTTTCTATGGTTGGTAATTATATTGCTTACATGGTTAAATGCTATTGAAGTTGATAAAAGTTATAATTCTCAGATAATTGATTCACCCCCCCTTCTCAGTTATCTTGGTGGACTTTACTTTCTAACAATCCCAAATACAACCTCCAAACTACCTGTTCAATTTCATCGATGATGTGCCGCTAATACTCAAGCTTGCCCAGGTGAGGTTGGACAACCATACCCTTGTATATGAAAGGAAATGACCAACCAATATCACACCACCACACTATAATAGGACGTGTCATAGGGAGATTCTCCCAAGTCCAAAGCTATAATAGGACTACTCTTGCAGATAGAGTAGCCCCATGCCTATATACAACATCATGTAACTTGTGATAAAGCTAGGAGAGTACACATGAGCCCCAATCAAATCTCTAGGGATGTCCAATCATATCCACTAGGATACGACCCCATCCAACTGTAAATCTATGGCCACAAAAATAGGGAACAAGAAATCCACCAACCAGTACTCCAAGTACTTTGGGAACCATAGGAATTGAAAGGAACTGTGTCCATAGATTACTATCATCACCAATAGTAGGGTCACCATAGAGCTGCTTGCATATGGTGCCATCATACACCTAGTCATAGTAAACTATCTCCTCATGCATAGGGATCCTCATCAACCTGTATACATCCTTAGGGGTGATGGTCATCTCACCCATCTAAAAATGGAATGTGTTATGGTTAGAGTGCCACCTCTTTGCCATAACTATCAAAAGGCCTCGATTCACTCAGAATTGAGGTAAGGAGAGTAGGAAAGAAAAATCGCATCACTTGATCAGTTGGTGCTCCTGCCCACTAAGATTGTCGATCATCTTGAAAGGCAAAGGGAAAAAACCTCAGACAACTAACTTCTAAAGGTGAGGCTATGGAAGCAAGTTAAATCATGTCAGCAATCAAAATCATTAAATGTTGAATTATTACAAGTCAATTGATATCAAAAATCAATCAGACCATTATCAATTTTCCTAATTCTATTTAGAGAAGATGAAAAATTCATCATCAAAATCAACCAATCAATTAGGATTGATAATCAAAATTCAACATCACAAGACTAGAACTGATATCAAATGACTTGTCTCAAGCAGGACTCATTACCCAAGTTAACTGATTGATTAACAAAATCAAACAAGTAGGAAAATTGACTCTAAAATTCAAAAATTTATAGAAAAGGTTGTACACGCTATTTAACCAATTATATGTGCTAAAACACAAATGTGTTATTTAAAACATTAAATGTGCTAAAACTATGGAATGCACTACAACAATGTGTACGCGCAACATGATCTTGGATGCGCTACATGAATCACCTATACGTGTTGCTAAAATGATTAAAAGCGCAAATGGAATTGAACGTGCTATAGGAAATGCTAAATGCAAAATCTTGACCTAGGGCATGTTTTTGAATGCGCAACATGAAATATTGAACATGCTATGGAAAACTGCAGATGTGCTAAAAGAAGGGTTTACATGCTGCAAAAATGCTTAAACACGCAACGAAAATTGAAAAAAGAAAAAACTAGGATTTTCTTATGAAAAATTCAAATTTTTTTCAAATTAAATGCATTAAATCGACAAAGGAGGTTGCCAGGGGTACATACCGGAGGTCCATAGTCACCTGGTCATTGGTATCAATGTTCATGCTTGAAATTGTGCTCACGATAAGGGACAACCATCATGAAGTATCAGAGAGGTCAAAGGAGAAAAGACAAAAGGAAGGGTGAAAATGAATAGTGAAAATGACTTTTTACCCCTATATATAGTCTTTTTGACCTAAAAAGGGCACTTTTTACTAGAAAATGACCTAAAACCCAAATTGAACATCCAATCAACCAAATTAGGGGCATTTTTCATCACAACATCACAATAACAATATAAAAAATGAAATTAAAACTAACACATTTCTCAAAAATATTCAACGAATATGATCCAAAATGCAAATTTCTTCAACAAAATCAAATTTCATTTCATTTCTGAGGGGGCAGACACTTAGATTATCAAGATCATCATCATCAAAATCAAATCAATGGTATAATCTTTCAACGTAATTTTTTTTGCATTTATCAAGTGGCACATCAAAATATCAAATCAGGTCAAATCAGACATCATATCGAGAATCTATCATCAAAACAAGCATCAAGGAATCCAATCAATCAAGACTTCATCAAATCTATCATCAGTATCACCATTATTCATCAAGATCGAAATCAAACATAAGTTATTTAAGACTTTGCATCAGGACATTAGACATTCTTTGTACCAATGCACTTCACACATCGATTCAAAGATGGGCATTTGTAATCACCTAAAAATGGTCAAGATCCAATCAAGTGAGCAACTAAGGAAAAATTGAAGCAATAATTGTAATCAAGCCAAAATCCAATAATAATTGAAAATCAAAAGTCAATAAATCAATTTAAATCAAATTAATCAAGATAAATCAATTAATTATGTAATTAATCTAATTAATTGTATAGTTCAATTTAAATTAAATCAACCCATTTAAGGGGTCCACATGGCTAAACAAATAAATTTAATTTAATTATTTAATTCCTAATTTCCCTCACCCACCACATGGGAGGAAAATACCTCAACCAATAGGAATTAAGGATTGAGCTCACATGGATCAAAGAAAATCGAAACTCAATCACACATAAGATGAGAGCATCTTGACCACTCATTTTGTCTCCTTGTCCCAAGCTTTGAGGACAAACCATTTAAATTGTCCCTAAAGATGGAACCATGGACTTAACCTTAAATTAACCATGATAAAATTAACTCCACCCTGTATGCTTGCTAAAATCTATAAAATCAAGACTAAAATCAAGAGAATGGATCCACACATCTGAGAATTACATCAAACCTCTTGAGTTTTTGAGCTAGAAAGGCATTTTTAAGAATAATTTGAGTATAGTTTTGAGTAAAATAGACTAAATTAATCGTGTTAATCTTTATCATTTCTCATTTTAAGGCTGTCACTAGTGGAGGCTTGTTGAGAGCTTACTATAAGCATACTTAAATAGAGAGCCATAAAGTGCTCATTAGTTTTATTTGCATTTGAATAGCTCACTAAGTATGGTATTTAGTTTATTTAGATCATTTATTACTAAGCTAATCCTATGAAGGTACTTTCAATAGTACACACCATCCTTCCATAGCTTTACCACATTTATTAACCAAATGATCCCATAAGGATGTCCTACATCCTACACTTACAAAGAGGGGGACACCCAAAAGATTACTAGGAAGCTTACCTTTGCAAACACTAAAGACCTTAGCAATCTCCCACTAAACATTGACACCAACATTGAAGAAGAAAATATCTAATTTATCCTGGTTGATGTCCTGACCTGAAGCCAGCCTATAAGAGTCTAATACAGATTTCATCACTCTAGCTTCAGTGAGAGATGCTTCACCAGCTAAAAAGGTGTCATCCACAAACTGTGAATAGTTGGCAGGAGAACAATCTGCAGCTAGTCTCAAGCCAACCCTGTTGGCAATTTGGCTGAGTTAGATACTTATATGTTGTCATTATAGAAACATATGATCTACATAAAGATCGCACATGACAAAGAGAAAGTATGACAGAGTGCAAAGAAAAATTGTCTAAGTATGAGACAATGTTTTTCCCAATATACTTGAAGATAGTTTTGATTAGCGATGTCGATTGGAGTAATTTTAGTGCTTGCGCACTTGAACATAAATACTATGATGACTATAGAAGACTCACTTAAGAGTGTAAGTCAGTACGACATGTACAGAAGAAGTTATGATAGTTTTACTAAAGATAGTGTCAAGCCAACATGACATAATATGAAGACAGAATTGGTAGAGTTAAGGGATTATTTTGTTTATCAAAATAATATCTTAACAATATAAAGGGATGACATCCTAGATGTTAACCCTTGGGTAAATATGTATTTTTTGTAATTCTTTTGTCAAGTTGACTATAAGAGTTATTAGTCTTAATAACTTGAATAAAGATGTAATGATGTAATGAATGTAAGTAGCAAGAAGCATATGAAAAAGTGAAAAGCAAGCGAAAAGATATTAGTGAAAAGTTGTGAAAGAAAAGCAAGCAGCATAAGGTTAAGTACCTTGCCATATTTTGTAATCACTAATTACTGTACATTACTTGTTTGGGTAGTGGGCTCATCTAGTAATCATATTTTGCACTATCAACTCTTAGCAAGGTTGAGGCTTCTAACAAGGCCTAAAGTCCCTTAATCAAGACTGAGACACTATATGCATGTAATAGACTCCTAACAGGGTCAACATCCTTAACAGGATACTTTTAAATAGTGAATCTTTGTGGGTACAATCCCCACCGGGGTTTTCTCTTGGCCAAGGTTTCCTCGAGAATAAATAATGTGTTATGAGTTCATTTGATTTACTAGCTATGCATGTTCTTTAGTTTACTATGTTATGCATGCATTAAGATAATCTTTTATATCCATAATTGGGCAAAAGTAAAAGTTTTTAGAATACTGATTCACCCCCCCCCCCCTCTCAGTATTCCCTATTTCTAACAAATTGGTATCAGAGCCTCTTTACTCGGAAAAGAATCATTCAAGGAAAGCCTAGCAGCTTGAGTAAGATCTCTATGGATATGGATTAGCTATAGAAGAATATCGAAGAGACTCTTGAGAAGATTGATATGCTTACTAAAGATAAAGACACTCTGAAAGGAAAATATGATGATGCAAAGAACCTCATTGAGAAACTAAAAAAAAAGTTGAAAGATTTGAAATCAAAAAAGGAATCTACAATTCAAATTGAAGATTGTGATGACAACCTAGAAAAAGAGAATGAGATCCTTAAACATGAATTAAAGATAGAAAATCTGAAGTTAAGTCTGAAAGATGGAAATAACAAGAATGAAGTAAGTCTGAAATCTAAGAATGAAAACCTGAAGCTTGATAATGAAGATCTAAAATCTAAACTTGGTAAAGTGACATCTAAACTTGAGAAAAAAAAATTGTAGTATGCTGAAATTGAGAAATACAATACAATTATGAAAGGTGAACTGACTCAATCTAAGAAGCAACTTGAGAGATTATATTCAACTAATGAGAAGATTGATGAACAAATGTCTTATCAAAAATAATTCTATGATAAAACTAGTCTTGGATTCAACTCATGTAAAGTTAATGAAGAAAGCAAGGAACCGGATCTGAAATTATCTGAAAGCATAGATGAAAAAAAATCTGATGAAGTTGACAAATCTGAAGATATACCTAAAGAAGAAGAACCACCTAAGCAAGAGGAGTCACCTAAAGGTACGCAAAGATAATTTAAAGGTAGATGCTTTGTTTGTAATATTTTTGGTCATATGAAGAAAGATTGTACAGGTAAGCAATTTAAACCTCTTAATGGTTATGGTTATAATTGTCATGATTTTGGACATAGAGCTATTGAATGTAGAAAACCTAAAATTATTGAGAATAATAATAGTAGTAGAATGTTTAGAAATACTAACCATGCAAATAAAAGACCTACTGAAGATATGAACAGGAGAAGTGGAGTAGTATGTTATAGATGCAACAAAGTTGGACACATTGCCATAAATTGTAGATCACAAATCAATCAGTCAAGACCAAGATATGGAAAAAATGGAATAGTTTGTCAAATATGTAACATGATTGGACATACAACAAGGTTTTGTAGAATGAATAATAGGGTTTCTCATCCTAATCCCAACCCTAGAAGTCATGCAAGGAGAAATGAAAGTGCAAGTAACAGTAAAAAAGGATGCTATAGTAATTCAGAAGAAGTGAAGTTTGTTAAATCCACGAGTCAAGGAGACATATTTAGCACTAAAGGTAATAAAAAAGGTGAAGTATCTAATGGTAAGAGTGAATCTCTACCTAACCCATCTCAAAGTACTTAATTCATGAAAAATATAGTAGAATAGGAACTTAGGTTAGTATAGAAGTTAGTATAGGATGAATTGAGTCTTGCACAGTTAATGTGAGGTAGTATATGATGTATTGATGTTATGGTTAAGAGTGCATAGGATAATATTGTGTTATAAAAGATCGCAAGAAGTTTTAAGTTTTACAGGTAAGCAGAAACAACTTTTTGGAAAGAAGTGGCAAAGGAATTGAATGCGACATCAAATTTTTGTGAGATTGAAAGGTTAAAAGGTTATGATCGGTATTATTTGATCATTAAGGTGAATACAAGTGCTAAGGAGATCAAAGAGCAGTGATTGAAAGTAGTTTACAAGGATTGGTGAAGGATTTTTGTGCCGAATCTACGCAAGCCCTAAATCACAGAATTGAGGTATTTTACTTAGCAGATCTATAAATCTGTTAAAAAATTTGTAGAAGTCATGGATGTTTCATCGATTCATAATGTAAGAGATAATAACAGACCTAAGATCAAAAGGGAACTAGTAGAACCCTTGGAGGAAGACCCTAAATTAGCTTTCTCATCTGTACCAGACAGAGTTCTACACTTAGAGAATATTAGAAGCTATTTGGGATACAAACTTGAAACCCTCAGTGATAGTGACTTTACTAAAGAGTATGAAAAGATTTACAATCAAGATATTTCATTGAGAGTAGGGTTTGAACACTTGAAGGATAATGAAATCATAAAGTATTCCTTACAGTATGAGTTTGATAATGAAGAATGTACTAAAATAATTTTGAGCAAAATTCACAATGGAAAGTTTTGGTTAGATGACAGAGTGATAGATATCACAGCTGACCTAATTCATGATGTAACTGGTCTATCTAAAACTGGAGTCATACCTTTGAATGAGAAGAACATGAGAAAAATAGTAGTAGACAACACAAAATAATCTTACAATGGTAGAGGTATAGTGATTAGCAAGATACAACAAGATGATGTTAGGTATTTGTGCAAGATCCTTATAGTTAAGTTTTGTACAAACTCAAGAGAACATGACATGGCAACAAGAATGATACATGTAGCTTACTTAATGTGTGTTGACAAATTTCAAGTTGACATGTGTGAAATTTTGAGAATTCAGTTATTTGAGAACTTGGAAAAGATAAAGAAGACTAAGAACTCTTAGTTTAGATTCTCATCATTGATCACTTATATGTTTTTCGGTTAGCTAAGAAGATTCCCTTACACTATTGGTGATGATTGGAATGATTGTAAAACTACAATGGAAAGGATTAACAAAGTATACATGAGACATCTTATTGACAAGGTCAATGAGAGTGTAGTATTGGTAATTAAAATATTTCAAAATTTAATGAAAAGAAGATTAAGGATTCGGTAGTCTTTAGTTGAGAAATATAAGAATGAGGTATGTTTTATGGTTGATATTAACTTTACATTCATTGAAGCAATAGATCCTAGAGTATAATTCATAGACCCTCTTGGCTATGAAATTTTTGAAACTAAAACAAAAGAGTATGTGAATAGGTTGCTTAAAAGTAAATTGGACATACATAGCAACAAATTTGGAACTTTTGAGGAGAACTTAAACTCCGAAAAGTCTATCTTAGAAGAAAAATAGTCTGAGAAGAGAGTGGAAAGTACAATTAAGAAGATTTTGAAGGACACAGGGATGACAGAACAAGAATTTATAATTGCTAAGCAAACAATAGTAGCCATCAGAGACATATGACAGAAAGAAGTTTTATTTGTTCCACCCCTATCATTAGTTGCAAAACAGTCAGCAGATATTCAAATCAAGGTGAAAGAAGAAAAAGTTGAGAAAGAGTAAGAAGTCAGAAAATCTACTAGATCAACCTCAACTCCACTAGGGAAAAGAATGAAAGAAATTGCTACTGGACCAGAAAAAAGGTAGAAAACATTAGTACCACTAGTACAGAGGAAGATAGTAGAAATAAAAGATGATGAAGAAGCCCTAGTGAAAAAGAAAACATGGAAACCTAAGATTGAAAAAGTGAATGAACAAATCATACAAGATGGAGACTTTTCTAAGATGAACAAGTATTATGACCTTTACAACTATTCAGAGAGACTAAATCTTGAAAATACAGTTGTGAGACACATGATACAATCATATAAGAAGTTTGACACAATCCAGGGCAATATACTTGATGATTTGTATGAGAAATTAGTGAACATGAAGAAAAGAGCAATAGAAGAAGATAATAAAATTAGCGAAAAATATGTGATGTTTAAGATGAAGAACATTTTAAGGAGATAATGAAAGAACTAAACACCCATCTAAGAACTAAGAAAAGAACTAGGGTGAACCCACAATAGTGGGTTACACTTTTTTGCCTGAAAAGACACTCAAGTCTATATTTTGAGAAAAAAATTCAGATTCATATGCATATTGTCGTTAAACCATTTGAAATCAAAAGATGAAGTAAATTATAGTATTTTAAGATTTTCTATCTAGATTCTAAATATATCTTTTATTTTTATTTTTGAATTTATTTGAATGGTTTTTTCTTTCTCCCATGAAAACTGGTATGTTGCTGAAAACGTCATTTTCAAAGAGTTACATTGTTTTCAGAGCATAACTTTTTTTCTAAAATAGATATCAATGTGATTCTTTTGAAATTAGTTTTGTAACATCCATATGGAGGGCATGCAATTGGTTTCATGACGTTATCATGATTATTTCATATTTTATTAACATTTGAAGTTGACTAAACCATAATTTTGACATACCTTGACTGCATAGCTTATAGCTTGTCGTGTATTTGCCCAATTTTTATTTATTTATTTTTAATAGAAAGATAACTTAAATACCTAGGGCATAGATATTTTTTAGAATTTTTTTCCTCTCATTTACTATTTTTCCACAAGCGTCAAACATAGAGGTAGACATGCGGTGAAATATCTATGTTTAGTAAAACTAACAAAATAAAGTCATAATAAACTTAATATATATTAATATTCTAATCATTGGAAAGATTTTTCTTAGTAGTACCATACTACATAGATATGTTTTTCAAATGGATTCATCTGATATGCCAAAAGATAAAGTCAAAGTGATTTTTTGTTAGCATTTTAATAGGTTCGAAGGAGACTCCATTACCTGTATGAATGAGGAGTATAGATGTTATATCAATGTTTTTTTTTTATCTAGGAGGCTTTGAGCTGACCATTTGTAATTAATTCCTTCAAATGGAACCTCTCAAGGCTTAAATAATCATATTTTATTAAAAATGTGTTATTTCAACAAAAATCAGCATGTCTAAACAAGTGTAACCCACTATTGTGGGGTCACCCACTATTCAGATTATGGGAGGAAATTATGAAGAAATCAACAAAGAAACAGAGCAAGCAATAGTCAAAGTAATGACATCTAGTGTTGGAAGACACTCTAGTGCAGCAGGACAAACAATGTAAGATAAGAAAGCTGAACATTAGAAAATTCCCTCTCCACCAGCTATAAACATTGAATATGAGTTAATGGATGTGGAAGGAACTAAGATCACTTTGGACATTGATGATAACCCTTTCAAGAATCTTGAAAACATTGTTGAAAATTTGGCTTTTGAAGAGCAGGACAGTGCTAGAGAAGAAGAGAAGAGAGATACAAGGGTTGAAGAAGAAAAGGAAATAGAGAAACAAGTAGAAGCTCCTAGTCAAGAAGAAATTAGTCTTACACCTGAGACTGCAAAGAAATCATAGATTGGATCTATATTTGAAAGTTTTGGAAAAGAAGTTGATGATAATGATCAGATGGAATTGATCACATCTTTAAACAAAATTATTGGGAAGAATAAGAAGGTGAAAAGCCTTGAAGGATCACTAAAGGAAATAAAAAAGAAGTTGGAAAGCATTGTGACTACACAGATAGTAGAGGCAGACCCACTTGAAAGAGCTAAGAAAGTTATGAATGTATTTGATGATGAGTTTACCAACTTATCTAATATAGCTAAAGTGAAGGCACAAGTAGCCTATGAGGCCAAATTACTTCTAGACATAAGTCAGAATATTAGGAATGATATTAACAGTCTTGATACTTGTATAAAAGACTTGAGAAGGAACTTGGACAGAGGAAAAAATTTCTACATTCAGTGTAAAAAATCTGAGAATCTTGTATTAGAAGTAATTCAAAAGATTAAGGCCAAAGAAGCAAAGATTCAGATAGAGGTAAATCTTCTAGCCAACTCCAATGTGAAGATATTGGACATTGAGAAGAGAATCAACAAGATTAATGATGAAATAAGGATTCTATATGATGACAAGGATAGGAAACTAAAAAGATTCGCTCTTCTAAGAGAGCATATTTCTATTAAGTTAAGCATCGTTGAGCGACAATTGGAAGAATGTCTTTCATTAAAGACATCTTTTCAGAAGTTTAGTTTTGCAAACCTTCGAGCCTGTGAAATAGCATCTTATGGATTGTGTGCACTACTCAGTGTTGCAGAATCCATTAAGAAGGCATGGGAGAAAGAGCTAGAGAGCATCAAGATAAATTTTGCATATTGTGTTGCAAGCCTCTTGGCTCTGCAATATTGTATCAAGGTATACACATTTTTTGTTTGAACATAGTTTTGGCATCCTTTCTTTTTGTCATTGTTGTCGAAGGGGGAGAGATATTTAGTAGAAAATTGTTATATATGATAAGGATGTATATTCTTAGGGGGAGTACAAAATATAGATAAGATATATGGAGTTATTAGGATAGTGAATATTTTTTTTTTTTTTATGGCCACAATTTTGAGTTTTTGAAGTGTTGTGACTTAGCCAATTTTCTCATATGTTGCCACCAATGACAAAGGGGGAGATTGTTGGAAATTTGGCTGAGTTAGATACTTAGATGTTGTAATTATGGAAACATATGATCTACATAAAGATCACACATGATAGAGAGCAAGTATGATAGAGCACAAAGCAAAATTGTCTAAGTATGAGACAATGTTTTTTTCCAGTATACCCAAAGATTGTTTTGATCAACAATGTTGATTGGAGTAATTTCAATGGTTGTGCACTTGAACATAGATACTATGATGACTATAGAAGACTCACCTAAGAGCGGAAGTCAATATGACATGTATGGAAGAAGTTATGACAGTTTTACTAAAGACAGTGTCAAGCCGACAGGATAGAATATGAAGATAGAATTGGTAAAGAGTTAAGGGATTATTTTGTCTATCAAAATAATGTCTTAACAATATAAAGGGATGAAATCCTAGATGTTAACCCTTGGGTAAATATGTATTTTGTGTAATGCTTTTGTCAAGCCGATTGTAAGAGTTATTAGTCTTAATAACTTGTATAAAGATGTAATGATGTAATGAATGTAAGTAGCAAGAAGCATATGAAAAAGTGAAAAACAAGAGAAAAGATATTAGTGTGAAGTTGTGAAAGAAAAGAAAGCAGAATAAGGTTAAGTACCTTGCCATATTTTGTAATCAGTAATTATTGTACATTACTTGTTTGGGCAGTGGGCTCATCTATTAATCATATTTTGCACTATTAACTCTTAGCAGGGTTGAGGCATCTAACAAGGCCTAAAGTCCCTTAATCAAGACTAAGACACTATATGCATGTAATAGGCTCCTAACAAAGTCAACATCCTTAGCAGGATACTTTTGATTAGTGAATCTTTGTGGGTACCATCCCCACTGGGGTTTTCCCTTGGCCAGGGTTTCCTCAAGAACAAATAATGTGTTATGAGTTCATTTGTTTTACTACTATGCATGTTATTTAGTTTACTATGTTATGCATGCATTAAGATAATCTATTATATCCATAATTGGGAAAAATTAAAAGTTTGTAGAATACTGATTCACCCCCCCCCCCTCTCAATATTCCCTATTTCTAACAAACCCAACATCCCTGATCTCTTTGTTTCACAATACTCCTACCTAGGACCTCCACAAGAAAAATGAAAATAAAGGGGGCAATAGGATCTCCCTGGCGCAACCCTCATGAAGTATAAAAGAACCCCTACGGGCTTCCATTGACCAGAAGAGACATTCTATAATCTCCTATCATACTCTTGATCCACACCACCCATTTATTGCAGAAGCCAAATCTTTATAAGACTTGAAAGACAAAGGGTCTATCCACCCTATCATATGCTTTCTTGATATCCAAATTCAACAACATAGCACTCTTCTTACCAGTGGTGATAGAGTGAATCATCTCATGCACCATAATAATACCATCAGCAATATGTCTCCCTGGGGTGAATCCACTCTGTTATGTAGAAATGAGCTTGTCAAGAACTTTTTCCTACATGTTTGCAACAATTTTTGAGATGATCTTATAGGTGGTATTACATAGGGAGATTAGTCAAAAATCCTCAAGCCTTTCGGCCTTATCTTTTTTTGGAATAAGAGTGGCTAGAGTGTTGTTAAAATCCTTCAAAACAAAACCACAATATCTAGATACCTCTACAACACCAAGAAACTCCTTGCAAATGACATACCAAAATTTTTGGTAAAAGAAGGCATGAAAGCCATCAAGGCTCAGAGCCTTATCACCTACCAACCCAAAAACAACATCTCTTAACTCTTTCGTACTAAATTTTTCTATCAACATGTTATTGTCTGCCTCTAAAAGGGATGGTTTGATAGCATCCAAAATATCATTGTTATGCACATGACTAGCGGAATCCTCCACACTCCAAAGATGAGAGAAATAATCCACAATCTGAGTATTGATCTCTTGGGGGTCAAAAATATCTCTACCTTGGGGGATTGAAGTATAAATATTCTATTGATGGATCTTCTAGTCTTAACAAAGCAATGGAAGAATTTGGTATTTCCGTACCCAACACATAGCCAAGCTTCTCATGATTTATGTTTCTAGAAGATCTCCTCATGGGATAGAAGCTCCCCATACTTCTTTGTCAACTCTTTTTTAGTCTCAAAATTAACTTCATCCATCCCATCTTTGTTAACCTTGAAATTTAGTGCCGCAAGTTGGCCTTCAATAATCTCTTTCTCTTTGAAGATGTTCTTTAAATGATACATGCTCCAAAGTCTAAGAAGATTCTTAATATGTTGTAGCTTCTTGAAAAATTTGAAACTCTAATTACTCACAACAAGAAGAGCCGAGAGCTATCAATCATGAGCCATCTTAAAAAAACCTTCCTCCCTCATCCACATTTTTTTAAACTTGAAAGGGGTCTGATAAGGTGTAACATCTTTGATGACCTTGACCATCACCAAGAAATGGTCAAAGGCAGAAAAAGGGAGGATCTCAACTTCAAACACCAATGGCATGTTGACCCAAGCATCCCCAATAAAAAATCAATCCAATCTCTTTGTGATACTATAAAATCTTGCTCTATGATTAGACCAAGTAAATTTTCCTCTCTTTGGCCTGATTTCCCAAAGCCTTTTGTTAGAAACAAAATCTTGGAACTCTATTTAGACTCTGCCCAATCTACCCACACCACCTCTTTTATTCGCTAGTTTGAGAGTAGCATTGAAATCTCCAGCCATAATTACACTTTCATACTAAATAGAACTACAAACCTCTGTTAATTTATCCTAGACTTCCTTTTTGGCCTTAGATTTGCTGGGGTCATGCACATTAACCATAAAGAAAAAAATATTCTAAAGAAGGAGATGAGCATTAATCATCATCCATTTTTCCCTTGATCAACCACTTCCACTTTTAATGATCTAGGGTTCCATAAAAAACCCAAACCCTTGGAAGCTTCGTCTGAATCCACAAAACAACCAAACCACCTATATACAACCCCTAATAATCTAGTAGCCACCTCCTTACTCACTTTGGTTTCCTATAAATAAACTATATCTAGTTTATTTGATCATGCTTGATCAAATGTCTTTTATTAGGTGCATTACAACCCTTGATATTCCACGTAAGGAGACTCATTATTAGCTAGAAGGGATGTTGGAGATTTGCCAGCAAGCCAGATTTTTGACTGTATATTTGTCATTGATGACAATATATGGTAAGTAGCATGTGTGAAATCCTGATGGAAAGAGCCTTGAGCATATGTTGCATGGATATTTTATCAGCATGATATCATAGATGCAAAGCTTGATTCTGAGTGAAGATAGTAATTCAGTTATTTGTATCAGTGAGTGTTCATGACAGGTCCCAAGAATAGTTGTGTATGTGATTTGTAGTATGGCTTTAGTAGAGCCTTGCACATTTATATTTATGTTTTAGACATATGTATGATGTTATGTTTGTGGACATAGAGTCAGATGTGTAGTACAAGTTGAGTTATGAAGTCTCCAGTTGACAGTCATAGTTTCTTGAGTTTATCTGGAAGAGCTGACATTGTTTATATTGATGCAGATGTTGCACCCATCATTTTAATATGCATGCTTGGATTTATGTTTAGAAGAGAGTTAAGAATGTTTAGTTAGGAGTGCATGACATGATTCAACATGAGAAGGAAGTTGGAGTCAATTTGGTGGAGCCAACTGTGTGAAGCATCGTGTCTACTCACATGGAGTTGTACAGTCCTAATTTATGTTGCGTGCTTAGTAGATCTGACTAAGATGTTAATGGAGAATTATATTGTTTATCTAATATGATTTCAAGATGGTTCTAATAGGTCAACTTGATTATATCATTTAGAGGAAGATATTTATAGGTAGTCATTTGTGATTGCTAGGTATGGCAGAAAGTTGAAAGATAAGAGCAGAGTAGAGAGTGCGAAGTGTTGAGCCATCAATAGAAGGTCTATGTGACAAAGTAGAGAGTATATGCTATTCATTGGAACTAATTAAGATAGCAGGTCTATGCGCAGTTCACCAAGATCCAAATATAGTGTGTATCTATTAACAAAAGGTTGCAACCTTCAGCCTTTAGTGCAATGTGCTCCTAGAAAGTGCGTCCTCACCCCTAACAGGGTTAATTGTAAAAGACTCCTAACAAGGTCTGACCCTTGACCAGGTCACTATACTTATTGCATTATAAAGATCAACTCCTAACAGAGTTGTAAGATCTTCTAAGAGGGACCATAATACACTAGTGCATTTTTTAGTGGGTGTCAATTCCCACCGGGGTTTTTACCTATTTGGGTTTCCCCGTAACCAAAATTGTGGTGTTGTGTTAAGTGTTGTCTTGTTGTGTTTATGCTTAATGTTATTATATACTTAATTTGATAAAGAATTGAAACTTATAGATAACTGATTCACCCCCCCTCTCAGTTATCTCTTTGGACTATTCTTAACAATTAGTATTAGAGCCAAGTCCCTCGGAGAGAAAGTTTAACAACTTGTGGTTGATTAGATGGCATACTTTAGAAAAGAAAGTCCTAAATTTGAGGGAGAGAACTATCTTGACTGGAAGAACAAAATGATGACACATTTGCAGTGGTTGTTTTTGAGATTTTTGAGGTAGCTACTAAAGAAGTTGAGATTCCTTCTTTATTAGATCTTACAAAGGAAGATGTTACTCTTAAGAAAAATGAGTTGTTCACTTCAAATGCTATTGCCAAAGAAGCCTTCATCAGCACCTTGTTTGACAGTGAGTTTTCGAAGATCAAAACACTAGATAAAACCTACATGATTTGGAAGTATCTAGAAGACATGTTTGAAGGAGACATCCAAGCCAAGAATGCATGCAAAAAGACATGGAAGAAAAAGTACAATACATTGGAGATGCTACCTGAAGAGAACATTAGAGCCTATAATCAAAGGATTAATGAATCAGTTGCTGGAATTAGAAATAATGGTGGAGAAATTTTAGAAGAAGACATCATGGATAAGTTGATGACTACTTTGACACTAGAATATGAGAGCAAGATAAACATCCTTGATGAGACTATGCAGTTTTCAGAAAACTTCAAAAGAGAGACCTTATTCAACAAGATTGCAGCATTTGAGATATCAAGTTTGAAGAAAGATCCTAAAAGTGAAACAACCTTCAAAGCCTCAGTCCATGGTAAGAAATCCTTGAACACCTCTAGTAATTTTGATGATGATGACGATGATGATGAGAAAGCACTAGATGATTTCATTGCTATGATTGCTAAGAGAGAAAAAAAAATGGAAAGGAAAATATGAAGGGAAATTACCATTCAAATGTTTTTCATGTAATAAGATTGGTCACTTTGCATCCAAGTGTCCTACAATAGTTAAGAAGTTCAAAAATAACTACAAGCCTATGTATACAAAAGAATGTTAGTATGCTGAAGATGGAGTATTAGATGAAGAATTAGTAGAGGATGAAATTGGATTCATTTCTCTTGAAGACAAAAAGAATGCACAAGAGTTAGCACTGATTTCAAAAGCTAACATTAGGATAGATTGGATCATTAATAGTGGTTGCTCACATCACAGATAGGAGACAAAGATAGATTTGTACATCTGAATAGGTACAAAGGTGGCATGGTTAGATTTGGTGACAATGCTCCTAAACCTCTCATAGGTAGAGGAGCCATCACCTTGGATGGAAATAACAACATTGATGATGTTCTTTATGTTGATGGTTTGCAGCATAACCTATTGAGTGTTGGACAACTTCTTGACAAAGGATATCAGTTGGAACTCAAAGACAACAAGTGCATCATTAATAACAAGGAAGGATAAATGATTGCATCAAGCTCAAAGACTAAAGGTAATATTTTTCAACTTAATCCTGGAGCAAGTTGTTTTGTTGCTAAAGTAGATGGTGGTTGGTTATGGCACAAAAGACTATGCCATATCAATTTTAACAATATAGTGAAGATAAGTAATGTTAAGGTGGTAAGAGATCTTCCTAGCATTGTAAAACTAGTAGATAGAATATGAAGGGAATGTGTGATGGAAAAGCATGTAAGGAAATCATTCATAAGCAAGCATAATTTGGTAGAAAATAAGTTGGATCTGATACATATAGACCTATGTGGATCAACTTAAACAGGATCATACTATGGTGAATGGTACTTTATATTGTTTGTTGATGATTATTCTAGAATGGTGTGGGTTGCATTCTTAAAGGACAAGTTAGAAGCATTTGAGAAGTTCAAATTATTCAAATCTAAGGTTGAAAATGAGTCTGGATTAAAGATAAAGTGTCTTAGATTAGATAGAGGAGGAGAATTCACCTCTTATAGATTTGATGAATACTGCGAAGAACATGGGATAAAGAGACAGCTAAGTGCTCCTACAACCCATAAGTAGAATGGAATTGTAGAAAGAAGGAATAGGATCATACTTGACATAGTGTGCACCATCATGATTGAAGGAAAGGTCGCACACACCTATTGGAGAGATTTGGTCAATAACGCAGTCTATACTATCAATAGAATATAATTAAGGCCATGCACAGACAAGACACCTTATGAGCTATGGTTTGGGAATGTACCTACAGTTAAATACTTTAGAATCTTTGGAAGCAAGTGCTACATCAAGAGAGATGAAGCCATTGGCAAGTTTGATGCAATAAGTGATGAAGGTATTTTTCTTGGTTACTCTACTAAAAGCAAGGCTTATAGATGTTTTAATTTGAGATTGAATAAGATTATTGAAAGTGCTCATGTTAATATTGATGAGAAGTTTATGATTCAAGAAAGGTATCATGATTATGTACCTATGATTGAAGAGGAGCCTAAACCTAGCAATAAAGAAACAATTGTTGAAGAAATGTTTGACATCATTGATGTACAATTCAATGACCCTAAAACTAGCGAAGAAGAATCTTAGAAATTAGATAAGAGAGTCACTCCTAATGTTCCTAAATTCACATCTAGATATCATTCAAAGGAAGACATCATTGGAGATCAGAACAACAAAGTCATGACAAGATCAAAATCAAAGAGTTCCACAACAAATGAAGAGGTATGTTTACTTTCACAAATTGAACCCCTAAGTGTTGAAGATGCATGTAATGATTCAGATTGGCATGAAGCAATGAAAGAAGAGCTAGATCAGATAATTAAGAATGATACTTGGAAACTAGTCCCCAGGCCTAGTGATAAGAATGTGATTGGAACCAAGTGGATATTCAGAAATAAGATGAATGAAGATGGAACAATAGTAAGAAACAAAGCTAGATTAGTATGTAAAAGGTATGCACAAAGAGAAGGGATTTATTATTCAGATACATTTTCCCCTGCAAGTAGATTATAAGCCATAAATTTATTTTTGGCCTATGCTACATTCAAAAACTTTAAGGTATATCAAATGGATTTCAAGTCAGCATTCCTTAATGGAGAGTTGAAGGAAGAGGTATACGTAGAGCAGCCTAAATGATTTACCCTATCAGGCAGACCTGATATGGTATGTAGACTGAAGAAATCCCTATATGGACTTCAACAAGCCCCTAGAGCATGGTATGAAAGACTTGATGGATACTTGACTAAGATTGGATTCAAGAAAGGAGCAGGAGATTGTAATTTATTGATAAGAGAAAAAGCTGATGGACTATTGTTAGTTTCTATATTTGTTGATGACATTATCTTTGGTGGCAATGAGAAGATTAGTGTAGAATTTGCTAAGGATACACAAAGAGAATTTTAAATGAGCATGATTGGACCTATCAAGTACTTTTTGGGATTGAATGTGTAACAGACAGACAAAGGCATATTCATAAATTAGACTAAGTATGTGAAAGAGATCTTGAAGAAATTCAAGATGGATGATTGCAAGCCAGTAAGTACCCCTATTATAATAGGATGCAAGCTTTCAAAAGAAGATGATTTACCAGTAGTAGACATAACCTTGTAGAAGTCTATGATTGGTAAACTTATATATCTCACTCAAACCAGACCAAACATTTCTAATGCAGTTGGTATTGTTGGAAGATTTGAAGCAGAACCTAAGAAAAGTCATCTCATGGCAGTAAAAAGAATATTCAGATACTTGAATGGAACCTTAGACTATGGTTTATGGTATCCTAATTCATAGAATGTAGATCTTCATGTATATACCAATGCAGATTGGGAAGGATGCGTGGATGATAGAAAGAGTACCTCTGGAGGAGTAGTATTCCTTGGAGATAGATTTGCTACTTGGACAAGTAAAAAGAAGAATTGTATCTCTTAGTCAACAGCAAAAGCAGAGTATGTAGCAACAGCATTGAATTGTTCTACAATTGTGTGGATCAAGAAGATGATAAAAGATTTTGGTATTTAGATTGATTATCCTATTGTTATTCATTGTGATAACACTAGCACCATTAATATGTCAAAGATGTTGGCATTAAGCAGTATTGCCACTAGTGACAACACTTATTAGCATTCTGGGTGTAAACCGAGTAGACAGTGTAAACCGAGAAGACAGTGTAAACCAAGCAGACAGTGTAAACCGAGCAGACAGTGTAAACCGAGAAGACAGTGCAAACCGAGAAAATAGTGTAAACCGAGAAGACAGTGTAAACCGAGCAGACAGTATAAACCGAGAAGACAATGCAAACCGAGCAGACAGTGTAAACCGAGCAGACAGTGCAAACCGAGCAGACAGTGCAAACCGAGCAGACAGTGCAAACCGAGCAGACAGTGCAAACCGAGAAAGTTAGTACAAACCGATCAGGACAATGAAAACCGAGTAACATCTTGTCTACCGAGTCACCAATGCTTACCGAGTTCAATACCTACCGAGTGATCAGTATGAACCGTGCCTTCACTTCTACCGAGTGCATGACGATGCCGAGTAATGCAGTGGACGCCGAGTATCAGAAAGTCACCGAGTCAGTGTGAAGGAACCGAGTAACCATATTTGGGCCGACTTAGTAGCACTTATGTTTATTTGTCAAGCCGACTGTGCAATTGTAATTGTAATTAATTGTTTGAAACCTGTATATAAACAATGATGTAGAAATAAGAGATATAAGCACAAGTAATGAAATATATGATATAGAATATATAAAAGAGTAACAAAGGCAGAAATAAGCGAATTGCAGAAGGCTTCAGAAGTATAAGATACAGAAAAGACAAATTCATCACAGAAGGTGATCAGCACATCAGCGAATCTCATTCAGCAATCCAGTTGCAAAGCAGAGATCTACTGTTTCATTCTAACAGGTGAATCAGTACTAAATCCTTTAACCGGGTAGACTTAACAGTCTTTGTACAAATCTCTTTACCGAGTGCATACTTCACTGTATGTTTGTAAATCCTTTAACAGGGTGGATTTAGCAATCCTTATTGCTCCTAACAGGGCAGATCATCGGAAGTGATCAAATTGTAAGCCTTAACCGGCCAACTTTATTCTGCAGTATTAAAGCTTTGTGGGTTTCATCCCCACCCCAGTTTTACTTTCTTTTGGAAGGTTTCTGGGTAACCAAATCCATGTGTCTTTATTGTGAATGCTTTTTAAGTTTCATGCTTTCTGTATGCAAAGGTTAAAAGTAAAATACCTGTTAAAATTAGAAAAGAATTTGGAGTTACTGATTCACCCCTCCCCTCTCAGTAACTTGGTTAATTCCTGAATATTTCCAACAATTGGTATCAGAGCTGCATTGGTTCTCAAGACAAAGCTTAACTAGCTTGAGCAAAGATCCAGGACAATGGAGGTATTCAAACTGAACAAGGTGATTGAAAATGAAAAGCTAGATCTGGAAATGGCCATAGCTAAACTCAAAGAAGCAAAAGAACATCTTTCCCAATCCCTAAGAAGAAGGAAGGAACTTGCAAATCAGATGAATGATCAAAATTACATTGAAGAAAATATTGAAGATCTTCTTCCCTCAAACAACTCAGATGAAGCAAACAATGCTATCAAAGAACTCCTAGAAAAGAATGGGTCTCTGCAGGAAGAAGTGAGAAAATTGAAAAGAGAACAAGAACTACACTCTACAAGATTCTGTGAGATCTTGGAATAGAAAAACAAGTTGAAAGATGAATTAGATGAAAGAAACATTGAAGTCCAAAACAAAACCCTTCAGCTAGAAAACCTAATTGATCAGATCTCTCATACAAATGAAGAAATTCTAAATCTAAGTTCAGAAATAGAAAACACAAAAGAAGAACTAAGATCTGAAAAGGAAATCAATCTAAGATTGATGGATGACCTAAATACTGAAAAACAAATCAATGAAGGAATGCTGAAAAGTCAAGAAGACTTGAATCAGCTGTATGAACGAAATCTTCATAGGCAAAAAGGTAAAGCAGGACTTGGATACAAAGAAGAAGGCGAATCCTCTAAGCAAGGTACTAAAAGAAATAAAAAACCTACTTGTAATCATTGTGGTAAAATAGGACATACTTCAAATAAATGTTGGAACAATGAAAAAGCAGAATTCAATGGAAAATGTTATAGCTGCAATCAACCTGGTCATAAAGCAAATGAATGCAGGGAAAAACCTAGATTCAGAGGTAATTGTCACAAGTGCAACAAACAAGGTCACAAGGCATCCGAGTGCAGATCCAAGATATTTAATCCAGCAGAACAAATTGTGAAAGCAATGTTTGGATGGGACTACAACACCTGGTGTAGATGTCATTACTGTGGAGAATATGGACACATTGGCATGAATTGCATAAAACATCATCTAAGGAAAAGAGATACTACCATAAGATGTTTCAAATGCACTAAACTCGGTCACATAGCCAGAAACTGCATGAATGCCAGTGAAATTGAAGAAGGAAAGAAGAATGAAGCAACTAAGGTCAGGAAACAGGTCAGACAAAAATGGATTCCTAAAGCTACCGAGCAATCCAGTCCAAGTATTGGAATGGATGGCTCTACCGACTCAGACTAAATTTCCAAGGAAGCACTGGAACTGTACTCTCATAGATCAATCTCAAACAGTTCCAGAACTGAAATTAAAAGAAAAGTCTAAATCAGCATGCAAGATGCAGTGAGATCCGAGCGAGGTCGGTATAGTCTTCACCGAGCGAGGTCGGTATAGTCTTCACCGAGCGAGGTCGGTATAGTCTTTACCGAGCGAGGTCGGAGCATTATGAATTCTCGAGTTCACCGAGTTGCGAAGTCTTTTCTGAGCAATTAATTCTTGGTGGGTGACAGTCTGTCAGATTCCTACCCTAATTTGAAATGAGCATTAATGACAGAATTTTAAACAAAAAGCAAGTAATCGAACTCATTCTTCACCGCGAATCTTTAAGCACTTTGAGAGCAGAAAACTTCAAGGGCAACCCGGCGATTTAATACTCTTGTGAAAGGAATTTTCTGTGAGCTACCATGGCATCATCCAGCACCTCAGCGAAGAAAGGATCAGACATGTTAGTCCAAGGGGAGTGGAAAGCACCAGATTTTAAGATCGTGCCCGCAGTTGCAGCCGCCCTAGATCCGAACGGAGCTCAATCTCAGATTCCTCCTAAGGTACTGCTTATCAACGATATCCGTAATCATTTTAACTGTTCTATTCAAGAAATGGGAAACCTAGAACTAGACATTGTGCGTGAGGAACTATGTGTGGATGGTACTTTGAAACCCGAGCACAAACATCTGGAAGATAAGGGTTTAGTCCACATTGCACATCTTCCTCGAAAATTTCGAGATAAATGGGTTAGGTACATTCTCAGCCGAGTACACGATGGCAAGATTTGGCTTGAGCAACCTATTGAGATCACAAGGAAAATGATTCATCAAGTTACCGGTCTTCCCATGTTGAACAAAGCGAAAACTACCAAAACCCTAGGTCGGACGGAACTAGAAAAGAAAACCCTAGCCGAGTGGGATGGTAGAGGCATGAAGGTTAGCAGCATTACCGACGCCGAACTGAAGTTTGGTACACATATCATTGCACACAAGATTTACAGTTCTAGTCGACAGAACAGTGTCTCATGTGAAGCTGTTGACCTAGCATACAAAGTGGTCAAAAACAACTTGACATTTGACCTAGCAGACTTATTGTTGAAACAGTTCAACAAGAACATGGAAAGCATCAAAACTTCCAAAAACAATCCATGTAAGTTTGGATCTTTGATAGTCTGTTTATTCTTCTATGTTCAAAAATTCTTCCCTTCAAAAGGAAAAGTTGTATGGAGAAAAGATGTGCCTGTACTTTATGAAATTAATGAATACATCGCAGAAATGGGTGAAAACTTTGAAAGCATCATGGATAATTATTTTGAGTCTTTCAAAGAGAAAATGAATAACAGATTCCGGATTCCACAGAAGTTGGTGGAAGATTACAAAGATGATATCTGTTTTATGGTAGATTGTGATAATGTGTATATTCAAGCAGTTAAACCAAGAACTGTGTATGCAAAACCTCTTCCTTATGAGGTAAATATTGATGAAACCAAGAACATTATTGAAGCACTTCTAAATCAGCCTGTCAATCCCAAAGCCCCATATTTTGGAACATATGATGAAGCTAAGATGAGAATTGAACTAAGCATAAAGCTTCCACAGGCGGTAAACAAAGGAAAGAAAAGAATAGCTAAAATGCAAATGATAACCGAGGAGAAAGAAGAAATAGGTGAAAAAGAAGAGGAAAAGGATGAGAAAACAGAGGAACCAGAACCTGCAAAGAAGAAAGGAAAAGTTTTTATCACTAAGGCATCTGTGCCTCCCACTGCTGTGTTCACAAGGAGAAATACAAGAGGAAAGGCAGACAAGGCAGAAAAGGCAGATAAGGACATAGTATTCAAAAGGCCTCCTCTAACCCTTCAAGAAAAGCTCAAACTCTTCAGAGATGGATCAGGATCTGGAGTAAGTAACATAAAATCCTTGAGATATGAAACCAGATCGGAAGCAGAGCAGAAGGAAATAGAAGATGCTGTTGTTGAGAAGATGGGACAGTGGAAATACTCTCCTGAAGAAATTACTCCACAGGTTCCTGCAGTTCTATTGAATCCGATAAGAATGAGATGGAGCAATGCAAGGCAAACTGTAATAGACATATTTGATCAAAACCTAAGACAGTTGATGCCGAGCCTGAACAATGATGAAGTGAAGAAGGCACTAAAAGAGAATGAAAACAAGATGACACTGAAGTTCAATACTTGTTTGATTTTGATCAACAATATTGAATCGGTTGTGAAGGCTGCAAAAGCCACATGGAAGAACATTTACCACCTTCACCAACCGAGCATTGAAACTGTAATTATAAAGGATATTGAAGATGACAGCGATGAGCAAGAAGAAGACACCGAGGTAGATGATACTGTAAGGATAGCAGCAGAAGTCATTGCATCCCTTCCTACCTCTCCAGTGAAAGTCTCTACATCCAGCCCTGAGACACCTTCAAGCATGGTTGTGACAACTTCCACATTTGTCCAATCATCCCTAGCAATATCAGAGGCAGCTACCATTTCTTCTACCGAGCTGCAGTCTCCTGTACCAGTAAGTTTTCCAGCTTTTGAATCATCAAGTGTAAATATTGTAAGTTCTCCAGTAGAAAGTATACGAGTGTCAATAGCCAGCCCTATTTTATCTACTATCACTACTACAAGAGCATTAAGTACAGATAAGCCTAAGGCTCTACCGAGTATAAAATTTTTGGGTAAAAATATAGTTGAGGATATAGACCTAGACGAAGAGATAGAGATTCCTACTCTAGATTTTGCAAATCTCTCAGCAGACCAGATGCAGAATATAGGTGAGATCCTCCAAAGGAAAGCAAAACAAAAGAAGCTTAAGGAGGAGAGAGACAAGGAGTATCAAATCATCAAGGATGCTAAGGACATTTTGTCTGATGCATTAGGCATTAAAGTAGACTCCTCCCAGCATGTTTTGTTACAATTGGCTGAAGCAATTGAGAAATACAATGAGGACTCATCCGGGACAGAAAAGTTAGTTGAAAGAGCCGAGAAGAGATTCAACAATAAAGTGCTTGAGCACATTGCTCAGCACATAGCTATTAACCAAGTGGAATTGTCTTCAGTTTTGTCTAACACAGAGTCTATTTATTCGAATGCTACCTCTCTTTTGGCCAGACTATGCAATTTTGCCGAGTTCACAAAGGATGTCAAAAATAAAATGAATAAAATGGATGAGGATATGAAGATTAGCATACAGAAGCTGCAACTTGAACCAAGTTCAAGCTCTGCTCATCACATGAAAATTTCACATCTATCCAATATGCAGTCTGATCTATTGAAAGAAGACTCAAGGATCCGGTCCACACTGCTAGACATCCAACACATGATCCTTCCCATCATGAATACAATGTATAAGCACATTGAACATTCCAGAATATTGATTCATGACAATCAGTTCTCCATAGCAGATCACATGATTGAACTCTCTGCAGAAATCCAAATTACCATACAAACATGTAAGATTCTACAAGAAAGTTGGGACAGAACCCTGGCACTAATAATGAAGGTACATTCTGATTTCTTATCAAATTTTGGATTCTCTCTGTAAATAAATTGTATATGCACCTTTGGCATTATCGTCAAAAAGGGGGAGATATGTATAGAAGGAGAGAGATGTATACTGTATAGATTTGTATAAGAAACAGTTAGCACATTGAAAGGGGGAGACAATGTATATAGCCCTATAACAAAGACAAATTTTGAAAAATCAAAATAAAACTCAGCATGATTCAGTGTATATAAATTTTGGCCAATAAGTGTTTTTGTCACTAATGCCAAAGGGGGAGATTGTTGGCATTAAGCAGTATTGCCACTAGTGACAACACTTATTAGCATTCTGGGTGTAAACCGAGCAGACAGTGTAAACCGAGAAGACAGTGTAAACCGAGCAGACAGTGTAAACTGAGCAGACAGTGTAAATCGAGAAGACAGTGCAAACCGAGCAGACAGTGTAAACCGAGAAGACAGTGTAAACCGAGCAGACAGTATAAACCGAGAAGACAGTGCAAACCGAGCAGACAGTGTAAACCGAGCAGACAGTGCAAACCGAGCAGACAGTGCAAACCGAGCAGACAGTGCAAACCGAGCAGACAGTGCAAACCGAGCAGACAGTGGAAACCGAGCAAGTTAGTACAAACCGATCAGGACAATGAAAACCGAGTAACATCTTGTCTATCGAGTCACCAATGCTTACCGAGTTCAATACCTACCGAGTGATCAGTATGAACCGTGCCTTCACTTCTACCGAGTGCATGACGATGCCGAGTAATGCAGTGGACGCCGAGTATCAGAAAGTCACCGAGTCAGTGTGAAGGAACCGAGTAACCATATTTGGGCCGACTTAGTAGCACTTATGTTTATTTGTCAAGCCGACTGTGCAATTGTAATTGTAATTAATTGTTTGAAACCTGTATATAAACAATGATGTAGAAATAAGAGATATAAGCACAAGTAATGAAATATATGATATAGAATATATAAAAGAGTAACAAAGGCAGAAATAAGTGAATTGCAGAAGGCTTCAGAAGTATAAGATACAGAAAAGACAAATTCATCACAGAAGGTGATCAGCACATCAACGAATCTCATTCAGCAATCCAGTTGCAAAGCAGAGATCTACTGTTTCATTCTAACAGGTGAATCAGTACTAAATCCTTTAACCGGGTAGACTTAACAGTCTTTGTACAAATCTCTTTACCGAGTGCATACTTCACTGTATGTTTGTAAATCCTTTAACAGGGTGGATTTAGCAATCCTTATTGCTCCTAACAGGGCAAATCATCGGAAGTGATCAAATTGTAAGCCTTAACCGGCCAACTTTATTCTGCAGTATTAAAGCTTTGTGGGTTTCATCCCCACCCCAGTTTTACTTTCTTTTGGAAGGTTTCTGGGTAACCAAATCCATGTGTCTTTATTGTGAATGCTTTTTAAGTTTCATGCTTTCTGTATGCAAAGGTTAAAAGTAAAATACCTGTTAAAATTAGAAAAGAATTTGGAGTTACTGATTCACCCCTCCCCTCTCAGTAACTTGGTTAATTCCTGAATATTTCCAACAAAAGAACCCTATGATGCAAGCAAGGAAAAAACACATTGAGATAAAATATCACTTCCTAAGAGAGAAAGTTGCAAAAAAAGAAGTAAAAGTGGACTATGTAAGTACAAAAGAATAGCTAGCTAACATTTTCACAAAACCTTTACTGAAGGATACTTTTGAGTATCTTAGGGAGAAGCTGGGAGTAATTCTCTTCCCTGAATCTAATTAGAGTTTACAGGAGTGCATCAGTCCTATGTGACTGATGAATGTTGACTACTCTACCTCAGGAGTAGTACTGGTGCTTAAATGGTTTGGCACCATTTTCCATTGATGTCAAAGGGGGAGTATATATGTAGTCATGAAAAACAAGATAGAAAAGGAAAGTATATAGTAAGGGGGAGCATAATTCAGTAATATGAAGTAAGGAGGAGTTGCAACAGTTGATATTCAAAGCATTCAGCAGTAGATGGAGGATTCATCCTTGGGGGAGTTTTTTTGAGGAAATAGAGAAGGGTCAAAAATAATTGAACATTTGGATTGGTGGTATTTTTCATTCCATATGTTACCATCAATGCCAAAGGGGGAGATTGTTGGAGATTTTCCAGCAAGCAAGATTGTTGACTGTATGTTTGTCATTGATGACAACATATGGTAAGCAACATGTGTAGAAGCCTAATGGAGAGAGACTTGAGCATATGTTGCATGGATATGTTATCAGCATGATATCATAGATGTAGAGGTTGATTTTGAGTGAAGACAATAATTTAGTTATTTGTATCAGTGAGTGTTCCTAACAGGTCCCATAAACAATTTTGTATGTGATTTGCAGTATAGTTTCAGTAGAGTCTTTCGCATTTATATTTATGTTGTAGACATATGTATGATGTTATGTTTATGGATTTAGAGTTAGATGTACAATATAGGTTGAGTTATGAAGTCTCCAGTTGACAGTCATAGTTTCCTAAGTTTATCTAGAAGAGCCAACAATGTTTATATTGATGTAGACATTGTACCTATAATTTCAGTATGTGTGCTTGGATTTATGTTTAGAAGAGAGTTAACAATGTTTAATTAAGAGTGCATGATGTGATTCAGTATGAGAAGGAAGTTAGAGTTAACTTGGTGGAGCCAACTATGTGAAGCATCACATCTACTCACATGGAGTTGCGTGGACCTAATTTATGTTGCATGCTTAGTAGAGCTGACTGAGATGTTAATGGAGAATTATATTGTTTCTCTAATATAATTTCAAGATGTTTCTAATAGGTTGACTTGATTATATTATTTAGAGGAAGATATTTATAGGCAGTCATTTGTGATTGCTAGGTATGGCAGAAATTTGAAAGATAAGAGCAGAGCAGAGAGTGTGAAGTGTTAAGCCATCAGCAAAAGGTCTATGTGACAAAGTAGAGAGTATATGCTATTCATTGAAACTGATCAAGACAACAGGTCTATGCGCAATTCACCAAGATCCAAATATAGTGCGTATCTGTTAATAGAAGGATGCAACCTTCACCCCTTAGAGCAGTGTGCTCCTAGATAGTGCGTCCTCACTCCTAATAGGGTTAATTGTAAAAGACTCCTAATAGGTTCAGACCCTTGACGAGGTCACTACACTTATCACATTGTAAAGACCAACTCCTAATAGGGTTGTAAGATCTTCTAACAAGGAGCATAATACACTAGTACAGTTCTTAGTGGGTCTCAATTCTCACTAGGGTTTTTACCTATTTGGATTTCCCCATAACAAAAATTATGGTATTGTGTTAAGTGTTATCTTGTTGTCTTTATGCTTAATGTTCTTATATACTTAATTGGATAAATAATTGAAACTTGTAAATAACTGATTCACCCCCCCCCCCCCTCTTAGTTATCTCTTGGTACTATTCCTAACAAAAGGTCCCTCCTAGATCTTAATTTCCTCTGTCCTTTCTGTTGGAGATTTTCCAGCAGGCCAGTACTGACTGTATGTTTGTCATTTATGACAACATATGGTAAGTAGCATGCATGGAAGAATTATGCAGTAATATTTAAGCATATGTTGCATAGACATGTTATCAACATGATATCATGAACACAGAGGTTAACTGTTAGTACAGACAGCTATATAGCAGCTTGTGTCAGTAATGTTCCTAATAGAGTAACAGATAGTGTTCTATGTATGGTTGTTCATACAGTTGTCATGAAGCCTTGCACCCTTGGATATATGATGGAGACATTTTAGTGATGCTAAGTTTGTAGATGCAGAGTCTGATGATCAGTGCAAGTGAAGTTATGTAGTCACTATTCGCTAGTAGTAGTTTGCTATGTTTGTTCAGAGGAGCCGATAGAGATTATATTGGTTCTAGAGTTGTGCCTATCATTTCAGTATGCACCCTTGGATTATAGCTTAAAGAAGAGTTAGTGATGTTCAGTTAAGAGTGCATGAAGTTATTCATCTTGAGGAGAAAGATCCAACTAAATTGGTAGAGCCGACAGTATGAAGCATGCGTCTACATTTATCTTATTGGACAGGTCCCAGAATATGTTGTGTGCTTAGTAGAGCCAACTAAATTATTATTGGAGTTTGTTATGGCTTCTCTAATATGACTTCAAGGTGGTTCTAATAGGCTGACTTGATTATATCATTTAGAGGAAAGATATTTATAGACAGTCATTTGTGATTGTTTGAGTGGTTCATAGTTTATTATTAAGAGTAGAGAAGAGTGTGTGAAGTATTCAACCATCAAAAGAAGGTCTATGTGACCAAGTGAAGAATGTGTGCTATACATTGGAATTGATCTAGAAAGTAGGTCAAAGTGCAGTTCACCAAGATCCAGATATAGTGTGTATTTGTTAATCAGAAGGTTGTAGCCTTCACCCCTTTGAGCAGTGAGCTCTTGGATAGTGCGTCCTCTCCCCTAATAGAGACTATTGTAAAAGACTCCTAACAGGGTCCGACCCTTAACAAGGTCTACTATACTTAATGCATTGTAAAGAAACTCCTAATAGGGTTAAGGATCTTCTAGCAAGGATCATAATACACTAGTACATAATATTAGTGGGTGTCA
Source organism: Chamaecyparis obtusa (assembly GCA_027943335.1). Classification (NCBI taxonomy): domain Eukaryota; kingdom Viridiplantae; phylum Streptophyta; class Pinopsida; order Cupressales; family Cupressaceae; genus Chamaecyparis; species Chamaecyparis obtusa. The sequence continues at coordinate 586,216 of BSBK01001547.1, forward strand.
ATTCCCATTGGGGTTTTTACTATTTGGGTTTCCCCATAACCAAAATATTGGTGTTGTGTTCATGTGTTCTTTCATTGTGTTTATGGTTAATGTTTAAGTATACTTAATTGGATAAAGAATTGAAACATGTAGATAACTGATTCCCCCCCCCCCGCCCCCGCCCTCTTAGTTATCTCTTGGGACTATTCCTAACAATTGGTATCAGAGCCAAGTGCCTCAAAGAGAAAGCCTAAAGCTTGAGGCTGATTAGATGGCATTCTTTAGAAAAGAAAGTCCTAAGTTTGATGGAGAAAATTATCTTGATTGGAAGAACAAGATGGTGACTCATTTGCAGTGCATTAGATTTGAAGTTTTTGATGTGACTATCAAAGTAGTCAAGATCCCCACTTTAGAAGACCTTGCAAAGGATGATGCTAATAAAAATCAAAAGGAATTATTTCATCAGAATGTTATAGCCAAAGAAGCCCTTATTAGTGCCCCATCTGATAGTGAGTTTTCAGAAATAAAGAAAGAAGATACAACCCACAAGATATGGAAGTACCTACAAGACATATTTGAAGAAGACAAACAAGAAAAGCATGTGCACAAAAAGATATGGAAGAAAAGATACAATGCATTAGAGATGTTACCTGAAGAAAACATCAGAGCTTACAATCAAAGGATCAATGAAGCAGTTGCTGGAATCAGGAATAATGGTGGAGAAATCTCAGAGGAAAGATATCATGGAAAAATTGATGACTACTCTCACCCCAGAATATGAAAACAAGATCAACATCCTTGATGAGACCATGTAGCTTACATCAAATTTCAAGAGAGATATCTTGATCAACAAAATCTCAGCTTTTGAGATTTGAAGATTGAAGACAGAACCTAAAAGTGAGACTACCTTCAAAGCAACAGTTCATGGTAAGAAATTTGCAAACACTTCTGGTAATTTTGATGATAATGATTAAGAGAAAACACTAGATGATTTCATTGCTATGATTGCCAAGAGAGAAAAGAAAGGAAAATGAAAATGTCAAGGTCAATTGCCATTTAAGTGCTTTTCATGAAATAAGATTAGTCACTTTGCATCTAAGTGTCCTTCAAGAGTTAGAAAATTCAAAAATGACTACAAGCCTAAGTACTCTAAGGAATGTTACTTTGCTAGAGATGGAGTTTTAGATGATGAACTAGCTAAAGAAGAAATTGGATTTATTGCTATCATAGATAAAATGAACAATAAGACAATTCATGAAGATGAGAAAGAGAAACAAGAGCTAACATTGATTTCCCAAGCTGATAAAAGGACAGACTAGATTATAGATAGTGGTTGTTCACATCATATGACAGGTGATAAAACCAGATTTGTTCATCTAGGAAAATGCAATGGAGGCATGGTTAGATTTGGAGATAACACTCCTAAACCCATCATTGGTAGAGGAGCCATCACCTTGGATGGAAAGAACAGTACTGATGATGTTCTTTATGTTAATGGTTTGAGACATAACCTACTAAGTGTTGGATAGTTGCTTGACAAAGGATACAAATTAGAATTCAAAGGAGACAAGTGCATTATCAAAAACAAGGATGGTGTTATGATTGCATCAAGTTCAAAGACCAGAGGTAATGTTTTCTAACTCAATTCAGAAGCAAGTTATTTTGTTGCTAAAGTTGATGATAGTTGGTTGTGGCATAAAAGACTATGTCATATCAATTTTGATAACATAGTAAGGATAAGAAATGTAAAGGCAGTAAGAGATCTACCTAGCATAGAAAAATTGGTTGATATTATGTGTAGGGAATGTGTATTGGGAAAGCATGTGAGAGATTCATTCAGGAGCAAGAACAATTTAGTAGATAACAAGTTGGATCTAATTCATACAGACCTATATGGTCTAACTCAAACAAGATCATACTATGGTGAAAGGTATTTCATTTTGTTTGTTGATGACTATACCAGAATGATGTGGCTTGCATTCTTAAAAGACAAGTCAGAAGCATTTGACAATTTCAAAATATTCAAAGCTAAGGTTGAAAATGAACGTGGACTGAAGATAAAATGTTTGAGATCAGATAGAGGAGGAGAATTCACCTTTGACAGATTCTATGAGTACCGTGAAGAACATGACATCAAGAGACAGTTAAGTGCACCTAGAACCCCTCAACAGAATGGAATTGCAAAGAGAAGGAATAGGATCATTCTTGATACATCGCACACCATCATGATTGAAGGAAAAGTTGCACACACCTATTGGAGAGATGCAGTCAACTTAGCAGGCTATACCATCAATAGAACTTAGTTAAGGCCTAGCATTGACAAGACACCTTATGAGCTATGGTTTGGTAATGTTCCCACAATAAAATACTTCAAAATATTTGGAAGCAAGTGCTACATCAAGAGGGATGAAGCCATTGGAAATTTTGATGCAAGAAGTGATGAAGGTATTTTCCTTCGTTACTCTACTAAAAGTAAATCTTATAGATGTTTCAATTTAAGATTGAAAAAGATCATTGAAAGTGCTCATGTTAAAATTGATGAAAAGTTTATGACTCAAGAAAAATATCATGATTACTCACCCATGATTGAAGGAGAGCCTAGATCTTCCACTAGTGAAATGAGTATTGAAGAAATATTTGACAACATTGATGTAATATTCAATGACCCTGAGACAAGTGAAGAAGAAACTCCTAAGGTAGATAAGGCAGTATCACTCAAAGCTCCAAAGTATACTTCTAAATATCTCTCTAAGGATGACATCATTGGAGATTAGAGTAGAAAAGTTACAACAAGAAAAAAAGCTAAGAGTTCTGCAACCAGCGAGGAAGTATGTTTACTATCTCAGATTGAACCCTTAAGTGTTGAAGATGCATGCAATAATTCAGATTGGCATGATGCTATGAAAGAAGAACTAGATTAAATCATCAAGAATGATACTTGGAGATTGGTTCCAAGACCTAGAGATAAAAATGTGATTGGAACAAAGTAGATATTCAGAAACAAGATGAATGAAGATGGCACAGTAGTAAGGAACAAAGAAAGATTGGTATGTAAGGGATATGCGCAAAGAGAAGGTATTGACTATTCAGACACTTTTGCACTAGTAAGAAGTTTAGAAGCTATAAAGTTGTTTCTAGCTTTTGCAACATTCAAAAACTTCAAAGTTTATTAGATGGATGTTAAGTTAGCATTCTTAAATGGAGAGCTAAAAGAAGAAGTGTACATTGAGTAGCTAGAAGGATTCACCTTATCAGATAGACCTGATATGGTATGTAGATTGAAGAAAGCCCTCTATGGACTTAAGCAAGCTCCTAGAGCTTGGTATGAAAGACTTGATGGATATCTAACAAAGATTGGATTCAAGAAAAGAGCAACAGATTGCAACTTATTCATAAGAGAGACATCAGAAGGACTACTACTTCTGGCTATATTTGTTGATGACATTATCTTTGGGGGTAATGACAAATTGAGGTTAGATTTTGCTAAAGAAATGCAGAGTGAGTTTGAGATGAGTATGATTTGTCCTATCAAATACTTTTTGGGACTAAATATGTAGCAGACAGAGAAAGGTATTTTCATAAATCAATCCAAGTATGTGAAAGAGATACTAAATAAATTCAAGATGGATGATTGCAAGCTAGTAGGAACACCTATGATCAATGGATGCAAGCTTAAAAAAGAAGATGATTCTCCAGCAGTAGATATAACATTGTACAAGTCTATGACTAGAAAACTCATATATTTTACTCAAACTAGACCTGATATCTCCAATGCAGTTGGCATAGTTGGAAGATTTTTAGTAGAGCCTAAACAAAGTCACCTCATGGTAGTAAAAAGAATATTCAGATACTTGCAGGGCACTATAGAGTATTGTTTATGGTATCCTAATTCAAAAGATGTTGAGCTTCATGTGTATACTGATGCAGATTGGGAAAGATACGTTGATGACATAAAGAGTACATCAGGTGGAGTAGTGTTTCTTGGTAATAGACTTGTCACTTGGACAAGAAAGAAATAGAATTGTATTTCTCAGTCAATAGCAGAAGCAGAGTATGTTGCAATAGCCTTGAATTATTATACAATTGTTTGGATCAAGCAAATGATAAAGGATTTTGGAATTCAGATTGATAATCCTATTGTTATTCACTATGATAACACTAGCACTATCAATATGTCAAAGAACCATGTGATGCATGCAAAGACAAAGAACATTGAGATCAAGTATCACTTCCTAAGAGAGAAAGTAGCAGAGAAAGAAGTCAATTTGGATTATGTGAGTACTAAAGATAAGTTAACAGACATATTCACAAAGCCCTTGCCAAAGGATACTTTTGAGTATCTCAAGGAGAAGCTGGGAGTAATTCCCTTCCCTGATTCTTCTTAGAGAAAGAAGAAAGAGCATCAGTCTTTAGGGTCTAATGGATGGTGGACTACTCTACTTTAGGAGTAGTACTGGTGATTAAATAGTTTGGCACCCTTTGCCATTGATGTCAAAGGGGGAGTAATATATGGTCATGAAAAACAAAAATAAAAGGAGTAATATACTAAGGGGGAGTAGTTCAGTTGATGAAATGGATAATATTGAAAAATATTGCAGTAGATGGAGGACTCATTCTTGGGGGAGTTATAAAGAGGAAATGGAGAATGTTATAAAAGAAATGTTCATTTGGATTGGTGGAGTTTTTCATTCCATATATTTTCATCAATGCCAAACGGGGAGATTGTTGGAGATTTGCTAGCAGACCAGTACTAACTGTATGTTTGTCATTGATGACAACATATGGTAAGTAGTATGCATGGAAGACTTATGTAGTAAGCTTTAATAATATGTTGCATGGACATGTTATCAACATGATATCATGGACACAGAGGTTAACTGTTAGTACAGACAATTATATACCAGCTTGTGTCAGCAGTGTTCCTAACAGAGTAACAAATAGTGTTCTATGTATGGTTGTCTGTACAGTTGTCATGAAGCCTTGCACCCTTTGATATATGATGGAGACATGTTAGTGATGTTAAGTTCATGGATGCAGAGTCTGATGATCAGTGCAAGTGAAGTTATGCAGTCACTATTCACCAGTAGCAATTTCCTGTGTTTGTTCAGAGGAGCCGATAGAGGTTATATTGGTTCTAGAGTTGCGCCTATCATTTTGATATGCACCCTTGGATTATAGCTTAGAGAAGAGTTAGTGATGTTTAGTTAAGAGCACATGAAGTTATTCATCTTGAGGAGAAAGATCTAGTTATTTTGGAGAGTCGACAGTATGAAGCGTGCATCTACATTTATCTTATTGGACAAGTCCCAGAATGTGTTGCGTGCTTAGTAGAGCCGATTGAATTATTATTGGAGTTTATTATGGCTTCTCTAATATGATTTCAAGGTGGTTCTAATAGGTTGAATTGATTATATCATTTAGAGGAAAGATATTTATAGACAGTCATTTGTGATTGTTTGAGTGTGGTTCATAGTTGATTATGAAGAGTAGAGCAGAGTGTGTGAAGTATTCAACCATCAGAAGAAGGTCTATGTGACCAAGTGAAGAATGTGTGCTATACATTGGAACTAATCTAGATAGAAAGTCAAAGCATAGTTCATCAAGATATAGATATAGTGTGTATCTGTTAATCAGAAGTTTGTAGCCTTCACCCCTTTGAGCAATGAGATCTTGGATAGTGTGTCTTCTCCCCTAATAGGGACTATTGTAAAAGACTCCTAAAAGGGTCTGACCCTTAACAAGGTCTACTATACTTAATGCATTGTAAAGAAACTCCTAATAGGGTTAAGGATCTTCTAGCAAGGATCATAATACACTAGTACATAATATTAGTGGGTGTCAATTCCCATTGGGGTTTTTACCTATTTGGGTTTCCCCGTAACCAAACTATTGGTGTTGTGTTCATGTGTTCTTTCATTGTGTTTATGGTTAATGTTTAAGTATACTTAATTGGACAAAGAATTGAAACTTGTAGATAACTTATTCACCCCCCCTCTTAGCTATCTCTTGGGACTATTCCTAACTCTTTCATGTTGCTCGCTTCTTCCAACAATTTTTGGACTGGTTTCCTACCTCTTTTCTTACCACCTTTGATGCTCTTAGGCCCTGAAACTATCTCCTTTTAAAGAGAGCAAGGGGTGAGAACAATATCTTCTTTCAAAGATTCCTCCATAGATGCATTGATATAATTGGAATCCTCTTCTAAAAAGTGTTCTAAGAAGGAGAGGCAAGACTCTTGACCTCTTTGAGGGGAAACTCCTAGATATCTTTGAAAATAACTTGATGAGGGTTGTTGTCCTCCAAAGTCATATCCATTTGGTCTTGGATTGTAAAGATAATCTTTGCTCCCTGCTCACCACAAAGGCCATTGAACCAAACAACCCTATTAGCTGTGAGGGAGGAGGAAGGGCCCTCTACCTGGAGAGGAGAAGTACCCCCTCTTACTGTATGGTCATTTTGCAACTTAGACATTGTAATAGGAGAGGTGTCCAAATAAAATTTTCTCCCTCCACCCACAAGATCATTCACAAAAGGGGTCAGTTGAATACTGGTGGAATCAATTGGCAGCTGCACTAACCCAAAATGAATTCTCTCTTCCTGCTCGCTCTACATCTAAGCCAAGGAAAAATTTACATCCTTATCACTCTGAGTTGAGCCAAGACAATCTAGTACTTCATCTATGGTATGCACTCTGTCCACCGATTAGCATTTCTGCTAGGAAGCCCGTGCAAGAAAAGTTTCCCCTAGACATTCTTCTTTGCCTTTGCCCTTCTCTTGAATCTTGCACTCAGCCTAGATATGACCCCATTTCTTACACTTATCACATTTTTACATAATATCTTCCACCTCAATCTCCTGCCACCAGTATCCTTCTAAGGTATAAATTTCTATCATGTGGGGGAGAGGTGGTTGGGGTTTCCATGCAATACAAATACGAGCATACAAACTGAAGTCATTTTTGTTGATTACTTCATCCTTGCAGATATATATTCCCTAGCCTATCCCCAAGTTGTTTGAATATATCCTCAAGCTAATATTAATGGGGGAGATTATATAGTCTAACCAAAACTAGGATCTCTTCAATGGATTGTCTCTTAGGGTTAAAGTTAGGGGACTAGTCCCTAATATAGAATCCTATCCCTCCCATCATGAAAGAGCCATTGAACACAATATGTTATTTTTCATCTTTTTCTCTTTCTTTGATTAAAAAGAATTCATTGGTCAAAGATTTAAGAATCAAATTCTCACCCCAATTTTTAGAAACCCATTGAAAAATCCTTTTATACGCTGGCCAACCACCACCCCACTTCAAAAAGAATGTTGTCTCCCTCAACGATCTAATATTCTCCTGCCAAACCTTAGAGTTTATCCTAATGTTAGTGGCCCTTTTGTTTGTAGTTTGTGAAATTGAGGGAATCATGTCCTTCTCTACCATAGGTCATTTCAGGATCCACTTTTGATGACCCAAATCCAATGGATTAGGGTTGGAGCCATTAAAAGTCTTCACCTCCCCCTGTTTGGAGTCTCTAGGTTATCATTCATGAACCTGTTTGTCAAAACCTAGCCCTCTGCATGCCTCCGAATGTGAGAAAACCCTAGCCTAGAACGGTGGATGCCAAGGAAGATTTCTAACCACTAACTGACCACCATTGAAAGGTCATCCGCAACGAAACTCCTACCTATGAAACCCTCGACCTCTCTGATGATCTACCATATTAGCCAAGTTTTTTCACTCTAATGTAGAACCTATGCATTGTTACTTAGATTGTTTCTTATGGAATTCTTGGGTGGCGTATAATTCATTTGCTCCATGGTAGTATTCAATATTATATTAGAAATGATGATGATCACCTAATAATTATTAATAACAAGTTTCTAAATTCATATTAAAATATTTTAAAATTTAGAAACATTCATTTCTATTATTTTAAAATATCTAAATTAATCTATATTTTATCATAAATATTTTAAAATAGTATATATTTATATTATAAAATAAAATTCTATATTTTCTGTAATAAATTTTTAATATTTATTATTAATTTAAAGTGTCATATTTATAATTTTATCTACCTAGAAAATTTATAGTGTCATATACGGTCTAAAACGGTCATGATTCATGATATCTAATTAAAAAACAAATATCAATCCTAAAATTTTAATATCGCCAATAGAGAAAAAGAAAGGAAAAAAGTATGGTTAGAAAAAAGCCAAAATGCAAAATATCGCCAATACAGAAAGTGCTTTGCAGTGTCAGGGTTTTGATTGTAATTATTTTGACTATCTTTTTGAGTGAATGTGTTTTGTTTCAGCATGGCCGCACATTTGAGTTTTACTTTTTTTTTTTTTTGTGCTTTAACATTTGTCTTGTTTCTTGCAGTGGCTCATTTCTTTCTATGTAAATATTTGTGCTTTTTTTTGAGGGGGGCCGGGGGGGGAGGGGGGGATGTTGTTAGCTCTGGGGATTTTGTTTGGGATGGGATTTTTGTTCAATTTTTGCATTTTGAGTGCCCATTTAGCTCAAGTTAATGAAGAGTGTGCATGTCAATGGCAGATGAGGCGTTGGCCTTTCTAGCAGCCATAGCGCTTTCATAGGAATGCAGTGATATTACAAGGAGGTGAACATTGGTGAGGAAGGAGATGGTTATGTCGCATCAACAAGACATCTATAGCAAGTGAATGGTGTTGTACATTCATATATTCTAGAAGAATCTATAGCAGGTAATAAAAATTTATTTTGATTGGTTTTGCCTTTTCAGTGATGGATGTGAGTTTGTCTTTTTCTTTCCATGTTAATTTGGCAGGGTTGCAAAGGCAAATGAAACTCCAACACCGGTGGCAATGGGACTTTTTTTCGTATTATCAAAAGGGTTAGTATTAAATCTATTCTGGGTGATTCAAGTTCTTTTAACACTTAGAAGTCTCTATTTCATGGACTCTTTATTAGGCAGGGATTTTCTTTACCTTCTTATTTGGGTATTTTTGTGCGTAATCTAATGGTTTGGAGAATTTTGTGTATTGCAATATTGTAGTTTGAACATTGGGTGTATTTTTTGATATGATTTTGGGTTAATTTTGATAAGTGATTGTAAAATGATAATAAATTATTAAGATTAAGGCTTGTATAATTCTAGGCATGTACTTTGATTTGGTTAATTTATCTTTCTAACTTCATGTTATTTTTATTTTTATTGCTTCTTGAAGATTGATTTGCTACTGTAGATATTGGAGTATATTCGAAAGAATTTGAATCTCTTGAGGAACTAGAACAATCCATCCATTGTGAGGCCCCATATGAAATCTTATTCATTGCCCTAAATTATCTCTGAAGTTTTTTGTTGTTGCATTTGATGTGGTATAATATAAATTTGTTGTACTTCGCTAGATTTTGTTCTTTGCCCTTAATTATCTCTATGAAATTATTTCATGAGAGAGCTCTATGAAATATCCACTCAGCCATAGTTCATGGTTTCAAGGTTAGTGGTTTATAAATCACAGATACCAATATTTTTAGTGTATTCCTTAATGTCATTTGCATTGTAATTCACTATTATTATTTCTATGTTTGATCATGAAGCGGGCATGCATTAGTTTTTAAAAGGCAAAAATAAAAAATCAAGACAGTTAATACATCTATTAACCACTCCATGAAAACATAATTGATGCAGGAGCATCCTGGGTGTAAGAGAAATCTTGCATCACCCAAAAATATTTCTATTTTTGTATTCAATAAGGGCTATCTTGTGCAGAGCCGCCATTTATGGAAACTTGCTATTTTTAGTAAGTTAGTCTTACGATCTCGGAATGTTCTAATTTTACATGTGGATGTTCATCTTATTCATATCAGCCTGCCAGCAAAGTTTCATGGCTAGATCAGGTCTAGTTTTGAAGATATTGAAGATTTTTGGTATTGGCAGCAGGGTACAAAAACTTTGAACTCAGTTTTGAAGGCTTTAGAGGCCCCGGATGAGGTCAAAAATTTGGGTGACGAGCGCCTTGCGCCGGTCAAGCCTGTAGAGCGCTTCGTGGCATTTTTGAAATGGGGTTATAATAGTCAATCAGATCAACTGGTGATGACTTATGGTCTCCGAAAGTCGGGCCACCTGAAATGGCAGAAAATAATTTTTCTTCAAAATTTTTGTTTGGGTTTCAAAACTCATTTTGAGCCGACTTTGATGTAATAAATTGTAAAATAAAAATAATTCTAAGTTTGGTCGGCCCTAAGGGCTAAATTTCTACAACCTTCTCGGGTGGTGGAAATTGCCTATATAAAGAAGGCCCGTAGTGTTGTCTAGGGCAGTTCTAGGTAGTAGATCTGGGTATTGATTCGAGGCTTTGTCCTACATAATATTGTAAGGGAATGCCCATGTGGCTTTGCATATTGTAATTCTAAAAATTTGTAATTCCACATTTGTGGAGATAATAAGAAGCCAATTTTCTGTTCTTGCATATTATTGTTGTTGTTTCTCTATTTTTGTTATGTGTTTGTGGTATTAAAGGGAGCACCCTTCATCAAGTGGTATCAGAGCAGGACTTCCTGAGTGTGTAAACAGATCACTGACTGTGAGGCAGCTTGCACCAGGACCGTGGTTAGGGTTTTAGTGCGCATCGCAAAAATGCCTCCATGAAGAGAACGTGGCAGAAGAGCTGGTGCTGTGACACCTGAGGTTAGAGAGCTGCAAAGACAAGTGGGAGCATTACAAGAAGAGATTCACAGAAGAATGAATCTTAATGTCAGAGACGAAAGTGAGGATGAAGCCGAAGAAGAATATCAAGAAGGAGAAGCCAAAATTGTGAACCAGGAGGAAGAAATACTTTTTCGGGCCATTTCCAAGATTGGGAAAAGACCTAAGATTGAGGTTCCTACATTTTCTGGAAATATTAACTTAGAGGAATTGATCGACTGGATCAATGAATGTGAGGAATATTTTGAGTATGAAGATGTTGAGGATCCTAATAGGGTCAAATTTGCGAAGGCCAGACTAAAAGGTCATGCGAAGATCTGGTGGCAAGAAATTCAATTGGAGTGAAATAGAAGAGGGAAAGATAAAATCACGAGATGGGATCAGATGGTGGATAAATTGAAGCAACAGTTCATTCCTGTTGACTATGAGCTTGACCTACTAAAGAAAATGCAAAGTTTGAAGCAAGCAGGAAGATCTGTTCAGGAGTATACAAAGGAGTTCTATTGACTCCTCATCAGAATAGGCCATGTGGAAGCTGATAAGGAGAAAGTTGTCTGATATTTTAATGGGTTACGGCCAAGCATTCAGGAGGAGTTGAATCTGGTTCGAATGAACAGTATTGAGGAGGCATACCAGTTTGCCCTAAAAGTCAAGGAAAAGTTGAACAAGAAGTTTGAGAGCAGACAAAATGGAAGAGGTCGTGGTGGAAGATCTGGTGGACGGTCATATGGTGGCTAAAATGAAGATCCAAAAAAGAAAGATGAGGCCAGTAGTAGCCATAATCAGAGAGGAAACAATTCCAATCGTTTCCAAGATTAGAATAATAGAGATCAGAGAGGAAGAAGAAGAAAACAAGGTTTAGGAAGAGGAGGCTTCCGTGGAACATGTTTTCATTGTGGAGAAGAAGGTCATAGGGCATTTGAATGTCCTCATCACCAAGGCAGAGCAGACAGGAGAAATGAAGGCCAAGCTAGAGTTGCACATGTAGATGAAGATGCTAGATCATCAAATTCTGAAGATGCTGAAAGAGGAGAAATGCTAATTAACAGAAGAGTCCTGCTGAGTGGTGAGAATGAACCTGAACAAAGGAGGAGCCTGTTTCACACTAGATGTAAGTGTGAGGGTAAATGATATGATGTGATTATCGATAGTGGAAGCACTGACAATTTGGTGTCAGAAGAGATGGTGACAAAGTTGAAGATCAAGAGACAGAAACACCCACATCCATATCGGATTGCTTGGGTGCAGGATGACCACAAGGTCATGGTCAGTGAATAGTGCCTGGTAAAGTTCAAGATCAGTGGGTACCAAGATGAGGTACTATGTGATATCATCTCTATGGATGCATGTCATATGTTGTTGGGTAGACCGTGGCAGTTTGACAGATGTGCTGTACATGATGGTCGTGCGAATACCTATTCCTTGACAAAGGATGGAGTGCGACATAAGCTAAAGCCATTGAAGGAGACCGAAGAAAAGGTATGTGGTAATGCAAGAATAACATTTGTTGATGGAAGAAAATTCCTAGATGGTATGCAGCATGAGCATGTGTGTTTTGCTTTAATTCCAAAAGCTAGTAAAGAAAAAGTAGAGAATGTACCTGTAGAGGTTGCAGATTTGTTGAATAAGATTCAAGATATTATATCTGATAATGTACCTGATGGATTACCACTGATAAGGAAAATCAGTCATTAGATAGATTTGATTCCAGGAGCCAGTTTGCCAAACAAGGCAGCACACAGAATGACACCAGCAAAAAGTAAAGAGTTGAACAGATAAGTACACAAGTTATTGCAGAAGGGGTTGATTCAAGAGAGTCTGAGTCCCTGTGTTGTACCAGCAGTATTAGCACCAAAGAAGAATGGAGAGTGGAGGATGTGTACCGATTCCAGAGCAATAAAAAAGATCACAATCAAGTATAGGTTTCCATTGCCACGAATGAATGATATTATGGACTGTTTTAGTGGAGCTGTGTATTTCTCAAAGATAGATCTGAAGAGTGGATATCACCAGATTCGGATCAGAGAAGGAGATGAATGGAAGACTGCCTTCAAGATAAAGGAAGGACTGTATGAGTGGTTAGTCATACCTTTTGGGCTAACCAATGCGCCGAGCACTTTCATGCGGCTCATGAACGAGGTTCTGAAAGAATTTCTGAGAAAGTTTGTCATTGTTTACTTAGATGTTATTTTGATCTTTAGCAAGACATTGGAGGAACATATGATGCATATTCATATGGTGTTTGAGAAGCTAAGAGATGAAAAATTATTGATTAATTTGAAGAAGTGCAGTTTTGTGAAAAAAGAGTTAGTGTATTTGGGATTTGTAGTTTCAACAGAAGGTCTAAAAATGGACCCAGAGAAGGTATAGACTATCCTTGAATGGCCTACTCCAAGGAGTGCTACTGAGGTAAGATCTTTTCATGGTTTGGCTAGCTTTTACAGAAAGTTTATTAGAAATTTTAGCAGTATTTGTGGACCTTTGACTGAAGCAATGAGAGGGGATAGAAAAGAGTTTAAGTGGACTAATGGGGCAGAAAACAGTTTTCAATTGTTGAAACAAAAAGTTACAGAATAACCTATTTTAACACTTCCAGATTTTAATAAGGTGTTTCAAGTAGATTGTGATGCTAGTGGTACTGCAATAGGAGCTGTTATGAGCCAAGAAGGTAAACTTGTTGCTTATTTCAGTGAGAAGTTAAATGATGCCAAGAGGAAATATTCTGTTTATGATCAAAAATTTTATGCTATAGTTCAAGCATTAAAAAAGTGGAGACATTATCTGCTTCCTAAAGAGTTTGTCTTGTATACTGATCATCAAGCTTTGCAATATTTGAATAGTCAAGGAAAGTTGAATCAGAGGCATTTGAAATGGGTTGAGTTTTTGTAGAGTTATACATTTGTTTTGAAGCACAGGAGTGGAAAGTCTAATAGGGTTGCAGATGCTCTTAGCAGAAGGCAAATATTGCTGACAGAGATGCAGATTGAGGTGGTTGGGTTCAAGGAACTCAAAAATTTGCATCTAGAGGATCCTGATTTTGGTGAAGCTTGGAAAGCTTGTACAGAACCTGTTACTCTAGACAGGACGAAATGACTAGATTTTATCATCCAAGATGATATGCTATTCAGAGGGAGTTAGTTGTGCATTCCAAGAAGTTCTATGAGGGAGAATCTCATCAAAGAGAAGCATAGTGGAGGATTGGCTGGACATTTTGGTCATGATAAAACCCTTGCTTTGGTTGGTGAGAATTATTATTGGCCACAATTGCAGCAAGATGTGAAGAAGTTTGTACAGAGTTGCAGAGTATGTCAGATGGCGAAAGGATTGAAGCAGAATACAAAGTTGTATCAGCCATTACCTGTACCAGAGAAGCCTTGGGAGGATATCAGTGTGGACTTTGTTCTAGGTTTACCGAGGACACAGTGGGGACATGATTCAATTTTTGTAGTAGTTAACAGATTTTTGAAGATGACACATTTCATTCCTTGCAAGAAGACTAATGATGCTGTTCATGTAGCATAATTGTTTTTCAGAGAAGTGGTGAGACTACATGGTTTGCCAAAGACCATAGTTTCAGATCGAGATACTAAGTTTGTGGGATATTTCTGGCGTACATTGTGGAAGAAGTTGAAGATAGATTTGAAGTTTAGTTCATCACATCATCCACAGACTGATGGATAGACAGAGGTGGTGAACAGAAGTTTGAGAAATCTACTGAGATGTTTGGTTGGAGATAAGCCAACAGGATGGGATTTGATTTTACCACAGGCAGAATTTGCATACAATAATTCTGTCAATAGGAGCACTGGTAAATCACCATTCCAGATTGTATATGGAGGTAGTCAAGAAATGCATTTGAATTGAGAAAGATAGATAAAGGAGAAATAAGTAGTGCTGAAGCTGAGGATTTTGCGGAACACTTGAAGAACATCCATGAGGAGGTGAGGAAGCATATTACTAAGATGAATGCATAGTATAAGGCTAAGGCAAATGAGAAAAGGAGGCATAAGAAATTTCAGGTTGGAGATGAAGTCATGGTTCATTTGTGGAAGGAGCGATTTTCGGTTGGTACATATAACAAGTTGAAAATAAAGAAGTTTGGGCCATGTAAGATACTGAAGAAACATGATTTAGGAAATGCATATGAGATAGAATTGCCTGCTGAGCTGAATATTTCACCAGTGTTTAACATTTCAGATTTGACAGAGTATCATGAAGGAGGTGTTGAAGATGAGGTTGTAGTAGCATAGTGGATTATTCTAGCAAGCAGTTTATATATCAAGAAAATTGAAGACATACTGGACAATCGTGTTGGTAGAAGCACAAGGAAAAGGACATATGAAGAGTATTTGGTCAAATGGAAAGGACGACCTATTGAAGATTCATCATGGCTAACAAAGGAGGAGGTTAACCGTCTTGGTTTTCCTCTGCACACCTGAGTCATGACAGGGTCACTTCTCAAATTACCCCGGGTGTCTGATGCAGGAGCATCCTGGGTGTAATAGTAATCTTGCATCACCCAAAAATATTTCTATTTTTGTATTCAATAAGGGCTATCTTGTGTAGAGCAGCCATTTATGGAAACTTGCTATTTTTAGTAAGTTGGTCTTAGGATCTCGGAATGTTCTAATTTTACATGTGGAGGTTCATCTCAGTCATATCAGCCTGCCAGCAAAGTTTCATGGCTAGATCAGGTCTAGTTTTGAAGATATTGAAGATTTTCAGTATTGGCAGCAGGGTACAGAAACTTCGAACTCAGTTTTGAAGGCTTTAGAGGCCCCGGATGAGGTCAAAAATTTGAGTGACGAGCTCCTTGCGCCTATCAAGCCTGTAGAGCACTTCGTGGCATTTCTGAAATGGGGTTATAATAGTCAATCGGGTCAACTAGTGATGACTTATGGTCTCCAGAAGTCGGGCCACCTGAAATGGCGAAAAATAATTTTTCTTCAAAATTTCTGTTTGGGTTTCAAAACTCATTTTGAGCCGACTTTGATGTAATAAATTGTAAAATAAAATAATTCTAAGTTTGGTCGGCCCTAAGGGCTAAATTTCTAGAACCTTCTCGGGCGGTGGAAATTGCCTATATAAAGAAGGCCCGTAGTGTTGTCTAGGGCAGTTCTGGGTAGTAGATCTGGGTATTGATTTGAGGCTTTGTCCTACATAATATTGTAAGGGAATGCCCATGTGGCTTTGCATATTGTAATTCTGAAAGTTTGTAATTCCACATTTGTGGAGATAATAAGAAGCCAATTTTCTATTCTTGCATATTATTGTTGTTGTTTCTCTATTTCTGTTATGTGTTTGTGGTATTAAGGGGAGCACCCTTCATCAATAATGATTGCTCAATACGTTTGCATGCATCTGTTTTATCACAAATCAGATTCATTCATTATTTTTTTAGAGGGCACTTTATGAATTTGATTTCATGTCAGGAATTTCGATTTCAAGTGTTGTAAATGGAGTAAAGGAGTGAAATTTTGAATTTTTTAGTTGTATTTGATGAGATAGGATGTTGTGGAATAGAGCATTTGAAGTTTTTAGTTGCAACGACAGAACTAGATAGTGTATCTTAATGTGGATGCAGGGCAATCTGTTATAATAATTCCAATATTTTTCAAGAAAAAAATATTTATTGGTATATGTTTGGACAATTCCCACCTTCACGAATTTAAATTTTTGCAAGCAAAACGCCAGTGAGAACCAATACCTTATCCATCATCACCCTTGTGTCCTTTTGCAGTACTAACTTTCATCTCATTCATCTATATGTTAATAGTCCACCTTTTCTTCCTTCTGTATTTATTAGAGCACCCATGAGTGAAGGCACATCCATAGTTTTAGCAGAGTAGTTTTTAGTTATTTATTTGGACAAATCTGCTCACCATCCTTAATAAAATTTATGTCCTCAGATTTTTCCTTTAGAAAAGTTATAATATGTACCATGAGAGGTTTGGAGAATACGTGTATTGTATTGGGGCTTAGAGGATTTATGGCTTGCTCCACAAATGTCGTATAACGTCGAGGGTTTGGAAGATTTGTGGTTTGATTAATTTCATTTTATTTTTGAAATCTGATCATTTATTTTGTAAATACTAAATATATAAAGATTTTCTTCATGGTTTTGTAGTGCCATAGATCAATATGGCTAATTGGTCCTAGTATTTTATTTACATATTTATTTTGTTGTTTCAATCCCTGATAAACAGATACTTTGTATTATTAAGTTTAATAATTAGTTTCCAAGTTTTTGTTGGGAGGTTTGACATGACTTTTGTACATGAGGCAACAACAGATGAAAGCTTCCCTTGATTTTCAAGCGAAGGTTCAAGCCTACTTCTGGTTTCTAAGTAATCAAAAGGTTAGTAAAAGTTTCTCTTTATTCTGGGATTCCCTTTACCTTCTTACTTAGGCATACTTTTATGGGCTTGGAAAATTTGTATATTGGAATATTGTGTTTGTAGATATTGTAGTTTGAACAATGGGTGTATTCTAATATAAGAGTATTATAATGGTTGATAAATTCTAGGTTAGTTTTGATAAGCTACTTTTCAAAAATTTATAAATTAATAATTTTAGAACTTTTAGAACTTTAGATTTAGATTTGTACTTCAATTTAGTTAATCTATCTTTCTAGCTTCATGTTTTAGTATTTTAATGTTGGACCCTCTGAAACGATACCTCACCCTTATGTCTAAAAGTTCTTTTTACAATCATTCATTTAAGTAGTAATAGACCATTTTTTTTTGCTTAGGATTTAGTAGAAAACTTTTGACTGAAGGAGTAGTTTTTAGTTATTTCTTTGGACAAATCTGCTCACCATCTTTAATAAAATTGATGATGTGCAAGAGAGTCATGTTCCTACCCAAATTTGTGATGTACTAACTATGTAATTGATTCCAAATTATTTGGAATTAATGTGCAACATAAATAGTACATTAATCAAAAACAAAATCTCTTAGACTATTTTGATGTAATTAAAAGGTTTTAACTGTTGATCTACATCACATGTGTAAACAGTCTTAACTTAAAGTCCTATAATATGGCATGTTCACTAGAATAATTTATTTGAAAAAATTTGTCTATTCACTAGAATAATTTATTTGAAAGAATTTCTCTTTATAAATGGGTTTGGGATATGGTCAGTGCACTACTCACTAGCTATCAGTAATGAATATTCTCCATACTTTGGTTAGAAGTGTCGGTTTACGTGCCTGCTGGGTAATGGTGATAAAGAGATTTGAACCTGGGACGTGGCACCTCAAATTGAGTCAAAATTTGGCATGAATTATTTTTCTTCTGTTATATTTCCAGCTCTAGGCAGTCAATTTATGCTCAATAGTAGTTATGTTCGTAGGGAAGAGTATGAATTCTGAGTTTGATAGACAAGAATTTTTTATAAGTTTAATCTGAACTGATAGTGAAAGGTTTGATGCTTGGCTTTGTGGATTCTCTCGGAACTTATGAGGGAATGATTGTATAAGCCCATAGTTGTCCCTATAGAAGAATTATAATAATGTATCTTGAGGGGTCTGGAAAAATGTTGGGTCCATATAATTTGTGGCTTGCTTAACAGATCCTTTTACTATTGAGGGTTTGGAAGATTTGTGGTTAGATTCTTACATTTTTGTGATAATGTGATAAATTATTTTACACATAAATAATGATAAAGATTTGTTTCATACTTTGTAGATCCATAAATCTATTTGACTAATTGGTCCTAGTATTCTTCTACCTTTTTATTGTGGTGAGTAGATAGGGTCTCCAATATTTATGACTCATGATTCCAAATTTGTCCCTGCAAAAAAATTATTGTAATTTATCATGACCGGTCTAGAGAAATGTGTACTGTAATATTGGATCTAGCGAATTTGTGGCTTGGGTAGCAGATGTCTTGTAATATTGAGGATCTGAAAGATTTGTGGCTTGATTACTTGCATTTTTACGCTATACATATTTTGTTAGATGTCTATACCTATTCCATAGTTCCTATTTTTACTTAGATATGAAGGTTGCTGGCGAACAATCTAGAGTTTTGATTTATTTTTGAGAATCTTGTTTGAAAGCTGATTAAGATTTTCTTTCATGCTACGTCATCTTCTTTTTTGAAGCATGGTAGAAAGTAGAAGTGCAATTCAAAATTTATAATCCTTGGGTGAGTCGGTGCAAGTTAATTTGTTATATATCATTGGGACATTGTAAATGTTAATGTGTTCTTGTGCTCTTTGTCTAGTAATTGTAATTGTTATGATTTCTTAAATAACTAAATCTATAAAAGAGTTTTAATTGATTATATTTGTTTCAAAATGGAATTTGTTTTTGTGAAGTTTAGGCAAAAAATTATAATAAGAGATTTGGTTTAATAATAGACTTAACAAGTTGATTCTCACCTTCAAGCATTTGTAATCTCATGGCCTTTAGACCCTCATAAGTTATTACATGCTTTTTTGAGATTATTTGTTTTAGTACAAAATAAACCTTAGATGTATTTGACTATTATTAATACAAATATTTCTTTGAGGAGTTCTTAGATTTCAAATTAGAGGTGACCTCTAATATCCTTAGTATTAGCTTGCTTTGAGGCTTTCTTATCTTTCAAATTTTGCTAGTTCTATGGGTATTTGTTATTCTTGCAACCATGTGTATCCTTTTTGCTAGTTCTATGGGGATTTGTTATTGTTGTAACAAGGATAGTGATTGTCATCACTTCAATATTGTAAACATTGCAAGTACTTTACTACACTCAAGGGTATTATTTTCTCACCATAAGTAGTAGACAAGTTTGCAACACAAAGTGATTGTGTGAGAAACCAAAATTTTCTTATTGTAGTTGTTTTCTTATTATGCTCTTTGTATCATTTTTTTGGCCATAAGAAGACTAATGAAGTAGAGAAATTGCTATTTACATTTGGTTACTCCACATTGGAGTTTTTAGGGTAAAACTTTGTTTGTCAATATATGCTTTCTTTCTTTTCTTTTCATTTTTGTTTTCTTTTAAATGTTGCTGCAAATAATGTTATGTAAACATTCTTGACCATCATTCGAAGAGAATTCAAGTAAAACAACAATTTTGATTTTTGTGGCTTCCGAACTATACCAAATATGTGGACTTTAGAATTTGTAGATCAGTAGCCATAGAATAAGGATTGACTTGAATAAAATTTTAGGGGAGACCTCTAAATTAGAGAGTCAATTGCATAGATACCGCAAAATGCTTTATGATTTCTTCTCTTTTTATTTATTTTCCACTTATAAATGTTGTTGCACCTCGAAGATGCTCTGGTGGTGGGAGCTCTGATACCAATGATAATATCCAATGCTAATGTAAAGGCATTCACCTAGTACTCTAAGCTATATGAAATGCACATGAAGCTCTTTCTATTAAATCTATGCCTTTTGCATTTTAAAAATTTTAGCCAGCTTTAGTGAAGAGCCTTTTCATTTGCACCAAGTTAAAATAGCCAACTTTAGTGAAGAGCCTTTTTCATTTGCACCAAGTTAAAATAGCCAGCCTTAGATCAAGTCTTAATAATTATAGTCAAAATTACTGTATTGGATGGTGTACATGTACTCTTTCTATATAGAATGCCCTCCAAGCTTCTTGGTCTTTTCAGAGTTTTTTTATCAAAATTATAGAATTTTTTTTTTTTTAATTCGCTTCAGAGTTGAAGGGTATCTATATGTTCTATCAAAGCCTTTCGTTTACCCTGTGTTGCATAGGTTTTGTCCAATTTTTTATTTTAGTTGGGGCATAAAATCGTGAACTCCTTCTAGATAAAATCTTAATAATTGCCTCGTGTTATGCTAGTTTATGTCCTAAATATTGTACGTGATGGTGTACATGAACTCCAAATAAATAGAATGCATTCCAAACTCTCTTGGTTTTTAAAGGGTTTTATATGAAAATTATTACTCTCAAAATTATTCTCTTCAGAGTTGAGGGATATTTATTTTTTGAAAGATATCACCAAAATAGTCCCTATGTCCATACAACTGTCCCTCCATTCGTTCTATCAAAGATCATCTAGTGCACAATCCCTCTCCTTTCTACCAAAGATTATTGTAGGGCATAGTTACCCCTGTCATTTTCAAAAACACGCAACAAGATTTGATTCTGACCTATCTAATTAATCTCACCACCATATCAAAAACCCATTGACAAGCTCTACTCTATGTAGAGCATAGTCTCTTTATCCATTCTATCAAAATCATCTAGTTGAGAGTTTCCCTCTCATTTTCACAAGACCCATTGACAAGCTCTTTATATTAAACCACAATCTTCATGTTTGAAGATTTTTGTAGCTTTAGCTTTAGCTTTCCTTCCTTAGACTAAGCCTCAATATTTTAGTGTTGATTGGGTTTTTTTTTTTATGCCTAGTTGGAGGTTCAACCATCAAATGTTTTTTATTACAGTCAAACAGGTTTTGAAGGGGCCCTAAAACCTTGAAAAACATTAGAACTTAAGATAGGACATTAAAAGTTCCCAAAATACAACAGTCCACCCAGAATAAAAGACCAGACACCCCAAACACCGCACAAAAAATAATGCCAAAGAAAGCGGTCCAACAGAAAAACCCCAATCCACTGTGTAAGATTAACCAAAGGAAAATAACAGTTAAGAGAGAGGATTAAAATTTTGATCCCTTCTTATGGGACATAAGGGTCATGTCGAATGATGAGGAGGATCTCTTACAATGTTTTACTTTGATGGTGATCCATCCTTCTTCAACTCTAGCAGCCTCATCCTGCCAGCATGATGAATCCAAGACCTAAGTACCAACACCAGCAAAGGTGTTGAAACAGCTAGCGAAGCATCTATCAAATGGCCAACAATATTCCCAGCCAAGGGACTAGCTAAAAGAGGGTCAACAAAACCAAAACCAACCACTGCCAAAACACCAACATAGTCAGCAAAATCAATGCGCATAGAACTGCCAACAGGGAGCCCGACTCCATCCAACAAAGGAGTTAGTCCAAAACTAGTAGAAGGGCAAACAAGATCAAGGCCAGTGGCCATGACAAGCCCAGAAGAAGATGAGCACGATATGTCCTCCACCATAGAAGAGACCAGATTGCCTAAAATAGGAGCAACCTCCTTCCATAGCTGACAGGAGTTTTTCAAAACTGTGTAATGTTGGGAGGAAGCTCCCTTCCACCAAGAGGGAGAAGATTTCTCCTTCTTAGAATCCAATCCACATTGAGCAGAAATGTGACCAGTCTTGAAGGATTTTCAACACCTAAAAGGAATACCTTCATAATCAAGTTGTTGGATCCAAGATCCCAATGATGACTCAATATTGATTTTAGTTGGAAGACCCTTGAGGTGTCAAGATTTACCAAAAGACAAACAATGGTGGAATGATTAATATTATAAGATTCATGATCCAACATTAAGAAATCCCCCAAGGCCTTACCCACTTCCTCCAATATGGATTCATGCCAAAGATGAAGGGGGAGGTTAGAAAGCCTAAGCCAAATGGGGATCTTACTGAAGACTTTAGAGGAAGGATTAAAATCAGGGTGGTAGGGCTTAAGCATAAGCATAAAATTTTCCTCCTCCCAACTAAAGAAATGTTCTTCCAAGATTTTAGATCTATCCTCAACCCTAGGGTGACCCCACAATAGTGGGTTACACTTTTTTAGACATGTTGATTTTTGTTGAAATAACACATTTTTAATAAAATATGGTGATTTAAGCCTTGAGAAGTTCTATTTGGAGGAATTAATTAAAAATCATTATCTCAAAGCTTCTTAGATAAGAAAAATATTGATATAACATCTATACTTCTCATTCATACCTACAATGGAGTCTCCTTCACACCTATTAAAATGCTGACAAAAAATCACTTCGTCTTTATCTTTTGGTAGATCTAATGAATCCATTTGACAAGCCTATCTATGTAGTAAGTCACTACTGAGAAAAATATTTCCAATGATTATAGTGTTAATATATATTAAGTTTATTATGACTTTATATTTTTAGTTTTACTAAACATGGATATTTCACCGTATGTCTACCTCTATGTTTGATGCTTATGGAAAAATAGTAAATGAAAGAAAAATAAATAAATAAATAAATATATATGCCCTAGGTATTGAAGTTATTTTTCTATCAGAAAAAATAAAAATGAAATTGGACAAATACATGATAAGTTATAAGCTATGTAGTCAAGGTATGTCAAAATTACAGTTGTTAATGGGCCCTTGGTCTGCTGGTGAAGTTGTTTCATTTTGAATGAGCCCATCGGGGATCAAGTCTTATTGAGTGCAAAGGCTCTGACAACATAAGGGATGAGGTCAAGATTGTGCCCTGGGCGGATTTTGGTGGAATGGATACCCGTCAGTTCTTGACTCTTAGCCAAAGAGGTTCTCTGAACCTCTAACAAAAAATATATTTTGAGCTATTGTGTCATAGGTGAGAAGGGAATCACTCCATGATTTTTATTATTATTTTTAAAAATTATGATCTTTTCTACTATCCTTCAAATGACGAGAATGGAAAGATTTAATTAGACTCCCATAGTTTTAGAGTTTAATTTGTAAACACAATAAGTTAACTTGGATGAAGAGCACAAGGCCATCCTAGTCTTTTATTTCAGTTCTTCCAACATAGGAGAATAATATATTATTTACTTTGGATCTGGTAAGGTGGTTGGCTGGTGTCATGCATCCCACTTCCTTAAAAAAAAATTATTGTTGTTATTTAATGTTCACTCAAGGCCCATAGGATTCATAGGCAATAGAATTCATCTAGAAATTTCAAGACATAAACTTTTGAGATTAACTCCAACAAATTTTAGAGTTTTCTAAAATCAAGTATTGAGATCTCAAATCAATATAGCTTTAAGTTTATGTAACGCCCCGCCGAGGAGCCCTCGGCTTGAGGACATATTACTCAATAAAACATATTTTAAAAAATAAAAATAAAAATAAAATAATAGATTACATTAACTAATGTGTCACATTATAATTTTATTTAGTAATTAGGAAGATAAATATTATTATTACTGTTATATAGGATTGAGAACAATTAACACCACATACCCGAATGTCGCCACCTTATTTCCACATTGTGGTCACCATGTCCAAAACCTATAACTGGACATATGTCTATCCTCTGCATGCAAAACATT
This sequence comes from Chamaecyparis obtusa, assembly GCA_027943335.1. Taxonomy (NCBI): domain Eukaryota; kingdom Viridiplantae; phylum Streptophyta; class Pinopsida; order Cupressales; family Cupressaceae; genus Chamaecyparis; species Chamaecyparis obtusa. The sequence continues at coordinate 610,010 of BSBK01001547.1, forward strand.
AGATACATAATCATAAATAAACTTTTCATAAATATATTATCTAAGGAATGAAATGTCAAGAGAATATGGAATGATAGACAACATACCTCATCGAATATTTTTCAGATTTCCCAAAAGAAATTTCATCCCTTGAAATGCAATCCTCAATTTTTTTTTGTAGAAAATACATTAAATCCCAAAAAGTATTTGGAGCTTTCAAGTGACTATAGAAAGGCATTGAATCCTCCATTAATTCTCTAACATGTTTTCCTTTGAAATTCTTTCATACTTCTGCAAGAGCCAATGTAGATGGGAAAAAAAGTCCCCCATCCCCAAATAAAGTCCATCCTGGAAAAAATTTGCATCACCGCTGTCATGGCCTGCATGTTACATGTTGACGTTCCAAATCCGTAGATGTCAAAATTGAGAGCAACCCCTTCTTAGTGATAAGGAACCCATAAATTGTATATTGTGCAGCATTAAAAGAATCCACCAAAACTAGTTGACAGGCATCACACCCCAAATGAATAAGGTAGATGTATTCATAATCTACTTTCTTGAAAGCGGTTCCAAATATCATGTTCTTTTTATTTATTTTATTTTTTCAATGCCGTGAGAAATGGAGAGGTACTTATGATCATTATGATATTGAATATTAGAGCATTGGTAATGATGTTATGACTCTAGATTTCTTCTTACTCACATCATTTCCAAATGACCATATGACAACCATTAATGTTGCTATTGAGTGAAGAGATTGTTTTCCTTTTCTATTACCAAGGACATCAAACCTGATATGTATATGGTCTATTCTGGCAAACTACATTATAATATATATATGCCACAACTCTCATTTGACATAATGTTGTAAGGTATGTCACCTCTTGCATTCAATCTCATCCACCTACTATAAGTTTGGCAACTCACTCTCTTTAATGAGAACAAGACATTTGTATAAAAGGTTGTCGTTATCTTATTACAAGTGATGATTGAGCATGTAAATTTAGCCGTATTTAATATTTTCATTAAATTTAACAATAATTTAATAATCGATTCAAAACAAATTTAATTTCATGCATGTTCCCATATTGTTGAAAAAACAAAATCAATTTATTAATTATTTTAATCTAATTAATTTTCCCCTCAACTAAAAAGGTGGCCAACACTCATTAAAAAATAATCACTTTACCTTATAATATGACCGAATCTTGCAATACTAACATTAATAATAACAATCGATATTTATATATTACTTTCATGTTTTTTCTAACATCATTAGTACCACCAATAATATTAGTATTAACTAATCAATAACTAATGTTATCTATAATTTGGAGTAGCAATGATATCGAGAAACACATAAGATTATCATTGACGTTAAATTTATCACAACACACTTTAAACCATAACTAAATACACATTGAATAATGTTAATATCGACAAACTATCTTGTCTCACCTTAATTATAGTTTAATTATATTATATTAAGGTGATAATTAATAACAATACTTATATAAGGATTAGTTAAATCTTCTAATAAATATAATAGTTCATAATTAAATCATTAAATGCAAATGATCCAAGGGCATCATGATCAATGCTAAAAGCACATGAATCTACACCATTAAGAGAGGTCACAACATTACCTTTATCGACTTACTATTCACTTCATAAATCATACAATGATGTTAAGGCTAATGCAATTATATGAATGAGTAATTAGATTCTAACTCGTATCAAATTAAGCATATATCTATGTCTAGACTATCATAGGTCTAACATAGATTTCAACTAACAATTTACTAGAAAAGATGGAGGGTTCACTTACCAAAATAGTTCATTGCCTAGGCTGTGATGCCACTCTAAATGAATTTGTGTATGATATAAAATCTTCAAAAATGAAGCTTGACCCTATAAACCATTGAAAAGATAAAATAGTGATGACCTTGCAAACCACTGAAAAGTTAAAATAGTGAGCCTGCTCAACTCTCCAAGGATCTTTATCAATTAATTACAAGTGATATCGAAATGTTCCAAATATTCAAGTTCAAACAAAGGAGCGGATCTCACTTGTGAAACAAATATATAGAAAATCTATTTGTGTAACATGGTTACCTACATTATATTTTTCGATGACTTTAAGTTGTTTTACTCACTTGTAATATCTCCTCTCCGCTTCCGATTGAAGTTGTGCGCATGGTTGTGAGAGGCCATGGACCCAAGCATTGGATTATGAGGGCCTTCCCTTACGTTGTCAGAGACGCTTCTCTATAGGGCACATGAACACTAATTGTGCTCTTCTGCACCTGAAAGGTGTTGTCACATGGTGGAAGGCTACTAGTAATGACCATTTGATAGTCGAGCTTCTAATTGTCTTTCCGATTCTTCTTTTGAGGACTCGGTATGTTGATGAAGATGAAAATCCTTCTAATAATCTAGATGTTGCTCATGTTGCTACTCAAAACTAGACTTCTGCTGGTCGCTCGATGTTTCCCTTGCTTCTTTTGTTTCAATGCCTGTTGGCCCTATTGTCCTTGTTGTTGATTCTAAGTACTCACACTCTTGTTTTGCAATAGAATTCTACAGATAATTCTCAGACTCTTAATCACTTTGGCCTTTGTGTTGATGCATGTCCTAGTGGGGTCTCCTTCGTTGTTGAGCCTAAGGATAGCATTGTTTGGACTTTTTTCTAGCGGCATAGGAAGAACTCTTCTTCTAACTCTCGCCCATCATCTCATGGGGTGTGAATCTAGTTGATGGACTTATATCCTTTGTGGTTTGTTTTATGTCTTCTAGTCAACACCTCTTATGTTGACTATGTGTAGTCGATGGCCTTTGTTTCTACTTTCAAGCCTTGTTTTTGTAAGGGTTGGCCCCTTATTTTGCTCCTATTATTAAAAACATAGATTTAATACAAGCAAGAATATGTGGACAAGTCATTGCATAAATGACAATTCATATTAAGGTTGCATTATGTGGCCAATGTGTATATGTGCATATATGTTGGTGTTACATTGAGTGTATACATAATACTACTTTTTAATAAAATTGTACGGTGATGTAATGTGAACTAGTTTGACCTTATGTAATTAACTTGTATACATATTTGTATTAAATATTGTATGATTAAGTCAGGTACAAATTGAATGAGTATGGTATATATGGAATACAAACCATATGTTATTGTGCATAAAGTTTGAAGATAGAGCTATTTTTATTAAAGTTGTATGGTGACCTAATGTTAATCGAGTTTTGACATTTGTTCAATTGAATTCTATACATTCTTGTTTATATACACCATACAAATAGAATGTATACATATGATGTAATTATAAGTATTATTTAAGGAAGAATATTTATGCAAGATAATTGCATAATTTTCAAAATCTAATTCACATTATGTGATCATAAAAACTCAACTTACACATATGATGTAGGTCACCATGCAAATTTAATAGAGTAGCTTTATGTACACATTGATGTAACACCAACATAAAAAAGTATTATGAATGTATACACATTGGTCATATAACCTTAATATTAATTGACATTTATGTAATTGGCTTTTATATATTTTTATTTTTAATATTAATCATCAACAAAACTAGGGTATTGACCCTTACAAAACCACATTTTGAGGGTGTACAAACATAGCATACTAACAATAGATAACCATAAAAAATAGCCTAGATATAGCTAGGGAAACTTGTTATCACTTGTTTATTTAAAAGAAATAAAAATGCTTGTTCTTCTAATTGGATATTGTAATTAAATCATCCTTCGCATAAATTAGGCTCATGCAAGCTCAACATCTACTAATGGCCACAACCATACCAACTTAACATCTGGGGATGATCATGGATATGTCAACTCAACATCCGTAGATGGCCACAACTGTATCGACTCCACGCCACTTGAACGACCACAATACCATTGTCAAACTATCTTTCATTAAGTGTTTTAACCCCATTTTATTTCATGTTATTAGTTGTCACAATTAACTCCACCAAGGGTTATCATAGGACTGCTTTATGTGCCTACCCACCTTGGGGAGCCACTCCATCCCACTACTCGACACCTACTAATCAAAATACAATGCTCAACAAAAACCAAGCAAAGAGATGCTATGCCACAAAAAGGGAAGGTACGCTCAATTAGACTCACCAAGAGCTTGGATCACTTAAACCTCAACATAGGAACATAGCTCTACTACATGCCTGAATGTGGTCTCCACCATACATCCACAAAATAAAAGGTCTCACACCCAAGGACATGAAATAGGTGCTTCATACACTCGGTCTACATCGAGGATGGGATAACCCATTGTTTGTCCACTTAGTCTACACCAATGACAAAAGTACAAGATGCGTCGTTTACTTGGCTTGCACCAAGGACGTGGATAACATAAGCATCAACAAGCAAGGCAATAACATGAGTCAAATGACAAACTGCTCAATTGACCACTATGTGAAGAGCTCAGATTCTGATAGAATCCATCAAACATCTCAAGAGGACATGAGGAAAGTTTGTTAACCACAAAATACACTAAAATATCAAAATTGGGCAAAAATTGACAAAGGTTCCAAAATCATCGTTTTACATCAAAAGGGTAAGTTCAGATCACGATAGTCATTACCCAACATGTCCTCAATCCATTCCAATAGCACAATATTACTACAATCATGGGAGTATACTAATTCCAACATTTAAATCACAATCGAGGCAAGTTAAAAAATGCCTAAAAATTAAACTATGAATTAAGCCACAAAATTGAAACCCAACATCACATTTATATCAAATAAAAGAACCTATCATTCCCACCTGAAAGAAATCAAAGGTAGAGTTATACCAACATCTTTGTCCCATTTAGTAGGAGAATGCAATGTAAAACATAATAGATACTGGATAGAGTTGTATCTTATCCAACAATTTTGTTTTCTATTTTATAATATAACAAACAAATCTAGGGGTAGTTTTGAAAGTTGAACCAAAATTTTGAATGAATTATGGAACCCAATTATGTTTGGGATAGGAATTAATTCTAGACCACTATAATTCACAATAATGAATCCAACCTCGATACCTACTCTCCCATAGTTTAGTGCAACTTCCAGTCACATATCAATTGACATCCATCATCCTTAATTTTTCTACTATTATTCATTTTTCTAATGATGATCAAATCCATTATCTATCTTTATTATGATTATTTTGTCATTTGTCAATATATTCGGTATCAAATATATTGTATCTTTGTTGTCCATAAAGGTGGAAACACCAATATGGAGATTTGACTTTGGCATGCCTCTAAAATAGATAGCCCAACACTTTTCACATCATCTTGTGTGAAAGTTTGAATTTCCTAGCAATCTGAGGATTCTTCTACATCCACTTGTGATATTTCCTTCTTTGTGTTTAGAATAGTTGTTTTACCTTGTTATTTACATTCTATAATTATGTTTGTTGTACTTTTAATTTTATTAGCCTAGTAAGTGTTCTTGTATCTATCTAGTTGTAATCTTTGAACCTTATCCATATGGAATGCGCACAACACACTTATGTCCCAAATTTGCATTAAGTCTTGGACTCACACTAGCGTCCAAGATGTAGGCTTTTTGTTTTCAATAATCAAAATACCAGTTCATAATTAGAGTTAGGTTTTTATAAGTATTTTTTATTCACACTTAAGTCTTGGTTAATTAATTGACCCTCCCACTCACTAGAGTGCTAATTTAGTAATGTGGTGCAAGGTTCAACTTGCTCCTTGGGATTTCATCAAACTCAAAAGTGGTGGGTTCCCTTCTCCACATAAACATACATTTATAGCATGCATGTATATATGTATGTGTTGATGTATGCATGCCCACATGTACATATATATGCATGTATTTTTATGTATGCATGCATGATTATGTATGTATGTATGTATTAGTATGCATACATATGTACATGTTCTTTTGTATAGATGCTTGTATGTATGAATGAATGTGTATATGTATTGATGCATGAGTGTGTATAATGTATATGTATATGTATTCATGTATGCATAAATGATTGCATGTGCATATGTATGCATGCATATCTATGTTTGTGTATGTATTTGCATGAATTCATACATAAGCACAAATATGCACACATACATCCATGTAAGCATGCATAAATCAACACATACATATGTGCTTACATGCACAAGCATTTATATGCATGTATGTATAAATGAATGTGTACATGTATTGATGCATGAGTGTGTATGAATGTATGCATGGATAAATAAATGTGTGTGTATATGCATGCATGAATAAATGAATGTATGCATACATATCTATGTATGTGTATATATTTGTGTGCAACCATACATACATGTAAGCATGCATAAATCAACACATACTTCTGTACATGCATGCATTCATACACACATGAATATATACATGCAATAATTCATGCACATTTTATTCATCTATTCATAGATTCATTCATCCATACATGCATACATACATGTACTCGTGCACATACATGCATATATACATACATACATTCATAGATTCATCTATTCATTCATCCATTCAATATTACATACATCCATAGATTCATTCATTCATGCATACATGCATTCATCCATTTATTCATACATACATGCATGCATGCATTTATACTATAGATATGCACATATCCATTCATACACACATGCATTTATTGATTTATTCATATATACATACAATACAATACATACATAGGTACACGCATGCATTCATGCATACATACATATCAACTCTTTGTTAAGTATGTGTAAGCACAAACAAGTTTACATATATGCATGCATACATGTATGCATTCATGAATGAAGATTTATGCACACACACACACACACACACACACACACACACACACACACAAATCCATACATGCATACATACATGATTGCATGCATGCATTCTTTCATCTATCCATCCATCCATCCATCCATTCATACATGCATCCTTGCATGCATGCATTCTTTAATCCATCCATTCATATATGTATACATATCATAGATATGCATATATACATACATGCATACATACACACAAATCCATACATGCATACATACATGATTGCATGCATGCATTCTTTCATCCATCCATCCATCCATTCATATATGTATACATATCATAGATATGCATACATACATACATACATACACACATTCACACAAATCCATACATGCATACACACACACACACACACACACAAATCCATACATGCATACATACATGATTACATGCACACATTCTTCCATCCATCCAGCCATCCATCCATTCATACATGCATCCTTGCATGCATGCATTCTTTCATCCATCCATCCATCCATTCATATATGTATACATATCATAGATATGCATACATACATACATACATACATACATACATACATACATACACACATTCACACAAATCCATACATGCATACACACACAAAAAAAAATCAAAAAAAAATCCATACATTCATACATACATGATTGCATGCATGCATTCTTCCATCCATCCATCCATCCATCCATTCATACATGTATACATATCATAGATATTCATACATACATGCATACACACATTCATACATTTTGTGATTCATTCATGAATACATACATCCATGTATTCATACAAACATTCATACATACATACATGCATTCATGCATATATACATACCATAGATATGCATACATGCACACATACAATCATTCATCTATTCATTCATTCATCAATACATACATGCATGCATTAATTCATTCATACATATATACAAACATAGGTAAATGTGTGCATGCATTCTTTCATCCATCCATCCATCCCTTCATACACACAACATTCTTGCATTTATACATATCATAGATATGTATACATACATACATACATACACACATTCATACATTTTGTCATTCATTCATGAATACATACATCCATGTATTCATACACACATTCATACATACATATCAACTCTTTGCTAAGAATTTGTGTGGAAAGATGCATTTAAACACACACATACAAAACCATAGATTATTGCATATACATTACACATAGGGATGTACAAATAATATGATTCTATATAAATATTGAAACTAGAAAGGAAGATCAAAATGTTAAAATAGAAAATACTACGCCCTATACATAATAAATATATGTGCAAACCCTTATTTTTTATTATATATGATTATACGTAATTATAGTTTTATGATGTTTTATATACCCTTTATACAAAAGTCATACATAATGCAAAAGAGTAAATGACACTAACAATTGTGAATCAATGACTAACCATTATAAATAGATAATCTATAGATAGTTCTTAGTTTTATCGTGTATTAAGGATGATTACAATAAGCTTTATGAAATCATCATGTATAGAGTCAATCTCACTCAACTATGATGTTATAAATAAACATACTAGAGTTAGTCAATCTTCCTACACCGTAGGAGTTTAATTTGACTTATAAACAAAAATCATAGAATCCTCATAGCAATATCACAATTTGACTTGTGGAAAATCTCCTACTTATTAAAAATCATAGAGTTACTTTCACTCAACCATGATGCATGGACAAACATATTTATTAGGCATCACATAGGCGTTTGACATACAATGATAATATCATCAAACATTTAGCCTAAGGCTTGTCATGAACCATAATGACATACCTACAATTAGACACTTGAAAAAAAGAAGTAAAATAATTAGTGACACTTGGTCAATGTCATTTACCTCAATGCAAAAGAACATCAAACATTCCATAATAGTTAGATGTAAATTAGCTATGGTAATTCTATATAAAACCTGTAAGACTTAGCTAAATCCAATTATTGAATGTGCTCCATCTTTTTACATGCAATCATCAAACTTACCTCATGAATATGTACCCTAAGCAATTGACCACTATAAAATTCAAACAAGAAATCCATACAACTTAATGATCTTTTATTATACCTTTTACACAACTAATTTTTAGAATACATATTTGATTAGCAAAATTATTTAATTAAATTATATTTAAACATTAAAAACTAAAAAAACAAGAAAATAACATGAAAAGAGAACAAGAAAGACCTCTTGAAGGATGTCCATAGTCATCCTTAAGAGATTGTGGAGAGGTATTTCTACCTCTCCCAAAACGTAATATTTTTTTTTATTAATTATAATTGTTGACCAGTATTTACAAGAAATTTAGACATTCATCAATGCACAAATCTATTTACAATAAAAAATAATAATACTCCTTAACTGTTTTCTTCTTATTCCTTGGAATCCAAATGAACCCTGCATATTTCACACCTAAAATTAATAAACCTTTTAACATCAAAATCATCTAATGATACATAAATAATATTAGACATAGGCATAGCGTTAAGGAGAAGGGAATAGTCAAAGCAATATACTCTGTGAAGTCTCATTGCCTCTTTCAGTTTACCACGACATCATTCTTCTCTGAAATATTTACATTCTGGTTTATAGAACGAGCTATACACTATTGAAAACCATTGTTGCTATGTTTGACACCATTTTAATGACCACTTCACTATCTGTGAATAGCATAAAATCATCTTTAGAGCGAATTTTACAGCTACTATGAGGACAGAATTTTATAGTCACTATGAGGACAGAATTTTTGCGGCTCCTAGTTTGTTTGATATTGTTCATTCTCTACTCCTAATTTTTTTTATTACCAGAATTTGAGTTTGGAAGAGAAAACACACACTGGTGTTCTATAGATAAAATGATAGCTGAAGCCATTGAAAGTCGAGAAAAAACCCATAAATCTCAAAAAACGAAACAATTCATCCAATGTGATAGCTACTTCAACTAATCCCTAACCCAGTTGGAATATTATTAACCAACTCAAAAAGACATTGATTATTTATCTAATCAAGGCAATGCAAGCCATGGCCATGACATTTCCTAGCTAACAGACAACATATTTTCCAGCTATGTTAGCATATAATCTCTGAGCATGTGAATCTATCCTGCATCAGAGGCTTGACCACAAAGGGTCTCTAGTACACTGCCCATTCCCAACTGCATACAGACCAAGAAAATACTGTCTTGCTTTATTCTTTCCACAAACTTTGAAGTAAATACTTGAGTATTTATATAAATTAAAATCATAGACGCAATGGTCAATGGATTCTTCAATATTTTACAGCTTCACAAATTTATGCACGCTTCTTATTGTGAATTCCATGACAATCCCACTGATTTCCCTTCATTAACGAGGAAGCGCATTGGCTATACCAGGCATCTATGGGTTGACATAGAATATACAAATGGCCAATGACATTTGAAACAGGACAACGAACTACCATCCCCTGTATTTGGAGCAAACACTTCTTTGAATCTTCAGTCCTTTAGAGATGACTATATATTGCATTTTCATTACCACTGGGATGAATATATCAACTTCTTGTTATATAATTGAACAGTATTATTATGGGTTTATTTGTTATATCCTATAGCCATCCGTACTATTTTGAGAGACAGTATTCAATATCCCTAGCAATACTATAGCTGTCCACAGGACGGATAGCTGCCTAATTTTCTCCCTCTTACTCTGTGTAGGTAGCCAATATAGAATTAGCAGTTTCCACAAGGTTGTCTTGGAACCCAGCAAGGACCTAAGCCTAGTTAGCCAAAGGTTGCTGAGAGATAAAGCAGACCAACGGGAAGAGGATTTTTCTAAGTTGAATGCATCCCTTTGGAGAATGTGTTTCTTCATATGAAAATTGAATGCTTAGTTGCTAGTAGAATGCGTTTGTTTGGGTACTTTACGTGAGGCTAAAATTTCCACTCTACTTTTTCAGGTACTTTTACCTCATGGAAAGTTGATGGTGCTGCTATATATTGAACTGCCAACATCTTTATTTGTTAGAAAGATTAAGTGCTGTGGTATGCTAAAAATGGATGGCTGTGCATCAATGGCATCAATGTGTATTTGGGTAGATATTTTAAATATCGAAGGATTTATTGTAGATGAAGATGTGTTTTGATTATGAACAATCATAAAATGTGATAAGGTGCCTGTGTTTCAAATTCATATATATGATCAGTGCTCCAGATCTGTACTTGGGACATTGCTGTAGATCAGAATCAATGCAATGGATGCTTTTAAGATCTATGTCAACTTCCATTCGCTCAATAATAGAATCTTTTCATTTCTTTGAGGTAGTTCCCATCATTTTACAAAAAAAATCAGGATTCGCCCAGTTCAAAATTCCATTCGTTAGCATTTTCCCCTGCAGTCCACATTGCTTTTGCAACAGGGGATGCCTCCAAAAGACTCCGTCCACTGCCACTGCAATGAATTCCCCATCTCCCTTTGGTGGCATAGTAACGTCATCAACACACGCCCTTGAAACAAGAGCAAGTTTTACAACTCAGTTTCAAGCTATGCTTGATTTATCAACTTGGCCCCCTTCCAATAAAAGTCTATGGAGGGGTATCTCTATTATCAACTCCTCTCTATCCTGGTTTCTTATAAGCATGTCTTTGGAAAGCATTAGGGATTAACAAACAGAAAAAAGGCAAACCCATGGTCAGGGGATTCTGCTACTCTCCATGTGATTGTATTTGCTACTCTAAGTCTAGTAGAGGTCATGGCCGTGAAGCACAAAACCAAACCCCTTCATTTCTTTCTATATGTATATCTTTTTACACTAAAAATCCTAATTTATATTATATAGCCAATTGTGTATTACATTATATTCTTTTGTAGACAAACAAAAACATATATATGACACAAAGAAGTCTACCCTGTACCTGTAGCAATCGTGTCTGTATATATACAGTGTTAGTGTTTATATACATGTCCTCATGCCTATATTTCCTTTCCTGTGCATATATGTTCTCACTTTTATGAATCCAAATGTAAACACAACGGGTCTACCCATATTTATAGCTATGCATACAAACAGGTCTGATACTAATAATATACATACAGAGATGCCTAATACAGAACAATAGATGACGATCAAATGGTTTCTAACCATAGATCTGTATTGGGGACATGAAAAAAATTCAAAGGAACTCAGAATGTTTTTCGAAGTGTTGTGGCTTATATTACCGCAGATCAAAATCAAAGCATTGGATGCTTTTAAGATATGAGTCAGCATTCATTTGCTCAATATTAGATTCCTTTCTTTTCTTTGAGGTATTAAAACTCAAGGTTTTAAGCTATACATTATTTATATTGCCGCTTGGCCCCCTTTCAATAAATCTCTATGAAGGCATCTCTACTATCAATTCCTCTCTATCCAGGTTACTTATAACTGTGGATTTGCAAAACATTAGGGATTCTGTACTTACTTATAAACCCCAACATTCCAAATCCATTCACATATAGAAAGAGTGGAAAATTCATTGTGAGGGGATTCCGCCACCATCCATCCTTCACATTTTTAATGCAAAAGTTAAAACAAAGATTGATAAACATTCTATCTGCAACTCTAAAGTACAGTGTAGTTGTCATGGCTGTGAAGCACAAAACCAAACTCCTTTAGGTCTTTTTATATTTACGTATGTGTTTACATTAAAAGAATTCTATCCATATTTATATTATATATCCATTTATATATTTGACATATTTATATACACACAAAAACATATGTATAACATCAAGATGTCTACTCTGTTTAGATGACTAGCAAATCTATATAGAGAGAGACTTGTTAAAGACATCTGTTTAGACGACTAGCAAATCTATATATATATATAGAGAGACTTGTTATTATGTATTCAAATGTGTGTACCGTCTCTATATGCATAGACAAAAATAGTCTGCTCATATATATGCCTGAATAGATAATTGGACTATCCACATCATATTATGTATCCAAATGTGTGTACCGTGTTTATATACATTAGATAAAAATAGTCTGTTCATATATATGCCTGACTGTATAACTGGGCTATCCACATCTTGGCATATAGGAATGTGGGTATATTAGAATTACAGATGATTTTACAGTCACTATGAGGACAAAATTTTTGCGGTTCCCATTTTGTTTGATATTGTTCATTCTCTGCTACTAATTTAAGTTTTTTATTACCAGAAATTGAGTTTGGAAGAGAAAACACATACTGGCGTTCTATAGATAACATGATAGCTGAAGCCATTGAAAGTCGAAAAAAAGCCCATAAGTCTCAAAAAGCGAGCAAACAATCCATCCAATGGGATAGCTACTCCAACTAATCCCAAACCCAGTTTGATTATCAAGGCAATACAAGCCATGGCTATGACTTTTTCCCAGCTAACAAACAACAAATTTTCCAGCTATGTTAGCATATAAACACCAAGCGTGTGAATCTGTCCTGACCACAAAGGGTCTCTAACACACTGCCCATTCCAAACTGCATACAGACCAAGAAAAACCTGTCTTGCTTTATTCTTTCCACAAACTTTGAATTAAATACTTGTATTTTTATAAATTGAAATCATAGATGCAAAGTTAATGGATTTTTCAATGTTCTAGAGCTCCACAAATTTATGTGTGCTTCTTATTGGAAACACTCCATGACGATCCCACTGATTTCCCTTCATTAATGAGGAAGCGGATTGGCTATACCAGTCATCTGTGGGTTGATATAGAATATACAAATTAAAAATTAAAAAGCCCGCTGAGAGATAAAACAGACCAATGTGAAGATGATTTTTCTAGGTTTGAATCTGAACCCATCTAATTTTCCCAAATATTTCTGATTCAATTTTGAGACATGGAAAAGAAAGAATATAAATTAGTACTGTTTACAAATGACCATACTACTGTGTCATACCATATAGCCATTATAAAATATACAAGATAGTTTGCAAACCAACTCGAATGAGAATTAGAAATATAACGGTGTAGGAAACTATTCTAGATAAGTTCAAAGTGTAGAATGGAAGAGAATATAACTTTACAGAATTGAATACAAGGAAATGTTGAAAGACAAAACACGTTTTCCAGATCTTCTAAAATATTGGAAGCTTCAAAACTTTTGGAGGAAAAAAATATTTAACTACCAAGTGTAGAAGGATAAACTAGCAACGGTGAACACAACAGTAGTATAGAATACAGATAGTAGAGTATGAAATGCCGTTTTCTGAACTGGTTGAAACAACTTCTTGACTTTTTGTGAGTCAAATGTACATATGCTGTACTCCCAAAATTTCAGTAGCTATATTTTTTCTTGTTACAAATTGTTTTATATTTTCTGTAAACTATTCCCTGATATCATATGGATTTCTGACCTGCTGCAGGATTACAAATAACAATCGCTTGAAGGAAATATTCTAGTGATCTTTAATTATCTAAGACAACAGTTAAATCTGACCAGAATTTCTTAGATAACTTTTAGATCTATGTATATCATGATTTAAATTTAAGATACATGGGTAGATTGTAGGCAATCTACATCTATATCAGAAACAAAGGTTGTCTACTCTGAAAACCACAAACAGAAGTTCTCCAGCAAATGTTAGCACATTAAGTAGAGAGTTAAACTTGAGCCAGAATGAAATGTTCTAATTTCAACTTCAGTTGAAATGAGCTAGAATGACGATCGACTGTTTTGATGAGGCGGCTTGAGCTTGACACACATTGCAGGAAGGGAGGAAACATAACAATCTATTTCTCATCTTTTTTAATTAATATTATTGCCAGCACTTTATGTGAGATGGCTTCCGCTAGGCAGACATAGCAGGGGACAAAGAACACAACAACACCTCCCTTGCTGAGTATTAGTAATGGGTTGAGAACTTTTAGATAAGTAGACAGTTCGTGAGCCTACTTCAGCTATTAGGGAGACAACTAAATAAAAAATATTAGCTAAGGGTAAAATGGACGGTCCTTAAAGGAATAAGCTCTAGAGATAGAAAGATAAGATATAGCCATCTGATGATGGAATGCATACCTGGTCTCTGCAAGTGAAGCAGCATGTTAAATCCTTGAAAACTTCAACCATTTTATAATCCCCATAAATCTAAGCCCAAGCCCCTCATTCCACAGGGCTTCTCTCAGAGCCATAAACCTCTACCCTGTTATTAAGAGCCCACTTTCTCATCATGAGAAAACCCTCGCCAGATGAGAAAACCCTCGCCATCATACTCTCACATAATGGCAGTTCTTGTGGTCTTCTTTGCTGGTGCGATCATGGCGGAAGAGTATCTCCCCAAAGGCACATATAAGAGCAAACACGCGCCATATGAAAACACTGACTTCACCGCAGCGCAAACAAGTACAATCACAGATGAGAAAGCATGGGAGAATCACTCTTAAGCCAATGCAAAACCCTCGGATATATAAGAGTGAGATTGGAAGCATAAACGGTAACAGTGCTATTTTTAGGCACTCCCTCACAGCCTGGATTAAACCATAAACGACAAACTTTGCTTTCTTTTTTTCAACGGTCATAGGAAAATTCCACCATTCCAGGAACTCACCTGTTTTTTTTCAACCGTCATTCAAAATTGGTTCTCAGACTATGAACTCGCCAATTCAAACAAAAGTAAATTACAAAATAATCTTAAATCAATTAAATAAATTGTTTACAAAATAATTAGAAATAAAAGGGGGTCAATCACATTGTTTTTTTGAAAAATTTAATGGGTCACAAATTTAGTCTAGAATATCCATAAATTTTAATTTGAGGATCACTTAATAGGTTTATTTTAGAGTTGCAATTAATGTTTGTTTTATTAATGAATTATAATTAGAGTTACAATTGATATTAGTTTTAATGTTAATTTAAATTCTTTAATATTATTTTTATTAACGTTTATAATTAGCATTACAGTTAACGTTAGTTTAATATTAATTTAGCTCTTTAATATTATTTTCATTAATAGATTATAATTAGAATTACAATCAATGTTAGCTTTAATATTAATTTAACTCAATATTTTTTTCATTATTGAATTGTAATTAGCGTTACAATTAATGTTAGCTTTAAGATTTTGTATTAGTGTTCACTTAGAGTTTGGTAATGAGTAAAGGTTATAGTGTGTTAGGCTTTGCTCAGTATAGATTTAAATAAGATGTTTATTTAATTAAATTTGAGATAGGGTTACTATTATGTTTAGGGTCATTGTTTCAAATATTGTTCAAGTAAGGGCATGATTCAATAAGGGTTTAATTATAGTTACTAAATTGAAATCTAGATATTTAATTGGGTTAGAGTAAGGGTTAGGAATACGTGTCGATTAGGGATGAGATTTGAAAAGGGTTTAAATAGTGTTACTATCAGCATTAATATTAAATTTCAATTAAGATTATGACTCGTTCAAGGTTTGTAATTAACATTTGACTTCAATTAGGGTTGGGGTTATGGTTTAATCAGTGTAAGGGTTTGATCATGTTTAGTACTATGAGAATAGTTAGGGTTCAATTAAGAGTAGGGTCAAGGTTAAATCAATTTATCTCCTTAATATTATTTTCATGGGAAAATCCCTCCATTCAAATGAACCTTGAACCTCGATGAACCTGGAGAAAAGGGTAATGGTGTTTTTTTTACTTAGTGTTGTTTTTCTACACTCTACTAACCAAAATTGGTTCTCAAATTATGAACTCACTAATTCAAACAAAAGTAAATTAAAACTGAATCTTAAATTAATTAAATAATTTATTTAAATCAATCAAATAATATGACATTTTATGAATTTTCTATTGTAGTTCTTTGTATAAAAACCTTGGAGAACGTTAAAGGGCTTTCTTTATAATATAACTTCCACGAGATCAATCTACCCATCATCACTCTATCATTGAGAATAAAATTATTCTTAGTGAGATTGTCCCTTGCAAATTCCTAATCTTTCCAAATGCTTTTGAAAATGTTGGAGACTATGGGAGACATGGAGAACTAATTACAGAAAGGACTTTATTATCTATTTCTACGCCTCAAAGCATACATTGTCTGCAATATTATCACAGAAGAATGATAAAGAAGAGGAAGTTCCAATCACTTTTATGAGCATGCCACTCAAAAACCATGAATTGAATTACCCCATGGCTGAGAAGAATGCTTATGCAGTAGTAAAAGTTGTAAATTATTTCAGGTATTACATCTTACATTCCCATTCTACTGTGTATGTAGCTAATTCTGCCGTAAAATATATCTTAACCCCAAAAGAGATATGGATGAATAATAGGGTGACCTGGATATCAAGGATTCAAGAGTTCAATTTAGATATCCATCCTACAAAATTGGTGAGAGGACAAGGTCTATGCAAACTGATGGCTAAATAGATACTTGAAGATGACACTCCTTTGGCTCTTTTTGTTAGTCTACAAGATTCATGGTTTTTAGATGTGGCATATTAACTGACATAGATTGATTGTCCAGCACACTTAAGTCCTAGGGAGAAAAGAAACCTCAAACTCAAGGTAGTGAAGTATGTGATTGTAGATGATATCCTTTACAAGAAAGGATTAGATGGAGCCCTTCTGAGGTGTGTTGATAAATAACAACAAGAAAATATGCTTAAAAAGTTTCATGACAAGGCATGTGGTGGGTACTTTTTGTCCACCATGACTGCTTTCAAGATTCTCAGAAGTTTCTATTACTGGATAGGGATGTTCGGTAACGCTTACAGATGGGTTGCAAGGTGCGAGAAGTGTAGATTGTTTAGTGGTAAGCCAAAATTGGCAACACTTCTCTTGAGGCCTTTTATTATTGAAGAACCCTTCAAGCAATGGGGATTGGACTTTATCGGTCCGATCAACCCTCCATCCAGTGTTGGTCACACACATATCCTGACTGCTATAGACTACTTCAATAAATGGGTCGAAGCAATCCTTGTCAAGAAAACCAAATTAGAAGTTGTGTGTGAATTCCTTAAGAATTATATTTTGGTTAGGTTTGGAATCCCTCATAAGTTAGTTACAGACAATGCTACTAATTTATCTTCTCAGGAGTTGAATATTATCTGCTATAATCATGGTATTCACATCTCTCATGCATTTGACTATTACCCATGGGGGAATAGTCAAGCAACATCTAGTAATAAGAACTTGATAACGATAATGAAGAAACTAGTGAATGTCAATGCTAGAGATTGGCATACAAGGTTGTATGACGCTCTCTAGGTGGATCAAACCTCTCCTAAAAGGGAGATCGGAATGACTCCATTTGAGTTATTATACGAAATAGAAGCCCAACTATCCCCACCTCTAGAATTAGCGGCAAGAAAACTAAAAAAGGTGATTGAAGATCATGTTTTTCAGGATGGTCTAGAGAAAAGGATTATGTATCTCAACAAAATACAAGAAGAGAGGGAAGAAATGGTGGATCACATATCCTTACACCAAGCCCAAGTAAAAAGGATCTTTGATCAGAAAGCCATGCCACATAATTTTATGGAAGGAGATCAAGTTTTGCTTTGGGATAAGAGAAGGGAGCCCAAAGGTGCCCATGGTAAGTTTGAATCATTATGGAAAGGACCATTTGTAATCAATAAAGCAATGGGAACCAACTCTTTCAATCTGGAGCATTTGGATGGCACTGTCCTACCCCTGACCTTTAATAGTTAGGACTTGAAGTTGTATCAGATATAAACAGATTTTTCCCATTTCCTTTGTATATACTCTATTTTGGTGAGTTTTCTCTTTTCCTCCTGCTTTCCTTTTTTCTTGTTTGTCGTATAGTGTTGTCCCTTCATTTTTTTGTTTTGTTTTTTGGCCTTTTAGTTGACTCTCTAGTCCGTGAAACCATTTCCACTAAGTTCATCTTTTGTCCTCTTAAGTCCTCATCCCCAGCTGGAGCCATTGGTACCACTCATTATTGCTCATTCCCCCATTGATTATTTATTCACAAGAATCCCTCCTGAATGTCTTCTTTTATCTTTAGTGTTGAAGTATAACATTCTCACCTTTATTCACACTTTTGCAAAAATACCTTACATCGTGAACTTGAACTTTGAACTAGCATAGTTCAAGGTTCAGAGTTTAATGTCACCCTATAGCATGTTTTATTTTCTTTCACTTTATGTGGGTAAGCAGCATGTGTAGAAAAGTTGGGTCCACCACTGAACTATGAACTATGAGTTGCCTTAGTTCAAGGTTCAAAGTTCAACCGTAGTCTATCTCTTGTTTTGGTCCTAGACAACCCTAAGCTGCTCGTATCTTTTACATATGCCAAAGAGCAGTCTTATCTTTTCAAGTGAATGTAAATATTGAACCACCTTAGTTCAAGGTTAAAGATTGCACTAATGTGATGTAAGTGACAAGTGGCAGAAAGGAAAGGCATCCACACATGAGGACTAACACAATCATCAAGTAAAATAGCATTTTAATGTCATCTCATTCATGGGAAGTCCGAGTAATTATTTAGCCATCAAATAAACCTCTTTTCAACATTTATTAAACATCATGCTTGGCTTTGCCTCATTAATTGCATATCTTTCCTAAATCTTTGAAATGAGTTAAATAGACACACGCAGTTCTATTAGTTTCATTGCAACAATTTGAGGTGATGGAGAAGGTAATGGAGTAATCGAGTTGTCTAGCTTCTTTCAAAGCATAGGACATCTGTGTGAAATCATAGGTCAATTATCCCCTTTCTGAATCTCTTGCTCAAAAATTGAAGTTATTCATGCAATTGTGGTAGAAAAGAGCTCATTAAACTTATGCAAATCTCTATTTTGTATTTTTGTAATTTTTTGGGTATATCATGAAGTCCTGAATTCCAAATTTTGGGTGTACATCTTGTTTGATTAGTTCATCGCCAGAATGTGAAGATACAACCTTGCGTTCTGAAGCCTTAAGTGAAATTAGGCGAAAAGTTAAAAATCATGTGCTCAGTTCCATGATAGAAAAGGTGGTTCAAAGTGGGTTAACAGAGGTTGTTGCATTTCCCATAGCAACCCCATGTCCAAAATTTGTTGTAGAACATGCATTGTGCTACAATAGGGAAGATAGGTGTATTAAAAATATAGACAAAAGCCCATTAGACTATATAACTAGAGACTTCATTCTAAAAGCAATGGGTATTCCTGAGAAAGACCCCTATGAAGGTTGGACTATTGCCACATCTCAAACCATTTTCTTTGAAAGGAAGCAAATGCACCGAAATAAAATCGCCCAGAACTAGTTATTAAAGCCTCAAAAGGGTGGGTCCAGGTTGTTGAAGCCTCTCACCATTGATCATTTTGAGTCAGAGGTTGGGGGATTGGTGATACTACTGAATAGACTTAAGGGGAACCAACATGTTTTTTTCTAGCATGAATGAATGTATTTTTACATTCAGATAACTCTAGGTGGTAAAAAAATTTATTGATTGGGATGATAGCATTGTTGATGAATTTCACAATCAATTAGAAAATTTCTCGGGGAGGTCTGGTTTCTATATGTCTTCATATTTTTATATATATTGGCATGTACTAGGAAATGGAAAGGTCTCTTTACTAAATAACATGTCCCTAACATGAAAGTGTACGACTATTACCATCACTTCTAGAAGGAATACTACATTGATAGTTTCATAAAGGTAAATGGTGTTTTTTCAGGAAGGCTAATCTTTGAGTTGTAGGGAAATGTTGAACAAAGAATGTCAGATGGAGCTAAAATCTTTTCCAATGCTAATGGAATCTATTTTATTTAGTTCAGGAGATTCACCTACTTAAGGGTTAGAGGGTTTGACGGTGAACCCTTTAAGCTTCCTAGATATGCCCTGGATAGCCACATTGTTATGGAAGTTGGTCGTCAACTAGGTCATGTGCATAAAAGAATAAAAGAAAAGAAGGGTAGAGCCAAGTCAAATTTCACTAATGAGTTACGATTTTACACATGCAAAAATTCTTTTGAAGCTCTTAACTTAGAATTGGAACTCATAAAATTGAAGCTAAAGACCTTTGAAGCTAGGCAAAACTTTGATAGCAAAAATTATGTAGCTCAACATTTCAATTTACCTCTTGAATTTCATCACATCCCCCAAATGGAGGATTTTTGGGAGAATTGCATAGATGACTGTGAAGTAATAAGGCGTTCTTGGTCAAGGTTTACTCTTAACCATATTGTCACTCTACAGATTGAAATGGACATCTTAGAGGTAGAAGAAGAAGAAAGTGAGGATGCAATTGATGAAAAATATGAACCAAGAATCAAGGGATATAGAAGAAAGAGATAGAATTCATATCAAAACACTCAGTGTCATCAAAAGAACTGAGAAATAGATTACAAGTAAAAGACCCCCTGCCAAGAAAAGACATAACACATGAGGATCTGCCAAGATTCCTCTTGTTAAAAATATTATTCCTCTTTCTAATGTTGATGTTCTTGTTGTAGGTTCTTCCAAAACAAAAAAGGAGAAAGTTTCCAAAGCCAAAACCAAAAAAATAGAGTTTTCCCTATTCTACCTTGTCTACTCGAGTTATAAGAGAAAAGCCAAAGAAGAAGGACACCAAAGTAGATAAGGAAAAAGAAGTGATTGACTTAGAAAAGATGGACAATCCACTGTCAGACAAGAGTGCTCAGAACATGCCCCAAAAGGATGATGGAGGCTAGAAAAGTGATCAACTGGATACTGGAGATTTTACAGCTGTGATGACTACCCCTCTATTTAATTTTCCTTCCACTCTTAGTTAGCTAGAGACATCCATCAGCCAAAAAAGGAATGTCTTGCCAATCACTCTACCAGTAGAGGACATGATTAGTAAGTGCCTAGGGAGTGTGGTGAAGTAAAAAAGAGCCAAAATAGAGTCAAGGATTGATGTCAATGAAGTAACAGGGCATTGGGTAGTTGAGCATGTAGTCCCAAAAAGTGACAAAGATAGAAAGGATATCAAATTTGATGACTACAATGTCAAGAAGATTGATCTAGGAGTTGCTACCAGGGCAGCAGA
Organism: Chamaecyparis obtusa; assembly: GCA_027943335.1. NCBI lineage: Eukaryota > Viridiplantae > Streptophyta > Pinopsida > Cupressales > Cupressaceae > Chamaecyparis > Chamaecyparis obtusa. The sequence continues at coordinate 631,822 of BSBK01001547.1, forward strand.
TACAAGGCATTTGGAGTCTTCCACCAAAAAGATGATCAATAGGACCTTCAAGGATGAGAAAAATGAAAAGGAGTTAAAGACCACAATCAAACAATTGGTGGGATTCATATAGGAGATTCAAGAACCCAACCCCATGCCATTAGCTTAGATGCCCCAGTCATTCAATTCTCTATCGCCTAAAAATTGAAAGACCCTTGAGAAAATTCAAAGGAATAAGCTTGTAGCTAATGTTTTTGGTAAATGGATTTAGGGCATTATACAATGAGGGGGTAATTATATCATGCGGCTAATTCAAACTCATGGAATGGTCACTGCAATGATTTTTGAGATGCAGACATACATGGTTGCATGGGAAAAAAAGAAAAAGAAATGGGCTATCATAATAAACCAAATGTATGAGATCAAGAAGTATTGAGTAACCAAATTCCTCACTAAAAAGCTTGTGTCAGGCCTAGATGATGATGTCTTGTATGTAGCCATGAAGAGCATTGAATGGATAAATACAATTATTAAATTAGGGTATGAAGGGTTAACTAATATGTTGAAGGAACTGAAGGAATTGACCAATGTTATGCAGAAAGATTTGAGATGCTTAAACATTACTCTCATGAAAGAAGATGGTCAAACCATTAAAGGAGAATAAGTGATGACTCAATAATTTGAAAAAGAAGTCACGGGTATGTGCAGAATCATGACCTATGCCAAACTAGGACCTTAAGTGGCAATGGAAATTCAGAAAATCAAGTTTAGGCAAGTTGACATAAAAATTTGAACAAGTTATAAATATTATATCAAAAATATGTAAGAATAGAATCTATAGAAAATTGAATTTAGTTTCTAAGATACTAGGCCTTTTTTGAAAAAAAATTATTTTATATGTTGAAAATTTCAAATTTCAATGTAGTAGTACAAAAATTTCAGGAAAAAAATAAGAAGTATGTGTATGTATAACCACCTTAAACACAATCAAATGATAATTTTATTTTACAAGATTCTAGATATAAGTAGTAGACTCATGTCTGGATGTGACACATATTTTTTTGTTATTTTTTTAAAGTAAATAATTAATTATGATTTTTCTTCTACAACTTTTTCAGAATACAAAAACTCTCATGTCTGACCACGTTAACTTAGTCTAAACTTTATCAAATTGAAAACTTTTTTTATTTTTCTTGTAGTAGGAAAAGCATAGAATGTGACAGATATTTTGGATTTCAAAAATGTTATACAGTTTGAAAGTTATAGCTATTTTTCAATAAGTCTATCAATCAGGCCTAGAAAGATAACAAGTAGGTGTATGTCTGACCACATTAAGAAAAATAAATGATAATATTTTTTTATAAGATTCTAGATAAAAGTAGTAGACTCATGTCCAGATGTGATGTATATTTTTTTTCAAAGTAAATAATTAATTATGATTTTTCTGCTACAAATTTTTCTAAATATAGAAACTCTCGTGTCTGGGCACCTTAACTTAGTCTAAATTTCATCAAATTGAAATAATTATTTATTATTATTGTATTAGGTGAAGCATAGAATGTTGTGTATATTTCATATTTCAAAAAATTTATATTGTTTGAAAGTTATAGTTGTTTTTCAAAGAGTATATCAATCAGGACTTCTTTTTCACATCACCACTTTTTGGCATATCATGATCTTGCACATACCCTCACATAGATCAGAAATTACAAAACCCAGAGTGCTGCTAATTTTACAGAGATGGCTAACATTGAGGCTATGTTGGTAGTTTGCGTCAATCACTTGGGATCTCATGAACAGAAGATAGTTTTGGTGCACAAAGAGAGGAACTTGTGGAAGTAGAGGGTCGTTCACATCACCCTGCCATATCATATGATTATTGATAATTTGCACATGTGGAATGGAGGAATGCTTAGGCCTCTAGTATACCACAAGACCAACCAATGGGTTCCAACTCCTCTGCTACTTCTTGATCATGCTCTGATATTCCTAGTGTATTTTTGGTTCCCATGTTTTTCCTTTGGTTTTATCATGTTTTAGTTCCAGAACTATTTTATGCCAAAATTCCTTGGGAATTTCATGGTTTTAATTTTTTGTCTTAAAAATTGGTGGCTATATATAGCCAAGGAAGATACTTTGTGAAGGTTGACAAAATTTTGATTATAATAGAATAGTCTTAGACTAGTTTGAGTAGATAGATAGGTGTTTTGGATATACTACTGAATATATTTTGAAGTCAATGGATGAAAAACTTTTACTATTATAAATTTGTGTGTTTATGGTAGCAAATGGATCTCTATTGGGATATCTACATTGATGAAGAATATTTTCTTGTGGTATGAAAGAGGTGGATGTTTTTATTTGAGAGGTATATGAAAAATCTAAAAGGTAATGTCCAACAAAAGGCACGTCCAAAGGGTTACATGGGTGAAGGGTATGTATTGAATGAAGCATTTTTCTTCCTCTCTGAATTCTTGGTAAGGATTTTGAAGTTGGACCATGCTTCAGGGATGAAGAACAATTATCATATATTATTGATATAGAAAAACCACAATCTAATGGTGTTGAAGTAGAAATTAGTAAGTATATTCATGATCACTATGGTTGTTTTCCTTACAATCATTAATTTACTCTGACTTTTTTTGTCAAATTAACAACATGACATTTGGAGTTTGAAATAAACATTTAATAGGTGTACACAAAAGTGTTGTACTCGACAACTTCATTCTATACCACATGAACTTTATGAACAATTGGATTAATCTATATGATAAAAAGAGAGAAGAAGTGCTAGAAGGTATTGAGAAAAATAATGATGCCCAGGAAAATGAGAGAGGGATTAGAGAACATCGAAGAAATTAGCATCCATCATGATATTGAGAATGGTTATGTTCAAGTACAAGAAGACAACAATCCAGAGTTAGATGATGTTATGGAAGACAATAATATGGACGGTATAGATCATGGTGATCCAAATACATCTGGTAACAATATAGATGGTCTAAAATCATATTTCAATTATAATTAAGATGATGCAAGTCAAGATGAGGATGGTGATAATAGTAAATACTTGACAAAACATATGAATATTGATAATGATAACACTGGATGACATTGTAGAAGATAATAATGTTAATGACCACTACTTCTAAATTTTTTAGAATGATTTGCAATCCACGTTTAAAAAGTGATGATTCTTATGGCCTAAACTTTCAAAAGATTCAATAATATTATTTGTGTTGATACAAATTACCTATTGCAATATTCTTAAATTGTTCAATCTTTGGTATCAATTGGTGCCAGAAAGAAATTAGGATTACTTGGATGCTTCTTCCATTCGTTTTGTATCAACACATGGTTGTGAAGACACAAAATTTATTAAAATATTAAATCACATGACATATAATTATTCAAATAAGAAAATTTGTTAACTTTGTTAAATAAGTGTTGCGATTACATACTAATGTAGATAAAAATGTTCTTCAATAAACTAAAAAATGGAAATTACTCTGAAGTTCTAACGTTATAAAGGGTATCTAAACTTTATTTATAGAAAGAAAACTCCTAACGAATCCCAACTAACAACAAGTCTACTCCCAAGATAATAGGAGGACACAATTTATTACAACATGAGAAAAGGAAGGGGAGTTATGCTCCAAATAATAAATAATCAAATTGTTTTTGCTGTAGAGGTAATATAGTATAACTAACCCCCTAGATCTACTCTAATCCAAGAATGCACACTAAAGTCTCATTATTTCACTTCATGAGTTATAGTTAGTCGGTTGTTGACTCTTTCAAGGTTCATCTTGGTGGACTTTTTCTCCAACCGGTTAGCTATTATGAACTTCCTCATTGCAAGGCTTTTCACAGTTATTATTTATTCCTGCATTATGACATTAGTGTGTACAAAACATAGACATGTCCATTTAACTTTATAATAATCATTTGTCTAACTAAATTCAAGATTATTATGAATAATTCACATAGAAATGGTCACATATCATATTACACCATTTAGCCAAAAATGAAGTATGCATTCAAGTTCATAACCACTTAACAAGTTTAGGAAGATAAAAGAAAGTCAGGCATATCAATTTCACTTTGGAATAACCATTTATCTAAGTACATGTAAGATTAATATGAATAATTTACATAGAAGAGGTCACATATCATCTTTCATCATTTATCCAAAAAGGAAGTATAAGTTCATAATCACTTAACAATTTCAAGAAAAGAACATAAAGTTAGCATAGAAACATCATAAACAAGGTCTTTAAACTTTATAAAATTGTCTAGAAACCCTTGACAAAACCTATAAAAACACAAAATACATACAAAGAATAGAGCCATTGGACAACAGGAGTCATTGATGACGCAAGTGTACACCTTTGCACACCACACATAAAACAAGATAAAGGCCACCTCATGCAATCTATTGCATTTATTTCAAAAAGAAATTATTGCATCTTTTGATATGTTTATCATACTTTTGATCATGCACATCTATGTTTGACTTGTTAAGTGTTATGACTGAATAGTCTATCACATAAAATCTATTCAATTGACCAAACAAATTTGACTGTATATTAGCCATGTCATGTGTGGCTTTATCAAGTGCAGGAAATAAAATACAACTATTAGAAAAGGAGGGTGATTCAAACTCCTTCCTTCCATTCTCCCTCTGACTTATCTTCACCATTGTCCTTAATAAAAGGAGGGCGATTCAAACTCCTAATATTAGAAAATATCCTATAGACTTTTTGGATTTGTAGAAGATATATGTGATGTTGTAATAAAAACTCACCTACCTTGAGGATTTTGTCATTATCCCCCTTGAAGAGCTCAACCCATTGACCATTGTCCATGAGATGTTCATTAACATGTTGTGTAATTGACAACATTCTACACAACCCCTTATTCAGAAACTTCAGTTTAAACTCCACTTTTCTCTACATAGTAATGACCTTTTTGATAGATTGATATCTATGCCACATTATACACAAATGGGGATACATTTTTGTATACTTTTTCTCGATCAAGTCTTGGACTAGCTTAAAATTTGTGAGCTTCAACTCTTTCTTTAAGGAGACATTTTCTTGTTGCACAAGAAATAACTTTCTCTCTTCTTCTTCTCTCCTTTTGTTCTCCAATTTGAAATCAATGTGTGCAAGAAAGAGGTTTTCATCAGCTTACAATAGGAGTCCCTCTCCCGGAGTGATCAGCATAAGACCCTCTAGCTCCTTTGTCATATCTTTTAGCTTATTTATCAAATCATTTTTCTCTTCAATCTTTGCTTTGGTGAAAAGAGAAACACCGACATTCAAATTTCCCATTGCCTCTAAAGAAACATCGCCTAGCCTATACATCATAAACTTCCCAAGGATGTCTTATGGATTCTCAATGGTAATTAGCTTTTTACCAAATGGATACAAGGATCAGATGGCAAGGGTATTATAATTTTCTCTTGTTGTCATGAGAGTTACACCCAAAATGCTAAGTATGAGACCTACAAACCCTGTGAAACATTGAAAGACCTTCAAGTATGTTGGTTTACTTTTCATGAAATTCAATCTCTAGATTAAGGGGCGACTTCCCCATATGATCACCTAAACTATTTTGGATGAGAAAATAGTAAGAAGGAAGACTTGAATTTAAAGGTGATCCACCGAATATAACAGATTCTTAGAAATTTGAACAAGTATCTCTCTCTCACAATGAACCTTGAATAAAATTAACCCTCGCATCTTATATGCAATATCAAATACTAAGAAAGGCTTGAATCTTCAATAATAATGAAAAGAAAGACTTTCCACAATTGAAATTACTGAAAGAAAATAAACAGTCTCAAATTAGATATACATAAGATATGAAGGAAGGCTTTGTACTTTTATTCTGGATCAAAGGAAAATTATCCTATTACAAAATCATAAAATCATCTGAGATAAAAAAAACTCTCCTACCGCATGAAAGATCTCAAAAAAATGCAATCTCCTTCTTGAAAAGAAAAGAACTCCCATCCATGAAGTAGAAAAAGTAGCCTTATAGAAGGCAAACACTAACTTTAAAGATAATTGCATAGTGAACTCAAGTGTGACTGACCTTGGAACTGAAGCTCAACCTTTCTTTCTCCTCCAACCTAAAAGAATCTCAAGGGGTCGGATATGAATAAAAATCCCTCATCATAGTTCTAGCTTCCTCTTGATATTGAGACCCTTATGCCCCTTTTTTCTATTCATGGATGATGTTTCTTTGAAACTTATGATTCTATCTTTTTGGAAATTTTCATTAAATGTTGATAGCAACACTAGTAATGCTTCATTAAAATTGCCATTACAAACCAAGTGTACCTCACTTCTTGTTCTATTTTACCTTTTGGAAAGTGTTGATTTCTACTTTAGTAACTACATTTCATCATGTATACTGATTGAAGACATGTTTTGACACACTATCATTTATGTATGCATCTATTGATTTGATGTTGCATGAGAAAATTATCTTCACTTATTATGGCACTCTTGTCCTATTCTTGAAGCTATCCATGTTCTCTTTTCATTTGATGATGTTGTCCTCTATTGAGAAAGGCCTCTTCCTTATACTGATTGCAATCTATAGCTTTTGACTGTCATGTGTCTTTGTAGCTGCAAATTAGCTACTCTAAACATTTACTTTAACTTTGATGATTTTCATCTTTTATGACACTTTATTACCCTTTTATGTATGTTGATTATAGAAGCCATTGCTCCATTTACTAATGGCTACATGTGTACATTAGCTATAGGATCCATAGGTTGAACCAAATTGTTGATCCTTATATAATTTTCTCATGTATATCACTGTGAATCTTAGTATTTTCTTCATCTCTTCATGTTGAATATCAAAATCACATTGCCATTTATTTTCTAAAAACTTCGCTCAGTCATGAAAGAAACTTGCTCTCCTATCATACATTATTCCTATCTGAGCTATTATATACTCATCTTTTGCATCTCTGAGGCATTATTTACTTATTGATGACCTAATTTTTTTCACTCTAAGTGATTGATTTGTTATTGATGTTGCATGACAACATTGAACTATGGCTTTCCTAGTCTCTGTATTTTTTATTCTTTGTGACATGTTGTGATGTTTGAGAATAGAAGAACAAATACAAAAAATATTTGCCTCTTTTGATACATCACTCATGTAATACTCATTTCATCTTATCGTCTCTATTCAAATTCCACCACTTATTCCTCGAGCTTTTCATTGCACTTGACCTTTTATGCAATGCCCACTAACTATCCATCTATACTCTATTATAATTTAGATGTGCATTATATGTGACTATGATTTGTGATGCTTCTTTTATTGTCTATTACAACTTCTATCTATTCTTAATTCTTTTTTTATTTATGAAATTCAAATGTGACCTGATAGTGCTTAAGATACATATCTTTTACTATTCCATCAATGAATTAGTTTCTATATAGCTTACACTATCAAGATAATGTTGATTTCTTTATTATCTTTGTAATATATTTATGTGAATATTTTTAATCTAAATTCCTTTGATAGTCACTATATTTATACCTCCCTTTGAAAAGTACCAGAAATTTTTTGTAAAATCACTCTAAAGCAGAGCCCCCCACATCTTCTCTATTTTCTAATTTTGACTCTTATTCATCATTATTTCAAATGTTTGATATGTCATTCAGGAACTAAGAGTAACCTTGGAGGAAAAACAAAACAAAACCTTTTATCTATTTTCTTACTGTTACCTATCTTCATCTATTATTGGTATTTCTTTGACTACTATGACACATTGATATGAAAACCTGCATTACTTTGTTCTAGAAATTTATTATTGTTCAAAGGACCAAGAACATGAAGCCTTCTTTCTTTAATTATTTTAGATAATGCATAAGTCATTGATTTATTGTAGAAATGACTCTCTTTGATATGTTCTATTGTTGTTTTGTAGAACTAAACCAAAAGGTTTCATATCAGAAGGATATGTCCCTTTAATAGTTTGTAATCTTCAATATGAATCTATAACTATAACATCAATCTAGAAGGTTTCATATTTTGAGAATATGTCCCTTCAATAGCTTTAATTTATATGTTCCTACAAAAAATAGAAACTCATTAATTATAACATGTGATTCATATCTACTCTTTGACTTTCTTTTCTAATTCATTTGTGTTGCATGTAACTAGAATATGCTTGTATGATAATAAAACTTATAAGGATCGGATTTAGATCTCCCATTGCTCAATTCTTAGACTAACGTCTTTCTCTTTTACCTTGCAAGTACCCTAAGGATGTGAGACTACTTCAACCAATGAATCCAGGCACAACTCAGTCCGCCATTAACAAGCAATGGCAGATCTCAACCCCCTCTTTTATCTTTGACTTCTGTATTAGCATATTTTCTTTACATTTTTTTATGGAGCTTTCCCCATGGCTTGTGATGGTTCATTTGTCATTTTTTCTTCTTTCGTAATAATAAGTGATGTACTTGCATCTTAAATTGTACTTTCAATTGTACATTATAACTTTCTAATAAGAAATGATACACTTGGAAAATTATTTCTGTATTGTAAAATGAGAATTCCTTTCGATTTGTAAAATATGTTCTCTATTGCATTACAATGATAAAAAAAAATGAATTTTATTTCCTTTAAAACCAATCCTGCACGACAATTGAAAATTTACTTTTGTAACTAAAATGAATGCAATAGCTTAGGAAAAGTATAATTATAAAATGAACCTTTTTTTTTATCAATGAGTATCTTTGAATTAGCTTGACAATTTAATCCATGTGGCAAAAATTGGTCATTTATGGTGACATCAGATGATTGTTTTCCCGCTAAACAATTAGTTTGCCTTATGATATCCATTGGGCATAGGAGTCTACAACTTAGAAAAACAAAACTTTCCTTCTAAAACCAAACTAAACCTAAAACAAACGCACCACTCAAAACTAAAAATAGAAACTCACACTCCAACATGACAAAATCAAGTTAAGAATTTTTGTGTATGGTTTGTAGCAATGAAATTTTATGTTGTGTGATTTCATTACTATGAATGATAGGCTATTTCTGAATATGATTCTACCAGGTTGCAGCAAAACTAACTGAGAACCTTATTTGAATCTGTAACAGTGACTTGAGGGAGTATTAATGATGTAGGGAAGCAGGTGAAAACTCATGTTCTATGTGATTTATACTCATTCATGTCACTGCTATGCATGCCACATATATTCTCTTTATTCCTCCTAACACACTGAAAAAACTATTGAAACGTGCTTGACCAACACTTATTGAAAACTGAAAATTGAAACCACTCAATGCTAGATTACTAAGAAGTTGATGACTCAAAAGAAACCATTGATTGGTTTCTGAAAATAACACCCTATTTTTCCCATCTTGAGACCCCTTACAAGTTAAAAAAAATCTGATATGGGATAGAAATATACAAAACATTGAGAAAGACATTTAAATATCACTTTAAGAATAAAAGTAACATGGCACGCCTATCCAATCAGATAATCAATGGTATGGACTGGAGGTGTATAAGCAATTTGAGGTTGTTGTTCTTTTGTTGAGGCCTCATGATTAGGTGGAAATTTGACCTCTTCTTCACTAACTCCATCCATTCTGGATTGATATCTTATACCTAGGGTATCCTCGTGAGATGACGAAACTCAAGAAATGAGTGTTGGTTCTACATTTATGCTTTATTGGCACCTCAATCAGTCGGTTGATCTTTAATATCCTTAATGATTCTTTAGGAACCGTGAGTTTTAAAACCTCATCTTGGTGTAGTATTTGAATTCCCTCCTCAATATAAGCTTCTTTGACCTCCACATTTGAATAAAAAACCTCCTATGCATCCCAAAAAATGTCTTCCACCTCAAAATCTGTTGAGAATGAATCTTCACCACCACAAAATTATTCGTCAAGCTCCAAATCTAACATGAATGTATCCTTATTGTAGTCTTGGTCTAGATTTGAAAAGACAACATAAAAAATTCTTGATGCACAAATTCAGATCCAAGGATTTGATTACAAACATCTGATCCTTCAAAGTGTGGTATAGAAAGAAATATTAAATAGAAAAAATCAATTATAGAGTCAACTTCTCAATTTCTTTCATTTCCTCTATTGTCTTAGAAAAGACCAGTATTTTGTTCAAATCCTCTAGTTGTTCTATACTTATCACTAGAGCTAATATGAGAAAATTTTATTCACTTCCCTTAATATAAGCTAGAAGTTTAGAAAATAAATCAATAAGATCTTCAAATCCATTAGTATTTACATCAAAAATAACTAGCATATTTGAATGACATGGTTGGGCCACCTAAACAAGTTCTTTATAAGGAATCACCTGCTGAAATACAGGTTCAAACTACCTTAGCTGCATTTCATACTGATAATCCTCATGGTGAACATCATTTATTTTCTCATCAATTTGCTACACTTTCATACCATATTTGGGAGAATATTCTAACAAGAATATTGATTTAATCATAGGAATTTCCTTTCTAAAAAATAGGTTATGAAAGATACCAGGTGGACAAGCTTCTTGATAGAGTATAGGTTCTTCTATATGAGGAAAAAAAATTGAATGAGTTTCTACATCTTGAAATGCAGGAAGAAAGATCTTGATTATCTCTTTTTTTGCAATGATTAACTCCTCCCCATGCTTCTCCTTTTGGGCCACCAAATCCTTTTCATAATTCTCCCTTTGGGCCATCAAATCCTTTGTAAGATCTTGTGCACGAAGACAAGATTGATGATCTAATTTCTCTTTCTCATGCATATAAGCTTGATACAAGAATTTCTCTAGCTATGATTGGATCTCACATTCTCTTCTAATGTCTTCTATTTTCTTGGTGAAATCTTGTAATATCTTGTAGACTATCATGTTGATCTCTAAGCTCTTGAAACTCTCATTGAATATGAGGATCTTGAGTTTGATCAGGAATTTGGGTAGGAGCATACTGATTAGGGGCAAATTCAACATATCAGAGACTAGCTATAATATGATAACATGGGATGAAAACAAGCTTGGGATGGTTCTGGTATGGCTGATAATGAGACCCTTAAATAATATTATCATGATATGGTGGCAAGTGTGATCGATGCAAATCTAATCTATTTTGAAAGGTGTAGACATGTCAAACGTTAGCCTAAACATCATATACCTAACAAAAGCAAACAGTAATTCACAAAGTCATTCAGATTGAGCTTAAATAGATGCGCCCATGCACTGTTTGATTTTCTCATATAAAGGAATGTGGGTATGCTCTCAAAGCACCTGGAGCATGTTCCTAATGCTGATTTGGAAGGATTGAGACTCATGAGAACCCCATAAATGGCACAATATTGGGTAGAACACCCAAAATTGCCCCTAAAGCTTCAAGAACTTAGATTGATGCAACTAGTATGATTAAGTTGATTTTAAGCCCAAAATAGGTGTGATATGATGCTATGCTTATCCAAAACAATGGAAGAAACTAGGTTAATCCATTAAATCTATGCTAAGATGTGCTAGAAAGCATGAAGAACATGAATAAATCTAACAATTAAGAATGATTATGCTAGAGCTAGAACTAAATTAGCACGATAACAATGCATGAAGATGAAAGACTAAGCTAATGATTTGCTCTTGGAAGGAGGAGTATTTATAGGATTTTGGAAAGGGTTGGATTAGGAGGTTGAGTCAGGGTTTGGGGTAAGGTTAGGGTTAGGGTTAAGGTCAAAGATAAGGATTGACTTCCTCTAGAAGAGTCTAGGCTTTGGATGAGTATGAAGACTTTCTAGAAGGGTCTAGGATTTTCTAGGGATAAATAAGAATTTAGGAAATAAATAAAGATTTATTTATTTCAAAAGGTTTTTAGGTTTGAGAAGATATTTATTAAAATAAATTTAATAAACATGAGGGTTTAATATTTAATCTTAATTAAATATTTTTGAGTTGGGATTAGGGTTAGGAAATGATGGGATTAGCCTTTAATCAAAATTAAAGAAGGATTAGAAGATTCTAGAAGAGGTTACTGGTTTTTAAGATATTTCTAAGGTTTTGGGAAAAAATAAATAAATTATTTATTTTTTGGAGTTTTGGTCAATTTATTAATTAAATAATTAATAAATAGGGAAAGGGGGTTTAAATAAGATTTAAACATTTTTGGGAGGGATTTCTTAATTAAATATTTTTAATTAAGATAAAGGGATTTAATGACATAAAAATAAATAAATAATTAATTAATTAATTAACAAATGATGATGTCATCAGGGGTTTTTTAGAAAATAAAAATACTTTATTTTCTAAAGGATTTTTAGGTGTCTACAGCAAGTACTCATTATGTCCATAAAAACTAGACATATTTTTTCATGTAATGAGCTGGAAATTGATGTAAAAAGTTATTCTTGAAACATACAAGCACTTGTGTCTGCAAAACAAATGGATTCTTCCTTGTAGAGCCACTAGGTGTGTGATTGGGTCCTGCCTCCAAAGGCTATAAAAACTCATTTTCAAACCAAAATACTAGAATTGTGTGGAAAATCTTGGATTGAAACAATCCAAAGTGTCCCACCAAGCGAGCCAAAAATTGTTGTCATGAGAATTGTAGCTGAAATGCTAAGTATAAGACCTAGCAACCTCATGAAACTTTGAAAGACCTTCAGTTATGTGGGTTTATCTATGGTGACATTCAATCTTTAGATTAAGGGGCGTCTTCCTCGTACAACCACCTAAACCATCTTGGATGATAAAATGGTAAGAAGGAATACTTGAATTTAAATCTAAAACTAAGAGGCGATCCACTGAATATAATAGATTCTTAGGAATTTGAACAAGTATCTCTCTCTCACAATGAACCTTGAATAAAATTAGCCCTCACAGCTTATATGCAATATCAAATATTAAGAAAATATTGAATCTACAATAATAATGAAAAGGAAATACTTTCCAAAATTAAAATTACTGAAAGAAAATAAATAGAACCTCAAATCAAATATATGCAAGATAGTAAGGAAGGCTTTGCACTTTTATCCTGGATCAAAGGAAAACTACCATGTTAAAAAAATTGAAAATCATCTAAGATACAAAAATCTCCTGCCACATGAAATATCTTAAAAAGCTACAATCTCCTACCTGAATAGAAGAGAGCTCCCATTCATGAAGCTAAAAAAGAAGCCTTATAGAAGGAAAACACTAACTCTAAAGCTAATTGCATAGTGAAATCAAGTGTGACTGGCCTTGGAACTGAAGCTCAACCTTTCTTTCTCCTCCAAACTAAAATCATCTCAAGGGGTTAGATATGAATAATCCCTCGAGTTAAGGATCATAACTAGGACAAACAAAGAACTAATCACCACAAAACTACCTCTAACTTATATTAAACTCAAAAGGACTCCCTCTTTGATGATGAACTCAACACAAACTCATTATAACCCTAATAAGCACTCCACTTGACACCCAATCTCTATCTCATGCAAAACTCTTATATATTTATTGCATTTAAAATTTAATATTTACTAAATAATTTATATTATATTATTTTAAAAATATTAATTACAAATTATTTTTATGCAATAATAAGAATCATTGTCCATATTTTATGGGAAATAATATCTATTAAAACCCAAATTTGTAACTTAATGAATATCACTTCAAAGTAATATTCATTAGATAAAAAATTTGTTATCTAATAAATTTATCATTTCAAATAAAATATTGATGATATAATTCTCTTAAGTCTTTACAACCTTTTACATAACCCATGAGACCTATAACACATGAGAGATTTGTGATAAAAAACAAACTACTCCATAAGTGATACTAGGGTTTTCAAAACCCTAAAACAAAATTGTTCCCACCTTACCATTCATTATTTTGCATCTCCAATTTCTAGAAACTTCTATCCATAGAGTCTAGTGCTAGAGTTTATTCTCTAAGAGTTTTGGAGATTTTCTACATAGTTTCTTCAATTCGTACTAATGATAATGGATTATTTTATGTACTTCTTTTGAGAATGAAACCATTGTCATTTCTTGTAGATTCCATTTTTTAAAATAATGAGGCTTTCACAATCTTCCTCATTCTATAATGTGTGAGGAGTCTACACGCTCATTTCTTTATTAAAACATATTTGATATTCTATCTTTCAAAACCATTGTCTAAACCTCATCGTAATGTATACCTTGTCGCAAACTCAAGGGTTTGAACTTTCTTTTTTGAATGAATCTGGGTACCATAAAGCTTTATTGTTCTTAGGTAACAAAATGAGGTTTTATCATGTATAAAACTCGTTGAAACCTCTCTAAAAATTGATAACATGGTTTAAGTTTGGCCTATATCAGAACAATGCAATATATTCCCCTTCTTCGATACGACAATCGAAACAATTATTTTATTGTCATTGATGTCAAACCTTAAATGGTAATATAGTTTCTATTTAGTAGAGTACCATATCTTTTGATTGATGAAAGGAGATAACAAGAGGACCTAAGGAAAGGTTGAGTTATGTGATACTTCAATGGGTACTTGATTAGTTGGCACATTGAAAAGGTAATGTGTTGTTTATCTTTAACAATAAGTGAAGAAGGAAGAGTGGAAGTATAGGCTTAACCAAGAAAAAGTGAAGAAATTTAGTAGAATTCGAGTGATGCTAGTATTGATTGAGTGCTAGTATAAGCTAAGAAAATATAGTGTTGACCAAGCATTAGTAATTGTTGAGCAACAGATAATTAACCAAGCGAAGACAGTATTTGCTAAGAAGTAAGTTTTAGCAATGACTGCTTTATCCAGTAATGACCAAGGAGATGAACATAGTATTAACCGTGTGTCAGTAATTTACAATTTGTGAAAGAATTGAGAATCCCATTCGATAGTTGAATTCTTGGGATATGTAAAACATTTTGAAATTATTAATGAATAGTATGGAGCTTTTAATGCATGGTAAATAATTTTCTTATGTTTTCAAAGAGAAGTTTGGAGATGTATCTAGAAGGAAAAGGAGGAAAACAAAATGATGGAAGGATTCGATGAATTTGACCTAAACCTAAGATCTAAGGAAGAGATTAAGCAACAAAAGATTAATCTACCTGATCAAGGAGGTATAATGATAACCTAATTGTGAGGTTATAGAGATTGGAAGAGGTTGATGTTGTTGACTGATGAATCTAAGCAGAAGGCTAAAGGTGAAGCTGTGAAGAGATGAACAGAGTTGTGGTGGTTGCTTGAAGAGATTTTTTAGCAGATCAGAGATGGAGATGGAAATGAAGGTCAGTCAGTAAATCATCATATGAGCGCAATAGATCTGTATTTGCAAAGTGAGTTGTATATTTTAGATCAGAACCTACTATTACTTTCTAACCATTGTATTAGTTAAAATCATTTAATCAAGGTTGACCTAACATTTATTGTGTAAATCCTTTAATCAAGGGAACATTCTAATGGAATGTTTATTGGAAATATGGTCAGCGCTCCCCTTAGGATTTGTGACATGGTTTAATAGCCTCCTGTGTCTTCTATAAGTCTAGTGGTTGTATTAGGCATTAATAGGTTGATCTTTTGGTGCAACAACAACTACTACTTGTAACAAGTGGTATCAGAGCTTGGTCACAGGTTCAAATCCCCTTAGGTAACGCTGACGGAGAGATTGTTGGAAAAATGGTCAGTGCTCCCCTTGAGATTCATGACATGGTTTAACATCCTCCTGTATCTTCTATAAGTCTAGTGGTTGTATCGAGCATTAACAAGTCAATCTTTTGGTGCAACGGAAACTACTACTTGTAACAAAGTTCTTAAGTCCTCTAACCATGACACTTTTAATAGAGTGATTAAATCCTTTAATTGGGTCACACCTAACGGTGTGTATTATAAACCTTTAATAGGGTTGGCTTCTCACAAAGCTCACTTCAGAAGAGTGAAAATTAGTAGCATGTTACTGGTGGGTTTTCCCAAATTGGATTTCCATGTTAAATCTTGGTGTTATACTTGTGTGAATGTATTTGATGTGAATGTTGTTGAAAGTTTTATATTCTGCAAGTTGATTATTTTGGATAGTGGATTGCAAGTTTTATTTTACTGATATATGCTATATAGACCGAGTGAATTGTTGATTAGATCTAAGTTTGCTGAAGAGATAGAAAATTGAATTGGTACATCTAGACCTGAGGATAATTGATTCAACCCCCCCCCTCTCAATTATTCTAAAATCATTTTAACAATTGGTATCAGAGTTGTTGGTGCTTGTAGAGAAAATTTTTAAAGGTACTTGAAGCTAATGATCAAGATGTACAAAAAGGACTTAACAAAGCCAAACAAGGAGAACCTCCCTGCATGGAAAAGTTTGATGAAATTGCACCTGCCTGGTATTGGTGTTTCAATGAAATACTATGTGGAAAATAACTATGTAACACATATTGCACCTTTGATTGTCGAGGAGATGAAAGCAAAACAAGAACACAATCAGGCAATGTTGGAGATTGCATTTTCCCTAAGCTATCCTGAATTTGAAGACATTAAGGACTATACTAATGCAAAGAAAATGTGGGACACTCTAGCAACTATCTATGCTGGGGATACAAATGTACTGAGAGCCAAATCTGAAAGTTTGAGAGGTAAGTTTGATGAGATGAAAATACAAGAAGGTGAAAATGTTGCTCAATATTGTGGCAGAATTAAGGAGGTAGTAAATGCTATTAGAGGAGCTAATGGAAATCTTGATGATGAAACTGTTACCAGTAAAGTGTTGAGAACCCTGCTTCCACTAGTAAATTTTATCCTCATTTTCGACACTCATTGGTCTATTTTTTGATGCAAAATGGTCGATAGAATGACCATTTTTGTTGTCAAACTTTCTTTGTTGATTTTTCCACATGTTCCCTTAAAAGTCAAATATTCGACTTACAATTTGATCAAAATTTTGACTAAAAACAACATCCAAATTGCTACCTACGATATTACTAGCATTCATCATTTTTTACCAACCTTGGTTGAATTACCCTATTGTATACATCATGAGTATGGCTTTGCCGTTGATGAAAACAGTCATGTTGGTCAAAAAATTGATGACAAATTGAGTTTTTTAAAAAATAATATATATTAATCATCATTTGTAAAATCCCTCCATGAGGTGCACAATGCATATTATTTATATTAATAGTTTGGCTTACTATGTCAAAAAATCATGCATTCGTCCAAAGCGATATTAGTTTGGTTTGTTTCATATTTGAATGTACCATTGAATGATGTTTGGCTATAGTAAGTACAATCTTAAGACTCGTGACTCTTCAAATTCTCTTATTTCCTTTAGACCTCCAATGTTCATGATGAGCTGCAGAAGCGTAACAAGTTTCGACGGTTTCATAAATAGAACAATTTTTTTTTGTCCATGGGACCTTGAAATATTGAGCTGCTCTTTGTTTCAAGAATATTTTAACATTCTCTACTTAACAGGGCCAACCACATGAAGGTGGAAGCTCATCTGGCCCCTCCTAGGAGCCTCTCATGACCCCTTACGACACTTTAAGACCTCTAAGATGTATTCTTAGGGATCTTAAAGGGTCATAAGGGGTCATAAGGAGTCCTGGGACACAATAGTTGAGAAACAGAAATGTAGGCATCACGCATGGTCATAATTCTTTAGAGATACAACATAATTGAGTGTATACCCAGACGATGCAACATAACCACTACTCCTCTAGTTTTATGTTGACACTGCAGCATCCAAAAACCAATCAAGATAGGGACCAAAAGTCATTGTTATCTATGGTTTTTGGATCCTACAATGTCATCTTAGAACCAAAGGAGTATTGTTTGTATTGCATCATCTGGGTATACCACTCAATTATGTTGTATCTTTGAAGAATTGTGACCATGATGCCTACATTTATGTTTCTCAACTATTGTGAGATTAAAAGTCTTCTAAAGGTGATCCCATGAAGCTGTGTCCCACTTTTAGGGACAAAAAAAATTGCGATGTTGGGAGAAATGTTTTTTTTATGCCTTCGTACGAAGTATATACTTCATGCAAAGTGGTGGAGACACTTCGCATGAAGTACCCAAAACAAGAGGCTTCATGCGAAGACCCCTAGGTGGCCTTGTGTGAAGAGGGGCTTCACATGAAGCCTCTTGGGGCTTTGCACGAAGCCCCTTGGACCAGATTTTTTATAAATTTTCAGTGTTTTATGTTTTTTATTATCATTTTTACTGCACTATTTGTAGACCCTGGGGCTTGGAGCGAAGTACCTTAGCACGCCAGTGCCTCCCGAGCTTTGTCGACATCTTTAGTTTCCTAGCAGTATCAGTTACACACATTTTTCTCATTTTTTATTGTAAATAATATGTTTTGTATTTATTTTAGCTAGTTATTTGTTTGAAATAATTTTTTTATTTGTATAAATGTTAGAATTTTGTAGTTAAATATTATCTAATATGTTAGAAATTAATAGTAGAATGTTAGAAAATTGTAATTAAATATTAGAAAATAATAGAAATATTAAAAATCATAGTATAAATGTTATAATATGTTAGAAAATGTTAGAAAATCGTAGTAGTTTGTTAGCACATGTTAGAAAATATTTACAAAACATTAGAAACCATAGTAGAAATGTTAGAAAATGTTAGAAAACATTATGATTAAAGTTAAGAAATGTTAAATTTTAAGTTTAAAGTTGTAAATATTAGGAATTTCTCTCTCTCTCTCTCTCTCTCTCTCTCTCTCTCTCTCTCTCTCTCTCTCTCTCTCTCTCTCTCTCTCTCTCTCTCTCTCTCTCTCGCTCACACACACACACACACACACATGTACATGCATTTTTAGTAAATATTAAAGTTAGTTATTTGTTTTAAATAATTTTTAGTTTGTAAAAATCTTAGAAAATTGTAGTTAAGTTTTTGAAAATGATCTAGTAGTCTGTTAGAAAATGTTAAAAAATTGTAGTACAATAAGTTTCTAGGACCCTTATTCCTCTCTTATGACATATTAAGACACTTAGGATCCTTTAGGAATCTCAAGATCTTATAATACATATTAGGACATCTTACTTGACACATAGGACCCCTTAGGACCCATACGACCCATTATTATATCTTAAAATGTCCTAGGACACATTCATCTATCTTAGCTTCTGTTAATACATATGTGAACCCATCGTTGCTTGCAAGAACCCTTAAGACATACTAGTATCAATTAATGTAACCTAAGATCCCTTAGACCACTTATCACATCTACGACCCATTAACATTGTTGGACCATTATACATCCCTTACGACATTTTAATACATCTATGACCCATTTAGATCATCAAGACCCATTAACATATCTTAGGTTGTCTTAGGACACATTTATGTATATCTTAGATTCAATTAATATCGTACAAGGATCCAATAATGAAACATAGGACCCCTTAGGACCTCTTATGTTACCCTCGACCCCTTAAGACACTCTACCTGACCCTTATCCATACCTTACATTATCTTAAGATACATCTAGGATTCATTGTTACCCACGAACCCTTAAGACAGTCTAGGACCACTTATATTGCACCTATGACCCATTAAAATTATAGGACTCTTATATGGATCCCTTATGAATTCTTAAAACAAATATGAAACATTAGGACCCCCTGTATGGTGAAAATGTGACCACACTTCTATGAATCTTTACATGCAAGAAAATTCAACAATGAGCCCTCATAAATCAATCCATAGCTCTCTATGCATAGAGTTGCAAGATTTGTAAAATTGCTCTCAGCTAGAGCTATAAACTCATGACCTTGTTAGTCAACCACACAATGAGAGATTCCAAATCAAAGACAAGGGCAAGAATGCCAATATCTCCAATGAAACCAAATGTATGCAATGCAATGCAAATCTATATGACAATGCAAGTTAATCTATTGCATAAAAGGAAATCTAAGCTAATATGCCATGATAATGCAACTAAGAAAGGAAATATGCAACTACAATGAAATGCAATAACAAGTCTTCAAAGCTTGGATGTAGAATGTCTTCAAAGAGCTCCAAAATGACCTAGAAAACCTGCAGCATAACATTAGCATAAAAACTTAAGATATGAAAATGAGGAAGAGAGCTCTTCTTCTATAGAGAATGAGATGAAAATGGACCATTGAGATTAAGAGGCAAAAGACTTAATCAATGGTGGAGAAAAATAGAAGCTTGATCCTTGTGCACAAATATCCTCCAATAGGAAAACAGGAGTTGACTTTATGTCCATATGAGACAAAAAGTGTTTTTTCCCTTTTTATAAAATAAGAATAATGCTTTATTTGTGCAACATAGGATAAGAAGAAAAGTGGGGATTTTTTATTTAAATAAAAGGGGAGGAAATTCCTTTTAATTAAATAAAGGTTTAGGATAAAGTGATTTTATTATTTAATTAAAAGAGATTTTTAATTAATTAAAAGGGAGCATGTTCTCTTAATTAAATAAGATTTTTATTTTTATTTTTTCTCTTTTAAATTAAATAAGGCTCAAACCTTAGGAAATATTGAATTGATTATGATTTGATCAAGGAAATTGATATAATTGATATTGTTGATATTTGAAAATATTGATTCAGGGATTTGACAAATTGTTGAAATGGGGGCCCAAAGTCTAGGCGACCATTTTAGGGTGCATACACCCCCAAGACCCTTTAAAGAATCTTAGGATGTCCTAGGACCACTTAGACCACTTATCACATCTACAACCCATTAATATTATTGGACCATTATACATCCCTTATAATATTTTAAGACATATATGACCTATTCGGATCCTGAAGACCCATTATACATATGAGGATCCACTAATGTAACCTAGGACCCCTTAGGACCTTTTATGTTACTCACAACCCCTTAGGGAACTCCATGACTCTTATCAGGTGCACATATCTTCACCTAATCGGTCAAAGGTATGTGTAAGAGCTGATAACTAAAATTCTATCTTAATTTGGTTCCTAAAATTTGTGCAAATATCCATATTACCATATTCAGATGCATTTGGATATATGTTGTAAAGTTGACATTTCATATTTTGATTGGTAAGAGTATATGTTATTTTATTCCATTCGGTGAAAAGGGAGTCGGTAGAGAGCATTTAAAGCTAAAATTATAGTTGTTGGAAACCCTAATCGAGGAAAAACTATAAATAGAGCTCTTGTTACTTCATTTTCACCTTATATTTTTTAGAACATTTGAAGAATTTAGTAGAAAAGAGTCCTCCGAGAGAATCCAAGTGATCAATTGAGTAGATCTTATCATTATCAAGTGCATTCAAGGTATTGCTAGGGTTTTTTGAGTGTTCAATAACAATAGCAGCAATTATTTCATCAGTACTAGTGGTAGTATAGTCTATAATATGCACTTATCTAGGCATATCAAAGATATGAATGACGTCAAAAAGTTTCCACCAATTAGGATGACTATAATCAGAATCAATAATGATTTTAGTTGTAGTAGTATAAATGATAAAAGTAGTAACATTAACAATAGTAGTGATTTTCTCAATAGGTTGAGTGGAATCCTTTTGATTATGATCATTTCCTTCTTGGTTCATAGATTCCACCTTGGTTATATTTTTGAGGAACTTGAGATTGATGGAGTTGATGAAAAACAACCCATAGCTCCCAAGAACACCTGCACACAAACACTTGTCACAGAAAGAGAGAGAGAAGCAAACAGCTATGGAGACCTCAACATATGGATCCACGAGAGAGGAGAAATCCTTGATGTACAAAAATAAAAGTTGAAATCAATAATGAAATGTCAGAAAAGGTTACAAAGTGTTATGAGATCAATCCTTATAAAAGGAGATCAGAAAACCTAAAAAGGTAAAACCCTAGGTTGCATAATAATAATTAATAAAGCAATTAATTATTATATGCCTAAAGTTTAGCTTAAGTCGAAAGAGATAATAAGTGACTTAATAATTAAATCAATATGATTCAATTAATAAGAAAACACTTTATTACTCTAACACCCCCCCTTAAGATAATTTTTGGGAGAAGCTAAAAACCTAGAAAGAACAAATGAAAGCAAATGGGTCTCACCAACAAGAGGCCTGACTAGGTACCCAAGTACAAAACAAAGTCTTTGTAAAACGGAGAAATAGAGAAAACCACATGGGAAAAACTCTACTCCAAAAAGAGACAAAGACTAGTCTGAAGGACTGAAGAAGCCTCCAAAACTAGGAATGTTCCAGAAAATAGGAACAAAGATGAACATGTACAACATCACTGAAGCATGAAACTACAAACTCTATCAAGAAGAAACTGATGATCTGAAGATCCTCCACAAAAATATGACCAGGTAGAGAAGACTATAATCTGTATGAGTTCCCTCAAATAACATGACTCGAATTAGGAGGAAAACAAAGGAAAACACCTGAACTTGAAGATACTTATGGCATAAACACCAAAATCTTGAAAAGTTGATCAATCAAAGCTGGAAGAGTGTATCCAAAAATAGGAAAGAAAAGAGTGTCCATATGGTAAATGATCCATCTCACCAGAATGCATAGGTACCCAGCCACTGCAACCACCTAGTACATAGGATCAAATACTGAATACATAGCTCACACTATCAAACCAAGGAAGTAGTAAAACCAATTAGAAAACCCCCCATACTACTGACAAGAGAGTAATGATATATACACTAAAAAGATCATCCAATATGAACTACATGATGAAGATGAATCTGAAATATTGAATGTGCAGAGAGAGTACAAACACAAATAAAGATACCTGAGGCTAATGTTGTTGGAGGAATTCTCACATGACAAAAGAAGATGGAAAACAAAGGCAAACATCAAACCCCCCTAGCACTTTATAATGGAGTGCAAGTACATAAAGCACGAACATGTGCAAGATCTCATACATGCAAATAGAATGGCACTTTATCTCAGTGCGTGTGCCTAAAAGAATGATACAAAATTGAAGTATACACTGCTCAAAGAAGATCAAAGGCTGCTAAAACAAAAGAACAACCTAATATGAGCCATCCCTCAAAGGAAAGAGATCCTAGGACCTGTAACAACCAAGATATCCACCAAACTGCAAAAAAGAAAGAATCTGAATAAAATAAACCTAGAGAAGAATCTAGAAAAATGACTCATAGAACTGAAAATCCCTCTAAACAAGCTTTCCAATGATATATCATTTTTCGAAAACAGAGTCCGGATGCACAAGATAGAGCTCCTAGAGTGCAGAACTGAAGATCTAGCTTTGACAGAGAAAAAAAGCATTAGAAAAATAAAACTAGAAAAAATAACCTCTAGATCTGGAAAGAGCTCAAAATCATCTTTTCGATGATATCTCGCTTGCCAAATTTTGACACCGGACGCTCAAGATATGAGCAAAAAACCAATAGCTGCACTGGAGGGCCCAAAGAAGGTGTCTGGAAGGATCTGAGGATAGGTGACATCAAAAAAAGGACAAAATCACATATAAAACCATCAGATCTAATAAAAGCTTAGAAAGAACTTTTTAGAAATATCTTATTTTTTGAAAACGCTGCCTGGATGCAAGAGAAACAGATCTCGGAATGCAGGAGGTCTAAAATGCCAAGATCGTAGAGAACATCTGACTTTGACAGCAAAAAAGAGCATCAAAATGGAAAAGTCAAAAAACCATACCAGCAAAAAAGAATCAGGCTTAAAACTAGATTTCTGATGATATATCACATGTCTGATTTCGATCCCAAATGCCTGAGATATTCACAAAAAACCACAGGTACTTCCAAAAGGCTCAAAAAAGGGCAAACTCCTGGTGACATCAGCAAACTCTGAGCCTAAATTTGACGGCAAATGGTTGCCATGGCTCAAATCCACTGAGGGGGGCTGAAAAAATAGGCCCATTGACCTTGGGCTCTACAGAAGGTGCTCGACAGCTAGGGGCTAGCACTTAAGCCCTGGCGGTTACCCATACGACCCTGTTGGGCTATTTGGGGGCTGCGGTTGCGGAAACCACTAGCGGTTCTATCGGTGGTTCCATAGGCAGTTTCATCAGTGATTTCATAGGTGGTTCCTCTAGCTTTGGGTGGCCGCCCCCCCCAAAAAATAATATATTCTTTTTAAAAATCATACAGCGTGCCTTAGAGTGCGTGCTAGGGCCATACGGCTCTGGTACATAAAAATTTTTGCGTCAGAGGCCAACTTGTTGAAAATCAACAAGTCTTATATGAATTTTGACTATCTTGAGCCTTTCAAATGCAACTGTGAGGTCCATTTGGGCCAGAGGTGCTTCAAAAAATAGTGATCACCTCAAGATCTGTGTCAGGGCTGATTGAAATTTTTTTTTTCTCATAGATTCCAACTTTGTCCAAATTGGAAAAATTTCATATGGATCTTAGGGTTCTTGGACACTTTGAATGCAACCATGAGGTCTGTTTGAAGCCAAGATGACCAGAAAAATAGGTCCCCCCCAGATCCGACAGGAAACCCTCTCTAAAAACATAGATCTGACAAACACGGCCGAATCTCTTAGGAAGATGACAGGGGCAAGCAGATCTAAAGCTCTGATACCATGATGGAGTTGATGAAAAATAACCCATAGCTCCCAAGAACACCTACACGTAAACACCTGTCACAGAAAGAGAGAGAAACAAATAGCTATGGAGACCTCAACGTATGAATCCACGAGAGAGGAGAAATCTTTGATGTGCAAAAACAAAAGTTGCAATCAATAATGAAATGTCAGAAAAGGTTACAAAGTGTTATGAGATCAATCCTTATAAAAGGAGATCAGAAAACCTAAAAAGGTAAAACCCTAGGTTGCATAATAATAATTAATAAAGTAATTAATTATTATATGCCTAAAGTTTAGCTTAAGTCGAAAGAGTTAATAACTGACTTAATAATTAAATCAATATGATTCAATTAATAAGAAAACAATTTATTACTCTAACAGAGATCACACATATGGTTCTCCTTGATAGTTCAGATTAGCAGATTGAATGTGCAAAAGCCTCTCATATGACATTGATTTAATTTCATCTTCTTCTACATCCGAGTCCTAATATTGGTCAAATATAGGAGTGCTTCTTGTTGGTTTGTCAAACTTATGTTCATGGTATCCAATATCATTCTTGTCTCTGAGATTTATGAATTTAGTATGTATAGGTTTCTCAATTCCTTTTCCTTTTCCTAAAGGACCATGACCATCATACCCCATCTTTTTACCTAAAGTGTACCCAATACAATATTTATCAAGAGATATCTCTACATGTTAGGCATCAGCTTCAGATCATTTTTCCCTATATAGCCATTGTAATACCATTTCCTCTTTGTTTTCCTCAGCAAGAGAGACTTTAGCTTTAACCATTCGCATTCCTTGATGTATGATAAATATTGTTGCGATTATAGGAGGAAATGATAGATATGGTTTTCCATAAGATCTTGGGGAAATTGGAAGAGTGTCCACTCTATATTCTCCCATACCTATGGGTTTGACTACTATTCTTTTTCCATGATCAGATAAAGTGACTTCTCCTTTTTAATCTTCTGCTTTAGTGTTTGACCATTCTTTGTTATGAGGAACCATTCTCTTTGCTTATTTAACGTCATTGCATCTATTATCAGAATCAACAGAAATAGTTGTCTCAACATCATTGTGTGGGAGCTTTAGGCATTGGTGATATGTAGAAGGCATTACCTACATCACATGAATCCATGGCCTTCCTAAGAGAATATTGTATGCTAAAGGAAGATCTAATACTTGAAAAATAATGTCTCTCTCCATAGGACCGACTCAGATAGGAAGGAAAAGCATTCCCTTAGAAGATCTCTCATATTCATCATAATCATTAATAGTATTTTTTCTCCTTGGATCAATGGCATGCTCTAAGAACCCAAGAGTTTGGACAAGATTAAATGTACAAATATTCAAACCTACGCTTCCATCTATCAAGACACATTTGACTCTAGGTTTTTTGATAGGGACTGTTGGCATTAAATATGATTGTCATCAGTGACAACACTTATTCAGACTCTATGTGCTTACCAAGAAGAATAGTGCTTACCGAGAAGGACAGTGCTTACCGAGCAAGACAGTGTTTACCGAGTGACACTATATCTATCAAGTCTCCAGTACATACCGTGTTTGAAACTACAACCGAGTGGCTAGTATGGATCGTGCCTCCACTTCTACCGAGTGCATGACGATGCCAAGTAACATAGTGGATGCCAAGTATCAGAAAGTCACCGAGTTAGTTTGCAGTAACCGAGTCACTATATTTGGGCCGGCTCAGTAATATTTGTGTTAGCTTGTTTAAGAGCTGACTTTGTAATTATTTTGTAATTGTTTTGGATTGATATATATAAACAATGTTTTATATCATATCAAAAAGGTGAAAAATAGCGAAGTATGAAAAAGAGAGATAGGCAGAGATAAGCGAATTATAAACGGCTACAACAGTATAAGAAGTAGAAAAGATCTATCCATCACAGAAGGTGATTAGTTCATTAGAGAATCTCAATCAGCAAGTATAGTTGCAAGTAAGAGATCTACTATTTCATCCTAACAGGTGAATCAACTTGAAATCCTTTAACTAGGTAGACTTAACAATCTTTGTAAAATCTCTTAACCGAGTGCATACTTCATTGTATGTTTGTAAATCCTCTGACAAGGTGGACCTAGCAGTCCTTATTGCTCCTAACAGGGCAAATCATCAGAAGTGATCATTGTAAGCCTTAACCGGCAAACTTTATACTGTAGTATTGAATTTTTGTGGGTATCATCCCCACCCTTGTTTTACTTTCTACTTGGAAGGTTTCTGGGTCACCAAATCTCTGTGTTCAAAGTGTTATGAATGTTTTATTCTTTCTATTACTCATGCATGTAGTTAGATTATCAATCTAATATTATTAAGATCTGAATCTGTTAAAATTTTTGAAGTTACTGATTCACCCCTCCCCTCTCAGTAACCTGGATAGTCTTGAATATTTCCAACAATTGGTATCAGAGCACCGTGGCTCTCAGAATAAAGTTTGACAGCTTGAGAAAAGATTCAGGACAATGGAGATATTTAGACTTAACAAGGTAATTGAGAATGAAAAGCTAGATCTGGAAATGGCCATAACTCAACTCAAAGAAGTAAGAGAGCATCTTTCCCTTTCCCTAAAAAGAAGGAAGGAACTTGCAAATCAGATCAATGACCACCAGTATGTTGAAGAAAAGATTGAAGACTTTTTCCCTTCAAGCAGCTCAGATGAAGCAAACAATGCAATCAAAGAACTTCTAGAAAAGAGTGGATCTCTGCAAGAAGAAGTGAGAAAATTGAAAAGAGAATAGGAAATTTAGTCAACAAGATTCTGTGAAATCTTGGAACAAAGAAACAAGATGAAAGATGAAATAGATGGAAAGAACAATGAAATCTAGAATCAAACTCTTCAGCTAGAAAACCTTATTGATCAAATCTCCAATGCAAATGAAGAAATCTTGACTCTGAGATCAGAAAATGAAAATATAAGAGAGGAGCTGAGATCTGAAAAGCAAATCAATTTAAGAGTGATGAGTGACCTAGATGCTGAAAGGAAAATCAATGAGAGAATGTTGAAATCTCAAGAAGATATGAATCAGGTGTATGAACAAAACCTTCATAGGAAAAAAGGAAAAGCAAGACTTGGATACAAAGAGGAAGGTGAATCCTCCAAACAAGGTACTCAAAAGAATCAGAAACCTACCTGTAATCACTGTGGAAAAATTGGTCATACTTCAAAAAAATGTTGGAGCAATGGAAAAGCAAAATTTAATGGAAAATGCTACAATTGCAATCAGCTTGGTCATAAAGAAAATGAATGCAAGGAGAAACCAAGATTTGAAGGAAAATGTCACAAATGTAGCAAACAATGTCAAAAGGCATCACAATGCAGAACTAAAACACCCAATCCAGTGGAACAAATTATTAAAGCAATGTTTGGTTGGGATTACAACACTTGGTGTAGATGTCATTACTATGGAGAATATGGACACATTGGCATGAATTGTGTAAGGCACCACTTGAGAAAAAGGGATTCTACCATAAGGTGTTATAATTGCACTAAGCTTGGTCACATAGCTAAAAACTGCATGAATTTGGGCAAAGTTGAAGATGAAAAGAAAGAAAAAGCAAATAGCATTAGGAAGCAGATGAGACAGCAGTGGATTCCTAAACCTATCGAGCAAACCAGTCCTGAAGTCACTCATGAAGGGAGTGGCTCTATGAACTCTAACTAGTCTCCAAGAAAGCATTGGAACTGTATCTTCATAGACATATTCCAAAATATTTCCTAAACTAAAAGGAAGATAGATCCAAATCAGTATGCAAGATACAGCAGGATCACAAGAAGGTCGGTATCAGTTACCACCAAGCACGGTCAGGAGTAACCTAATTTCATTTGGTTACTGAGTAACGTCGGAGAAGTATGAATTCGTATGTTCTCTGAGTTGCAGAATCTTCACCGAGCATTTAATGCATAGTGGATGACAGTCTGTCGAATTCAATACCCTAATTCCTATGGAGCATTAATGACAAAGTTTTAACAAAAAACATGAAATGAAGTTCATTATTCACCGTGAATATCAGCATTTTGAGTAGAGAAATTTCTAGTGCGATCAAGCGATTTGAAGCAAAATTTTAAAGCAGAATTATTTCTACCGTGCTACCATGGCTTCATCCAGCACTAAAGTAAAGAAAGGTTCAGAAATGTTAGTTCATGGAGAATGGAAAGCACCAGATTTCAAACTCATGCCCGTAGTTGTAGAAACCCTAGATCCAAGTGGAGCTCAGTCTCAAATTCCTCCAAAGGTACTTCTTGTAAATGACATTCGCAATCATTTTAGAGGTACAATTCAAGAACTTGGAACCCTAGAGATAGATGTTGTTCATGATGAACTGTGTGTTGATGGTGTTCTCAAACCGGGACATAAACATTTGGAAGATAAGGGTTTAACACATATCACCCACTTGCCTCGGGGTTTCCAGATAAAATGGATAAGATATATTCTGAGCCGAGTACATGAAGGAAAAATTTGGCTTGAGCAACCAGTGGAAATAACAAAGAAGATGATTCACCAAATCACTGGTCTTCCCATGCTTGTCAAGGCTAAATCTACAAAAACCCTAGGTTGGGTAGAGCTGGAAAAGAAAACCCTAGCCAAATGGGATGGTAGAGGTATGAAAATTAACAACATTACCAATGTAGAACTAAAATTTGGCACATATGTAATAGCTCACAAGATATACAGTTCAAGTCAGCAGAATAGTGTTCCGTGTGAAGCAGTTGACCTAGCCTATAAAATTGTGAAGAACAATCTGTCATTTGACCTGGCAGATCTTTTGTTGAAACAGTTCAACACAAATATGGAGAGCATCCAAACCTCAAAGAACAATCCATGTAAGTTTGGCTCACTGTTGGTTTGTTTATTTTTCTATGCTCAAAAGTTTTTCCCATAAAAAGGCACAATGAAATGGAGAAAGGATGTACCTATTCTTTATTAGGTAAATGAGTATATTGCAGAAATGGGTGAGAATTTTACAAGCATAATGGATAACTATTTTGAATCTTTTAAGGAGAAGATGAATAACAGATTTCAGATTCCACTAAAATTGGTGGAAGATTATAAAGATGATATTTGTTTCATGGTTGATTGTGATAGAGTATACATTCAGGTAGTAAGGCCCAGGATTATATGGGTGAAACCTCTTCCTTATCAGGTAAACATTGATGAAACAAAGGATATAATTGAAGCCCTAGTAAATCAACTTGTTGATCCAAAGGCTCCATACTTTGGAACATATGATGAAGCTAAGATAAGAATTGAGCTAAGCATAAAACTTCCACAGGTGGTTAACAAAGGTAGAAAAAGGATGGCCAAGATGCAATCTAGCACACCTCTAATGTTAACCGAGGGCATAGGAGAAGATATTGTAGAAGAAGAAGAAAAGGATGAGAATAAAGAAGAACAAGTGCCTGTAAAGAAGAAAGGAAAGGTAACTATCACCAAGGAACCCGAGCAATCCACTGCAGTATTCACAAGGAAAAGATCAAGGGGCAAGGCAGGTAAAATCAATGATGATATAGTACTCAAAAGGCCTCCTCCCTCATTTGAACAAAAGATTAAGGATTTGAGAGAAGGATCTGGAATTGCAAATTTCAAATCTCTCAAATATGAAATTAAATCAAAGGTAGAGCAGCAGGAAATAGAAGATGTTGTTATTGAGAAAATGGGAAAATGGAAGTACTCACATGATGATATGGCTTCTCAAATTCTAGGTGTTCTATTGGATAAAGTAAAGATGAGATGGTCCAATGCAAGACAAATTGTCAAGGACATATATGCTCAAACCTTAAGACAGTTAATGCCAAGTTTGAAAGATGATGAAATAAATAAGGCATTGATAGAAAATGAGTGCAAGATGACACTAAAATTCAACAGTTGTTTATTTTTGATCAAAGATATAGATTCGGTTGTGAAGAGTGCAAATTCTACTTGGAAAAACATCCATCATCTTCACAAACCGAGTATTGAAACTATGATAATTAAAGATATTGAAGATGACAGTGATGAAGAAGAAGAAGAAGAAACAGTTCAAATTGATAATGTTGTGATAGAGGAAGCAGGGAAAGAAGCTACCGAGGAAGCTGAGAAGAATGTTGAGGAAGATGATCCAGTTCGGATAGCTACAGAGGTAATTGCCTCACTTCCCCACTCTCCAGTAAAAATTGCTACATCTAGCCCGGAGAAAACTTCAAGTGTGATTGTAACAACTCCCTCAGATACATCAAATGTCCAATCATCACTAGCACAGCTCAATGTATCAATGACAGAAGTGGCTACCACTTCATCTACCGAGCTTCAGCCTCCTTCTTCCATTGAGTTGTAGTCTTTTGTACCTTCTTCAAATTTGAGTTTTTCAGCAGTAAGTACTTTAGATTCTACAGTTGTAAATACTTCAGTTTTTGATTTATCAAGTATTCCAGTTAGCATCCCATCAGTCAGAAGTTTATTAGTTTTCACTACTAGTCCTACTGTGTCTACAATAATTTCTACTACAAAGGCAATAAGTATAAAGACTCAACCAAGTGCAAAATTTCTGAGTAAGAATGTAGTAGAAGGTATAGATCTAGATGAGGAGATACAAATTCCCCAGCAAGATTTTGCAAACCTCACTGTAGATCAAATGCAAACAGTTGGTGAACTGCTCCAGAAGAAAGAAAAGTAGAAGAAACTAAAAGAAGAAAGAGATAAGGAATATAAGATCATTGAGGATGCCAAAAACATTTTGACAGAAGCTATAGGTGTTAAAGTTGATTCCTCTCAACACATTTTGTTGCAGTTGGTAGAAGCAATTAACAGGTTTAATGATGATTCCTCTAGAACAGACAAGTTTCTTGAAAAGGCTAAGAAGAAGTTTCAAAATGAAGTGCTTGAGCACATTGCTCAACAAATAGCTATCAATCAGGCAGGGTTATCTTCAGTTTTGACTAGCATTGAGTCCTCCTATTCCAAGGTAACATCTCTTTTTGTCAAAATCTGTAATGTTGCCAAGTTCTCAAAGGAGATTAAAGAAAAAATAAATAAGATTGATGAGGATTTGAAGATCAGTGCACAAAAGTTGCAACTTGAACCTAGTTCAAGTTCTGCACATCAGATGACAATCAGATTCCTATCTGATAAGCAGTCAAAGTTATTGAAAGAAGATGCAAGGATCAGATCAACATTAATAGATATTCAAAACATGATCCTTCCCATCATGGATACAATGTAGAAGCATATTGCATACTCAAAAACATTGATCCATGACAATTAGTTTTCAATTGCAGATCACATGATTGAACTCTCTGCAGAAGTCCAAGTTGCACTCCATACATGCAAGATTCTGTAAGAGAATTGGGATAGAACTCTAGCACTAATTGGAAAGGTACATTCTAATTTTCTCTCATGTTTTGGTATCTCCGTGTAAAATATTTGTATATACATCTTTGGCATTATTGTCAAAAAGGGGGAGAAAGTATATGAGATATGAAATTGGGAGAAAGTATAAATAGAAAATATGAGTATGAGGTGAAATAAGATATTTGTATATATACTGTATAAGGGAGACATGAAATGTATATACAAAACCAGTTTTAGCATGATTGTGTATATAAGTTTTGGGCAATAAGTGTTTCGTCACTAATGCCAAAAGGGGAGATTGTTGGCATTAAGTATGATTGTCATCAGTGACAACACTTATTCAGACTCTGTGTGCTTACCAAGCAGAACAGTGCTTACCGAGCAGAATAGTGCTTACCGAGCAGGATAGTGCTTACCGAGCAAGACAGTGTTTACTGAGTGACACTATATCTACCGAGTCTCCAGTATATACCATGTTCGAAACTACAACTGAGTGGTTAGTATGGACCGTGCCTCCACTTCTACTAAGTGCATGATGATGCCGAGTAACATAGTGGATGCCGAGTATCAGAAAGTCACCGAGTTAGTTTGCAGTAACCGAGTCACTATATTTGGGCCGACTCAGTAATATTTGTGTTAGCTTGTTTAAGAGTTGACTTTGTAGTTATTTTGTAATTGTTTTGGATTGATATATATAAACAATGTTTTATATCATATCAAAAAGGTGAAAAATAGTGAAGTATGAAAAAGAGAGAAAGGAAGAGATAAGTGAATTACAAAGGGCTATATCAGTTTAAGAAGTAGAAAAGATCTATCCATCATAGAAGGTGATCAGTTCATCAGAGAATCTTAATCAACAAGTATAGTTGCAAGTAAGAGATCTACTGTTTCATCCTAACAGGTGAATCAGCTTGAAATCCTTTAACCGGGTAGACTTAACAGTCTTTGTAAAATCTCTTAACTGAGTGCATACTTCATTGTATGTTTGTAAATCCTCTAACAAGGTGGACCTAGCAGTCCGTATTGCTCCTAATAGGGTAGATCATCAGAAGTGATCATTGTAAGCCTTAACCAGCAAACTTTATTCTGCAGTATTGAAGTTTTGTGGGTATCATCCCCAGCCCAGTTTTACTTTCTACTTGGAAGGTTTCTAGGTCACCAAATCTTTTGTTCAAAGTGTTATGAATGTTTTATTCTTTCTGTTACTCATGCATGCAGTCAGATTATCAATCTAATATTATTAAGATCTGAATCTGTTAAAAGTTTTGAAGTTACCGATTCACCCCTCCCCTCTCAGTAACCTGGATAGTCTTGAATATTTCCAACAAGGGACTTCAATGTGGAGAGGTAGATTATGTGGATAGTCCATATATCTACCATCTTCTTTTGAAAAGGTAATGTAATATGGGGATGTAAGATGTCCCACCATGGGCTAGAATTTATCTATCTATAAATCCTTAGGTATACTTTTTTTAACAACACTTGATTGAGGATCTCACAATGCGTAGGGGAAATCTTTACTAATTCAAAGATAGATATCTAAGATGAGGTTAGCTAAAGTTGATCCACAAGACTATAGTCATTTGAGAATGACACAATTTTCTTAGAAGGATTTTGAGCTGAAGTGGAGGCTTGTTTGGTATTAGCAGTAGAAATAGGACATCACAGTACAATTCTCTACAGGGATTAGGTAATAGCATTGGAAGACTCAGTCCTTGGTTGGGAAGCATATTTCTCTTTGATTTTGATGACATTTATTGACTGGTTGTTTGGATCAATCATGTGAATGATATTGGTCATATCAGTGTAATTAAACAAAACTTTGTTTCCTTGAGATTTACAGGATTCACCTTTTCCATAGTTAGGGAATGGTTCTTTCTAGGCATTATGATAAATATTGGTTTGAGGTTTATCCAAAAATATGGTCCCATTTTTGATCAAATCTTGGACCAAGTGTTTGAGCTTCATACATTCATTAGTCTTGTGTCCCTTGTTCCTATTATATTCATAATAGTGGTCATCATTCCACCACTTAGGCTTGACCTCAGGCTCATAGGGTTTGGGATTGTTAGGAAGAGTGATAATCTTGTTTGAAATGAGATTTTTTAGGGTATCAAGCCTAAGAAGGAGAAGATGAAGCAAGAGGAACATATAATCCTAAATACCTGGGATATTTTGTCTAACTTAGTGCCTAAAGTAGATTTTGATGAGAAGGCTACATCGATTGAATAATTGGGTCAGTTGGTCCTAGCAACTGGTGAGGAAATAAAGAGTTTAGAAGATGTAGCTATTTTGAAAGTAGAAAGTGACTATGAGAAGAAGAGGAATGAAAATCTAGTTCAGTCTATTGGAAGTGCAAAGGTAAATTTTTTCAGCTGTAGTAAATAAATTAAATAAAAGATCTATCTGATGGAGGTAAAACTCTCACCTCTATTTTAGATTTTTCACACTTTTTGAAAGATGTTGATAGGAGGTGATTTGAATTTCAATGGGATCTTAGACTATTAACTTCAAATTTTGATCCTATCACTAGTTCAGTAACCAATTTTGGTGCACAAGTTAGTGTAGTGAATCACAAGCTTAAAGCTTACAAGGATGAACAAGACAAGTGGATTGCTAACTTGTTGGAATTCCAAACCTTATTGATTCCTAAGCTACATATTCTCTAGTAGGGAGTGAAACAAACATAACAGGTTTTGGCTACCCCCTGTAAGATTTGATGACAAAAAAAATCTATTAAGCCTAAGAAACCTACATGGACAAACCTGTCCTAAGGAAGAAATTTGTAGGAAATAAAAAAAGTTTTTATTTTTGATAATATGAAAGTTTATTATCAGCCAAAAGAATGAATAAAAATATACAATGGATCAATCCTTATAGAAGGAGATCGTAAAACCTAATAGGAAACCCTAATAGGTAAATAGGCATTTAATAATTAGATTTAATTATTAAATGACCAATGCAAGTGCATAAAGTGAAATCTTAAGAGGTAGTAAAGTTAATTTAATCAATGTAAATAAATTATTTCTTTACTCTAACACCCCCCCTTAAGATGAGAAACAATGCAACTACAAACAATGCAAGAAAGAAGAAAAGGAACTAAAATGTTAAATACAAATTTTGGTCCTGACAACATGGCCTGATGAGGTACCCAATCTCAACCAAATCTCTATGAAACAGAGAAACAGGGAAAACCACATGGGAAAAAGTCTCCTCTAAAAAGAGATAGAAAGATGCAAAAAGTGGAGAAAAAGAAAGGAAGGTAGGTCTCATTGAGACCCCCCAAGGACAAATTCATTCACCTTGAGCATAGAACGCAACTGAAGATGCTGTGGGGATGCAAAAGGCTTAATGAAGATGTCAAAAACCTGCTACGAAGTGGGAACATACTCTAAGCTGAGAGAACCATCCTGAATCAACTTCCTGATGATATGCATATGGATCTCAATGTGCTTGGCCCACTAATGCTCCATTAGATTGCAGGAAATATGAATCACGCTGTAATTGTCACACTAAAGAAGAGTGGGACTATCAAGAGGAAACCCAAACTTTGTCATCAATTGTCGAAGCCATAAAACCTCTTGATTAGCTAGCATAGCTTCTCGATACTCTGCCTCTATAGATGATATTGTAACAATAGTCTATTTCTTGCAAGACCATGTGATAGGAATAGAACCAAGATAGAAAACAAATCCATAAGTAGACTTCTGACCATCTGTATCACCACCCCAATTGGCGTCTGTGAAACCAACAATGTGAGGAGCTCCAGATGTATAGTGAATTCCATATGAAGTAGTGGCCTAAATGTACCTCAAAATATGTTTGTTAGTTGGAAAATGACTCTGATGAGGATCATGGGAGAATCAAGAGACAATGCCAACCAGAAAGGAAATGTCAAGATGAGTGTGTGTCAAGTACAACTAACTACCCATAGGTTGTTTGTATAAGGTGGAGTCCAATGAAGGAGTAGAGAAAGTGGTAGACAAAAGAACACCTGACTGAAAAGGTGTGGGAGAAGGATTACAATCAAGCATGTTGAATCTCTAAAGCATGTCAAGAGCATAATTTTGCTGGTATATGGAAATCCCATCCGAAGACTAAATAACCTGTAGGCCCAAAAAGTAGTGCAGAAGTCCAAGATCTATCATCTCAAACTACTCCATTAATGCTATCTGAACTCTCTAAATCATAGAAGATGAGCTACTTGTGATGATGAGATCATCAACATACAATACAAGTATCACAAGATCAGCCCCATGATGTTGAATGTATAGTATAGGATTGGAATGATAATGGATGAAGTGTGAGGCTAGCAAGAAAGAGTCCATATTCTAATACCAAGCCCAAGGGGCTTGTTTGAGACCATGTAATGCCCTTTGAATTCTACACACAAGAGAAGAGTCTTGCACAAAATCCTAAGGTTTCTCCATATAGATCTCCTCATGTAGATCCTTGTACAAGAACACACTCTTCACATCCATCTGATACATTGTCCAACCCTATGAAGCTGCAAGAGAAAGTACTGGGCAAATAGAATTCATCTTGTAAACATGAGAAAAGGTCTTAGAGTAATAAATATCCTCCACCTATGAAAATCCCTTCACAACAATACATGCCTTATATTGATCAATAGAACCATCTACAACATACTCGGTATGGTACACCCACTTACACCGAACCAGCTTTCTTCCTTTTGGAAGAGTATAAAGATCCCAAGTGTTATTCTTCATCAAAGAAGAGTACTCCTCATCCATAGACTTATCCCACTCAAGATGTTATGTTGCCTCTAAAAACTTTTGAGGATCATCTGAGACAACATGACTCAAAAGACCAGCACTAGATTGTTGAGCACAAGTACGACAGGTATCTAAAGAATCTCCTGCCAAAGAACCAAAAACATTGATAGTATCATGAGCCCACTTGGGCACTCATGAAATTTTTGGTGGAGAAGGGGAAGGTGGATCACCATATAAATCATCCTTAGAGGATATACAATCCTAAAGAGGAGAAGAGGAAGTACTAGGAAATGAGGGAGAAGCTAGTGATGGAGGCTCCATTTGAGGATAGCGCTCATCAAATTAGACATCTCGTCGAAACATGACCTCTCTAGAATCAGGATCAAAAAACCTATACACCTTCATATCCTCACAGTAGCCAACAAATATAAGTGGTCAACTCTTCCTCTCCATGGATTTCCTTTGAGCGTCTGGAATAAATGCCCAAGCCTCACTACCAAACACTAAAAATATAGAAACATCAAGCTTGACATGGGACCAAGCCTCCTCAGAAGTCAAATATTATAATGCCTTATGAGGCATCTGATTCTAAATGTAGTTGGCACAATTCACTGCCTCTGCCCAAAAAGAAGGTTGTATATCTCAAGATTGTATTATACAATTGGCCATCTCCCACAATGTTCTATTCTTTCTCTTGGCAACTCCATTCTGCTAAGGAGTATGGGGAACCTTCAATTGATGCAATATACCTTGCTTAGTGCAAAATTCATGAAAAGAGTGGTTCACATATTCCCCCATTGTGTTTATCCTCTTGATAGAAAGACTAGGCTTCTTCTCCACAAATGTCTTAAAGACTCAAAATGAATCAAAGACATTAGACTTGTACTTCAAGAAGTACACCCATGTGCATCTGGAGAAGTCATCAATAAAGGTGAGAACATAATGAGCACTAGAAAAAGGAGTGGTAAATGACATGAGATCAGTATTTATCAACTCCAATGGTGCCTTATCACATGAGGATCTACCTATTGGAAAAGGATCTCTATGATGTTTGCTAAGTACACAACCCTGACAAACACCACCAATGCAAGAGATCTAAGGAATCCCAATCACTAATGCCTGTGTACTCACTTGTTGTAGATATCTATAGTTGACATGGCCAAAATGCTCATGCCAAAGCTTTCTCACTATGTCTGCATGAGCAACAAGAGAAACACATGTATAATCAGAGCTCTCAAAGGCATCAAACCTATATAATTGAGACTCTGAATCAACACTCCTTGTAGATGAACAATCTCACAATAGGTAATGATAATCATGCCATTGTCTCTCTTAGAAATAGTGTATTCATACTAAGGATTACTCTTCCCATCATGAAATGCATTTAGATTGTCAACCCATGGATGTAGACTTGAAATGGGATAGCACAATTTGTGCACTAATTTCCTCAAAGAGTCATATTACCTATGCTGTAGGAAGATAAAATGCATGAAAGAAACCTATGCTATTATTGCAGGAAAGTAAGAAAAATTAACTACGTAATGAAATTACTATTGAAAACTTGTAAACTTATCCTAAGCCTATTTAAAAACTCAAAGTGTTCACTATGTCTATCTTTACAAGTGTTGTAGGAACATTCACAATAGTAATGTTGTAGGAGTAAAATAGTAACTTCTACTTGAAAGCATGAAAAATGCAGATAGAAATTCTACTCTATCATAATCTAATCCACCTACCAAGTGGGCCCCCTTGGTTGGCTTTAGCTAACTACTAACATAGAAGATACTTTAAAATCACTCTTTCATTATATTCTTAGAAACTGGTTACATAGTAATTGAACAATTTATGAAGAACAGAAAAGAGTAACTCTGTTATGTTGAGCACAACATTTGAATATATTTTCTCATTACCTAACTAAACCAATCAAATCCATTTATATAGAGGGTTGATGCTTATTGAAAGCATAATAGCAAAGTCTGACTAAATCTTGCTATAGAAGGAGGAGATATAACAACTATGACATATTACAATAAAGTGTGGATAACAAAATAACAATACTAAGGAAATATAGAAAAGCTATTTCCTATATTCTCCAGAATGATGACTCCTTTTTAGTAGTGGCATGATCCTCAAAATCATGTTGTCTTTCTCTATCATGGCTAGAACTCCAATGCTCCTTCTTTAATGCGATCGATCCACTCTCAAGCTGCTCCTTGTTTTCCTAGAAAGTTAGTAATAGCATTCGGTATGTATACAAGTCAACATTTTAATTCCTACCCAAATATTAGAACATAGATTAAAGTAGCTATATGAAGTACTACAATTTAAATATAATATTCAGCAAAACATGTCATTCTAACTACCCATAATCTTTGTAGTTCTAGTTGTACTTATCACAAGTTCACATAGGTATAGGTTCATAAATGTATAGGAAATGTTTCATCAAAGCATAAAGAGTTTCAACAGATTATAAAGATTATAACAAAATAGATACAATAAATTGTCTCATCATCTTCCCCCTACTAACATAATGCTTTTCCTCAAGCATTACATTTTCTGGTTGTCATCCTGAAATCACTAAGAATTGTCTTCCCTTTCTTCCCACTCTTAAAAGTGTAGTAGAATCCTCTTGTTCTTGCCAAGTACTCTACCTGATGATCCTCCTGTAGATGATCCAATCTGGTGGCATTGATATCATATAGTGGCCATAAGAGTATAGGTGGTTGGAAAGACAAGGGAATCCACAATTCTCTTCTAGTCTAATGCCCCAACTACATATGCTTAGTTGCTCTATTTTAAATTGCTTCAAATTTGATTAGGTTGTGTGGCTCTGCTTTCTTGAAGGCCTCTAGCAACCTATTCCATTGTCTCCTTACTCTTGCAAGAGCTCTCTGAAATGAAACATAGGGCAATCCCTGA
Source organism: Chamaecyparis obtusa (assembly GCA_027943335.1). Lineage (NCBI taxonomy): Eukaryota > Viridiplantae > Streptophyta > Pinopsida > Cupressales > Cupressaceae > Chamaecyparis > Chamaecyparis obtusa. The sequence continues at coordinate 671,330 of BSBK01001547.1, forward strand.
TATTCACTATAAACCCTATCTCTGAGTGCAAAGACCTTTTCCTTGATTTCTGGCTTCATCCTTCCATAAGTTAGGTTGAGCCAATCTCACAAGAGGACATCAAGTTTTCTTGATTCAGCCCTTAAGGGTAAGGGCTCAGACTTCTCTAGGTCTCTATAATTATTCAACTGCCTATCACAATTTCCCTCATTATGCATCCATGACATCAAAGCTCTAAAATGGATGTCACCTATGTAGAGAAAAGGATTACGTTGGCAATTTGGCTGAAGTGAGTACATAGATGTTGTCATTATGGAAACATATGATCCTCATGAAGATCACACAAGTCAGAGAGCAAGTATAGTAGAGCGCATCACAAATTTGTCTAAGTGTGAGACAATGTTTTCACAGTGTACCAGGACATAGTTTTTGTTTGCGACATTGAATGGAGTGAGTTCAGTGCTTGCACACTTGAACATAGACTCTATGATGGCTAATGATGACCCATCTCGGAGTGTAAGTTAGTATGGAATGTACGGAATTAGTTATGACAATTTTACCGAAGACAGTGTGAAGCCGACATGACAGAATATGAAGGCAGAATTGGTAAAGAGTTAAGGGATTATTTTGTTTATCAAAATAATGACTTAACAATATAAAGGGATGACATCCTAGATGTTAACTCTTAGATAATAATATATGGAAGCTAACCATGTAAATTTATTAGCCTTAATAACTTGTGTATATACGCAATTGTAATTATAAAGAAAAGAAGCAAAGAAAAAGTGATGTAATAAATGTAATTGTGAAGTAAATGTAATAGTGATGATGCGAAGATAAGAGTAGCAAGGGAATATTGATACAAGCATAATAAGGTTATGTACCTTGACCTATTTTGTATACATTATATATTACTTGTTTGGGTAGTGGGCTCATCTAGTAATCAGATTTTGTATTGACAACTCCTAACAGGGTTGAGGCTTCTAACAAGGCCTATAGTCCCTTAATCAGGACTGATACACTATATGCTTGTAATAGACTCCTAACAGGGTCAATATCCTTAACATGATACTTTTTATTAGTGGATCTTTGTGGGTAACATCCCCATCGGGGTTTTCCCCTGGCTAGGGTTTCCTCGAGAACAAATAATGTGTTATGAGTTCTTTGATGTTATTGCTATGCATGTTATTTAGTTTCTTATGTTATGCATGTGTGAAGAAAATCATATCAATATTTGGGCAAAAGATAAAGTTTGTAGAATACTGATTCACCCCCCCCTCTCAGTATTCCCTATTTCTAACAATTGGTATCAGAGCTTAGTTACTCGGAGAAGAATCATTCAAGGAAAGCCTAGCAGCTTGAATAAGATCTCTATGGATATGGATCAACTACAAAAGAATCTTGATGAAGCTCTTGAATAGATTGATATGCTTACTGATGAAAGAAACACTTTGAAAAGGAAATATGATGATGCAAAGAACCTTATTGAGAAATTGAAAAACAAGATAGAAGAACTGAAATCTGAAAAGGAATCTGAAGTTCTTATTGAAGATTGTGATGACAATTTAGAAAAAGAAAATGTGATCCTTAAGCATGAACTGAAGATAGAAAAACTAAAACTTAGTTTGAAAGATGGAAATGACAAAAATAAGGCAAATCTGAGATCTGAGAATGAAAGATTGAAAATTGAAAATGAAGAATTAAGATCTAAACTTGGCAAAGTAACATCTGAATTTTAGAAAGTAAATTTGCAGCATACAGAACTTGAGAAATACAATAAGATTGTGAAAGGTGAATTGACTCAATCCAAAAAACAACTTGAAATGCTATATTCAAATAGTGAGAAGATCAATGAACAAGTATCTTTTGGGAAATCATCCTATGATAAGACTGGACTTGGATTTAATATATTCAGAACAAATGATGAAAGAAAAGAACCAGATCTGAAAGTATGTAAAAGTATTGATGAAAAGAAGTCAGATGAGATCAACAAATCTAAAGATGCACCTAAAGAAGAAGAATCACCGAAGCAAGAAGAATCACCCAAAGGTATGCAAAGAGAATTCAAAGGTAGATGTTTTGGTTGTAATACTATTGGTCACACGAAGAGAGATTGCACAGGTAAACAATTTAAACCTCTTAATTGTTATTGTTATAATTGTCATGGTTTTGGACATAGAGCTATTGAATGTAGAAAATCTAAAGTTATTGAGAATAATTATGGTAGTAGAATGTTTAGGAATACTAACAATGCAGATAAGAGACCTACTGAAGATATGAACAGAAGAAATGGTGTAGTATGTTATAGATGCAACAAGGTTGGACACATTGCTAGAAATTGCACGTCACAAATCAATCAGTAAGGACCAAGATATGGGAACAATGGAATTGTCTATCAAATATGTAACAAGATTGGACATACAACAAGATTTTATAGAATGAATAATGGAACTTATCATTCTAACCCTAACCCTAGGAATCATGCAAGAAGAAATGAAAGTACAGGAAATAGTCAGAAAGGTTGCTGCAGTAATGAAGATGAAGTAAAGTTTGTTAAAGGCACAGATCAAGGAGATATATTCAACATTGAAGGTAATAAAAAAGGTGAAGTATCAAGTGGTAAGAGTGAATCCTTACCTGACCTAACTTTAAGCACTTAAATTATGTAAATTATAGTAGTTTAGGAACTTCGAATTAGTGTAGAAGTAGATTTATGATGAATTAAGTCTTGCACAGTTAATGTAAGGTATTTTATGATGTACTAATGCTATGGTTAAGAGTGCAAAAGAAAATATTATGTTTTGCGAGATCGCAAGAATTTTTAAGCTTTGCAAGTTAACAAAAAACAACTTTTTGGAAAGAAGCCGCAAAAGAATTGAAAGTGATGTCAGACCTAAGTGAGATTCAAGTGGTAAAAGGCTATGATCAAAGTTATTTGTCTATCAAAGAAAATTGTAGTTGTTGGAAGAGTAGAAAGTAGTGATTGGAAGCATTTTGCAGTGATTTGGTGAAAGATTGAAGCGCCAAATCTACGGAAGCCCTAAAATCATGAATTTGAGGTATTTATCTTAATAGATCTTTGAATCGGTATAAGAGATTAGAAGCAATCATGGATGTATCCTTAATTTACAATGTCAGAAATAAGAATAGACCTAGATTGAAGAAAGAACCAGTAGAACCCTTGGAAGATGATCCTAAGTTAGCACTATCATCCGTACCAGACGGAGTTTTGCATTTGGAAAATGTAAGAAGTTATCTTGGCTATAAGATTGAAACCCTAAGTGACAGTGACTTTACCAGTGAGTATCAGAAGATTTACAATCATGATATGTGTTTGAAGCAAGGATATGAACATTTGAAAGACAATGAGATTGTTAGGTATTCATTGAAATATGAGTTTGACGATGAAGAATGCACTAAGATCATTTTGAGCATAATTCATAATGGGAAATTTTGGCTAGAGGATAGAGTAATAGACATTATTGCTGATTTGATTCATGATGTAACTGGATTATCTAAATTTGGTGCTATTCCCTTAAATGAGAAGAATATGAAGAAAATAGTTATTGATAACACAGGTTCATCCTATAATGGTAGAGGAATTGTAATCAGTAAAATCAAGCAAGATGATGTGATATATTTGTGCAAAATCCTAACCACTAAGTTTTTTGCAAATTCTAGAGAAGATGATATGGCAGCTAGTATGGTACATATAGCATATTTGATGTGTGTTGACAAGGTACCAGTAGATATGTGTGAAATCCTGAGAATTTAATTGTTTGAAAACTTGGAGAAGATTAAGAAGACCAAGTATGCACAATTTAGATTTTCTTCTTTGATCACTTATATGTTTTTCCACCTATTAAGCAGATTTCCTTACACAGTTACAGATGATTGGAATGATGGACAAAACACTATGGAAAAAATCAATAAAGTATATTTGAAACATGTTATTGATAAAGTGAATGAGAGTACTATGTTGGTATTGAAGACATTTCAGAGATTGGTATCTAGAAGATCAAGGATTCCATAGTCTATTGTGGAGAAATATAAAAATGATATATGTTTCATGGTTGACACTGACTTTACCTATATTGAAGTAGTGGAACCTAGAATTGAGTTCATAGACCCTCTTGGCTATGAGATATATGAGGTAGAGATAGAAGGATATGTTGGTGGGTTACTTAAGAGTAAGTTGGACACCTAATGCAAGAGATTTGGAACATTTGAAGAAAACTTCAACCTTGCAAAAGCTATAATGGAAGAAAATCAGTCTAAGAAGAGAGTGGACAACACTATAAAGAAAATATTAAAGAATTCTGGCATGACAAAGCATGATTTTGAGCAAAAAGAAATCTTGTCTGTACCTCCCTTGTCATCAAGTGTAGTTGAGCATGAACCTACACAAGTAAAGGTGAAAGTTGAGGAACCTGAGGAAGAACAAGAAACAAGGAAATCCACTAGATCCTCTTCTTCCACACCCAGCAAGAGAGTGAAGGAAAGTGCTACAGGACTTGGTAAGAGGCAGAAAGTTTTGGTGCCACCAGTGCCTAGGAAAATTGTAGTAATTGAAGATGATGATACTACTATGAAGAAGAAAGCATGGAAACCCATAATTGAGAGAGTGAATGAAGAAATCATACAAGATGGAGAATTTACTAAGATGAATAAGTACTATGACCTTTATGACTATTCTAAGAGATTGAATCTTCAAAATTCTATTGTCAAGTACATGATTTTGGCTAACAAGAAGTTTGATACTATTCAGGGCAAGATTCCTGATGACCTATTTAAGAAGCTTGTTAACAGGAAAATGAGAGCACAAGAAGAAGATAAAACTGTAAGAGAAAATATGGTGAAGAAACTATGTGTTGTGAAAGATGATGAGCATCTTAAATAGATTTTGAAGCACCTTGGCACTCTTTTGAGGACTAAGAGGAGAACCATTCAGATCATGGTAGGATAGTATGAGCAAGTGAGAACAGAAACAAAACAAGCAATAATTAAAGTTATGGTAGAAATTGTTGGAGAGACTTCAGTTGCAGTAGAGCAAGAGAAAGAAGCAGAATAGGAGGATATTCCCTCTCCACCTACTATAAATATTGAAGAAGAATCTATGAATGTTGAAGGTACAGAGATTACTTTGGACATTGAAGAAAATGTATTTTAGAACTTAGAGAACATTGTTGACAATTCGGCTCTTGATGAACCAAATAGAACTGAACAAGGAGAACAAACCCAATCTATGACCAAAGAACCTAAAGAAACTGAGGTTGAAGTACCCCTTCCTACAAAAGAAGACATCAGTCTTACTCCTAAGACTAAAAAGAAGAAAGAAATTGGATCTTTATTTGAAGATTTAGGAAATGAAGTTGATGATGATGATAAGTTAGAATTGATCACTTCCTTGAATAAAATTATTGGTAAAAACAAGAAGGTAAAGAATCTTGAAGGTTGTCTGAAGGACTTAACTGAAAAGTTACAATTAGTTGTAACCACACAGATTGCAGATGTAGACCCTCTGGAGAAAGCAAAGAAACTGATGAGAACCTTTGATGATGAGTTTACAAATCTATCTGAGATTGCAAAGGTAAAGGCACAAGCAGACTATGAGGCTAGATTGCTTTTGAAAATTAGTCAAAATATCAGAGATGATGTCAATAGTCTTGATATTTGTATCAAGGATTTGAGGAGACATTTGGGAATAGGAAAGTCTTTGTACATACAGTGTACAACACCACAGATTTTGGCAGTAGAAGTAGACAAGTAGATCAAGCTGAAGGAAGCAGAGATTCAGAATGAATCAAACCTTCTTTCTAATCCTAATGTGAAGATTAGTCATGTTGAGAAGAAAGTTCGGAAGCTGTATGATGAAATAAGAATTTTGCAAGATGAGAGGAATAGAAAAATGAGGAGACTCACTCTTCTGAGAGAACATACTTCCATGAAGATAAGTGTTATTGAAGAGCAACTGGAAGAATGTCTTATAGCTAGGATATCATTTCATAAATTTAACTTTGAGACCCTCCAAGCATGTCAAATTGTAGCTTATGGACTGAGCACACTACTCAATGTGGCAGATTCCATCAAGAAGTCATGGGAAAAGGAGTTAGAAGCTATAAAAGTTGATTTTGCAGATTGTGTTGCAAGCCTATTGGCTTTGCAATTAGACATTTAAGGTATAATCTTTTGTGTTACAATTTTGTTAGCCTCCCTACTTTATTTTGTCATTGTTGTCAAAGGGGGAGAGATATACAGAAAATTGAGAATTATACAAAGTAGAAGATTGATGGTATTATGTATACTCTTAGGGGGAGTATTGCAATATATAAGAATTATTTTTGAGGAGATATGAGGATAGTATATATTTTATACTATGGCCAATTTTGAGACAATTTTGAAATTTTGTTATTGTACACTTAGCCAATTTTCTCAGATGTTGCCACCAATGACAAAGGGGGAGATTGTTGGCAATTTGGCTGAAGTGAGTACATAGATGTTGTCATTATGGAAACATATGATCCTCATGAAGATTGCACAAGTTAGAGAGCAATTATAGCAGAGTGTATCACAAATTTGTCTAAGTGTGAGACAGTGTTTTCATAGTGTACCAGGACACAGTTTTTGTTTGTGACGTTGACTAGAGTTTCAGTGCTTGCACACTTGAAGATAGACTCTATGATGGCTAATGATGACCCATCTTAGAGTGCAAGTCAGTATGCAATGTACGGAATTAGTTATGATAGTTTTACCGAAGATAGTGTGAAGCCGATAGGACAAAATATGAAGGCACAATTGGTAAAGAGTTAAGGGATTATTTTGTTTATCAAAATAATGACTTAACAATATAAAGGGATGACATCCTAGATGTTAAATCTTAGATAATGATATATGGAAACCAACCATGTAAAGTTATTAGCCTTAATAACTTGTGTAAATATGCAATTGTAATTGTAAAGAAAAGAAGCAAAGAAAAAGTGATGTAATAAATGTAATTGTGAAGTGAATGTAATAGTGATGATGTGAATATAAGAGTAGCAAAGGAATATTGATACAAGTAGAATAAGGTTATGTACCTTGACCTATTTTGTATACATTTTATATTACTTGTTTGGGTAGTGGGCTCATCTAGTAATCAGATTTTGTATTGACAACTCCTAACAGGGTTGAGGCTTCTAACAAGGCCTATAGTCCCTTAATCAGGACTGATACACTATATGCTTGTAATAGACTCCTAATAGGGTCAATATCCTTAATGGGATACTTTTGATTAGTGGATCTTTGTGGGTACCATCCCCACTAGGGTTTTCCCTTGGCCAGGGTTTCCTCGAGAACAAATAATGTGTTATGAGTTCTTTGATGTTATTGCTATGCATGTTATTTAGTTTCTTATGCTATGCATGTGTGAAGAAAATCTATTATATCCATATTTGGGAAAAAGATAAAGTTTGTAGAATACTGATTCACCCCCCCTCTCAGTATTCCTTATTTCTAACAGGTTCTATTCTATTTCATGTAGAATGACAAAGTTATGTAGATAAAGCTCACATAGTAAATTTTGTTTCCATGGAGGGAGAGTGTAGTATAATCCATAGAATTACTGAGATGACTTAAATTCACAATCTATACCCTTCATAGTCATCATGAGTTGAAACAAAAGGAATTGGTCTTTCAAGAAAATGGCATACACTCTGGGAGGTTGCCTAGAGGCTATAACCTGATCAACTAACTTAAGAGCTTTGTCCATTTGTTGCTTCTATTTCTTTATCTGTTCCTTAAGATCTTCAATTTCCTCTTCCTTGTCATCTATCTCTTTTTGCATTCTATTTCTTTCTTGTTTCCACCAAGTTCTTTGGAAAAAAAACTGATAATATAAATTAAAGAGATAGATTGTATGGTTGGAGGGCCAAATTCTTGTGCCTAGGTTTTATGTCTTATCTTTTCCTTGGAAACTTGCTCAAAATACTCAGTAAACCATGTTGATTTGTAGGGCACAATAGACATATTGGAATAAATAGGGTACAGTGGAGAAGTCATCTGGACATCCTCAGCAATGCTTTCTTGTGCCACATTAGGGCTTTTCTCAGCTACATCAATATCATCATGTGGTATGTTACCACAGGGTTCTTGAAAATTTTGGGATTCTTGCAGATTTTTGGTAGACGACGACTCTTCTACCTAATTGGGGGAATTATTAGGAATGTACTCAACAAAAGACTCTGGAGTAGGTTTTGATATTGAAACATTTGGGTTTCTAGGGGAAATTGGAGACACTTGTCCTCACATCCGAGGACTTCTTCGCACTATTGTTTCCACAACTACTATGGTTTTATTTTGGTGGGTTCTTTTTGGCCTTTCTTCTATAGGAGATGATGCTACAGGAATAGATGTTGTAGGTTTTGACCTTTTTCTTTTATTTCTTTGAACTGTAGGGTTTTGAATTTCACTTTTAAGGTTAGGGGTTTCTTCTCCAATTTTCTATTTTCCTTCCCTTGTGGAAGAAGTAGGAACATTGCTTTCTAGAGCAGGCTCAAAAGACCTATTTTCTTGGAATAACTCTGGATCTTTTTCTTTTTTAGTTGTTTCTACACTGGGTTCAGAATATTTTGCATCATTTCCTAGGGGTTTCTCAGTAGGGTTAACTTGGGGTTGCAGTGTTTTATGTTGAACAAATTTTGTCCATGCGATGGGAGAGACATCCCCAAGGGATTTTTTGACTAGCAACTTTATTAGGGCATGGTGGATAATAGAATTAGCATTCCCCTTCTGAGTCTCCTTAGTGCTAATGCTCAACATATTATACAAGAATTAGGGACATTAACTTGGAGATTATGCCTTATGCAACTAAGTAGTTTAAAATGATGGGCATGAAAATTTGAAAATCTCCCTTCTCTTGTTAAGTACCTGATGATATGCATTGCCAATTTGTGGAATGGCGGAGGAAGAGTCAATCTTTTGCATCCCTGCTTGGTAATTTCCAGAGGAGGTCAGTTGGACATGAGAACTGAGCTTGAGATAACCTAGCATCATGCTCATTGGGGTAATGCTCCCCAATGACAGGCAACCCGGTGACCTCTACTATTCTTTCTTCGGTGGTGGTAACCGTTAAAACCCATATGGTTGCCTATCCCTGCTCAAAGGTACTCATAAATTCTCTTGCTACTTCCTCATTAAATTATGATAATTGAAGAAAATACCCCAACCAACCACATGCATTAAATCTCTAGATTGCTTTGACATATGCAAGTAAAATGACATGGTGCACTGGTTCATGCCTTTGTAGTTATCCACCCATTTTTTTTCAATATTCAGCCTCTAATTTTCTACTCACCAATTTCTCTGTTAATCTTTCAGTCTCTTTTGCTCTGCAAATACCTTCTTTCCTTCTTGAAATTCAAATGCACTTCTTGAAAACACCAACTTTCTCTCTTAATTCCTCTGTTATCTTAGCATGAAACAATAATAATAAAATTTTATAGAGGACATTATAATCTTAATTGTGAGTTACCACACAATTTAATTATAATCTTTTATAGTCATATCAACTTTAGAAAATTGGAATTTGTAGTATGACAAGTGTGTGGGAATAAAGGAAATTAATAAAACAAGGTCCAAGTACAACTTTAAAGTGACAAGGAAGTGACAAGGATGGCCTAGTAATGACATTTGGAACTTATTACACTTCCCATGCCCCCTACGAAACATTTACAAGTGTCCTCACTTGGTACATTCAACATGGGATGGGGAACTCGCGTAACGCCTAAATTATATATTTATTGCAGTACTATATGTAATTACTGATATCTATGTGCTAAAAGTGAGTAACGATTGAAGAAGTTGTACTTGTACATTGATGATTGTATGTGTGAAGAAAAAGGTGGTGAGAGTGGACCAATTCTGGCAGCCGCATGTGTCAGTTGACGTGTCTCTTTATTGAAAACATTGAAAATAGAAAAAGTGGGTGACATGGAATGTGAGTGGATGGAAGAGAGAGAAATGGAATGGGTTGGAGAGAAGAAATAAGAAAAGTGAATGAGGAAATGGACTTCATATAAAATGAAGTTTTATTATGGTCGAACATGAAGGCATGTTATTTTGAAGCTACAGGAAGAAGGTTTTCACCTTTTGCTGCAGGAAGTGTTACCTGTGGTGCTACTAAAGTGTTTGTGTTGAACTGTTGCATGAAGTCCTTCTTTGTTTGGGGTTTGTGATACAGGTGCAACCAGTGTCCATTGACAAGTAGTTTGAATTTCACTAGATCTAGTGTGGTCAACTGGACTACTCCATTGTCAAAGATGTATTCAATTTCATAAGGCCCTAGCCATCTAGTATGTAGCTTTCCTGGAATCTCCTTAAATCTAGAATCATATAATAATACCCAATCACCCGCTTGAAACTAATTTATCTTGATATGGGAATCATGCCACCTCTTACGTTGGTTCTGGATTAGCTTTGTATGCTCCAATGCAGATTTTCTCATTTCATCTAAGGAATTGAGGTGGTGGAGGTGTTTGGCCTGAGCTTCAGGAAGATTGATATTTAATTCAAGAGTTGTAAGCAATTTCTCATGTTCAAATTCTATTGGTAACATTTTCACCTTCCCATATACTAATTCAAATGGGGTGAATCATGTGGTTGTCTTCTAGGTTGTGCGGTAGGTCTAGACTACTTCAATGAGTCAGCTGCTCCAATCTCGTTGGTGCAACTAAACTATCTTTGTTAAGATGGCTTCAATTTCTTTGTTTGTGACCTCTGCTTGTCTATTTTCTTGTGGATGGTAAGGGCTGGACTTTTGATGCCTGATACTATATTCCTTCATTAGCTTATTGATTATATTTGAAGTGAACTATGCTTCTTGTTCAGTTACAAGTTCTCTTGGCACTCCATAATGGGTGAATATATCCTCATACATAAACTTTGCTACCTTTTGATCTCGTGCATGTTGCATGGCTTTCACTTCTACCCATTTGGTCAGATAATCCGTGCACACCAAGATAAAAGACTTCCCATTTGAAGGAGGATCTATTGGACCTATGAAGTCCATACCCCATTTGTCAAATGGTGTTACCACCACTTATGGGTTGAGGGGCATTTCATTTGATTTGGTTGGGCAACCCATCCTCTAGCATTTATCGCATTTTCTTGTATAGTTGGCTGCATCCTTGTGAAGTGCTGGCTAGTAGTAACCTATTGTTAAGACCTTCAGAGTTGTTCTCTTTACTACAAAGTGGCCTCCACATGGCTCATCATGACAAGTGTGGAGTATATCATATGTTTCATCCTCTCTCACACATCTTCTCATGATTTGGTCTAGACTAGTATAAAATAAGTTGTTATTAATCCACGAGAATTGGAAACTTTTCTCTACACGCATTCTTATGTCCTTTGGAGAAAAATGTGGGGGCATTTTACTAGCTGTAAGATAATTAGCTATGTCAGCATACCATGGGCTTTTTACTGCAATATGAAATAGATGTTCATCAAGGAATGTATCTTCAACCAAAGTAGTGTCTATATCAGCATTCTGAAGTCGGGACAAATAGTCAGCCACTACATTTGCTTTCCCTGGCTTGCAATAATGGTTATATCAAATTCCTACAAAAGAATAAGCCATCTTGCTAACTTTCCTGTGATAGCATGTTTGTTCATTAAATATTTGATCGTTGAGTGATTAGTGTGAACAAAGATGGGATAGCCTGTTACATAATGGCAGGAATTGTTTAAGGCATAAACTACAACCAGTAGTTCTTTTTCAATTACTGTGTAGTTTAATTCTGGTCCATGGAGGCTCTTACTGATATAGTAAATGGCATTCTCAAGGTTACTAGGATTTTGTCCTAACACAACACCTATTGTGTAGTCTGATGCATCTATATGCATGTGGAATGGGAGAGACCAATCAGGTCCTTTAAGGACTAGTGCAGTTGTTAGAAGTGACTTAAGCTACAAGAAGGACTCATCACAAGCTGATGTCCATTTAAACTCAGCCTCTTTGGTAAGAAATGTGTAAAGAGGACTTCCTATTTGACTGAAATTCTAAATGAAGAGCCTATAGTAGCCATCATGTCCTAAGAAAGATCTTACATCCTTTTGCTTGGTTGGTGTGGGTAATGTGAGAATTACCTCAATTTTTGCTTGGTCTACTTGGATTCCTACTGCTGAAATGAAATGTCCAAGTATAATGCCTTCTTGCATCAACATAAAGCATTTGTCACTATTGAGTGAGAGATTGTGTTCCTTGCATCTGATTAGCACCTTTTCAAGATTTTGCAGGGCTTCTTCAAAGATCACCCCAAATGCTGTAAAATCATCCATGTATATCTCCATGCATTCATGTGAAATGTTAGCAAAAATACTAATTATAGCTCTTTGAAATGTTTCTTGAGAATTACAAAAACCAAATGGTAGGAAAAAATATGCATAAGTCCCCTAGGGACATGTGAATGTAGTCTTTTTTGGGTCCTCTAGAGAAATGCTAATCTGATTATATCCGGAATATCCATCATGAAAGAAAAAATACTTCTTACTGGCTAAAGTATCAAGTACTTGATCAATGAAAGGTAATGGGAAATTATCTTTCTTGGTGGCTTTGTTTAATTCCCTTTAATCTACATAGATCCTCCATTTACCCCCCTTTTTTGGCACTATGACCATAGGTGATACCCATTTACTATCAGAGATTGGATTTATAAAGCCAACATATAGTAACTTTTGTAACTCAGTTTTCACTATCTCCCTTAATGTTGGGTTAATCCTCCTCTGAGGCTGGTGGAGTGGTAGACTTCCTTCATTGATATAAATCCTATTAGTATAGAGTATTGGGCTTAGTCCCTTCATATCCCCATAGTCCCATGCAAAGGCTTTTTCATGTGTTTGTAGGAGTTTTGTTAATTGCTCCAACTATTGTGGAGGAAGCTTATTGTTTACATGAAGGTTATGACCCTTGGAAAGCTCAACAATAGTTGTAAGGTCAAGCATGGATACTTTAGAGATAGGACTTGTGACTACTTCACTAGGTAGTAACTGATGAATAATATTGGGTTCTGAAGGAAAAATACAGTCCTCAACATGATCCTCATATGTGGTTAACTCTAACACAGAGCTCTCGAATATGTCTTTGATCACAACACAGTTATTATTAAGAATACTCTGAATTACTGCATCTTCCTGCTGCAACTTTAGAAAGGACTACCTATGTAATATCATGAGCTAAACCACAAAGTTCAACTCTTCTTCCCCATCTCCTAAATCTGGCCATATAGGGGTTCTCAAATCTGGCTGGGGTTGAGCTGGAGGATATAATGTTAGTTTCTTAGTTGCTTGCCCATCTGAAATTGTCATGTTCCCTGATCTACAACTAATGTTTGCATCAGATGTTGCTAACCATGGATGTCCTAGAATAATAGGGTAACTAGCAAGATTGACCTTTGGTGATAGAATCATGAAATCAGTAGGGTATTCCCAGGAATCTAGGGAAACTATTATGTCTTATATCATTCCATCAGGGGTGACAGTAGAACTATCTGCTAGTTGCATGATTGGTGGAGTAGCCTGCAATCCTTCTATGCTCAGTTTATTCATAGTATCCCTAGTCATTACATTAATGGAAACACCTAAGTTTATTAAAGAATTTTTGACAGACTGACCATTAATGATGATATTAACAACTGGACTCCCTGGATCAAAATATTTTGGAATGACAAGTTTTCCCAGCATGATATTAGCTAGTTTTCCCTATAACATGAATTGTTTTAGGATTTGTATTCTTTCATCCTAGATTTTTTAGACATGAATCCTTTATTTCTTTTCCATAGATAGGGAAATCCTTGATGCCTTGAAATAGAGGAATCTGCACATGCATGTTCTTTAGTTGGTCAAGGCTATCAAACGACCGGTCTTTGCTTGATATAGGTTTTTCTAGGCTATGCCTATGAGGAAAAGGAGGTTTTACTGATGCTTGAACATGAGCTAGATTATAATCATTAGCTACGGGAAAATTATTTGGCAAAGCATTCTCTAGCAGTAGTATTGATGTTGCAGAATGTCTAGCACTTCAGTAATAAGATGGGGTTCAGGTGCAGGCAAGGTAATACCTGATCTTAAGTGTATATTAGCTATGTTGAGTGCATAGGTAGGGTATTGTTGAGCATCAGTAGCATACATTTTCTATTGATATTGATTGTTTAGATTTGGTTGTGGTTGAGTAGGTAGTTGCATTTGCTTTTGAGGACTGACATTTGCAGGAGGTGACATAATTGCAGGTGTGCTCATTGGAGGTGGCAAAGATGGATACCTAGGATTCAGATTAGGCCATTGTTGATGTCCTCTCCACTGGTTAGTGAGCTATAAATTTCCTTGTGGTGATTACCATTGGTTTGGAGGTTGTGGCCATTGAGGTTGTTGTGAATTAAACTACTAGTTTTGTTGATTACTAGGCCATGCACCATTCCAAGTAGGTTGGGTATATTGAGGAGGACTTTGGACATTTCAGTTTTTCCATTGACTATTATAACGATTTGAAATTTGTAGTGGGTCTTGAGGCATACCTTGTCTCATGGCTCATGGTCGATGTTGAGCAACAAATAACACTTGCTCATCCTCTCCTTCTATCTTTAAGTACTCAATTGGAAGGTGTTGATTCTCCAAGTTCGCGAATAGCTTGCAATGGCAATCCTTCTTTTTCTTGTGACAATGGGGACAATATTTAATTAGTTGTGCCTCTACATCTACATGCTTCTTCTTGGTAGTCATCATGTCCAAGTGTGTAGTGACATTATTAATGATGTCTTGTTTGAAGTTTGATAGTAGGTTTTAGATTTCTATCTTGGAAATTCCAGAGCCACTCCCTTTTGCAATTTTTGGATGGAATCCTCTTCCCTTCTTTACTGTTACTCTATAATAATTCAAATAAATCTTCTTGAGATCATCCTAAGAAGACTGAGATATATCTCCTCCAGCCATAAGGTCCAATGCTTCTAGGCAGTTATCATTCACTCCTCTTAAAATATTAACTTGTGTGAATCCTCATGTAGTGCATGTTGGGGATTCTTTTGTAGATTGTATAAGAAGCATGATATGTAGTCCTCTAGGGTCTCATCTTCCTTCTATGACATTCAAAAGATGTCATCTCCTTTCGAATCACCTCCTTTGCAGTATTCCTTATACTTCTATAGAAATAAATCTCTCATTCCGTCCCAATCAGTTATTGCATTTTCTTGTAAGCCCATGAACCATTTGAGAGATGACTCCTTCAATGTTGCTGGAAATAGCTTAAGCTTATGACTATCAGTGTTATAGTCAAAACTTTGACACAGAATGTCAAACTCAAACAAAAAGGTGTCAGGGTCCTCTGTAATTAGGCCATAGAACTTTGGAAGGGCTAAAGCAATTATGTTCTTGAGGTTAGGATTATTGATAAGACATGGAATAGGAAATGGAAATGTAGGAGTTGCCATTAGTGGAGGTGTTGGATAATGAAACTGTGGTTGGCAAGTATTTTTAACCAAAAGGTTTTAGTCAACAGCTGGTCCTAGATTGGAATTATTAAGGAAACTAGCTAATATATCTGCAAAAGGGAAAAGGTCAAATGGATCAAGGGGATCTCCTTCTATTGAAGATGATGCAGAAAACTCAGGAATTGCATAAAGAAATGGTAACTCAAGTTCTTCAAATTCTTCTTTTAGTTTAATAGGTTCTTTTGGAAGAAATCTGCCATGAAAATCTCACCTTCTTTGATGCATGCAAGTGAGTTGATGAACTTCTGAAGCAAGCTCACAACTACTCTCTATTGACTAAGAACAAGAAACTAAATCTTAAAAATAAATGACTCATTGAGGTTCTCAGTTTGACACCATCCCCGACAACGGTGCCAAAAATGAACAGTCTCACAATAGGTAATGATAATCATGCCATTGTCTCTCTTAGAAATAGTGTATTCATACTAAGGATTACTTTTCCCATCATGAAATGCATTTAGATTGTCAACCTAGGGACATAGACTTAAAATGGGACAACATAGTTTGTGCATTAAGTTCCTCAGAGTCATACTACCTATGCTACAGGAAGATAAAATGCATGAAAGAAACCTATGCTATTGCTCCAGGAAAGTAAGAAAACTTAATTACTTAATGAAATTACTACTGAAAACTTGTAAAATTATCCTAGGCCTGTTTAACAACTCAAAGCGTTCACTATGTCTATCTCTGCAAGTGTTGTAGGAACATTCATAGTAGTAATGTTGCAGGAGTAAAACAATAACTTCTACCTAAAAGCACAAAAAATGCAGAAAGCAATTCTACTCTATCCTAATATAATCCACCTCCCAAGTGGGCCCCCTTGGTTGGATTAAGCTAATTACTAACACATAAGATACTTAAAAATCACTCTTTCATTATATTCTCATAAACTAGTTATATAGTAATTGAACAATACATGAAGAATAGAAAAGAGTAACTCTATTATACTAAGCACAATATTTGAATATATTTTCTCATTACCTAACTAAACCAATCAAATCCCTTTATATAGAGGGTTGATTCTTATTGAAAGTATAACAATAAAGTCTAACTAAATCTTTCCATAGAAGGAGGAGATATAACAACCATGACATATTACAATAAAGTGCGGATAACAAAATAGCAACACTAAGGAAATATAGAAAAGTTGTTTCCTATATTCTTTGGAATGATGGATCCTTTTCAGTAGTGGCATGATCCTCTGAATTGTGTTGGCTTTCTCTGTCATGGCTAGAACTCCAACGTTCCTTCTTCAATGCATTCGATCCACTCTCAAGTTGCTCCTTGTTTTCCTGGCAAGTTAGTAGTAGCATTCAGTATGTATACAAGTCAACATTTCAATTCCTACCCAAATATTTGAACACAGATTAAATTAGCTATATGAAGTACTGCAATTTATATATAATATTCAGCAAAACATGTCATTCTAACTACCCATAATCTTTATAGTTCTAGCTGTACTTATCACAAGTTCACATAGGTATAGGTTCATAAATGTATTGGAAAGGTTTCATTAGAACATAAAGAGTTTCAACAAAGTATAAAGATTATAAAAAAATAGAGACAATAAATTGTCTTGTTGGTAGAAACAACCAAATCAGGATCATGGAGGTCTTGAATAACTACATCATGTGGTGAGAACTCAACTGTCTTACCAGAACCAGAATGGAAAATCTGATAGATAGACAGGAGATTCGTAGAAATGGAAAGAACCAAAAGAACATCCTATAGAGATCCACCATCGAATGAAATAGTACCAGAGCTTGTAACTAAAATTATGTTGAGTCACCAGCTTTAATCTATGTAGTAGCACTCTAAGCAAGTGAGGTAACCAAAATAGGTGTGTGTCTCATATGGTACAAATCACCTGAATCAATGATCCATGTAGCTATGGAAGATAATGCTCATGTAGAAAGAGCATGGCCTTTCCCTGTGGGAGTAGGTGAAGGTTGTGGAGAAGCAATACTATGCTACTACAAGGCTTCCTCTAGAGCCTCAAGACATTTCCAACACCTAGAAACTAGATGTCATTCCTTTCCACAAAAACTCCAAGGTTCACCTATGAACTTCTTAGTCTTGGAGAAAGAATCACCAAACTTAGAAGATTTATCCTTAGGAGTGGATTTCTTAGACTCTATTTTTTGAGGTGGTTTGGAGGAATTTTCATTGCCAACTGAATCTATTTTGGGATTATGCTTCTGCTTCTATGTCCCCTTAGAATTTTGAGCAACCAAATCTTGGTTCTTAGTTTCAGTAAAGTCCAAATGTATAAGATTGGCCTGCTCTCTAGTCAACCAATCACAGAACACCTCAAAAGTGGGCATTTGGAATCTCTAACCTAATGCATCCATGATAGAGTGGAAGGTAGAGGAGAAAATCTAAAATTTTCCCCGAAGCTTTGACAGAATCAGGTAGATAAACTCTGTGTCAGTCTTAGTCTTTCCACATCCCTATAATAAAGACCTATGCTACTTGAACTTCATCAAGAAGTCCTCAATGGATGGAAAATGATCTAGTACAAGAGAGGTAATATCTTCCTCAATTTGAAGTGCCCTAAACTCATCCACTATACCAAACAAGACATTAATATTGGTCCACATAGCTAGAGGGGTATTGTGCCCATCAAGATGAAACTGCAAACTATCTGATACATGTAAAGAAATCAACCCCATTGCCTCATCCATCTTTTTCTTGTGTTGTGTGACCTTGAAAGGCCTCTGTAAAACTAGTTACACTGTGTCTAAACAAGAGCACAACCCTTTTGACCGGAGAAGCTGTGTCATTGGGGATTTCCATGTGTGATAGTTATGAGGGGTCAAAAGTTCTAGACAAGAAGAGGTCTCAGCCATATTTTTAGAAGGGGTTTTGTTTTGATATAATTTAAAGTTTACTTAAGTAAATTACATAAAACAAGAAATAAAACACTCCCCCCCCCCCACAATTCCCTAAACCAAATCCTAGAAGCTGGAAAATAGTTGCTTATAATGAGAGAGAAAAAAAGCTTCTAATGAGTATCATGTGTACCTTTGAATTTTTTTGATGAAAATAACCATAGATATGGATAACAATCGTAGGTAAAAAATATTGCAAGTCAAAGTACGATGCTCGTGGTGGTTTGAAGTTTTGCCTTTTTAGATCTTCCAATGCAGACATTAGCTCATGCACAACAGTCAAAAGAATAAGGTGCAGGTCTGGTAAATGACACCGAAAAGGACACCACTATAAACAACACTGGGAAGAACACCCCAAAAAATGCCCTTTCACATGCATGCACCTATAAAAAGTGCTATTTTTTTCCTTTTTTGCATGTAAAAAAGAAACAAAAAATAACATTTTGAAAAGAATACCATATCTGAAAGTTACAACCAAAACCTCTCAAATTTATTCTATCAAATCCTTGCTCCTCTTTTTTTCTTCAAACATGAACAAGCTACAAAATATCTAGCTCTGATACCAAGTAAGATTTGATGAAAAATAAATCTATTAAGCCCAAGAAGCCTACATGCAAAAACTTGTCATAGGGAAGAAATTTGTAGGAAACAAAAAAAAGGTTTTGCTCTGACAATATGAAATTTTGTTGTCAAAGGGGGAGTAGTATAGGGTGAATTTTGGCTAAGTATCTACAACAAGGGAGCAATGCAATGTAGTTATGTTTGTTTATGCTTTGAAGTTTTTGATGATTTAAATATTGATTACATTTTTTGCATAGGTTGCATTTTGGTTTTGACACTTAGCAAAATTTTCTCTAAGTGTTGTCATCAATGCCAAAGGGAGAGACTGTTGGCAATCAATGAAGGTGTTGGAAGTTTTTGTTAACATAAGATGAATATTGGAGTGTTGTCATTATTGGCAAAAAAAGTCTTTAAGGAGGAATGAATCGTGTATACCAGTGGTGAAGGTGACTCCACATGAATTTATCTAATTATACAAAGTGTTGGTGATAACATAGTCGATCATGGTGAATGCGGTGTGGAGTGATAATATGAACTTATTTAGTGGTATGATTGGAAAGGTAGAATCTACAGAGTCATATTAGCCTACTTAAATAGTTGGGTAAACTAATTTAAATTACAATTGAAGATTCAGTGGGAACAAAAATGATATCGACCAAGAACAATCAACTGGTTTGGTAAGGTGATGAAATCTAGGTGGCGATTCTATTAACACTTATAATTGTTTTATTTTTTAATTATATTATCGAGAGTTGATATTGTAGATCAAGATTTTCTATGTGTATGTGATCTCTTATGAATTTGAATGAATTTTGGAGGCTGACATTAGTAACACATTTTAGGGTTATCACACAAACCTAAAAGTGTATATAAAGATGAAATTGAAGGGTAAAAGAGAAAGTTAGATGTTGTGGTGATTGTAATCATTAAAGGTGTAGATTATATGATCATAGAAGTGATTTGAGAAAGAGATGAAGTGGATCTGTTAGTTAGAGAGTGCTACAATCCTTTAACCAGGTTACTCCTAACAGGGTACATGCAAGATCCTAACAGGTCTGAAGAGTAACTCCTCTAACCAAGTGACTCTTAGAAGGAGTTAGAAAATATCCTAATAGGGTAGTTCTTTATAGGACTTGAAATAGCTTCTAACAAGGCTATAGATATGCTTATCCAAGTATACCCTTAGAAGGGTGTTGTAATTTCTCCTAACAAGGCAGATCTTATTGGTGCACTAGTGAGATTAGTGGGTGGCGATTCTCACCATGTATTTTCCCTCTAACAAGGGTTTCCATGCAAAAAGATTGGTTTTATTGTGTGGATGTTCCATGTTTTATAATTTTACATTATATTTACTTTTGCATGTTGGGTAATCTGCAAGATAAGTAAACTTTTTTATAGATCTATGGTTGCACTGATTCAACCACCCCCCCCATCTTAGTTCCTTATAACATTAATATCAACCTCATGCTCCTATATCAAATCCTCCATTTAAGAAAATAAATTAACAATCAAACATTTGAAAACTATTATTTAGAGTGAAATTTAATGGTTCTATTACCATTTTACTTGAGAAATTATTACAAACATCAAATTTTAATAGTCAACAATATGATTATTTTTGTATATTTATAAATTTGATTGTATAATTTTTTCATGAATATTTTAATCACACTTTATGATCCATCATCAAAATGAAAATAACTAGAAAAAAAATATGATATACTCTTAACCTTGCTCTTCATTATTCAAGTGCAATCAAGGAATGTGATACTCAGACTTTACAAAATAGAATGGTGGCTATGATGAAATAGCCAATCAATTGTTTCAAAAATTTAATTCAGGGTTGCAGAAGCTCCTTTACCATTTGAAAATAAATTTGAAATGACCATTCTTCATCTATATGAATACTTACAACCTACTAATAAGAACCATTCACAATGGAAACACCCATGATAATAATAATTTCATTAAATACACAAAATTCTTAGAGTTTATGATTGTAGTTTTTAAAGAAATTGGATTAGATTATATAAATTTATTTGTTGGTTTCTTATAGTTGAAGAAAATTTATTTGTAAATATTTGGGCTTTTTAAAAATTTATTTGACATGCAACTGGCTTTTCTAATTAATTGAACAGACAATACAAGAATGTGAAAGGGAAACATAAGAATGTCATTTGGATTATTATAGACAATATAGTAATATAAAAAGGCAACAAGAATGT